>JAJMJQ010000003.1:0-600000 GCA_030569095.1 Daia tannicola
TTTTGTTTAAAAAAAAAAATTTTTTTTTTTTTTTTTTTTTTTTTTTTTCCGCGTTTTTTATCTTTTTTTTTTTTTTTTAATCTAAAATATGACGATTAATCAAAATTAATTCTATCATCAAAATAACTAACCTTTTTTTAAAATGTTTTCTTAACTTAGAGTCTTATAATCGTAAATTCTGTTAATATAATATTTTGTATATGAATTTGATTAATGATCTGACCATTAGCTATAATTATAATGCTAAACTTAAGGTTGTTTCTTTTCTTTCCTTTCGCTCGCTCCGGAGAAATGCGAGCTCTGCGGCTTACTGCGGCGTCTGCGGCTTTACTCTCCATCTTGACATCCACATTGAGAATTGTTCCGTACTGCATAGTACTCGTGACAACAAGTCAACATCAAATAGAACAACGTTAAGCCTGTAGCTATTTCCATAAACTATTAGCTAGATTCCACCTATCGGTAGTTTTGCAATATTTAATAACGTAACCCCCTGTCATGAATTCTGATAGACGGCAGATGTCAGCGGCGGTTAACGAGAACTTTGACCAACATAGCGCAGATCACCGCTACCGCTCATTTAGACATACCAACGAAACTAGTTCTGCAAGTTTCAGGAATGCAATTCTACGGTCGCGAAAAGATTTGAATCTGCAAGGTTCTGTGGAAGATGATACTGCCAAGTTTTCTGAACCTGAGCATACTATATTTGTAGGAGGGATACCCCTGAGCGCTACTCGAGAGGATCTTCTCCAAGCCTTTTCCGGTTACGGTAACCACCCTTTGAATACATTTATACTCTAAATTTCCTGCTGATTAGTGTAAGCTCAATTTATCTGCCATTAACTAACTTTTAGGCGCCGAAGATACGTTAGTCAAGGTTCTGCAATCAACTCAGACCAACCTCGACACATATGGATTTGTATGGTTTCCATCTAGAGCCGATGCTGCTGCGATTCTAGAAAGAGCCGATACTATTGTTGTTCAAGGAAATCGTGTTACTGTACGTCCTCGAAACCCAAAAATATCGAGTACAAGATCTTTCCGGCCAGGAGATACCTTTAGAGACAGGACTCGATCGGAAGTCTCCCGAGTAGATCAGATCAAACGTCTCTTCGGAAGAGACAAGGAAGAGCTTAATTCAAAAGAAGAAGTAACTCCACAGAAGACAGATCTGCCAGAAAGGAAATCCCCGCTGTTCTCCAAAATACCTCGTTCCGAGAATCCTTTTGCTACCGGTATTTCGTGGGGTTCTGATAGCTCCTCCGATGGTTCTGAAGTGGGCGCCGATACTGATTCACTTAAAGATTCTCATAAATTAGTTTATGGAGATGATAAGAGTGATATCCTTGATCATGAAAACATTGATCAACCTGATGCAGACGTAACTTCCATCAGCGACCAAGAGAGTCACTCCGATTCGTCACCGGCCGATCTCACAGAATCTGCTCCAACATCGCCACAAGCCCACCTAGTATCCAAGGTGGTTAGAATTGAGAATATTCCGCTTTTATGGACAGCCGAGTTTATCTTCAAAGTGTTTTCTCTATATGGAGATGTGCAAGGAACTTTTCTTTATCCAGATGTAAAAGAAAACGGTACCAGGGATGGACTAGCAGAAATGACCGAAAGCCAGTCAAGCTTGTTTCTCACTCAATTTCTGAAGTGTGTTCACCTGGACAGCCATGAACTCGTAGTCGTGCAGACCACTATCTCATCGATTGACGTCGTTACTGGCTATTCAGGGCAGAAAGACCGCAAGGATTTTGTTTCGCCTGTGTCACTGGAAAAGGTACTATCTCCAACCCCGGAGTTAGTATCAAATTCTCCTCTTTCTATGATGCCGATGATTCCTTTCCCATTCCCTCCTTATTTTGCATCCATGCCTCCTGGTTCTACATATGGATACCCGCATATGATGTCTCCATTTGAGGCGAATATGCAACATCATGCCACTCTCAAGGCTCAAAGAAATTTTCGGTTTATGGAACCTGGATCATCAGCTACATATGCTGCCAATAGCGATTCATTTGGCTCTTCGACAAGTTTTAAAGAGCACTATAACGGTGACATGAGAGCACCACATAATGGTACAGTGGAGCAGCAAATATATGAAGATAGCTTTCAGCGGCCTTCAAATCATCAGCAGTATAATATGCCTACTAAGCAGTCATATGGGTTTTATCGAAGATCTGAAGGACAGAGCCCAAACACTGTATATGTTCGAAACATAGATGCTAAATTGGTTGTCAACGACGAGGATCTGCGTATACTGTTTAGCAACCATGGAGAAGTAACTTCGGCAAATCTTTTCACCTACCGAGAAAACCCGGATAAGTTTTTTGCATATGTGACGTTCAAAGATAGAGCGTCGGTTTTGAAAGCCATCGACCACATGGATGGTGCAAGAATCGGAGCATATATAATAGCCGTGAAACAAGCGAACTCCAGCCATCCTAGCTCTGCAAAATTCTGAGTAGCTTGCATCTAATTGCTGAACCTATATAATATAGCGGTAGTTATTGATTCACCAAAGATAAGTCTGCCTCAATTCGGAATCTCTCTCATACTCATCGGATAAACAACGCCGCTCCGGGTGCGGCTTAAAATCCGGGGTAACCGCTGTAAGCACAGATTATGCGAATAATCAGCAAGACACAACATCCTCCACAATCTTAACTTTGTGACAAATTAGCAATGGGATCGATAAGTCCTACATTTAGGGGGCTTTCTTCAAAAGATAGTAATGTATTTGAGAAGTTGATGGAGATAACCGATACTTCTACAACCAGATCTACAAATGCAGAGGGAGATTCAGATCATCAACTACCTGAAGCGATGATAAGAAATGCAAGCAAATGGCTTATATCGGAGGATAATATGGAGGTTATGAGCATTAAATACGTACCGAAACATGTGCATAGGAATGAACAGAATGCCATATATCTGGCTGAAACCGAGAACGAGTATGAATCATCACTCAAGATATTCAACAAGATTTTGACGCAATACCCTGGTTATGCTTCTGCCTACAATAACAGAGCACAACTGAAAAGGTTGATAGCAAAGAGTCAAGAAAAAGTGGACAAAAAATTATATGTGGAAATCATTAAAGATTTGCAGAAATGTATTGAGCTTTCTCAACCGACGTTAGTGGATCCAGAAACATCTATCATAAAAGTCTCATCATTCCAAAGATTGTTACTACAGAATGCACACTGCCAACTTGGACTTACATTCCTGGAAATGAAAGACAAGTTAGATGATGTAGTAAATGTAGATGAGGAAGAATGGGATCTTGAGGCGCGTGCACAAAGACACCTGAAGTTCGCTGGTTTGTATGGTAACGAGATGGCCGGCAAGCTGGCGGTTTTAACTAATAGATATGCACAGATGTGTGGTGATATCGTTAGGCAATCTCTTATCAGAGAATTCTGTCTTCAGAATGGCTCCTGATAAAAAGTATTGTATGCTTGATTAGTATATAGTTTAATAAATGTTATGCATTATCAAGCTCTGTAATGATTTCTTAAATCCCACATATTGGTTTCAACAAAAACCACTAGAACAAAAGATGAGCTCACCTGAAACTTTGAATAGTCTAACTAGTGTCGAGAGTCCACCGCTGTACGAGGCAAACCTTGAAGATTATGATCATATCACTTGGTATGTGAGTAATGCGAAACAAGCAGCATCGTACTACGTTTCTCGATTCGGTTTCCAGCACATTGCATACAAAGGTTTAGAAACAGGTTCAAGAGCAATTGCTGCTCATGTAGTGTCCAATAATAAAGTCATCATGAACTTTGTGAATGCTATTAGATTCGAATCTAAAGATCCCGAGGAACAGAAGCAATTGGAAGAGATACATGACCATGTTATGGTAAGAAACTTGAGAGCTCTGTTTAAATTAGATGTTCAATACTAACTTTAGAAACATGGTGATGGTATTAAAGATGTAGCCTTTTCAGTGGATAGTGCTGAAGGAGTTTATATCAATTCTGTGCTTTCAGGTGCAGTGCCAGTTCAGCCGCCAATAATCATAAAGGATGAGTTTGGCAGTGTTGTCATAGCCAAGATTCAAACATACGGTGACACGACACATTCATTAATTGAACGTTCAAATTACAACGGAGTTTTCTTACCTGGATATAAAGCGACGACCGATTTAATTGACCCATTCACCACATTGCTGTGTCCTCCAGTAAAATTGGAGTTTATCGATCATGTAGTCGGTAATCAGGATTGGGGAGAGATGGAAGATGCTTGCAAGTATTATCAAGAAAAGCTTGGGTTCCACAGATTCTGGTCAGTTGATGATAAGGATATGTGTACCGATTATTCCGCCCTGAGATCAATTGTCATGGCCTCTGCTAATGAAAAGATTAAGATGCCTATCAATGAGCCGGCTGAAGGACTGAAGAAATCACAGATTGAAGAGTTTGTCGAATATTACAATGGACCAGGAGTACAGCATGTTGCTTTCAGAACAGAGAATATAATTGAAAGTTTGATCGCACTGAGAGCTAGAGGTGTCGAGTTTATTACAGTACCATCTACGTATTATCAGATGATCAGAGAAAGACTCAGTGGAAGTCCTGTAGAAGTAGCCGAAGATCTAGACAAACTCCAGCAGCTATCAGTACTTATTGATTTCGACGATAACGGATATTTACTACAAATATTCACAAAACCTTTACTCGACAGACCAACAGTATTCATTGAGATTATCCAACGAAGAAACTTCTCTGGTTTTGGTCTTGGCAATTTCAGGGCCCTATTTGAAGCAATAGAACAGGACCAAAATCTCCGGGGGAACTTATAATAGAATTATGCACTTCAAATCTTTAGTATGTAGTATAAATCAATAGATTATTCTTTTTTGATTGGTCAAGCTTTGATGAGTCCAGCTTCCTGTAACTTTTCCTTGAGTTGGCCATCAGCTAACAACCGCGCAATATCATGTTCTGTACCAATATGTTCTTTGTCAATAAAAACGTTAGGAACAGTATTTTGATTGGTCAACTCTAAAAATGCAGCCTGTAGTTCCGGTCCTTCTTCCATTTTGTCTAATTCTACAAGGTATGGCTTTGCTTTCAAATCATTGAACACTCTCAAGGCATATACACAGTCAGGGCACCAACTCTTGGATATCATAAGAAATTTATGATTCTTAATAAGCTCCCGAGCGATTTCTAATTGCGATGGCATTATAAATTCAGTTTGTTGTTGAATATTTTTGTGCAGTGATGTGAAGGTTGAAAAGATCGCCTCGAACCAGAGCCGCACGCCGTTAGTTAAATAAGCAATAGTCACTGCAATCAAGTCGCGACTGATCCACCAAGGGAATTAATATATTAGAGGAACCACTGATCCGATAACACAATGTAAGAAATAATAAATATTTGATTTTAAAAAAAGTAAACTTCCCTGCCAGGACTCGAACCCGGAATTTCCCGATTTCAACGGTCAACTGTGACAGATAATCGCGGTCGGACGCCTTACCATTAGGCCACAGAGAATAGTTCGATCGGCTTTTTCACGCGTTACCACTGCGCCAATTGAGCCTAAACGCGACATATTATGTCCCAACATGCATATATGAATCAACAATATCACGTGACAAAACAACTGTTCAACCCAATTGTCACGTGACCGGATTTTTGTGTGTCACGTGATAAAGTAAATGCCTGTTTGGGTCAATCTCAGTTGAAACATTTTCCTAATTGGGAAAAACTTTCCGGTACGGATCTTTTCTGAGCATTAGAGAATCCTTTAATATAAGCGAAACACCGAGAAGGTAGACTAAAAATAGGAATTGAATATGAAGACAGTTGCATCTTCTAGACCTTGAAAACAATTTTCCACTAGCAATTGAGCTATATGTTTGCCATCTTGATGGTTCTAGGAACCACCTAACAGATTCAGAGAGATGTTATAAGATCTTAGGATTTAGGGTAAGAATTTATTCAAATCCACAAATAACAAACACCACATAAATAAATAATATACTAAACAGTAATATAGTAAGAACGTAAAACAGTAAAACAGTAAGATAGCAAAGCCGAAATAAAATATCAATAAACATGAAAAAGCGTACAAAACCAGATAAATTCAAGAGGGGTGGACAAAACCTGACGATAAGACTCTCAGTGGATAGCTCGCCAATGTGGTTAATAGTATGGGGATAAAACCATTGCCTAAAAAAAAGCAAAACACATGCACTTCTGATGATGAAAGCAACATACACCAGCCACAGAAAAAAACTTCACTTGTTGTAGTTCAACCATCTCCTAAGATAATGAACTAGTTAGACCCATTTATAGTAACTCACTCTTGCTGATAAGATAAAACTTGTCAGCTAGATAAGATAGCCCTAAATCATGCAATGTAGGATATAAAATATTTCTTTCTCTGGCAAGAGTAATTGCCTGATTGAACTGGTCATATTCCTGTTCAGAAAGTACTTTGTATCCACGAGCCAACGTTCGGTCTACGTTATCAGCAAATGGGGAAAATGCGATTCCGCTTGCACAAGATACTGTTCGTGGGTATCTTTCTTGGGTATATGCAGAATGGCCACCTAAACTAGTGGGAGGGGTAGTTTTGAGAAGCATGTTGAATGCAATCGTAAAAGAGTTGATAGTTAGAAGTTAGGTTTGGTGTGTGATTAGGGTTAAAATGTGGAGGAGTTCATCTGACCCGAGTAAAACTAAAGAATAAGATACACCGACGGCCGTGCCGTGAATATTAAATAGGAAATAGGTAATATTTCGGATACAGTGAGATGGCAGATTAGTGAGATGAACCATTAAAATTGTTTTGACTGGCAACAAGTAGTTTGTGGCAGTTCGTTATATTTAAGCATAGCAATATTCAGCAGATCTGAGTTTACTCGGGTACCCTGTCGGATGTTGACATGTCCGATCATATAGACATACCAGCAGCAGTGAAGTTAGAGGAATTAAACGAACTGAGATAAAAAAGATAAAAAAGATGAAAATTATCAGGGAACTATACACATCATAAAAGTCTGCTTTATTGCTTCTTAACGTTCTGCAGTCCATCCATACTCCCCTTCTCCCCTTCCCCCCTTCCCCCTGATATCCAACAATCTCTATATGCAGATCACCGTGATCGGATAAGCATAATCACAAATCACATCTGATAACAGCCATTTACAGCCAACAACTTCCGAAAAGAAAATTAGGCTATTTTTCAGCTTCAGATTATCGATTTTTAGCTGTACATTATTTTTCCGTGCTTTTGAAGTCCATCTGAGATTTTCGCAGGGCTGGAATATTTCACATATTTCAACCGCTTCTCACCGTCAAGAAATTCTGTCCTTATTATCATTACTCCAGCACTGTGATGTTTCGGCGTCCACTGCTTCCCGGGAAAAAAATAGGCATTACCTGGGCCGCTGGAGAGTTTGATAAAAATGAGATATATGCGGCATTTCAGAAAGACCGTGGAATCACAGAAGACAGTGCTTGCAAGGAGTCGCAAGATTCACTTGACAAAGACACCTTAACTATCTCAAAGGAGGATGATGAAGTAAATGGAACCACGATTGAAACCGAAAGGGAAATAGAAAATAAAAGGTCGAGACATATTCGGATGTTACGGCGAACTCGCCAAAGAGCTGCCTCTAGTACTGCTTCTGACATGGGATTAAGCGATATTGATATTTTGAATGAAATAACTGTAACCAATGGACAAGGAACTGAGGTTATTGATGAAAGCGAGGAATCCGAAGAGTATGAGGCCTCAGATAATGTCGATACTCTTGAACATGGATTACAGGAGCCTGAATCAATTGACCCTGACGGCGGTTTATATCGAGCTCGAAGCGTCAACAATCGACAACGGGTATTTGATAGAATGAAATATCATCTTGAAGATCTTCCAAGAGAAGCAACACCTTTACGTATAACTGTGGACTCACCAAGCACGATATCATTGATTAAAACAGGTAGAAGAGGAAGAGCCACGATTAGCGAGCATACAAAACGAATATTGACCAAAAACAACTCGCCTCACTTTGAGCACCTCAGCTTCCCCGATTACAATCTTGACAGACGACCGGATGATGTTTGGTCTACTCAAGGTGTTCGACAAATGCATACATATCTCATCAATGATATTGTTCACAAAGCCATGTTGGAGGGCAATTTCCCTTTGGCATTCCGATCATTTGCGTTGCTTTTGAGACGTCCAAACGTAGATTTTAGGATTTTATGGACTATTGGATTGGAATTGTTGATATGGCGAAGAGAACGAAGGGAAGCAGGACTGATGTCAGCCAGAAACGAAGAATTGTTGTCTATGGACTCTGAGAAACGCAGCTCCGAGATACCCCATAACAATGACGTGCATACAGCAACCGCTGAGATTTCCACAAAAAAGGAAGATGAAGCTTTCTTACAGTGGTTGATTGTTTTATTCCCATCGAAACCTGTATTTAACTTCTCAAACACAAGCCATACTATTTACCAGAGTGATCTGTATCCACACCTGTTTCTAACTAGAATGAGACATTCAAGGCCACGAGAGGCGCTAGATGAACTGGAAGACCTTGTATTAGAGTACCCTCACAGCGAAAATCCAATATATCATGCCTTGTGTGGAATAGCTACGATACAACTTGCCTGTCAAGAGAAAGTCAAGTCTAACAATGGGAAAACTTTGAAAAGGCTATCGATAAAAGCCAAAATGCATTTTCAAACCTGCCTGAAGACGGGCGGTATATATCCGGAAGACTTTATAAACATGGAGATTGACGGAATAACAAATTAGAATCGCTTAATGATGAATATAATACATGACTACATATTTCCAACCCAGTGTCGGACTGTTCCAGTCATATATGCCAGAACAATCAATTGTGTAACAGTAGCAATTACCGCTTGTACATAAAGTTCTGGTTTGATATTCTCAGGGGAAAGAAATAATGAAAAGACATCTCTAAATAGCACATAAGTAATCACGACCTGGCAAAACACCAGCAATGCGTGCCATATATAAACTGATGGGTAAAGTGGATCGATTCCCTCGTCTTTAGAATCCAAAGCATTGTCATTAGCAGACCGTTCGCCTAGCTGACGATCCTGGTCGAAAGGTGGCCATAATCTACTGTATATGCTGGAGATCAAAGCCAGTGCAGCTACACAATGCAAATTGTCATTCAATGGCATAAGCAACATTATTGTGTTACATACAACCACGCATCCAATAATTACTGTGTAAGGCCAAGGCTCTTCTGCTCTTGGTGGCATTGTTGAGAGGTTTCTGACAGCTGTTTAGATTGTTCCGAGATTGGTGAAAAATCAAGGTTACTTTGGACCCCACAAAAAAACAAAAAAACAAAAAACGAAAAACGAAAAAAAAATTCTTATCAGATCTTCATATATAGCTTTAAACTATACTAAAATATATCCATATCAATTTGTTTTCCCCATTATTTATGACTATACTGTTGACTCTGCAATTGCGGCCTGTAGACTAACATTTCTGCCATTATCAAGCTTTACTGATAACGACCCGTCGTCCTCATTAAAAATGGCTTCGAATGATTTCCATCCTGGCGGAAGTCGCATTCCCGAAGGATCTATAAATATTGGGTTGGCTGGACTGTGTGGACTTGGTGTAGTATTGGTTCTGGTTCTGGTTCCAGTTGAAGATGCAGATGCAAATGGCTCGGATGATGTGTTGTCGCTACCAACATGTGAAGACTCGAGCGGTGATGTAGTAGTACCATAATTAGTGGACGACAAAGTAGACAGTCTGTGTGTACTGTTCACTGTATTCGTTGTGAATTCTGTGGTCGTAGTTGTCGCAGTGGTTGGTCCAGTCGGTGATTGCGTAGCCCCGAAACTGTTCACTCCATTGCCAAACACTGCTCGTCTACATGTAGGACACTGTTGAGATCGTTCCAACCAGTTCTTCAAGCATCCATAATGAATGACATGACCACATGCCAATTTCTTTGGAACCAGTCTCGGTGATTGATCTGCATTAATAGTCATTTCTTCCCTGCAGATTACGCACATGCTTTCCCTCAATAAATCATGTACTGATGCAGTACCCACTTCTTTTTCAAGTTTGGATTTAGCTCGTAGCATATGTATATACTCTCTTACTCTGGTGAACAAGCTTTTCAAGGTAAAGAACACTTCACCTATTGAGTAATTTGGAATGCTGGCAGGCTTAAGCAAGAAAGCGAACATTAGGACATAAAAACACAATTTTAAAATGTCCGTAACAATGGACATAATAATAACATAATGATTCTTAGGTTCCCATATATCCTCCTCTTCGTTTTCTCGTAGATAACGAGCTTCTTTCCAATTAAGTGCAAACTTCCCTAGAGTATTCATTGAAGTGGCCAGTAGAACGCCAAACTGACATGCAAACATCACCATAGGCATTGGTATAGTAGTAGCAGCTTTTACACAATATTTCACCAGCTGCAAATCTGAAAATGCCAGTAGTGCAATGACTAACAACATGCGACCGTGGGCTAAACTTGAAGCGGGCAACATGGATTGAAACAAAGAATCCACCCTATCAGCAGCAATCCAATGGAAAACCTTAAGAAATAGGTATAGTCCAAAGAAAAGGCCGAATCTAAGATTGATTTCTTCCCTACGCATTGACATAGTGAAGAATGATTCAGTCAATGTGAAACTCAACTGACTGAACAGGTTCTGGCGTTCAATCGTTCTCAAATTGCCAAAGAACATATATATCAGACACTTGGCGATAAATATAACAAATAGAACGGCCATGTTGGTCAATGCCAATATGGTGAAAGCAGATTGCTCAATGGCAACACCGGCAGAGTAGTAATTAGGTCGCTCAATGAATGCCAACGAAGTCAGGCTAGCAGCCAACAACGTAGAAAGCTAAGAAAAGTTAGATAAGTTCACAATAAAATAACCTCAGCGCTAATAATAGCCTCGTTTTAACACACTTACCGCTACATATGTAACTGCTTTCATCTTGATCTAAACCTCCTGACGTGGTAAGAAATGAACATTTGCCTTCATTATCATCGTATTTGGGATGTTTCCTCTCATATTGAGGATGTACGCGGCAAACCATTTATAGGCAGGCAAATGCAGATTATACAAACTTAATTATATTTCTTTAAATAACTAATCTCGATATAAAAATATTATATATTCCTATAGTAAGTTTGATATCATGTATGTCAGAATAATGAAATACTTAGCGGCCTCATGCCATATCATTCTCCATCATCTTCGCCGGCAAAATAACTTCTCTTCGATATACCATTAGCGAAATAATACAAGAAAGACAACTAAAAGCAAAGGCAGACCAGCACATACTGGCTGCTGAAGATCCTGTACTGGCTGTTAAAACTGACAATGAAGTATCATTAACAGTCTTTGCAACCGCATAACAAGCTACCTGTTGCCAAACAGCCCCAACTGACCAGAACACAGATGCTAGTATGGTACAGATGTTTTCTACTTTGTGGAACGAAGATCTACGAGGCATGAATTTGATAGAATGCCACAATGTGGAGATAAAAGCAATGATTGTGAGCCCCAAAGCGGCAACCACAAAATATGGTTTGACAATATGGCTAGAAAACAGAACCGCCAATGCCACAGGGTCAACAGACGCAGCACCATCATCTAATGAGATATTGGTAGAGTAAGAAATTCCGCTGGTATTGGTATTACTCATACAAGTCAGAGAAGCTTGGTCGCCAGAAACACAAACGGCTAAATAGCCTGCCGTGACATAGTAAGAACTATTACCAGTATTTCCAGTTGAAGACACTGCAGAGACATTATTTTTAGAATTGTAAGCAAACTTTACAAGGTAACGGTCGGAGAAGGTAGAAGAAGTATTGATACAGTTGAGGAATAAGAAGCATAATAAAAATGCAGTGATGAAATGAAAAATTACCAGAAGAAATCTGGGGAAATTCGCGAGCTTCTTGAGACTGAAGATAAAAAACATAATAAAACAAGGGAAAACGTTGATTCTGATGCTGTACGACCATCGCTAACGATTTTGACTTGTTTATATAGGACATGATGAAGTCAAGATATGTTCAACCCCAAAAGCTCAGGCCTTTGCCACAAGTTGTAAACGAAACATTAGTACAAGTCAGTGATATCATACTTTTCTCTCCATTTGGGGCCAAATATCTTGATACAGATGATAGGTATGAAAGATAGGTACGCACCTATAGCCAGCATAGTATATAGCCATCCAACCCCCATGGCTGCTGTCAATGGATCCGCCACAAATGTTGCTATCGCGGCCAAAACCATACGAAAGAGGTTGTTCAATGCGATTCCCACAGATCCTTTACCGGGCAGTGCATCAATCAAGTACGTCGACACGTTGGCAAAACATAACATAGACATCAGGCCGAAGATGAAAGTGCCAATCAATGGATAAACCCAGAAAGTGTGGAAATTTGCACACCAACCAAAAATTAAGAGTGAGATCGGCAGGAAAACAGCTGCTCCATAGAGATTAACGCCAAGTCTATCTTCAGGAACAAGCATGCCCCTCTTTTTTATGGCCTTTTTAATAATAACGTCACTCCAGTAACCATTTAAGATACTAGAGATGACGTAGCCAACAGAATTCGGAATATAAGTTAGCCCAACAAGAAGAGATGACCAATTATAAGGTGCAGATGAGTACAGCTTCTGAAGTGTAAGATTAAGGAAGTAAAGCGTGCAGAATGTATAAGCTGCGTAAGTAACAGACAAGCATACAGTAGGAAACCGCAGTAGCCTAATGTTATGAAAGGGCGAAAAAAATATCTTCTTCACATCACCCATAAAACTCTGTTCCAAAAGGTTGTTCTCGTTATTCTTGGATTTTCGTAAATGCAACTTCGTTAAATAGACTTTGAGCCGGTTAACATCTCGTGAGTCTTCCAAAAAATCTCTAGGATAGGATGCTACTGGAACCAGAAGATCAGCCGTCGTACTGGGATCCTCCAAATGATCCAAGACTTCATCAGTGTCAGCACCTTCATCCGTAGGTAGAACTACCAATGTTTCAGGCAGACCAAACACTACTAAAAGCCAAGTTACTCCACCGACAATGATGAGGAACCATTGAGTAGATCTCCAGCCCCAAGCAGTATCTAAGATACCACCAATAGTTGGAGCAAGAAGAGGTCCCATCAAAGGACCGATATAAAAGTAGCCCATGGCACGACCTCGCTGTGTGGAAACATATATGTCACTAATTGTACCAGCTCCAACCGCTTGCACAGCAGCTGAACAGCCTCCGGATAGGATACGGAAAGCGATAAGACTTCCCACAGATTTGGACAAGGCACATCCAATAGTGAAGCAGATAAATAAAAAGAAGGAAACCACATAAACAGTTCTTCTTCCTTTGAGTTCCGAAAATCCTGACCACCACAGTGGAAATATACCCAAGCTAAGGACATAAGCACCATAACTGATATTAATCACATCGGTAGAAGAATTGAATGTATCGGCCACACTGTCCAGTGCAGGAAGAATGATCGCACCAGCTAATGGAGCAATAACAGCAGCAGTAGCTATTATAAAGATAATAAAAACTTTCATGGCGCTGCTGTAAGTCTTGGCATCTTTTAGCTCTCTAACCAAGCAAAAATTCGCCAACAGTCCTCTACGCTGACCTCGAGGAACGCATTCAGGGACATCAAACTGTGCCGTATCTTCAGGATCTTGATCCGAATCTGAGGAATGGTGCGAGTGTTCTTCCCCATTAGGACCGTCGACGTTATCCTGCTGCAGGCACGGTGACGATGATGCTAAATCCGCTTTTTCTTTTGATGCAATATTTTTTTCCGATATTTTTGCCTCATCATAAAGGGGTTCCACCTGGTAGATTTCAGGGTCACCATGTATGGATGAAACGTCTGTCATGCTCTTTGCTTTTGACATGACTCAAAATTCTTTGAGAATTTCTTTTTTTTGGATTTTCCCCCACCTTGGATTTCAAATCAAGAGGTATCAAAGCTTATTATTATTAGGCAGACAAAGATTAGGCAAAGAAGAGTTCTAATTCAGGTTTTATATGCTGTGATTTTAGGTTGACCATACCGTTATAAAATATTTTGTTTGTTTAATGCAAAAGTCAATGTGAAATAAAATAAAGAGCGGAGGGAAAGGGGTTGTGCTTTTATAAAAAGGGAAAAAAATCGGAATGGGAACGGCTAATTAGGAATATTACCCGAAGTTGGATATCCGAGATGTGGAGAAGCGAAAAATCACCGTAACCATAAAGAGAAGTGTGTGAGACAGGAAAACTCGGGGAGAAGATTACTGAAAGAACTTTCACAGATAGTCATACTTTTGTTATGTTGTGCAATGTAAGATAGCTTGCCTGCCTGTTGCTGTTCACTTCCTGTAGATATATGCTCGGAGTCATGATTCCGACACTAGTTCGAATACGATCATCATAGGACATAAGAGATTATCATAGGAAAGGAAGAGAGGTAGAACAACAAAAAGCCTAGGATCCACAGTAATAGATAAAAACATTACTTCTTTAGTTTGTACAGAGTTTGGAAGCCATTATCTGGTTTGAGTTGGAATACTATTACCGTGGTCTCTTTTTTCTAGGATTGAAAATAGCGGATATTCTAACTCCGATATATTAGCAGACTCCGTCGAATATTGAGATACTTACTACCAAGCAAATTAGAATCAACCAATCATTGTGAAATTTTTATATAATAGTCAATTAGGATATAACAATGGAATTATCAATATAGTTTCAAAAAACATCTATATCATGTCTCTTTAAATGGAGTATATCGGTATTCTATTTTATTCTATTTGAGTTGACACCAGCCGCACCTTTCAGTAAGGAACAATACCATTGGACAAAAGGTGAACTTGACCAATAGTAGAGAAAGCTCCGGAAAGTTCCGAATTTGTCATATTAAACTCCTACTAATATTCACTTCTTTTCCGCCTATGCATACCTCTCTCTCTCTGGTTGTTCTTTGACTTTTCTCTCCCTCTCACCCCCACCTGCTTATATGTCAGCGACTTTTCTCCGCACTTCATCCGATGTACTCACAGTGCTCAATATAGGTTAACTCCGAACGACAACCACAATGCAAGCATTTCTTCAGTATTTAGGGGATTTATTATATAAGTCATCACTTGAAGCCGCTAAATGTTTTGGTCATCAGCTCATTGGAATACCGTCTCTATGTTAGTCCAGTTACTGCTATATAGAATTCAAAGGCAAAGTACACGACTGCTCATCAACACCCCATCACCACATAATATCACCATAATTGACTCTGAGAAATATCTGTATTCAAATTTGGTGCAACAACTTTCTTTGGTAATATCCATTCTTGGTCTATCCATAGATATCACTTACTTATATTATATCAAATGCACAGCCGCGCCATTGAATTATTTGCATCAAAGATTCCTAACTTCCCATCTTTTGATGGTCATCGTCTATAACTCTTCGGGTCCATTATAGTTTCTATACCACAAGATATCACTGCGATTGGCAGTACTCTTGTATTATTTATTGTCGTATATCTTAGTATAGTTGTCATGTCATCCGCCACTGCTGAATCGTTGGAATCAGACGCCACTCCTGCGCCACCAGCTAAGATGTCTTTATTTGTAAAGGCTCGGGCCGGAATGAAGGTGTTTGGCTTGTTTTTATTCGTTATTATCAGTACTTTATGGTAAGTTACATAGAAACCTTAGATTTCCTTTTGGCATCTGCTTTTGGCATCTGCTGGTTAATATTCAATCCTGGTATATATCCAATAGAATCACTTCATCAAGATCTGATCTTACCAGCCAACCAAGTTTCACCACTAATTCTTAGTATCGCATTCACTGAGGTTATTGGATATCCTATCAGTTGGTACTCCCAGGAATATTACCATATGTGGATCTATCTCACCAAACAATCTTTCTGTATTGTGCTTATTACTATGAATGCTGTTGGCATGTCGTCCAAGTTACATATCGGTGGTAACGCAGATATTGAGGAGCTAGTTAGTAAAGATTCTAATGGTCTTTTGGAAACAAGGTTTGGAGATCGGGCTGTCATCATTGGTAATCATCAGCTTTATAATGATTGGATGTACCTTTGGTGGACAGCATATACTTCACATGCCCACGGCGGTCTCTATATAGTTCTGAAAGAATCACTAAAAAAGTTACCGATTCTTGGTCTAGGAATGAGACTCTTCAATTTCATCTTTCTAGCTCGAGATTGGACGAAAGATAAAGCAACAATGAAACAGGGAATTGAAGTCATTTCTAAGAAATTCAGAAACTTTCCGGCTTGGATTCTGATATTCCCTGAAGGCACCGTTTTCAGTCGATCAGGGGTCATAAAATCAAAAGAATATGCTGAAAAGACTGGTGGTGCGATATATAAGAGAGTATTGAGTCCCAGGTCTCGTGGTCTTAGATTCATTCTTGAGAATCTAGATGACTCTATCGAGTATCTTTATGATGCCACTGTGTATTATTCTGGTATTCCTGACAATGCTTTTGGAGAAGAATTATACACTTTGACCAATGTCTATTTCAATGGTATTCATGCTAAAGATGTTTATTTCTATTGGAGAAGATACAAGATCAGTGAGATACCATTTAATGATGAGATCAAGTTTGCAGAATGGCTAGAAACTGTATGGAGACAGAAGGATGAAATATTATGCAAATTGGCTGCAGATTCCAATTCTTTTGAAGAATTGTCTCAGTTTAAGCCTTTGGAGGTACCTCTTAAGCTGAAGAGTAACCTTGAGATCTTCAGTGTATATTCAGTGCTTCTTAACTTGGTTATCATACTCAATCTTTTAAGATCACATGCTTATCCTCTAATCAAATCATCCATCGGTAATATAGGTTTGAGTTGGACTTCTATTGGGGGTTTATCTTTATTTATTCTTGCCGCAGGATATATCTATCGTACGATATAACATCAACAATAATACGAGTATAAATCAACGCAGACCACAGGAATAAATTAGAATAAAATATATGAAATATATAGAGTAGCATAGAATCTTTTATAGGTGTTCAAGGATCCAATTAGTCACAAGATTGATAACTTGTGACGGCTTGTCACCTACTGTTTCAACAGGATAATCTCCAGGAACAGCAAAGCCATGAGGTAAGGTCGGTACCCTTGAGTCATGCAATGTACTCTCAGAGGGAGTGTCATCATTAGTACTGAATTTGATGGTATTGCATTCCACGTTTTTTTCTTTCAATATGGTAACACCTTTCCTAACAAGAGATTCAGGTAGTAAAAGATCATCTTTGGCATGTATAAGCAACAGCGGTTTTCCCACTTTGTTAAAATCATCTTCTTGAACTAAAGAAGGATTGATTGATGCACCAACTGCCACGAGGTCTTCATCTGAAGACCATTCATCGTTTCTCAAGTCTTCAAGGAAACTCATGACATATTTCCCTCCAAATGAGTAGCCTATGATACCCACAGATATCGGGCTATATACCTGTATAATTTCAGATATTACTGCAGATAATTGGGGATATGTTTTCTCATAAGTATGTCTTGCAAGCCACATTTCATCTACAAATCCTTTCACTGTGCTTACGGCTAGAGATTTCAAGCCACGTACAGTGAACAAAGTGGACCAAAAGCCAGAGCGATTAAAAGTACCATCTAACGACTCTGCCTCGGCAACTGGTTCAGCCCCTAGCTCTTTGTCTATCTCGGCTGCTGAAGTTTGAATTGGATCCTTTTCGAAAAGATCTGGCACAATGACAGGGCATGATAACCTTTCTGAATAAATATCTGCCAGCTTTAAATTATTCACAGATAAAAGTCCAAGTGAATTAGTTAGCAAAATAACAATCTTCTGATGTTTACCAGGAGAATCTGTCACATAAACCTGAGTATTAGACCCCGAAAGAACGAACTTTTGGCCTTTCAAAGGAGTAGTATTCTCTTCAGGTGCTGGGGATAATTGTCCTTCATCATTACGTTCATCGATATGCTCATCATTCGTCAAATCACTAACAAATGAAGCATCGTCATTATCTGTTGCAGGTATTGATTGAAGAGGAGGAATATCAGTGTCCTCGGTTATAGCGGAGTCCGCCGTAATATCAGGCTCAGAACCTTTGATATCTGTTTCTATGCTAGTTTCAGGCACAACGGCCACGTCTGAATCGCTCAATGGCACACTTTTGATAGAGTCACTCATAGATGTTTAATGTGCGTGTCTAACCGGAAAATGGGTTCGTCCATCATCTCAAGATTATTTTGACTGGGAGCTTGAAATATGGGGGAGAAATATATTTGACAGGTGCAAACAATAATAGCAGAACTACAAAGACAACTGACATTTTATGTCATACGCAAGCTTTTATTTTCTAAGTGTATATGACTGATTTTGTTAATCTAATGCTGTTCTTCATGTGAACACAAGTACAATTGACAAACAATTGATATTGAAACTGCATCCGCCCACAGCTTATTCAAGAGAAGAGGCACCAGTAATGATATCGACCAATTCATTGGTAATGACAGCCTGTCGGGTTCGGTTATAAAGAATAGAGTATTTGCTGATCATGTCACCGGCGTTCTTAGAGGCGTTATCCATGGCGTTTCGTCGAGAACTGATTTCAGCAGCATGACCTTCAGCCAAGGCCCAGAAGATAGCATTGGCCAAAGAAAACTCAGACAAATCACTAACGACATCCTCTTCAAGTTCATAGGTAGAGAACTTGGGAGATTGTTCAATGACTGGTGCAGTGTAGACACTCAATGAAGAAGGCTCAAAAGAGACACTAGACAAAAACTTGTTGTACAAAAGCTCAATGTCATCATATTCATTGCCAAGCTTGATAATAGCATTGGCAATCAAAGCAGCCTCACTGAAAGTGGGGGCTTCCTTTCCAATCTGAGAAATAGAAAGAACAAGGTTAGCACTGTGACCTCTGGAAATCTGGGCCTTGGTCTTATCACCCACAGCTACGACATCGGCGTTAGGGAATTCGGCAAGCTTCCTTCGGGCGAATCGACCGATTTGGGAATGGATGGATCCACACAAACCCTTGTCTGAAGAAAGAACAATGAACAGTTTCTTAGAAGCGTCTTCAGGGACAGCAGTTTCAGACTTTTCGAAAACCTCACTGGCAGCAGCACCATAGATCTTAGAAGTAGCCATAGCTCGCTGAGCCTTGGAAAGCTTGGTAGAAGCAACAATCTTCATGGTGTTGGTGATCTTCTCAATGTTGGTGATAGACTTCAATCGAGTCTCGATTTCACGCAAGGTAGCATAGTTTCTGTGGTTAGTGAACTGTAATAAAATGGTGCAGAATGTTTTGGTTTAATCTTGTGTATTTTGTTTTCAGGAGTGGAGATAGGTGGTTGAGTCGGTTCTTTTGATATCTCAGTCAAGCTAAAACAATGGTCACTTTCCAATGCAGTGAAGTCATGAAATGCTTTCACAAACACAAATCAAACGCATGTTGATAAGATACAACCAGATATTCAAATTTTCAAGAATTCCACTAATATGTCGTGAGTTTTTACAACTTCCAATCCTATATGGCCATGCTGTAAAACTTTAATATATCTCCTCTTAATCCAGCACCCAAAACCAGCACAGAACTGGCTCCTCAAAAATATACAAGGATGAGTTCTCACTCAATCCTCGTAAAGTTTGGGCCTTGTTTCTGTGTAATATCTGTCAAAATCCTCGTTGTTGCGTTGTCCACTGGAAATGTTGACCGAATTTTTCAGTAGTTGCACGACAATTGGCCAATCAGCGTCGATTGTCGGGACAGAGCCAAAAACCATAGCTCGCGACAATTCCACCACAACACATCCACATGAAAAAAAAACTAGGCAAACACACTAATAAACGACCATATATCAAATAAACTTACCTAGCAGAGGTTCGAAGAACCTGGTACGAGGGTCGAAGTGCAAACATTATGACTTTTCGCTCAGCGCAGAGTTAATGTTGAGAAAAGCTTGGGTGGTGATGAACTCTGCTGGGAAGAAAACTGAGAGGTCTCGGAAGAACGGTTCGCTGGAGGGTAACCCATTGAATATCTCGAGGAGCCACAAGAAGAGCCGAAGATGAAATGAAGGCAAGTTCAACCTGAACAGTTTACCTGTCGATATATAGAATTTAATTTTTTTAGCTAGAAAGTAACACGATAGGCATGAGCTCAATTGCTCTTAAATTGACATCTTTAGTCGTAAGAACTCTTGCCAAGCCTATAGCGGTAAGTGATCTCAGCTCATTGGTGATAAACCTCGAGCATCTCTAAACTGACATAGTAGTTTGTTATTTTAAAAAGGCAAAAAACTTGTTAAAACTTATATTTTAAGTATTAGCTGTTCTTTCGAAGTTATATTATGTTTATTGTTGCATTACTCTGATCACCGGATACTAACTGTAGAACGCTATCAAAGGACAAGCCAAAGAACACCCCTCGTTCAGGACAGGATGTATTAATATTGCACAGGCAATTCATAAGGCAGATACCACTTTGCGTTTGCGACTATTGGGTGAAGCCAAAGCAAAGGTGCGGCCATTGAACGATGCCAAAGCCATTGATACGGGGGCAAACTTCCTATCGGAATCATTCATATTGTAGGTATAACTTGAGAATAACCTGAGAATAACTTGAGAATAACTTGAGAATAACTTGAGAATAACTTGAGAATAACCGGATCATTCTCAGAAATAACCAAAACATTACTTGCTGTATCGTGTAGCTAGAACCTCCACTAATGACATTACTAACATTAGTTCTGTTGCTGGCGGCTTGATCTTGTTTGAAAGCTACAGACAGAGAAAGAAAGAGATACTGCGTAGGGAATCGGTAACTGACGATATTAAGGCTCTTCAGGATGAAATAGAGTGGTTGAAGAAGAATCTCGAAGAACATCGATTATTGAAGCAAGATTATAAACTTCCAGAAGATGTTAAGCCGAGCATCCTTCATCTAGACGGGGCTACTAAACTTGCTGAGTCTACGTCTACTGATAGCCGAAAGGTTCGTCCGTCATCTACCGATGTTACTGTCAGCTCATCTATCACCTCATCTTCTAAAGCTTCTTCTTCTGTAGCACCATATGCATCTAATGCCTGAATAGGGGAATTCAAGCAGACCTGTAAATACTAGTTCCCCTGCTATAAATCTATTCATGTCATATATTTCAATATAATCTATTTACTAACGATAGTAATTAGGTTTGACGAATGGCATTTTGACAATCTCGGCATCTCGGAACTTTCCTCTGACTTTGACTCTAAGTTTAGTTCCAGATTTACTTAATGATCGAGGAACATAACCCATGGCAATGTTGTGTTTCAAGGTAGGAGAAAGACTTCCAGACGTAATTATACCAATTGGCTCATCATCGTTCTCCAAAGAATAAATGGGCGTATCGTCTCTTGCAGCAGGTCCTTTTGTAACCAAGCCAACTCTGATAGTAGCAGGTTTCTGAGAAATCTCAGCAACAATGACACCAGCACCATTGAAATCAGCAGAAGCTCGTCTAGACTTGGCACAAACCCATGTCAAAGCTGCTTGAGGTGGGGTGATGTCTTCACTAAGCTCATGGCCATACAAACACATGCCGGCTTCTAGTCGCAATGAATCTCTGGCAGCAAGACCAATAGGTTTGACAATACCGTCACTACCATCCACCAACTTGTAGGCAAAAGTCAAAGCAATGTCATCTTCCGGAATCGAGATTTCAAAGCCATCTTCGCCAGTATAACCACCTCTTGCTACATGGTACTTACCACCCTCCAAATCCACAAAAGCACTCTGGCCAAACTTGATCTGAGAAAGATCTGAAGTAGTGAATTTTTGAAGTATAGCTGCAGACTCGGGGCCTTGTAAAGCAAGCAATCCACCGCCAATCAGGTCATGCTTGATGTTACCAGATCCTAATTCCTCAATAGCGCTTTTGAAGAAATCAAGATCCTTCTCACGACATCCAGCATTAGTGACGACATAAAAATCATCTTCAGCATGTTTGGAAATAATTGTATCATCAACAATTCCACCCTTCTTGTTCAATAATACGGATAAAGTGGAGTTGAAAGGCTTCAAAGCCTCAAGGTCAGAAGGAGTTACGCTTTGCAGAAGCTTAGTAGCTCCAGGTCCATGGAATCGGTGTTGAAGCATATGAGAAACGTCAAAAAGACCACTCTTTTGTCTGACCCAGTTATGAGACTCAATATGCGTCTGATCTTTATAAAGAACAGGCATTTCATAGCCAGCATAAGGTACCATTTTTCCCTCGAATTTCACATGAAATGGATATAGGGCCGTCTTTTTGAGCTCATCTGTAGAAGAAGAGTACATACGACGACCTAGTGCTTTAAAATTAACAGGTTTATACATCTTTACGAATTATTATCTGATTGTTGACGAAGGAAGGAAAGAAAGAAAAAATCGTAGGTGTAATTAGTTTAGCACCTGTTTTCGCTACTCAGGGTTTATCGAGCCCCGAGTCAATTTGTACCCTTTATGTCTCCACAATATAACACGGGGCTGAGAATCATCTCTTTGGAGACAGAAAAAAGAAAAAAACAAAAACGCCGCAGCATTCCAACCAACGCCTAACCTACTTTTACGAATAGTTAGCTTGTCATGCAGACAGCAGGCATCGAAGTCTGCACATAAATAGATTCCGGAATTGACAGATAACAGTCATTTTGTCAGCTCATTCAGCCGGAGTATCAAACCATGTAAGTCGGTCTTCTATGAAACAAGTTCTGCAGTATCCTGCAAATATATGATATCTCTCATGTTCCAGCAAGTTATATCGCTGATGGCACGGCTATAACTCAGAGCAGTAATCTACCAAACCAAACTAAACTAATATGCAAGCAATTACGCGTATATTAAGGCTAATTCTAGTCATACAAAAAGGAAACACACATACATACACCAATAAAAAAACGAGTCAAGTCAATAGAATGAAGCGGCAGGCAGGCAGGCTGTGTTGTTGTTTACTTTCGCTTCTTCTGCTCAACCTTTAGTAAAAGTGCCTTGTTAATGTGAGGCATAACACCACCAAAAGCAATGGTAGCTTTGATCAAAGTATCCAATTCTTCATCACCTCGAATAGCCAATTGTAAGTGTCGAGGGGTGATTCTCTTGACTTTCATGTCCTTGGCAGCATTACCAGCCAGTTCCAACACTTCTGCAGTCAAGTACTCCAAAACAGCAGCTACATATATAGCAGATTTGGCACCGACTCGGACCTTGTTCTGCACATTTCTCTTCAAAAATCTCTTGATTCTTCCTACAGGGAATTGTAATCCGGCACGAGCTGAGTGAGATAAAGCTCCGGCTATATCTCCGCCATCTTTGGCACCGCTCTTACCTTTTCCTCCTTTACCCTTTCCAGACATTTCTTAGATCAAACAATAAAAAATAAAATAAAAGTTCGACTAGGAAACCGAAAAAAATTAATTATTTGGTCTGTGTTAATGTCACTATAGTGGTTGGTCGAAAAGATCGCTTACCCGGTGGGGAACACGCTTATATAAATATTTATCAGCTGTCGTGTTGGCAATGTAAACAAATCCACAAGACTCGCGTTGGCAACAAATCAAAACAAAAGGGAGAAAAAATTCGCAGGTACACAAAACTGGGAATTTGGGAATGGCAAGTCGTTAAGTGGGCATTGCTGAGGATTTTTGTTTCTGTTGGGCAATAATTTAGGGGTTACCCTGAAGTGAGAGTGTGAATGTGAGTGTGAAAAGGAAATAAGTATAGATAGAAATATAGACAGACGTAATAAACATGATTTAGATTTTGCTCTCTTTCCTATTTACAGTCGTTAGCACTATTTACATCCTACAAGGGCACTCCTTAGAATCCCATGCCTCCCATGCCTCCCATGCCTCCCATACCAGGAGCACCACCACCAGGAGCAGCACTTCGTTCTTCAGGAGCATCGACAATGGCACATTCAGTAGTAGCCAAGAGAGAAGCGACACCAGAAGCGTCGACTAATCCAGTTCGAACAACCTTGAAAGGATCAATGATACCGGCAGCAAGCATATCGGTGTATTCGCCAGTAGCAGAGTTGTAACCCTTGGAGAAGTCTTCACCAAACTCATCAATAAGCTTACCAACGACAACGGAACCTTCTTCACCAGCATTCTCGACAATTGTTCGAGCGGGCTTGGTGATAGCAGTTTGGATGATTTGGACACCAAGCTTCTGGTCAAAGTTTTCAGTCTGGAGTTCACCCAAGATTCTAGAGGCCTTCAACAAGGCAGTACCACCACCGGGCAAGATACCTTCTTCGACAGCAGCTCGAGTAGCGTTCAAAGCATCAACGAATCGATCCTTCTTTTCACCAACCTCGATTTCAGAAGAACCACCAACCTTGATGACAGCAACACCTCCGGAAAGCTTAGCAAGTCGTTCCTGCAACTTCTCTCGTTCGTATTCACTGGTGGCAGAATCGTTGATGTAACCTCGGATTTGTTCACATCGCTGAGCAATGTTTTCCTTTTCACCTTCACCATTGAGGATAATAGTATCTTCCTTGGTAATGGTAACAGAGCCAGAAGTACCGAACAACTCAGCACTAGCATTTTCAGGCTTGATATCAAGTTCTTCTGTAAACACAGTACCACCAGTCAAAATGGCAATGTCTCCAAGAATACTCTTTCGATTGTCACCGAATCCTGGGGCTTTGACAGCAGCAACTTGGACTTGACCTCTAAGTTTGTTCAAAATACAAGCAGCAAGAGCTTCACCATCGATATCTTCAGCAATGATCAACAAAGGTCGTCTCAGCTTGTTGGAGATTTCCAAAGAAGGCAAGATATCCTGAATAGAGGAGATCTTCTTCTCGGAAAGAAGCAACAAAGGTCGTTCGAATTCAACCTTACCAGACTTGGGATCAGTCACAAAGTAAGGAGAAATGTAACCTCGGTCAAATCGCATACCTTCAGTGACTTCGAGCTCATCTTCAATAGTCTTGCCCTCCTTAACAGTGATGACACCTTCCTTGCCGACCTTCTCCATGGCATTGGCAATAAGCTTACCGATATGAGAATCACCATTGGCAGAGATAGTAGCTACCTGTGCGATTTCTTCGCTGGTAGTGATTTCCTGCTTGTGCTGCTGCAAAAACTTGACAACAGCTTCAACAGCGGCCTGGGAACCTTTTCGAAGATCCATAGGGTTGCAACCAGCAGCAACATTCTTGACACTCTCAGTGAAAATTGATCGACCAAGAACTGTGGCAGTGGTAGTACCATCACCAGCAGTCTCGTTGGTCTTGGAAGCGACCTCTTGAAGAAGTCTAGCACCCATGTTCTCAAACTTATCTTCCAAAGTGATACTTCGAGCCACAGTTACACCATCCTTGGTGATCTTAGGAGAACCAAAAGACTGTTCAATAAGAACATTTCGGCCTTTAGGACCAAGGGTTACTGAAACAGCTTTGGCCAAGATGTCCACACCTTTAAGAAGTGCAGCACGACCTTCAACACCGAACTTAAGTTCCTTGTGCAAGTGTCGAACGCCACCTAAAGCTCTGTGAGACACAGATCGAGTGAGAGCAGAAGAAGAAGCAAGTCTTTGCATTTTTTCTTATAATCAGAAACAAAAAAATGAGGTTCTGTCTTTGTTTTTTGGTCTTGTTATTCCTTTTTTTCAAGTTTTTGAAAAATTGAAAGATGGAAAGAAGGGAAGATGGAAGTGAAGAGAATCCACTGGAAAATTTGTGCACTGGGAACTACGGGGCACCGGAGACTGTTCGGCTCGCACCGGTCTGGAAGATCACCATAAAAGGTAGACAAGGAGGTAAAAAGATGCTCAAGATATTTTTATTTGATTAGAATAGCAGTTAGCAATTTTTCATATGTTTTTTTACTTTTTTTCACTGTCTGGTTGAATTGAAACGTGGCTGTAGATCGGTTTGTCACGTGCTGAATAGGTTGAAAAGTAGTATATGTATAAAGTCTATCAACAATAATCTAAAACAACCCAAATAAAGTGAAAACTAGAAATAATACTACTGGATATTGCAATTGATCAGGTTTTTTGTTTTTTATTTATTAACAGCTTATCTGAATCTCAATCAAACTTTAAGCTTCCTCGGTAACAGCCGCACCACCCTTTCTTTCTTCTACTAAAGACAACAGCTGCTATCGATTTTGCTACTCCTACTGATACGGCTTTTACTCGTTAACTTAGTATTTAAACAATTCATAAGAGCACAACAGTTAGCCACAACTTTCTTATTGAGTTCCCCAGGCAATCTTCTAATGTCTGTTACCAATGGATTCCCGCCAATATCAGCAATATTCTATGCAGAATTCCATCCTACAGAAGGGCCTAAAGTCTGTAGTCAGGTACCTGCAGGGTCCATAGTTCCGCCTTTTGACAACAACGATTCTTCTGCATTAGATGAACCGCTTTTTGATTTCAACTGCGTCAAAAACTATGTTATTCCTAAACCTCAGCTATGTAACCGTTTGGTGAGCTGTTTGATTGGCAAACATACAATTATCGGCTATCCTGTTCATATTTATGGATCAGAGTATCCCCGTAATTTCTTTGCATTCAATCTCGTATTTGTTTTTGATCACGATTCTGATACTACTGTCTATGAAATGTCACTAAGACGTCTTGCCAGAATGTTTATGGCTTTAGAAGAACAATCCAAGTTCTTATCAAAAGCCACTTCAACAAACTTTGTTGATAACATTATCACGCAAATATATCAGGATCTGAATAATTATTCCGAGTGCCTGATCCCTCTGGATGAATCTAATAGCGTCAATATGAAGCTTTTCCCCGTTTTCCCGGCCCCGCCGCATCTGGAGTCATATTTCGTTCCTATAAGTACTGTGAATCTAGCAGGATTGATTGACGAGAATTGGGACCCTACAATGGAGAAAATTATACCGTTTATCAATGGTATCAACTCTATCCGGAGAATTGCAGATCTTGCGGATGCTGACTATGAACTGACATTGGAATGTGTCCAGCATTTGGTTCACTATAAATGCATTGTTATTGTCGATATCTTTCAATTCTCAAACATTTACGCTCCTACTTCGGATATCTCCTTGTTCTTAACAGATCCAGCAATGTACCTGGAATGCCAAGCATATGTATTTGTACCGCCTGCGAAATCCAAAAAGACTCACCATCAGCAATCACCGTCGTCTAATAGTGGTGGTGCTTCTTCACCCAGTTCGCATCATCTAAGGCCAAGTGTAAGTTTAAGCATAAAACCTCGATCTTTGAGTAGTGGATCTGGTACTGGATCAAACAATGCTACTGCTCCTATTTCTATAAAAACAGCAGCCTTGCAGTGGCAGAGCTCTGCTGCTCTCAGTGTAGGCTCATCGCCATCATCATTCTCCACAGCCAAATCTGCCAAACAGATATCAAAAATGTTGCCATCTATGGCAGAACTTTTCCAGTTGTATATATCGTTGAATTCTGGCCTGACTGTTCGGCAATGGGTATTAGACAACAAAAAAAGGCTTCGCTATATTGACGTTCGTCGTTTCATTTCTTTTGGAATCATTAAAGGTATTGTTTATAGGGTACATTCCTATCCAATTCTCGATTCTTCTAGGGGTAGACGTGTGGTCCGTCGTTTTCTGCGGGGTAGTTCGTTTGGTAATATGGACAGGCATTATAGCTTTGGTAATGATCCGGAATCAGATATTGAGAAGCTTGTGATTGATATCATGAATCATCCCAAGAACTTTGATGAAATCTGTACGGAATTGCATGTTACTAAAGCAGAGGTGGAAGAGATGCTGAAATCTAGAGGTGACTGGACTATTGTAAGTGCATAGTAGAGTATAGTGGTACAATTGCATAGCATAGCAAATATTTATTCAACACATGGTATCTGTTTTCGATCTCTGTCTCAAATCTAAAAGCGCTTCATTAAGCTTGCCTTCTTGATACGCTCGTTTAAGTCGTTTCTTTTCCTGATCCGTCAACGGTCGACCGACTTTGGTTTCAAGGTCCCGAGAGGAAATATACAGTGAGTCAAGTATGGCAGAAGCAGACTTTGGATTGTACTTATTCTGGGCCTGGATTCTAAGTACAAATCCACTAGCTTCTGATTCAGAAATGGCATCTCCTCTTACAATATATCCTTTTGTAGAGTCCTCTTCTATAGAAAGATATGTCTGGATTGATCCCCTAGTAAGGGAGATTATCCAACGGCCAGAAGATGTAAGTTGCAGTTTAAACGCTTGATCAGGTCCAATTGCCACTGATCTGGCATCTACCAATCCATGTTTCTCAATGGTGAGGTATTTGCCAGTAAAAGCCTTGATTGAAAACTGCTGTCCACTGTCACCATTGAAAGCAAGAGGTGTCAACACGAATACCTGCTGAACATTATTTGGCTCTGTGGCCTCGAGTCCAGGTGTAGAACCGTCTTCCTTGATGACATCTAGCTGGTTAGAAACGTAGATTTTTCCCTCGGAATCCGAACATATACAGCATGGGTTTTTGAGATCTGAATCGGTAGTAAAGCTTATCACTGTAGGACCTTTCAAATCTTCGACAACTGTAGCTGAAGTCCAACCTATAGAATCCTGTGATATGTCATTGACTCTAGATTTATGCTTGGAATGTTTGTGTGTCTTTTTCTTGATAGGTTTGTCGCCTTTGAATAAGAGTTTTGAGACCATTGAGAAGAGTCAATGAGAGTCAATGAGAGTCAATGAGAAAGTCAATGGAAGTCAAAAAGCCAGGTTCAAATATATTAAAATAGAATGATAATAAATCAAACAAATGATAGACAATTGTTTCTTTTATGATTTGAATATCTTTTTATTTGTTTTCTCACTACTTTCCATTCATCTAATCACTCAACTCTTTTCCAGTTATATGCTAGTTATTCCTATGGTATATATAAATCATGACAGCTCGACATATCTCGAACTCAACACCTCAAAAGAATCCTCTCTAACGCTTAATGAAGGACTACCAGATACTCCAGACAATGCTGGTGAATTCAGTAAACTCACATTCGAGCAGTAATCCGGGTCTTGTAACGTTTCACCCCTAACTCGGTCATATATACCTATTGACAACAGATTGACGCTGGATTCTGTATGATCCATTGCAGCCTGCGGTAAAATGATATCTGCATATTGTCTAGTAGCAGAAATATACCCAGACATTTCCGGTCTCGCATACTTTACGTAATCATCTAGAATAGGCTCTAATTTTTTAGCATCTCCGCCTGTATCTCTCAATATCCATCTCGATAATCGTACATCTGCATCTCCATCTACAAAAACCCTCACAACAGCCTGATCCCTCAATTGCTCATCATACAATGCATAACGACCGTATAATATAATTATTTTATTTATATTGGTCGGAGACACAAGGTCTAACAAATTGCCAGTCAAAGTTTTCCGTATTTCCGCAAAACTATAGCTGGCAGGAGAATATATATACTGCTTATCATTTGATTTATGCTGGAACTCATTTAAGTTTCTTATCTCAACCTTAACGGGACAATCGTTTGAACCTCGAGCAAGTTGCTCCAAGTTTTTTTTCAGATTCTTAGCTAATACCAGTTTTCCGGAGGCATGTCCTCCTGCTACAAGAACAATGTATGTTTTTGTCATTGATTTGTAGGGTTTTTAAAACTCGTTAAATGCTCTTACTTTTCTAAGGTGGTGTGTAGGTGAGATGATGGATTCGGACGACCAAGAAAATTTCGGCTCGGGAAATTTTCATTTTCCTAACTGCCAAAAAAAAACCCGACAGACAACCACCAGCAAACAACCACATATATATAATGCCAGAGTTTGACAGAGATTTGGATGATGATTTGGAATTCAGTTCTTCTGATAGTGTCAAAATCTATCCTACATTCGAAAGCATGAAGCTTAAAGATAATCTTTTGAAAGGCATATATGCTTATGGATTCGAGGCACCTAGTGCTATTCAAAGCAGAGCAATAGCTCAGATAATAAGTGGCCGAGATACTATTGCTCAGGCTCAATCAGGTACAGGAAAAACAGGCACTTTCTCTATAGGCATGCTTCAAGCTGTCAATACTAATAAACGAGAACCTCAAGCAATTATTCTGAGTCCTACCAGAGAATTGGCTATCCAGATCCAGAACGTTGTCATGGCACTTGGAGATTATATGAACGTACAATGTCATGCCTGTATTGGTGGTACAAAAGTAGGCGATGATATAAAGAAGTTGGAAGCTGGTCAACATGTGATATCAGGTACTCCTGGTAGAGTCTTGGATATGATCAAGAGACGATATATATCCATGAGAAGCATCAAGATTTTTATTATGGATGAGGCTGATACTTTATTAGCATCTGGATTCCAAGAAACTATTTATGAAATCTACAGATTCTTGCCTAATGATGCTCAAATCGTGGTCGTAAGTGCTACTTTGCCTAATGACGTCTTGACGATGACCAACAAGTTTATGACTGATCCTGTCAGAATTCTAGTCAAACGAGACGAATTGACGCTTGAAGGTCTCAAACAGTATTTTATAGCAGTTGAAAAAGAGGAGTGGAAATTCGATACCTTGTGTGATCTTTATGACAGTCTAACAATCACGCAAGCGGTTATTTTTTGCAATACAAGAAAGAAGGTAGACTGGCTTGCATCGGAAATGAAACGATCCAACTTCACAGTGTCTAGTATGCACGGAGAAATGTCTCAACAGGAAAGAAGTGCAATTATGAAAGAATTTCGACAGGGAAATTCAAGAGTTTTAATTACAACCGATGTCTGGGCTAGAGGCATCGATGTTCAACAGGTTTCACTGGTTATAAACTATGATCTTCCTTTAGACCGAGAAAATTATATTCATCGAATCGGTAGATCCGGACGATTTGGTAGAAGAGGTGTTGCTATTAACTTTGTTACTGATGAAGAAGTACAGGCATTGCATGATATTGAACAATATTACAGCACACAGATTGATGAAATGCCTATGAATGTTAATGAATTGTTGTGATTATGATGCAGATGCAAATGTAAATGAAAAGGCATATACATATATTGGTAGATAGAGGCTATTGATTCATATTGGTAAAGACAAGGTCGTTTAGTATCTTGGTACGGCTGAATACACGGCTGTCTTCATGCGGCTGTGCACATGCGGCTGTGCAAACAATCACCGCCGTTGCTAGGCAACCATCACCAAAACAAAACACATCTCACATTATATACATACTGACACACATTATATATTTCTATACCAACCACACGGCTGATTAACTAATAAAAATCACCTGAAGCATGAGAAGAACTACGGCATCTTCACTGCCATCGTCTTCTTCATCTTCGAATCTACGAGGCTCTAGTCGCATTGACAGTGCAATGGCTTTGCGTACTACTACTGGTGCTCGAAGATCTGTACGAACCACTGATAGCGGGTTGTCAACCGGAAATAATATAGGAGTAACTCCACTCATTAATCAAGATGATGAATCAGGAGCAAACATCAAAGTTGTGGTTAGAAGCAGGGGACGAAACGAAAGAGAAGTCAAACAGAAGAGCATTGTTGTCGTTGATACTTCACTATCTAAAACTGAGATCGCTGTACGAACTTCAGAAGACAGCAGTAACTCGAAAATATTCACAATTGACCGAGTTTTTGGACCTGACGCTGATCAAAGCATGGTTTTTGATGAAATTGTATCACCAATGGTTGAGGATTTTGTATCAGGAATGAACTGTACTATATTTGCATATGGACAAACAGGCACAGGTAAAACATATACTATGTCTGGTGATGATTCCTTAGCATCTGGTCACTATGCTAATGATGCAGGAATAATACCTAGAGTTCTGTTTCAGATATTTAATGCCCTCTCTTTGAAATACCATGATTACTCAGTGAGCGTGTCGTTCATTGAACTGTACAACGAGGAGCTGAAAGATCTGTTGGATGATGATGAAACCAAGAAGGTCAGAATATATGATGATCAAGCCAAGAAATCTGTGGTAATAAACGGTCTCAGTGAATCATTTGTTACTTCCGCTGTTAATGGGTTGCAAATGCTGCAAGAAGGGCTTCGTAAACGACAGGTAGCAGCTACCAAAATGAATGATACTTCCAGTCGATCTCATTCTATTTTCACTATTAATCTATGTACTAGTCCTGATGCAGAAACTGGAGAATATGCCATGAAATCAAAGATCAATCTTGTTGATCTTGCTGGCTCAGAAAATATCGGCAAGAGTGGTGCTGAGAATAAACGTGCCAGGGAAGCAGGAATGATAAACCAAAGCTTGTTAACTCTTGGAAGAGTTATTAATGCATTAGTGGACAAATCACCGCATACACCTTACCGAGAATCGAAACTCACACGACTTCTTCAGGACTCCCTTGGTGGCCGAACAAAGACATGTATCATAGCTACTGTGAGTCCAGCGCTAGTAAATATCGAGGAGACGCTGAGCACACTAGAATATGCCAGTAGAGCAAAAAGCATAAGGAACAAGCCGCAAATCAACTCCTTGAATTCTTTCAAGTCAACTCTTAAAGATTTCACAACACATTTCGAGAAGCTTCAGAACGATCTCACTGCTACGCGCAAAAAGAACGGTATTTATATGGATCCAACCAACTATAAGGAAATTATGGCAGAGAATAGTAGTCAAACTATTTTAGTCAAAGATCAGCAGAGAAAATTGGATACGATAGAATCTCAGCTGAAAACAGCGCGGGAATCGCACGAGTCATTATACAGAGACTTTATTGAAGTCAACAGACAATTACAAGAATCTAAAAGTGCATTAGGTGAAACATCCAAGACGTTGAAGTCTACACAGGAAGCGTTACAAACCACAAAAGATGCATTAAAGAAAGAGACAGCACTTCGACAAGCTTATGCAGGCACAGAAGGTCAGCTGCAGAGTATAGGTAGTGAGCTAATCAAGTCATTGGATGAAGCTGTCAATAGTACTGAGAGCCTTCATAACAAGGTAGAGAAGATGCACAAGTACGATGAGAACAGCTCCTTTTTGCTGTCATCTTCGGTCAGTCGCATTACAGACTATGCCGGCACGATAAAGTCAAAAATCTTGGAATACAATCAGTATCACGAGCAGTTGAATGAGATGATCAACAGTAATTTTGATCGGGTGATCCAGACTGAAAGGCAGAAACTTGAAGACGCTACAAATCTCTTACGAGACAATCTGAGTAATGTTGATATTCTCGGAGATGCCATGACGAGTCAACTGAATGGCAGTGAGAAGGCGACTAACCAGTTCTATTCTGAGCAGGAATTGAAACTGCGAGATGTATTTAAAAAGATTATCAGCAATGGCTTGAATGACATGCATTTATCATCGGACAAGTTACTTGCAGATCTAGCATCAAAGATGGAAGAGTCGCAGAAGTTAGCAAAAACCAATATTTTAAGTCTTGTTGATTCATTCCAAAGTCTTCAGCTTGAGTATAAGACTCAGATGAATGTGTATCTAAGTTCTATCGAACAACAGAAGAAAGATGTGGACTGTTTAATACTTTCACTTCAGCAAACAGTCAATACCAGAGTGTCTAAGTTTAACAAACAGATGGCTGAACAGAAGGAGGAAGCTGCAATAGAGCGAGCTGCACTTTTGTCAAAAGTTACTGGAATTATGGATGAATATGCTAAGAGGGAAGAAGCCAGATATGTCGATATTGATGAAGCATCAAAGACTATGGCACTCACTGACACCGATACCCAGCCTGGCGAAGAGATAATATCCATATTGTCTCAGAGATTCTCGGAAGCTCAGCATATCTATGGAGAGCTTGAACAGAAGGAGGTTAAACTGAAGAGTGAAATGAACAGAATGAAGAATGATGTGTCGGGAAGTGTGCGGGAACTTTCTCAAAATGTCAAACAAAGTATAACTGAGAGCATACAAGGATTATTACTGATTGCCGAAACAAATGCGGCTGATTTTGATTCCTTTTTCTCTGAGATGCGACAGAAATCCAAGAACCAAACGAGCCAGATCTGTGTTGACGTGCGCCAGCTTTGTAAAAAAGTCAAGTCTTCATTTGGACATTTATCTGAACAGCTGGTGGATCTACAAACCAACGGACTTTCTTCCACAGATGGCTTAGCTGTTGAAGACGGCGAGTGGGTGACAGCATGTCATGAATCCCTCACTAATATCGAGGAAATCAAGAGCACCCTTACAAGTCTGATGACCTCAATAGATGAACAGAAGAATGAGCTTCTCACACCTACTGGAGATACTCCTAAGCGAAAAAAGCTTGAATTTGCCAGAGTGTTGCCACAGACGAACCAGAAGCTGATTCAAGTATCTCCTATAAAACGTTCGCAAAACCAGACTGAACGATCACCGTTGGAGGAGATTCACAATTCCAAACCAGTAACAAGACCTTCAAGTAAGGGCACAACCAAAATCAACAGGCCGGTTATGTCTCTAAAAAGAAGAGGATCGTTTACTCCAGGCAGAGAACCAGCAGCGAGACGACCGCGAATGGGACAATCATGAGGTATAAACACAAATACAAATGCAAACGGAAAACTAGAACTTTATAGAAGTAATGATAATCTAATTTATTATATTATATGCAGAGGATAAGGATGTGGTGCTGCTTTGGTGATGCTTTAGCCATGGACAGACTCATCTATAGCGGTATGAAGCACCTTCCGTAGCTGGTCTATTCTTGACTCAAACATAGATATCAAGTCTTGTGTTGAGTTGACATTTCTATCTTTGATTTTACAAGGTGTACCTTCGATGGTTATTATCGACGTGATATCATCAGTAGTACCAGAGGAACTTTGTCCATGGTTCAAGAACGGTGATCTAGGGGAGGGATCTGTTGATAAACTGACATTGGCAATTTGCCAATTGCTTGAGAAAGACTTGTAATCTACAATTTTCTCGCCTGAATCATCGAAATCCAATACTAAGGATACTTCACTAGGATCTTGTACATCTAATATGTCTACTATAGGATCGAAATCATCGTCGGCAAACACGTATCGTACCTCTGGATAAATTTCAGTAGATGAGAATGTGCCAACTGTATTTGCGGTAGTAGCAGCAGATGATGAAGATGTGGATGATGATAATCCCGAGGTTCGATCCTGCGAGTTTGATGCTATTTCTGAGTGCTTTTGTTCTTGAGATGATTCGCCTGATGATGTTGGCCTTGATTGCCTATGATAGACGGATTGGTCCTCAATTCTGATGAAAAATGGCAGAGAGGAATTCAACCAGCGAGGTGTTGGATCTGTCATTATATAAGCTATGGAATAATAGTTTTATAGATTTATAGTTTTACAATACAAGTCACGGAGCCAAGAAAATAGTTGATGGCTCTCTGCTTAGTGGTTTTGAGCAGATGAAACTGGAGAAATGGCGGCACGGCTGAAATTGAGTGTCTGAATTTTTTTTTTTCGTTTCGGGAGCTCCAAGAAACTGCCAACTCACACAACACTCAAATTTAAGGAGCTTTTTTTTATTATCTTAACTTAAAGCTTCATATTCTTTATCTGTTTGACAATATGCTCGACGTTATTCAATTCTTGGAGGAGAAAGGAGGTAATCCTGAAGCGATTCGAAAATCCCAGGCAGCTAGAGGTGATAGTGTGGAGATTGTAGACATAATTATTGCCGAATATAAGGAGTGGACAAAGATCCGTTTCGACCTGGACGAAGTCAACAAGGATCAGAATAAGCTACAAAAGGCTATTGGATTGAAGTACAAGGCTAAGGAGGATGCTAGTGAGCTATTGGCGGAGAAAAAGGCATTGGAACAGAAGAAGGAAGAGCTGATTGCCAAGGAAAAGCAGACCGATGAGGATTTGAGAGCCAAGATTAACACTGTTGGTAACTTGGTCCATGAAAGTGTTCCTATTAGCGATGATGAAGCTAATAATGAACTTGTCAGAAATTGGGCACCTGAAGGTGTGACTGTGGAAGAAGGTACTCGACCCGAAGGTCTTTTAAGTCATCATGAAGTTCTGACCAGAATCGAAGGCTATGATCCTGAAAGAGGTGTCAAAACTAGTGGACATCGAGGATATTTCTTACGAAACTATGGTGTCTTCTTAAACCAAGCTTTGATCAATTATGGATTGGATTTCTTAGCGAAAAAGTCCTATATACCTTTGCAAGCACCTGTCATGATGAACAAAGACGTTATGGCTAAAACTGCACAATTATCTCAATTCGATGAGGAGCTTTACAAAGTGATTGATGGTGAAGATGAGAAGTACTTGATTGCTACATCTGAACAGCCTATTTCCGCCTATCATTCTGGTGAATGGTTTGAACAGCCCTCTGAGCAATTACCTAAACGATATGCTGGTTACTCACTATGTTTTAGAAGAGAAGCGGGTTCCCATGGTAAAGATGCTTGGGGTATTTTTAGAGTACATCAATTTGAGAAAATCGAGCAGTTCTGTTTGACTGAGCCTGAAAAATCATGGACTGAATTCGAAAGAATGGCCGGCATTGCTGAGGACTTTTACCGATCATTGGAGATTCCTTATAGATTGGTTGCCATTGTTTCCGGAGAATTGAACAATTCGGCTGCAAAGAAATACGATTTAGAGGCATGGTTCCCTTATCAGCAAGAATATAAGGAACTTGTATCATGCTCCAATTGTACTGACTATCAATCCAGAAATCTGGGTATTAGATGCGGTGTCAAAGTACAGAATGAACGAGAGAAGAAATATGTGCATCTCTTGAATTCTACTCTTTGTGCCACTGAACGAGCTTTATGTTGTATTCTGGAGAATTATCAGACTCCTGATGGTCTAAGAGTACCAAAGGTGCTTCAAAGGTATATTCCTGGAGAGCCTGAATTCCTTCCTTATACTCGAGAGTTACCTAAAGACTCCACTTCTAAAAAGGCTGCTGCTAAATAAGAAAAGAATCTGTGGAGCTCTATACTAGTATGTAATTAAATTCTAGGTAATCCAATTATGATGATATATGTGCACCTACTTTGGAATAGTAGTAAAACAAGCACCCCCCTCAACAACATGCAGTGTTTTTCAATTTGTTTTATTACATTAGAGTCAGCCTTATAATTTCCAATATATCTTGCATTATTATATCTTCATATATTTAAGCGTGGGGGTTATCGGGTTTACGCCGACTGAGTTGGTGGAAAATAATTTTTATTTTTTTTATTTTTTTTTTCAGGGTGAGGCGACAAGATGCGATGTACTAAAAGATACCGCATAAGTAGCTCAACAAATGATATACAAACAATTAAATACAACTCAAACATCTCATTTCATCAGTCCAAATTATACATGCTTTGCATGACCTTCAAGCCAATTTCAACATTGTTCACTTACGGCCCGGATGTTCCGCAACATATTGCCATGATCCGAGTTACAGCATTGCCCCCCGGGCCACTATCAGCCGCAGATACCCACGTGAAGAGCAATCGATTAATCGCCTCCAACAGAGATAACCGACTCTTACTTTTGCTTTTACTTTTACTTTACTATTACCTTTTTCCACTGCTGACCACATCAACCTGGTCAAATCTGCCTGTTATTGAACTTGTATTAGTGTGAGTTCAAAGCTAGGAAATATTGCAAGAAGGAACAGCTTGTCTTCTATCTCGTTGTTTTGAACTTTATTGGCTCTTATCGAGTTTTTTCTTGCATCATCCATCGTCAGTATTTGACACTTTAAATACTTTTAAAAAAAAGCAAAAAGTAACCTAACGTCTTTTCAAGAAAAAGTACGGATTAAAGTTCATAAGAACCTACAGCTATATTTCAAAGGGCGACGACATCTTCATATATTTTATTATGCTGTCGTCTCCTCAGTTTGCGCCATCATTTGAGCAAACCATAGCAGCTGGGTTTCAAGGGGAAATGCCTATAGTAGGATTGTTGAATAGTATATCAAAATATTCTGCCATCGATTCTCCTGCAAGTTATAATTCAGGTATCAGTGAAAGCGGCAATAACATGGCAAAAAACTATACATATATTAATGGAACAGATTCTTCTGGTGACGGAGATGTTGAACTATCATATGGAGCATTATCATTTCTGACACTACAAGCTGTCACACAAACGGTGATCATTTGCTTTATGGGTTTTATTGCTGCAAAGGCAAAGATTTTGACACCTGCTGTGCAAAAACAGATTTCCGCTTTAAATGTGCAACTGTTGACTCCGGCCCTGATTTTTATGAAACTGGCTTCATCTTTATCGTTGAGTGCGTTGGTCGATATTGCCATTATCCCGGTATTGTTTGTCATCACCACATGCATTTCGCTATTATGTGCAAGGACGTTGTCTAGGCTGATGAAGTTGAGCTATACAGAATCCAACTTTGTCACTGCCATGGCAGTCTTTGGTAATTCAAACTCATTGCCCGTTTCTTTGACTGTTAGTTTGGCCTACACTTTGCCAAATCTGAAATGGCCTGACATCGACGACGACAATCCAGATGATGTTGCATCTCGAGGAATTTTGTATTTGTTGATTTTCCAGCAATTGGGCCAGATTGTAAGATGGTCTTGGGGTTATAACACATTGTTGGCTAAACCTACCAAAGTAGTGATTGAAGAAGATGAGGAGGAGGATTACTGTGAAGATGATATTGGAAACTATCGTAAGAACACAAACACAACCACTGGAAGTGATGCTGATGATGAAGAGTCTCAGCTAGGACATCGTACCGAAGAATACCAGAGACTTGTCAAGTGTACAGGGAAGCAGAAGGTTGTCCTCGACGCCGACGGACTGGCATCGTCATCAACCGTTGAAGACTCCTTAGACTCTCCTCTCTCAACATCAACTGTGTCCACATTTGTAGCAGTTCCAACGGACTTTTTGACTACTTGGGGAAAATTCAAACAAACGGTTGTGCGATTTTACTGTGGATTCATGTCTTTCATGAACCCGCCTTTATGGGCTATGCTGGTGTCTATCTTTGTTGCATCAGTCCCCGCAATCAAGCATGAGATTTTTGAAAGCGATAGCTTTGTACAGCATACTTTCACAAAATCGGTTCAACAAGTAGGTGGTATGGCAATTCCCATGATTCTGCTGGTATTAGGCAGTAATTTGGCACCTAATGAACATACACCGGCAGCAACTCCCAACTACAAGAAAGTTGTTGCTGCATCATTGTTGAGCCGTATGGTATTGCCTTCGGTTATATTGTTGCCGATTATTGCATTCTCAGTCAAATATATCAACATTTCGATTCTTGATGATCCAATTTTCTTAGTGGTGGCATTTGTTTTGACTGTGTCTCCACCAGCTATTCAATTGTCGCAGATTTGTCAATTGAACGAGATTTTTGAGAAGGAAATGTCTGGTGTTTTGTTCTGGGGATATGTTGTTCTTACCCTTCCTTCTACGATCCTTATTGTTGTTTCTAGTCTTGAAGTACTCAAATGGGCAGGGGTAACTGATGCTTGATCCTTTACTTAGGATTTGTCGTATATAAACCAATGCATTTTGTTTCTTAATTCCATTTCATTTCATATGCTGACTGATAGCCATATTATTGTCCTGTAGAAGGTTTCGATATGACGAGAACTTGTCTTTGTGAATCTGATAATGCTTATTTAGAGGTTTCTCAACGCCTATCATATCTGTCGAACCGGCTCTAGCCGAAGCAATCATCTTCTTGTACCTGCCTGTGACACTGTAACCAAATTTGGATACGTTATCGTTGATATATTTGGGTATAGTGATGATATGCCAGCATTCATTATCATCGGTCACAACGAACTTGGCCCGACGAATCCGATCAAATTCCTCCTTTGATTGTATCACTGCTATTATATCAGTTTCATGTGGGATATATAAAAAGCGAACTTGAATAGGGGTCTGAGGATACGGTTCGAATAGGTTTCCATGAATACCATCGTCGACTCGTAAGGTTATTTTGGGCCCCAATCTAGATAAATAATCAAAATAACCGTCGTTTTCACGGTTTTTTGATGGCAAATCTGCAGTCAGAAATGCAAGATATGGCTCATGTTCAATATCTAATAGTAGTTTCGTACCGATAATACAGTTACCACAGAGAATGTTATCCCATGCATGATATGGACAAGGTTTATCAGTATACCTGTCATCTAATTCATCCGATGACCAATCAACACTGTCGATATCATCGCTATCATGATATACGCCGTTGTTGTTGCTGTTGTTGACGTCATCACCCAGATCATCATCATCTGTCTCTGTTTGTAGATGTAAACGATCATATTCATTGCTTGGGCCATACAAATATTTGGCAACATCTTCTTTAGTTATATATTGTTGGACCTCATCTTCATAATCCTCATCATCTCCATCTTCTGAATCATATTCCTCATCGTAGTCGTCGCCATTGATATCGTCCAAATATCGCTCACGTTCCTGTTTCTTGGCTTTTTTGACTTCCTTTAGTCTCTCTATTTCCTTCTCTAATGCACTGGGTAAAGCGCCAGAAACCTTCCGGCCCATTTTCATCTTGGCCATGGCCTGATTTTTAACTCTAGGCTTTGGTTTGGGCATTATAGAGTGGTTGGAAGACACAAGTCGAGTAAGTAAGAGAGTTTGGAAATGGTAAAATACGGCCAGCCCTCCAGCCTATTCAATATCTTTGACTCGACAACTATAAACATAATCAACAAATCATGCTCATCAAGAACAGACCACTTTTAGAACGTAAAGTAGATTTTCTCTATGTATTATATTTGTAAGTTTTTTTTAGACCATCACTTTATAAAAGGCTTTAACTAACTTTAGCTTGATTCATATTGTAATTACTGTACTGATAGATTCAACAGTAGTGATTCCGAAACAGTATCAATTTGAATTCCAAGAACAATTGATTAACTACCATATCCAAACCAATCAGGACTTTTTACTAGTCCATAAACCTTATTGGTTTCAAGGTTTCATTTGGCTGGAACTATTGTTTCAATTGCCCTTTTTTCTTGTAGCGGCTGTAGGCCTGATCTATGATTCATTCCATGTATATCGTATGTGTTTGATTTATGGTATTGAAGCTGCTATCACTACATTTGCCTGTCTTATTGAAGTCTTATTTTACCCGGAAATCTCGGATTCAGTAAGGTTAAACCTGTTCTTCATCTACTTGCCTACATTTTTGATTCCTATATATATTGCGTTTGATTTTTATGAACGACTGGGTCTTTTTCTACCAAAGAAGGTGAAATTAATTTGAATATATATATAAATGTGAATAGGATATTTTTGACATGATTAATGGTTGTTGTGTTGTAAATCATTGGTTTTTATGTTGTTGATTAAATGATATTGCTATGCTATGTCTATGTCTATCTCTCTCTCTCTCTCTCTCTCTTTTTCAACACAACAATGTCTCAATTACCAGACATCCCTTCCCCGGAAAAAATAGATATTCTAGTGACTGGAATTTGCCAAGTATATACTGGTCCATTAGTAATCAGAAGATTATTGTATTTATTCGAGAAATTCGCCGACAAACAGGACCATTTTAAAGGTAATAAGACCCAGAAAGATGTCCTCAACGAGTATCATCAACCTGAGATATTGAAACCTTTATATGTCGCAATTAGGCATCTTCAAAATGAAACATGGGATACTCAGTTGTATACTGATATTTCTAAACGTCTCAATGTAGATTTGGATTCCGACTGGTTAACACAGGCCAAACGTTCTGCTGCTAGAGAAGCCGCTGATTGCGATGACATAGTCAACCAACTACAACGTGACGAATTCAACCAACATTTCAATCGCAAAATGATTGATGTCACTTTGAGACAGGCAAAATTGGAATTGAAAACTGGTAATTCAATGGCTTTACATCGTACAATGACCCGATTGAAAGAACTCGCTGTTGATGATCCTTCATTATCTTTAAGTATAACTACAGATGGAGCATTCATTTCATTGTTAAAAGCCCAGCATCAATTTGCACGGACATTGGCTAGTAAAGAAGTCAATGATCATACCCATGGAGATGATACCTTGATGTCTTGTCAAAGCAGTCTATTTGAAGGACAACAACTATCTATCAGTATTATATATGCATTATCCTTGATGACTTTAGGAGATTATGAAGAAGCAGTAGGAGTTCTTTTGAAAGAACCACGTGATCCTATACAAGAAGAACATGACCAGAAACAACAGCTTTTGGCTACTGTCTATGATCTAACTGTATATATTACTTTCCTAGCTTTGGCCACATTCAGCAGAAATGATCTTAAATATCTAGTAGACAAGGACCATGTATTTGCAAGATATCTTGAAGACGGTAATCAGGATTACAGTAACAAGCTTAACTGTAAACAATTGATCAATGATTTCCTCGAATTGAATTATCAGAGGTTTTTCCAACAATTAAACTTTTACGGCTATGACCTTAATACGGATCTTTTCTTAGGACCAAGATACGAACATCTTTATGAAATTATACGACACAAATCTGTGATACAATACCTGGATGTGTTTCAGATTGTACCGTTATCCAAATATCACGAACAGTTCACTAGAGCTAGTGAAACCACACAGCAATCTGAAAAAGAGCTGGTTAATCTCATCAAATCAAAAGAACTGCCATATCGTATTGATCAGGAAACTGATACTATAATGTTTGTCAGATCTACCGGTCCTTTGAAACTCTACCAAAAAATAGAAACTACAGTGCAACAATTTCTCACAGAAACCATGCTATCGAACTGGACGATGACTTCACTAATAGGGACAGCTACTGAGCCGCATGATCAAGGCGAACAATCATCTCTACTTCTGTGAACAACAACATCCAAAAATGTTAGTCATTGACATTGACTTTCAATATATATTCTATAGCATCAAGAAAATCCTTTCCCAATTGCCCCACGAAATCTATAGAGCTTTTGCTATTGGTATGTCTTTTGTTCGTCAACCCCTGATTTCTTGGGACGTCTCGCATTTTCTAATCCTCCTGTAGTGCATCACCAAAATATTCACGCCAACTAATAGAACCCCCTGTCTATGACAATTGCTGGCCATGAATTCAGATAAGGAGAACATCACTCCTGGAACAAATGTTACCGATGGTGATACAGTATTAAAAGAAACACTATTGTCTGAAGAACTTCAGCTATCACATGACCATGACCATGAACATGAACGTCCTCTAGAACCTCCTCAAGAACCGCCTCAAAATTCAGTCCAAGAAGTAAAACCAGAACTACCAAAACTTACACCAGCATCGAAGCGTATTAGTACGAGACAGATGAAGTTTCAAGATTTCACCGCGGCGCTGGAGTCGTATGGCGATGAGGAAGATGACCAATTGTCTTATAGCGGTTCGCCCATTAAGGATTCATCCAAACCCGGCTCGCATATGAATTCTACCGACATGGATGTTTTCCGTAATTCTCCTACTTCTGGTGTGCGTATTCAGGAGCAAAAAGTGAAAGCTATTGAACAAGATAATCTTAATCTACGAATTAAGTTGCAGGAGTATATGAAGATGTTGCACGCCAAAAACCCTGATTTCGCGTTTGATACTGGAGATGAAAATAGGTCTTCGCCATCACCTGGCAACATGTCTCAAATCGAAAGTGAATCTGAATTAGAGGCTCAGAAGAACGTGGAATACCTGTCGGAAAAAACGGATGCTCTAGAGTTGGAGAACCATAAACTACAAGAACAAATGGAAGAATTACAGAGAAAGCTGGCCATGAGTAGTGCGAGTAATCGTGACAAGCAGTATAGCAATCCATATATGGATGCTGATCGCTTACCTTCTAGTTATTTACCGATGCACCAACAGCAGCAACAGCAGCAGGCTCCCTTTATACAACAGCAACAGCCAGCTTCCTTTATGCAACAACAACAGCAGCAGCAGCAACATCAACAACCGTTTCAATCTATACCACCGACTTTTCAGTCGCCCTACCCACAGAATCCGCTTCTTTCACAGCCTGTTCCACAGAGCTCCCTTTATTCACAGCCTCAGCCTTTGTACAACCACAATATGCCCAGTATGCCACCTCCAAATGGCCCAACTTCTCCTGGGCATCATTACCATCATTATTATAACCAGAACGGCCAGTTACAAGCTCAGAACACGCCCATATCTGCGTATCAGCGTGCACAAACTGCATCACCACGTGTTCCTCAATACTCCTCAGATACTAGATCAATGCAATCAAGATTAAACGATTTGAGGCAGACTCAGTCATCGAGAAACGCAATGTCGCCGGATCGCTTGAATCGCACTATGCCAGGCACTCACGAAGAGATTTTAGACATGGCAGAGGATATAGCCATTAAGAATAACATATTACAGGACGTGATTTCTGGGAAACAATCACCACATGCTTATTTTTCCAAAGTATCTGATACCGAGATTTATCGTGCGACTCTGAAGCTTTATCAAGCTGTAAAATGGATACTCGCTTTGGATATGTTTAATGAGTCGGATCAGAGGAAATATAAAAAGATTATCGACTGGTTCTCACAGGAATACTTAGTCCAGGGTCATCATAGAACTTCAGCTGATTCGTCGTTCTCAGCTGATTCGACTTTGTCAATTGACTTATCTGCATCATTAAACTCCGATTCTCGAGCTGAGGGCAAACGATACGATAATCACAAGGTTAATATTACCGATATGTTGAAAACTGTGGTTATAGCTATCGACAAGGCGCGGAACAAACTTCTGGATGAAATCACTGATTATCACCAACAGCAGGATGGTATAATCGTTGAACTTGAGAACACGAAATTATTTCTTGAGGATGAGTGCAAACGGTATTTGGAAGGTTATTCAGACCTTCAAGCACTAATAGACGAAGTTAACTCAATAATGGCATCTAGATTTCCCGACTATGACCCTGAAAAGCTGACTTTATACGTTGTGGATGTATTTAATGTTATTTCAAGTCTTCAAGATGATGTTTCCAGCTTACAGGAAGCAGAGAGGGATTATGAAACCAAGACCAAGGAGTTGGAAGAGAAGCTTGTACAAAAGGCATCCGAACATGATAGCCTTGTCGAAGAGACGGAGTCGTTTGTAAAAAAGGTAGAGCTAAAGCTGACGGACGAGTTAACTGATAAAGATAAGGAGCTGGAAAAAACCCAAGCTCTAAACAAGAAACTTGCTGAAGAAGTGCAGGCGCAAATTAGCCTGACTCAGTTGTTGAAAGAATCTCATAAGAATGAACTAGAACTGGCAAAGAACCAACAGGAAGATATCGTTAGTAAGTACGAAGCTCTCAAGGCGGAGATGGAGCAGCTTAAACTGGATACCAAATCCGTGGAGATTGAAAGAGCTCAATTAGTTGCAGAAAACAAAGACCTTAGTGAGTCAAAGAGTTCTACTGAGAAAAAATATGCTGCATTGGAGGAAGAAAATCGCAGTCTCATTGAATTACAAAAGTCGCATCTGAACCGGCAAGTGTCGTTCCATTCTACTGGTGGTAGTAGTGGTGGTGGTAGCTTAACAGGAAGCAGTGCTAGTAATATCATTGAGGCTAGCCAGCAAGCATGGAAAGAGGAAAACTATCATCAGATGGTCAAACTGCAGGAGAGGAACAGAAGACTTGAAAGGGAGAGAGCCTCGAAAGAAGAGAAATTGGCTGCTCTTGAGCAACGTGTGAAAGCCAACAAAAAGTTGTCTACAGCCATGTTTGACTTGGTTATTAAAGCATTAGAGTCCTATATGGGAGAAGCCTGGGTACATAAAATAAGCCAGGAGTTTATGAGATTGCCTGAAGGAACTTTGGAAAGATCTACTGTGAAAACTAAAATGTTTGAACGTGATATCGCTGGTATCATTGAACGACTAGCTACCTCTATATCTTCGTCTTCATCGTTGAAAATGACCGATGAAGCACGCATGTGGAAAGCCCAATTTGAGAAGACTTATAATGATTATAAGCAAGAACAAGAGAGCTATATAACGCTGCAGAACAACTCTAGGGATCTCTTGAAGAAGCATCAGGATAAGATAGAATACTACGAGAAAGAGCGGGAGAAGTTGTCAGTTGCCGACAGCAGAAACACTGCCAAGAAGATTGTTCTTCAAGGTGATTTGTAAGAATCTGCATTACTATTTAATTGTTTATTTTATTTTATTTTATTTTTATATTATATTATTATTATTATTATTACTATATTATTATTACAGTATACTACCAATTCTACTGGAGTTTTCGATATGGCTTATATAATAGGCACGGCTGTGTTTTCAATCTCGAAATTCTGAAGCCAATGGTTGGCAAAACTCGAACTGCAAACTCCCAACAGCCAATCAAACACAAGCAAAAAGCTGACAGACATGAATGTTTAAAACTCACAAAACTTCTTTCTTCCATCAACACCTCTCTTTTGGTAGTAAAACAAGACCACAACACAATGCTTAGGAACGAGGCCAGACTTGCGGCAGGTCGTCGATTGTTCTCGACTTCTCATATTCGCATGCATGGCTCCCTCAAGGACCAGGACCGTATTTTCCAGAACTTGTATGGTACATATGGCCATGATCTTAAGTCGGCTCAGCGAATGGGTGACTGGTATAAGACTAAAGAAATCCTGCTTAAAGGTCATGATTGGATCATTGGTGAAGTCAAGGCTTCTGGCCTAAGAGGCCGAGGTGGTGCTGGTTTCCCCAGTGGTTTGAAATGGTCGTTTATGAATCCTCCAGGATGGGAAAAGAATGAAGGTCCTAGATATTTGGTAGTTAATGCCGATGAAGGTGAACCTGGTACCTGTAAGGACCGAGAAATCATTCGAAAAGACCCTCATAAGTTGGTAGAAGGTTGTTTGATAGCTGGTAGAGCTATGAATGCTACTGCTGCTTACATTTATATCAGAGGAGAGTTTTATAATGAAGCTGTCACTCTACAAAACGCAATCAATGAAGCCTATAAAGCTGGATTGATTGGCAAGAATGCCTGTGATTCCGGTTATGACTTTGACGTGTACGTCCACAGAGGCATGGGAGCATATGTTTGTGGAGAAGAAACCTCTTTGATTGAAAGTCTCGAAGGAAAAGCTGGTAAACCTAGACTGAAGCCTCCATTCCCTGCTGGTGTAGGTTTATTCGGTAGACCTACAACAGTCACCAATGTCGAGACGGTTGCTGTCTCACCCACCATTTGTCGAAGAGGCGGTTCTTGGTTTGCATCTTTTGGCCGAGAACGAAACTCTGGCACAAAGCTTTTCTGTATTAGTGGCCATGTCAATGAACCATGTACAGTTGAAGAGGAAATGTCGATTCCATTAAAAGAGCTGCTTGAAAAGCATTGTGGTGGTATAAGAGGAGGATGGGATAATCTACTGGGTGTCATTCCAGGAGGCTGTTCAGTGCCTATTATGCCAAAGAACATCTGTGATGATGTATTAATGGATTATGATGCTTTGAAAGATGTCGGTTCAGGTCTTGGTACTGCTGCTGTCATTGTCATGGACAAATCTACAGATGTTATCAGAGCCATTCAAAGATTTGCACATTTCTATAAGCACGAGTCTTGTGGTCAATGTACGCCTTGCCGTGAAGGTACCACTTGGCTCATGAAAGCCATGGATAGAATGCAATCTGGTCAAGCTAAAGAGCGTGAAATAGATATGCTTTATGAGCTGACTAAGGAGGTCGAAGGACATACAATTTGTGCTTTAGGTGACGCAGCTGCATGGCCCATTCAAGGTCTGATTAAGAATTTCCGACCTGAGATGGTTGAGCGAATGAAGAAGTTCCATGATGATGTTGGAGCTGTTACTGTCGGGGGCTGGACTAAAGGGGGTCATATAGAAAAGGGCCATGTTGCAGGAGTTCCAAACACTGGTGGTCATCATTAACTGTAGAACAAACATAACAACAAGACATTTGTAGTGATTTTTTTCATCTAGTGGTGTTTAGTTTTCGTCTATAGAATCATGCACTTTATCATATTTTTTTCTATGTATCTATCTACTAATATCAGCCACTTCTTTCAAAGTATCGGCTGTCAATACTTCATAATTATCTTCAGTAGATCCAACAACAACGTTATCTTCTATTCGGATACCAATTCCTTGGAACTCTTTGTGCCATTGCGAGTCTTTGGGCACGTATACACCAGGTTCCACAGTCACTACATGATTAGGAGCCATAGGCAAGAACCGAACTTGCGAGGAGATGTCATGAACATCGATACCAACATGATGTCCTATACTATGAGGATATAAAGTGCGAAGATTTGCTAGAGTAACACCGTCAAGAACCTGTGACAACTCTTTAACCATTAGTTTCTGGGATTCGATATGTAAGTCACCCATAGATAGGCCACTTTTCGCATGGCATAGTTTTATACATTGCTTGTTAACAGCAAGAACAGCTTCATACAGTTGTTTTTGAGGCTCAGAAAACTTTCCATTCACAGGCCAAGTTCGTGAGATATCGGCAGTATAACCTCCGTATAAACCACCAGCGTCAACAAGAACCAAATCTCCATCATTCAACAAGTCATCATTACGAACATAATGAATAGTAAGAGCATGATCTCCACCAGCAACGACAGGGAAATAAGCAGATCCTTTGTTACACCCATTCAATCGGAATTGGTACTCTAAATACGCAGCTAGATCATTTTCAGACAGAAACTCTTTCTGATAAGCGGAATTGAATGCAAGAGACGATATTTCACACGCAGCTCTCATACAATCAATTTCGTTCTCACTTTTGACAACACGTAATCGTTCAACAAGCGGATTTACTGAATACATTTGATAATTGCTTGCACATTCTGCGACTGGAGAAATCCAGCTGTCAACAAGCCGTAACGAAGGCAAGTCACTTTCAGGGTTGATGGAGTCAGCAAACACATTATGGCAACTCGATAACAACGGTCGCAAATGTAGGTCAATATCTTCAATAGAATACGATTCATCGGCATTGAAATATTCCATTGCTCCATAAGTGCCTGCACGTGCGCCATCCCATAGCTCGGATTTAGCATCTGATTCCTGAACAAACATGATACTCCTGGAGAATTCAGCGGATTCTTTATGCAAAACAAGAACAGCATTTGGTTCTGTGAAGCCAGTAAGATAATACATATTAGGATCCTGTCGGAAATCATAAAATACAGCATTTGAAGCATACATTTGTTTGTTTCCAGGAATGATCATAGCAGAATGATCCGGCAAACTGGCCAAGAGTCTCTGTCTTCTGGCGAAATATTCAGAGGCAGGGATTCCTGGTGTCAAATCGCCTTTGGCAATCAAATGCGGTCTTGTTTCATACAGGGGTTGACCGGCTTTAATAGCCTGTCGTGCTAAGATCAAGCTGCGACGAAACATTTGAGATTAGAGTGAAGTTTTAGAGTGAAATTTCATCACCAAGTGAAATATCTATATTAATCAGATCAACAGAAAAATCATGGAAAAAAAGCAAAAAAATATATAAAAAATATATAAAAATAGTTTTATCAATCTTATTGGATTTAGTAGAACATTTTCATTCTACTATATTTTTTATGATATTCTATATGCATTATACGTTAGGTAGCTTTCCAGCCTCAATATCTTGCTGGAATTGGCTCTGAGCAAATCGATTTCCACAATACAAACAGCTATGAGCACCAGGGTTTTCGAGATCAATAAAAACTCGAGGATGGCCTTGTTGAGAGCCTTTATCTCCGTCACAAACTGCAGAATCCCCATCTAAATATCGGATAGGTTCCTTGGCAATGAGCTCAATAGCTGCCAAAGGGTTTGGCTGTTGTGCCAAATCTTTCTGAACGAATCGTGGACCGACCTGTGCCTCACTTCTGGGTTTTTGTGAAGGTGCCCATGTTGTAGCTCTATTAGGAGCTTGTTGTAAATGAGTAGATGATTGAGAAGATTGTTTCGGCTGGTTATCTGGTGTAGATGCAGGTGTAGAAGAAACAAATCTGGCACCTACAACTAGACGAAATGCAGAACTTGAACTTGAACTGGAACCTGAACCTAAACCTGAACCTGAAACCTTTAGGTTTGATTTGAAAATTGTGCGTAACATTGAAGTGATTCGGTTTATTTCTATTAGAGAAAGGGATGTCAGAAAAGTTCAAACTGTGTGTCAATTCAATGTGTAAACTGAAAAGTTGGGAGTTTGATTGGCTGAGTGAGTTGAGTGGATTTGTGTGGTGATTTTTGTCTTTTCTGTGGGCAAATTCTTGCAGAAAAGTGCTTAGGCAGGCCCACTTTAGCATAGCAGTAAAACAAGCGCACTCCCCCTCTCCATTACTATCCTCTCTTACTCTCGACTTTCTTTTCCTCACACCTTTACCAGCGTGTAATCTTCATGGAATACGAGTCTAGGATACATAGACAACGTATTATTGATCTGCTGAATTCCTGGGATCTGCTGTTGTTTTATTGTGTTGGCAGAAAACTCACTCCAGAACAAGCTAGAGCAGAGTTATTACAGCAACTGTTTGAAACCGCCAAAACACATTCATAATGTCATCTGTAGAGGCCCGTGAAAAGCGACAAGCACGTATCCGAGCACAGGGAGGCGATCGATTAGCTCGGATCACCAAGACCTTTCATCCCGAGCTTTATGACGGTCAGAATGAAGAGACTTGGACAACTGAGGCCCAATCAAATGGAGGCTCAACAGAGAATCTGAATGGGGTGGTTTCTGAGAATGAAAAAGAGAAAGAAAATGGAAATGAAACCACTGATTCCTGGCATGATGATCCGCCTGTCAGTGTGATTGATTCGCTGGCCTCTGCAAACGCAAATGCAAATATCAATGACATGCCGTTTATGAACGACCCATTGTTCAAAATGCTGAACGATATGAAACAAGTGAATGTTTCCGGCGACGCTGATTCAACAACATGGCCGTTTGAAGACCCTTTTCAAGCCATGAACTCGTTTGCTGCTATGGCTGGCAATGCAAATACAAATGGTCCTGGAAATCTTCCAAACCTAGCCAAATCTTCTTCACAAACAAAAGAACTTGTGTGGACATCATTGCATTTACTTTTATGTGTTTTTGCAGGTTGGTCTAGTGATAGATTAGTGCTTAGATTATGTACTGGTGAGATCATTCTTCATACCACCAGATTCATAGCTGATAAAGGACAGATGCCTAACTCTATGATCGCCAACCTTGCATCCTATATCGGTGAGCCCTATGGAAAGTACCTGCGTATGAGTACGAGATACTTTGGCATTGCTCAGACGGTATTCCGAGACTTTTGCTTGATTATATTTATATATGTCTTATTGCATGGGAATATTGCTTAAATGATTTTGATAATGTTATAATGATATAAAAATATGTTTAATAAGTGTTATTTGTTGCAAAATTGAGTGATAGTCATTTCTCTATCTCGTTTTACTACTATACTAAAGTAGATGGTTCTAAGCACGCACGGCTGACTTTGAAGTCACTTCTCGAGCACACATTCCAACGTGACACAAGTATCCTCGACTTTTCAACCACCGAAGTATGCCACCATTTCTCGTTCTTTTGCTACTCTGCCTGGTTATGGGTATAGGGTCAATGGCAGCTGGATATGTGCCATTGGCTCTGACTCTTACTGATAAAAAAGTCCGCCAGATTTCCAGCGTTGGCATTGGCATTCTCGTCGGAACGAGCATGATAGTCATTATTCCTGAAGGAGTAGAGACTCTGTATAGAGCAGCAGCAACATCTGCAACGAATCGTCAATGCGTCGGAATTTCAATTACGGCAGGATTCGTATTGATGTTTGTCATTGACAAGGTTCCTATGTTATTTTCTCTTTGGCATGGTGCTGGTGCAGGTGCTGGTGTTGGCTCTGGCTCTGGCTCGGGTGCTGGCATGTCGATCCCGTTGACTGACCGTCATTCTAATGAAAGCCATGATTCACATGAATTACGACCTACTTCTGAAGATATTAATGTTATTGATGATCTAGACTATGAGTTGAATTCAGATTCTATTGAAGGAATTACTGGCAACAGCAACCGCCATGCTCATACCTCCAATTCCTTATCGACTCTCATCGGCTTAGTCATACATGCATTTGCTGACGGAATCGCATTAGGAGCATCAGTAGCAAGCGATAATGGAGCTCTTGAATTGATTGTGTTCCTGGCTATAATGATCCATAAAGCTCCAGCTTCATTTGGTTTAAGCACAGTGTTACTCAGAGACAAAGGACTTTCACCTGCCCGAGTACGCTTGAACATTTTCGTCTTCGCTATCTCTGCTCCTATTGGTGCCATTGTCACCTATCTGTTGATCCTAGCACTTGGATCTGGTAGCGGTGAATCCATCAACTGGTGGACCGCTATATTACTGCTATTTTCAGGCGGAACTTTCTTGTATGTAGCTATGCATGTTATGCAGGAACTGAACAGTCAGAAATCAGGCCAATCATTGGAAACAGAACTCCAGGATTTTGCATTGGCATTAATGGGCATGGTTCTTCCTACATTAACCCTGTTGATTCCGGACGTATGAAATAGCTGCCTACTTCCTTTTGATACTACTTCTTCGGAGAAACTTGTCTCTTTTAGCCAAAGCACTCTCCTTCTTAGGTGCCAAAACTTTATTCTGTTTTTTGGCAACTTTAACTGTCACAGGGCCCTTTTTCACTTTACTGAATGTTTTGTGTGTTGATTTCTTCTGCATCAACGCATGCAATTTGGATATAGATGACTCTTCTGAATCGCTCTCTATTAAACCATCCTCCTTGGTCTCTTTTTCTAAAGATTCCAAAAGCTCTGTGGGAAGTCGTTTCTGATTTGCAAAAAACTCGTTCTGTTTCCGTCTTTTCTCCTTTTCCTTGGATAATACGGCTTTTCTTTGCTCTATGGTTGCCTTTTCTATATCCTTTATTCTTCTAGCAGAAATCTGGACGTTTTCTTCCTCAGGTGCACTGTCACTGTCGGAATCCATGTTAATAATGTCGTTGGTGATTCGAGTGGAAGCAAAAGTCAGAATTTTTTTTGTCCATGTTGAAAAAAAGAAAAAAAGAAAAAAAGAAAAAAAAAAGTCGGTTTGCACAGCCGTACGCTCTGACTATCAAAAGCTCTATCTGTGCCTACTACTGCAGCGAGCATCATCTTGCCATATACATATACATATACATAGAGAGACATAGATATACATACTCTCAAAAGACAAGAAAAATAATATTTTGTTTCTTATTATATAATCAAAAATCATGTTTTTTTTTTATATCTTTTAGTAGGAAGTGTAACCACCGTCAACTCTAATATCACTACCCGTAGTATAGGTAGAAGCATTGCTAGCTAAATAAAGATAAGCACCAACAAGTTCTTCAGGTAGACCCTCTCGTCCAAGAGGTGTAGAAGCCCACCATTTGGCTTTTGTTTCCTTAGGAACAAAGTCTGAAATCTCAGTAGAGATATAACCTGGTGAAACTGTGTTCACTCGAGCAAACGCAGACCATTCAACAGCCAAAGATTTAGCCAAATGGATCAAGGAGGCTTTGACAGCATTGTAACATGCCTGCATCTGAGGATAGTTGACAATGTGTCCAGACATACTAGCAGTAAAGATCAAAGAACCACTGCCCTGTTTTCGGAATTCTCTGCCAGCATACTTGGCACAAAAGTAAGCACCATTGAGATCTAAGTTAACTACCTTATACCATTCGTCATGATCAGGCTGATCAATCATATTGCCTTTAGTCCAAGGGACACCGGCATTGGCAACGAAAATATCAATTTTGCCAAAATCGACAATGGCTTGAGCAATTGCCTCTTCAACAGAATCACTATCTGTGACCTGAACTTTATAAGCCTTAACTCTTACGCCGTATTTCTCTGCAAGATTTGCAGCCTTGACTTCGGCGTTATGAGAGTTGTACCACAAGCAAACATCTGCACCTGCTTGGCAATATGCTTCAGCAACACAGTAACCGATACCACTAGAAGAGCCACTAATGACAGCAGTCTTGCCATTGAGTTTGAAAAAGTCCAAAACATTGGCCGGCAACTTAGGAGGAGGTCTGGGAAGAGGGCCGAGGCCAGTGAAAATAGTGCCGGGTTCAGGGAAAGAGGTGGTGTCCATTGTTTAACAAGTGGAATATACTGATACGGGGTAATTGAACAAAGATATAAATAATAAGAGATAATCTCGAATTAATACGTTTGTAGAAGGAGAAGAAGTAGAAAACAAAAGGTGGATGTTTCGAATTCGTGGGGCGTACGCCCGTATTTATAGTTTTCGATCCCTGAATTAGAACCAGCCCGGCGCTGTTGTGCATCCTTGCTAAAGTTGGTATGAATGGTGCTGGGTTGCGGTTATGCCTACAGAAATAGGAAATGAAGTGCATACTAACCAAGGAAGATATGGATAACTAAAATAAAATGATACATGACTTAGGAGAGAAATCTTTTCAGATATTTTGTGGTTTCTTTGGATTGGAACAACTTGCTGTTAATTCAGCCTGTTTTCCTTATCTCCTGCTGTTGTTTGCAGCATCTCAAATATTAAACTCGGGGTGAACAAGAGGATTCTCTCTGCTCACTCAACACAGAATCAATTGAGTTACAACACTTCAAACCCAATGACCTAGAATGATTTTCTTGAAATTGGGTTTCTCGGCTTCTCGGGTTTCTGTTAATTTTGTTGCCCATGAAAGGTTGTCTTGATAATTCAACAATGTGCAGCCACCATACGGGGCGGGGACATTATGACGTCACTAAACTTTGCCTCAGACCATCTTCGAAGCTTAACCTGGTTACAATATGTAGGAAAGTAGATGGAGAGAGAATGTGATAGAAGTTTAGAGATGGAGAAAATAAGGGCCTCTATCTTTTGAATGTCTGGTATCAAATAAGTTCCAGTTGATTCTACGAGGGGGGGGGGGGGATAATAATTGTTGCGGTGAAGTTCCCGCGTAGTTTTTGAAACTAGCCCTGATTTTCAAACTGTTCAGGGTCCACCCGAGTCTTACCTTATTTAGATGATCGACAGAAAAAATTGGATTGCATACATAATGTGTAGTTCAGGGTTTTACCTATTCGGGTGATAGTTTATCCGATAAAGACCCTGCACATCCATATCTATGGTTACTATATAAATGAACACTACTAATCTAGTATAACCTAGACACTCCAACAGTGGGCCAAATCTATATTTCAGCCTATTTTTAATGGCATCGGTGAGATCCTAGTAGACAGATTTCTTTCCATAATAGGTTGATTTCTGAGATTATTGTCAGTGGTAAATAAACGGAATGAAGTTATACATACAATGAGATGTAATAGGCTTGACTTACATATTCATTGTCATCACCACCTGACAGCTAGGTTTAAAGTCATGGACAATTTTCATCATAGGTAATGAAGCAAATTTCACTTTAAATATCTCTAAATATCTCTAAATATCTCCTCTTTTTAACAGTAGAATTGAATTTCTCATGCTTTTAATAATAAAACTCTCTCTCTCCTCTCTCGCTCTTATAAAGATCTTCACATTTAGATCTGATAAAATATCCCGATAAGTAAATGATGGACAGAAAAGGCAACTTACCCCAGCACAGACAAACTCACTCGTCTCTCAATTCAAATTGCACAAATCTCATATAAACATGTGTTACAAAATATATACTTTGAGAACCCCTACTTAGCTTTTGCTTTTTTCAACTTTATTGTGGAAACTCTCTCTAATTAAGTTCTATTAATTAGCCGTTGGGTTTTGTGTGTCCCCGTGTGAATCTTCGCTTTTTACCATTCATCCCCATCAAATTCAACATGTTTGATTGGAAAAGCACTGTCCGCTGGATACGTGAGCAGCCATTACATAGAAAAATTCTTGTAATTTCGTTCTTTGTCATTTTCCATGGATTCGGAATATATGTCTTCATTCACCGAGAATACTTTCTACAGGTAGCAGTCGACTTTTCTGAGAAATGGGCAAAAATGCGTGGAGGTGCAGCGATTTTGTTTCTACTCATTATGATTGTATCGCTTCCTCCTCTTATAGGATATTCTACTATAGCATCCTTTATAGGAATGGTATACGGATTCCCAAATGGCTGGTTCTTGTTAGCATCTGCTACTGTTGTCGGATCTTCGGTATCTTTTTTGATATTTCGATATTTGTTGGTCAGCAAAGCCAAAAGCCTAGCTACCAAATCGCCAAGATTTGAAGCTTTTGTACAAACAATGGACAAACATGGTAGTTTTACTTTACTTTTAATGATACGGCTGTGTCCATTGCCATACTCTTTTTCTAATGGTGCTTTAGCATCCATTCATACTGTTACTTTGTCAAGATTTGCATTAGCCACTGCTGTTGCTACGCCTAAGTTACTTTTATCCATATTTGTTGGTGATCGACTTATTAAGATTGGACATGAGACAGATTCAACAACAAGAATTGTAGATTTCATATCGATAGCATTGGCTGCTATTGCTGGTATCGGTACAGGCTATCTAGTGTACAAAAGAACACAAGTGGTGATAGATGAATATGAACAGATTGATAGTGTAGATGAACTGGATGAGCTTGAGAATGAACTAGGAGATGATTTGGATCTGGATTTAGACCATGATTTGGATCATGAGCTTAGTGTAATGAGTTCAGATGAGGAGGACCACAGAGTGTCCGTTTAAAAAGACGTTATACTACACTATTTATATCTTCTCTTAACAAAAAGAATTGTTTCTAAGTCATAATCACCACTTGTTGACTTTTTTTGCAAGATCATCTTTAATGTTATCAACAAGTCCAGGTCCCTTATAGGCAAAAGCCGTGTATAACTGTACAAAGTCAGCACCAGCTCGATGGAAATCCAGTACATCATCAGCAGTGTTAATACCTCCGCATCCTATGATAGTGATGTTGTTGTTTTTTTGTTCATTTAGATACTTCTTTAGAGTTTTGAGTGCTTTCAATGAATGTTGTTTCAAAGGAGGTCCTGAAAGTCCACCGATTTCTCTGGCGGATCGATTCTCAGGATGTTTCAATGTAGATCTATCAATAGTAGTATTAGAAACAATGACTCCGTCGACTTTGGATGCTGTGATGCTTTTGGCGATAGATTGGATCTCTGAGTCGGTCAAATCAGGAGCGATTTTAACCACCAATGGAGGCACAGTATCCAAAGGTAAATCATTCCTGGTTTTTATAACGGTTTCTAACAATGTAGTCAACTTGTCTTCACCTTGTAAACTTCGCAATCCGGGAGTATTTGGACTACTAACGTTGATAACAAGGACATCAGCAAATGCAGCAAACCGCTCTACACCTTTGACATAATCCTGGATTTCATCACCAAGTTTGTTTTTTCCAAGATTAAGTGCCAATGCCTTGCCTTCAGGTGCAAGTCTACCGTTGTTTTTAGCAAGTCGTTGCTTCAAACGAGCAAGCACAGCAAAATGACCATCAGAGTTAAAACCATAGCGGTTGATTACCGCTTGATCCTTTTCCAAACGAAACATTCGAGGCTTAGGATTACCTGGTTGTGGTAAAGGAGTGACAGATCCCACTTCAACATAGGAGAAGCCGAGATTGAACAATGCTTCAATTGCTTCTCCATTCTTGTCGAAGCCAGCAGCCAAACCAATAGGATTAGTCAAAGTGATTGGTCTAACTTTTGGTGACGAAATGGCATTCTTGAAAAGCGTCACATTTAGTTTTCCTGTAGGATCATTTAAAAGATCATAATTTTGTTTTTCGCTTGGACTTAGCCAGGGCAATTTCATAACATTGATAGCCATTCGGTGAGAATCCTCAGCACCTACAAATGACCGGATTACAGGTAACAAAAAGTGTTCATGGATAGCGGCCTTTGGGTCTTTGTAATAAACAAAGAGTCCTGCACCTCCAAATGTTGATACAATGGCTATAGAGCCTAATCTTGAAAGTATTTTTGACATTGTGGTGGAGTGACAAAATCGGTCTTTTAGCTGAGATCTAAGGTGAGTGAGTGAGTGAGGTGAGTAGGTGAGTGGGGTGAGGTGAGGGGAGGTGAGGTGGGCAATAGGAGACGAGATAGTAGGGAAGGTTTAAGTAGCAAGGAATCGATGGATTGGAAAACAAAAAGACAAAAATACAAAGATCAGAAGATTGAGGTTTTGCTTGTCCTTTCGGGCTTGTCCTTTCTGGCTTGTCCCTATTTGCTTGTCCTTTCTGGCTTATCCTTACGAACCTCTCTTCTCATCTCTCCTACCTGGGACCCCTTCCGCCTGCCTAGCCTCTCAACCAAACCACCCACCTTTGATTACCCCCCATGTAAGCTTAACATATTGCACGGCTGAAGCCGAGACAGAGACAGATAGCAGCAGGAACAATTAGTAAACTCCACGCGTCACGTTAGCATATGATATATTGGCTATACACATGCGCCTCCGGCATATGTATCGTTTTAGGACTGTCTTCTGTACATCTATGTCTTGCCCAACCGCAAACGGTAATTGCCCTTCCGAGAACAAATAGCATTGTACATTCCACTTCCGGCCCACATAAGAAATGGAAGAAAAAAAAGAAAAAAAGAAAAAAGAAAAGAGAAAAAAACCCGCGGTAGTGAAGTCGCGTGTAAGCTTCACTTACGTAGCCAACAACATTCTTTCATATCATAGAACCCCAAATTTATCCGGAAAATGCCTAACCTTAGCTAATGATCAGTTCCATGTAATCTATACTTCTAATCATACAGTTTTTTCGCCTTTGTTCTCTCTATTCTTAAGACTTCTTTTTGTCCTGTGCTCTTCAATCTTCACATTTTTTGTTCCCAGAGCCTCATCCCCTTTTTTCGCTTCCTTTTCTGGCTCTCCACCGAATTGTTCAAACTTTCATTTTTAAACTTTTAGGCCACTATTAGTTCTTTCTTCACACAATTGATCAGGGAGGACAGGGATTATCACCTTTTATTGATTTTTCTATCGTAGTTAATCCCTTTCTTTTAGCCTTAGTCTTTTTGGAAACCTCCAGCCAGGCCGTTTTCTTTTTCTATTGACTGATCTGTTTGGTTACTTCATTTACACGTACGTCCAGTAAAGTTGAACTGGTCTAGATTTCTATTTGTAGAAACTCCAAGGAGAGAATACAAGCAAAAACATTAGAATATAAAGCAAAGAAATCAAAGGAAAACCGGCGGAAATATCCCTCCTAATTATTCTTTTTATTTGCACAGTTATAACTTGACGATTTTACTAGAGATTCACCTCGGTTAATTTTGTCTTGTGGCTCTGTTTACCAGATTTGAACTGGGTTCGCTGATTGAAAGCGCGTCATGTCCAAGAACATTGACTATGCATTCCCGCCTTTCCGTGGCGCACAGTTAAAGTCGGTCTATGAAAGAGCAGGTTTTGAAGTAAATCGCCACAATGGTATCAACTCCAAGAGCAGAACGAGTAGCAGGTCTACGCCAAAAAACAGTAGCTCTCCTAGCCTGAATTCCGACACGGCGAGGAACATTTCTCAGCCTCTGTCAAAATCACAACATTCAGATGGTCTTGGTATCACGGGGTCAACGCCAATAGTCAATGCCGAGAAGATGGGTTCATCGTATCAAAATTCCGACCTTACAAGGCCAGACAGTACTGGTTCTAATGCATATCCTATCACACCAATCAGCCCTGACGAGTTCAGTCGGCAACAACAACATCAACAAGTATATGAACAGCATGAACAACAGGTTTATCCTGGTTATGCTCAACCAGATGATCCAAATGATTATGATGCACGGTATATTGCTGAATCCGTTGAGCCTGCTTCTGCTGACTATGATCAGACCCCTGACGAATACATTCAATCCGAAGCACCTCGTAATGATTATACTGACTATGATACAGACCTTTTGTCAGTGCCTCAATATACAAGCAAAGATTGGAGAAATTCAGCAGCTTCATCTGTTTATTCTGACAGTAATGATGTCATTGGTAGAGGGTCTTTAATGCCAACTGTGCCTGCATCTTTATCGCCCACTAGACCTCTGTCTTTGACTCATAAAACAGACAGTAATGGCAGCATGGTTAATGTCTCTTCCAGCGAGAATTTACAAGGTACGACCGACTATTCGCCTGCCCTGGATTACCAGCGTTCGACTTCAACTGTCGCTACATCCATTCAAGAGCAGACAGTCAATCCAAAACAGAACCGCGATTCACAGCGTTTATCACAGTCAGAATCTCTTAGAGCATCTTCAGACACATTCTATGATGCCATGCCTGCTACTCATCAGTATATAGAAGCACCGATCCAGATACCTGACACTGGTGTCGCGGCTGAACCGATTTCTGACCGCTTGAAACGGGTTCCCCCAGTACCTCCGCTTACCATCCACTCTAATGCATATTCCAGCAGTTCGTTGGATGCACTGCCTTCTCCTACACCCAGCAAAATGAACTCGAGGCTATGTCGTGGATGTAACCAGTTTATCACTGGCAAATGTGTTTCTGCTAAGGACGGCCAAATCTCCGGTAGATGGCACCGAGCCTGTTTCTGTTGCACAAAATGTCAGGTCTCGCTTTCAAATGAATTTTACGTCCTTCAAGACAGTCCTTTCTGCCAGCAGTGCTATCACCAAGAGAATAACACCATCTGTCCAACCTGTGGTACAGGGATTGAAGGCGAATGCTTAGAGTCGTTCAGCCAAGATACACAGTATGCTGAACCACTGCGTTATCACCCACATTGCTTGACATGTAATGATTGTGGAGTGATGATAAACCAGGACGAATATTGCACTATAGACAATTATCCTTACTGTTCACATCACGTGCACAACAACGGTAACGATATGGGTCTTGTTGAGAGACGAAAATCGCGCTTCATGTTCATGTGAAATCTTCCTAGATCTTCGTCAAGACTCAAACCGAATCCTAGAGTAAATAGATACTATACCATACTTTGTAATATCTCTATAGCTACAACGATCATGGAAAGAAATTTATTTATATATACTGTATTCACACCGCCACAAAAAAAATTATCTCTGTCTCCCAAGAAGTTCCAAAATCTGACCTTGGCCTATTCACATTAAATTAGTAACATTATATTACCTGAATTATCTATCTCTCTTTAATTGTGCTAAGCTTGTACTACAGAAAGGTGATGGTGCGGCTGGAGTCGACACAAAAAAAATTATTGACAATTGAAAAAAAAAAAATTTCCAAGTCTCACACATTTCAACATCGCTACTATTGTCCACACTAAGATGAGCTCAGCTAAGGCAAGACCTGCTTCGGCTAAAAATGCTCGTATCAGGGCAAATATGAAATCTATGGACAAAAAGTTCAAGGACGCCAAGAAAGCGGCCGAGTTGACTAATGAATATCTGCTTCTTGAACAGTCGGGTTTCTTAGAAGCAGAAGATGAAATGGAAAAAACCTTCAAGGTTACACAAAATGAAATCATAGATTCAGTGGATATTTCTACCCAGCAAAAGGCATTTTCTTTGAACTTGGACCAATTTGGCCCTTACCATATCGACTATTCTAGATCAGGAAATTTCCTCCTTTTAGGCGGATCAAAAGGCCATCTTGCAGGTTTCGATTGGAAAAAGCCTAAGCTAGAAAGTGAATTGCATGTAAATGAAATTATCAGAGATGTTAAATGGCTTCAGAATGATCACGGTTTTTATGCTGCTGCTCAAAAAAAGTACGTCTATATCTATGACAACCAAGGTATTGAAGTCCACAAGTTGAAGCATCATATCGAAGCTACAAGCTTGGAATATCTGCCTTATCACTATCTTTTAGCTACTGCAGGTAACACTGGTTATATCAAATACCAAGATGTCTCTACTGGACAACTGGTTTCAGAGATTCGTACCAAACTAGGACCTACTACCACTACCTGCCAGAATCCTTATAATGCTGTGATTCATGCTGGACATAGCAATGGTACTGTTACTCTGTGGGCTCCATCCATGGGAACCCCTCTAGTTAAAATGCTAACTAGTTACTCCCCTGTAAGGGCATTAGCTGTTGACCGACAGGGCAGATATATGGCTGCTGCATCATCCGACAAGTCTCTGAAAATATGGGATATCCGAATGTTCAGAGAACTGCATTCTACTTACTATACACCTACACCTGCATCTTCCCTTTCAATTTCAGACAAGGGCCTTTTGGCTGTTGGATGGGGGCCTCATGTCCAAGTCTGGAAAGACATCTTAACTACAGACACAACTTTGCATCAATCTACTCCTTATATGAATCATTTGATTCCTGGTTCAGCCGTACAGGATGTTCAGTTCTGTCCATTTGAAGATACCCTTGGTGTTGGACATTCACAAGGATTTACCTCGCTAATTGTTCCTGGCGCTGGTGAGGCCAACTTCGATTCTATGGAAGCTAACCCCTATATGTCTGCTACTAAAAATGGTAGACGTGAATATGAAGTTCATTCTCTTCTTGAGAAGCTTCAACCTGACATGATTGCATTAGAGCCTGGCTATATTGGAGACGTAGACCGTCGCGCTGCTGATGTTAGAATGACTCCTAAAAACCGTGCTGCTATTGATGCAGAATCAACGAAACCTGTCAAGGAAGAAATCCGTGATACTGTAAAATCAAAGAACTCTAAGTTGAGGTCACATCTACGAAAGAAGACAGCAAATGTCATTGACCAGAGAAGAAAGAGAATCGAAAGTTCTCTGGAGAAAGAGAAACTGCAACGAAAGAACAAACATAGAAAGGGTCATGGTATGAGAGAAGACAAGCTTGGTGCTGCTCTTGAACGATTTAGCTAAAATGTTTCTTCTTGTATATACGTCAATATTATCTGTAGATGTCTGTGTTTTACAACATAGCTGCGTAAATATTATTCACATTTCTAGTAACTTATATATATGTGCGTGGCTTCACGGAAGAGTGAATGGCTTAGGCAATGGTGCCTCATCCTCGTCCTCATCTTCTTCAGGGTCATTGGATTGTCGTATAGTTTTGATGATCTCCACAGGCTCATCTGGATTATTGTCAATCACCATGATCACACCGCCTGTACCTCTATAGGCACGAACAGGTGTGAATCGGCCATCTGGGAAGGAGATATATTCAAGCTGACGTGGCAAAACTCTAGACATGTTTTCGACTTTGTAAGGTTTTTTACTATCATTGACTGCCTCATCTTCGAACTCTACATCAGAGTCATCATGATCATCATTATCATCGGTCGTGCCAGTCTTAGGCTCGGCAGTAGAATCACTAGTGTTGGCAGCACTGCTTACTTGAGGAACAGAGGTGACATCTTCCATTTCTGCATCTTGATCATCGGAACCTTGGAGTTGCTTCTCTTCTTCCTCCTTCTTTTTCTTCGCTTCCAAGGACTTCTTCTCTCTGTTCTTTGCTCTGATAGTAGTAGAAAGAATAGCAGGGGTCAGCTTTTCGGGAGCCTTTTCGCTTGTCTCTTCCTCTTTGGGGGGATATTCAAAAAGTTGAGGCTTAGCATTGCAAAGGAACTCAAACTGTGGAATTTTTAAATCCTCCTTAACTCCAATAATGCTTGTGGGGGTGAATGCCAAACTCAAGAAATGGCCCAATGGGAACCAGTACCAGAACTGCAGGAATACAGCCATACCAACGACAGACTTCATGTTCAGGTTATTATTATTGCCACGAGCACTACCGTGCTCCAGGGAAATAGTCATGTTTCGACCACCAGCATCAATAATACCTTGAGCAAGAGCAGCACCAAATTTAGCCATAGCGTCTTCATGCTTGAATGAAATCGTTTTAGCAAATAATTGCTGGATCTCTTTCAAATCGCTGACTGTCTTTTCGTTCTGTTGTACACAGATCATAGCTAGAGCAATCATAGCACCTTGTCGAACAAAATCAACGGGGTCTTTCACCATGGGTTTTAAGACATCAATAGCTTGTTTCAATCCAGTACCAGCACAAGAGATACCAAGAGCCATCGTAGTACCATATCTTACATGAGGGTTGTGACTTTCTGAAAGAAGCTCAACCATTCTAGGAACAGCTGTGTAGTTCCTCACCATGATGAAACCTAAGCCCATTACAGCAGCTCGTCTAACATCATCACTGGCATCACTGACAGCAATATGAAGGAGGTTTTTGATGGCCTTGTTGTTACCAGTTCCGGCATAAGCCAAAGCAATGGTAAAAGCACCACCATATCTCAAAATAACATCTTGGTCATCTAGTAACTCGTGAATAATTGAATCAGCAGCCTCTTCCTTGCCATAGTTAAGCAAAGCAATGCCAATTGCCAAGCTTCGTATGATCTTTTCGTGCTGCGTATCTCTAGCATATTGCAGCATTTCTGCTTGTGCCTCTTCATTTCGACTACCGACCATTACCAATCCCATTGCGAGACCAGCACCCTCTCCGGCAATAGCGGAATCGCCAAACAAAACATTTCTCAATTCTTCGTAAATCTCAATGTTTCCTGATCCCATTCCAGCTACACCTACTCCAAGAGCAGCACCATGAAGAACGACAGACGTTTCGTCTCCCTGCTCTCCAGATGATGTATTATTTCCTCCATCAACAACGTTCTCCCTCAAGTAATCCAACACTTCACGTCCATGGCCAGCAAATACAAGACCTAATGCAAACAGACTTCCACCTTCAGAATAACAGGAGCCTTGGTTGCCAGGCAAATAAGGTTGCAAAATACGTCTTCCCATGGACAAATTACCTTGATGAATCACACCTAAAGCAGCAGTGGCAGAAAACTTTGTCCAGTTGGTGGCCTTACTCAGCCATTCTAGATTTGATCTGAAAAATCCATCCACAGTGGTACCAGCATGCAAAAACGCGTTTTCAAAAGTGACAGCAGAGTGGAAGATTGAGTTTCGACCATCCAGCTTATTCTTGGTCTTGTTGAGGATTGATAAATCAGCATTGTTGTGCTTCTGTAAGAACGTGATGTTCATATCACAGGTAGGTACACCGCTAAGGATTTTCAGGAGTTTAACATAACGTTCATCTTCCTCATGTTCAGGGATATCGATTTTGCTGGCTAGTTTTTCAAGCAGTTCTTGCGAAGCAGATGCAACTAAATCGAATGCCACTTGGTATGCAACCATAGTGTTGCTTTCACTAGAACTAGACAGCAGCTGATCCAAAAGTTCTAATGCAAGTTGAGAGTCATTCAAACGGACAATGATCTTTGCCAACAAAAAGTAATCGACATCATCTGCAGCGACATCGTTACGTATAACATCAATCAACTTGTACATGACCTTATTTCTGAATTCTCTGTTCGTAACGATGCTTACAGCACAATCCAGAGTATAAGTGATCAATGAGGCGTTGTTTTGGTTTCTGGTTATGATCGACTCGATAATGTCTAATCGTCTAGCTTCAAGAGACACGCCTAAAGCGAGCTTGAATTCACCATTGATGACACATTGCTCTATCATTTTTTCAGCAATCTTCTCCAATTTGGGGTCGATGTTTTGCACCTCCTCTGAAGGCTTACCAGTGGAACTATCATATCGCTGCTGACTAAGAGCAATGTAATGACTGATGCACTTGGACACAATGGTCTGGATATATTCACTCTTGGCCTTGATGTCAAACTTGTCACCTGCAACCAAAGCATATTTCATAGAGGTATCGAATTCTCCAAGATTATAATAGACTTTGGACGCAACCAAAGCAGCCAGAGTAGGTGAAGGGAACTTGTCATCTTCGTAAAGTTCTTCGCTATAACTAGTTAGAATCAGGTCAAGAATATTGATTCTACACGCACTAACAGATTGATGCCGTAGATAGATTTGCAATTGCTTTGTCATGGACATAGAATAGAGAGTTGTAGATACTTACATTTGACTAATATGATCAGCAATCTCAGCCCAAAGTTGATCAACACTTTGGTCAATGGATTCTAAAGCATATTCTTTCAGAGCATAATCAGGTTCATTAAGCAGCGCCAATAATGGTGCAGCCGTTGTAACTGACATTTTCTTGTCTGGCTTTAAACAAGTTGTGTGTGGTGTTGTTAAGAAGTCAAAAGAGGGAGCGCTATGCGCGGCTCGGTTGGGAAAAAACCAAAACCAAAGGGAAAACCAAAGAACGAAATAGAGGCAAGTGTTTGCCACACAGCTCAAAGGTATTTAAAGAGGGCTGACAATCTCGAAGAAAGAGTTGAAGTTTCACCACCGAATATACATTTAGCATAATTGCCACTTATTAGACTTTATAAAAAGATTTATTTTTTGGTACATAATGACTGGAAAGAAATATCCCGTAAAATTATATGTTTATGACTTATCTAGAGGTTTGGCTAAACAATTGTCAATGCAGTTCCTAGGTATACAATTAGAAGGGGTATGGCATACTTCAATTGTCGCCTATGATGTAGAGACATATTATGGTCAAGGCATTCAACAAAGTGTACCAGGAATGACCCATCATGGTACACCTTTAAAAATTATTGATATGGGAGAAACAGAAGTGCCTCCAGAGATGTTTGCTGAACTTTTAAGAGATATCAATGAGGATTATCACCCTGATAAGTATGATCTATTTGATCATAACTGCAACCACATGTCAGAACATTTATGTCAGATATCAGTAGGTAAATCTATTCCTGATAATATCAGTAGTCTACCTCAAAGTGTATTAGCTACACCATTTGGTCAGATGCTTCGACCTATGTTAGAACAAGCAATGAAGCCTGTTACTCAAGCGCCTACTTCTAATAGGGCTACAATATGATATGGACAACTAAACAAGATAACGGTATAGATTTAAATTATTTTATTTTATTATTTTTTTTATATCCGTTGAGGATTTTTTTTTCTTTTTCAACTATTAAATACCTTGCTTAAGTTAAAGCTATTGCTTTCTTTTTTGTTAATGCCATGTTGAATATATATCAGCTGGTACTCTCTTTCTGCTTCCAAAACTTGATTAATATAATAATCTGGTTCTAATCTTGAAAGGCGTTTCTTCTAAATGTTCATACAATGTCTTGATATCATTAGTATCGACATCAGAGATATCTGCCATTAGGTAAGCAATTTCACCTTGAGAGTCTGAAAACTGTTTATCAATGTTATGAGCTGATAAGATTTCATTAACGGTTCGCAAAACACCAGGAACATTCTGATGGATATACAAAACTCTGACATGTCGTACATCTTGTTTGTAAGCAGTTCTCAAGTTGACTTCAGGGAAATTGACCGCACCAACGGTGGAACCTTCATTGATATAACCAACAAGAGCAGTGCCAACTTCTACACCAATAGCACTTTGAGCTTCTTCAGTAGAACCACCAATATGAGGAGTAAGAATGATATTAGCTAAAGAAGTCAAATCAGATGCCCAGTCATTGAGTTCGTCACTGAACAGACCTGCTCCGTTTTTAGCAGGTTCGTTAGGGTAAACATCTAAAGCAGCGCCAGCGATTTTTCCGCTCTTTCTAGCATCAACTAAAGCAGGAATGTCAATAACAGTACCTCTTGAAGCATTGATCAAATATGAACCGTTCTTCATTTCAGCAAATTGTTCATAAGAGATTAATCCCTTGGTTTCTGGCAGTTCAGGAACATGTAAAGTGACGAAATCGCTCTTGTTCAATAGATCCTTCAAAGTAGGGACTTGTTTAGCAGTTCCCATGGCCATAATCATTACAACATCATAGTAAATGACATCCATACCCATTGCTTCAGCCAAGACACTCAATTGTGATCCAATATGACCATAACCTATAATACCAAGAGTTTTGCCTCGGATCTCCCAACATCTACTACTGACCTTATTCCAAGTACCAGTATGTAATTCAATTGATCGATCACCGAGTTGCCTAGACAATGAAATGATTTCAGCAATTACCAATTCAGCTACAGACCGACTATTAGAGAACGGAGAATTAAAAACAGCAATACCGTTCTTAGCAGCATATTGTAAATCCACCTGATTAGTACCAATACAGAAACAACCAATCACAACCAAATTCTTGGCATATTTCAACACATTGGCAGTAAGTTTGGTTTTGGATCGGATACCAATGGCATGGACATCGGCAATTTTTTCAATCAACTCATCTTCAGGTAAAGAAGTCTTTAAAGCTTCAACTTTATAACCTTGGCCTTCAAGAATTTCGATTGCAGTAAGATTTACATTTTCCAAAAGAAGAATCTTGAAGTCGCTTGTTGAAAAAGGTTTAAGAGCTCTTGAAGATCTTGATCCAGTATAAGACAATCGTCTAGCTTTAAAACTAGAGCTAGGACTATACGAATTCTGAGGAGAAGTGCTTACACCAACACTTTTAGCAAAACTATTGCTTAAATTCTTAATATCTTGAGGAGCAGACATTTTTTTTTACCAGTTAATTATAGAAGCTGTTGAAGGTTTTTCAAAACTTGGTATAATTTTGTTGGATTGAAAGAAAAATCCCGATTGTCGAGATGGAAGAGTCATTTTATTTATATATGCCGGCGGGAAATAAGTTGAGAAAGAGATGAGCTCGGAGCATGTGATTTGAGAGATGGAAAACACGGAACAACGTTAACCCCTGAAATTAGTAGATTTTCGGATAAATTATAATTGAACAAATATTTTTGCTTAGACAATAATATACTTATAGATTAATTAGTTTTGTTTATGCTAATATCATAGATTTTCTCGGTGTTTAATCCTATGATCAAGTCATGTTCTGATCCTATGATCCTGTATGTACTTTAAAACATAAAACATCATTCTTACCAACATCAATAATATCCGCATCAGAGATTTTGACCCCTCCAATACCTTCTATAGCTGCTATTGTAGCATCTCCCATAATTTTTCGTGCTGCTTGTCCAACGGTTATACCCTTTCTTACCAATACACAATCTCTGAATACAGTGGCTCCACCAAAGTTATGGATATTTCTAACAGGATATATTGGTATCAATCCTAAGATATCAGCCGCCTCTTTCAATACTTGTACTACACCGGTAGAACCGAATCGAAACAAAACCATATCTCGAATATCTTCAACTCTCTCGGCCAATTTGTCATCCATAGGCTTTAAATCAGAATCTGGTAAATCTTGTTTAGTATCAAGAAATTCAGTACCTTCTTCATAATGGATATAACCTTGTTTAGCCAGCTTTCTCAAAAATACCTCGCTAATAGCTGACGTCAGTACAGATGGTACTTCTGGGTACTTTTTCATGATTCTAGATATGTTTTTATCAGCATCTGGATGATCTACCTTATTTAGCGCCAGAACGGTAGGGAACTTTTCCGTTGTAAAAGCCCTAACAACTTCACTGATCTGACCATTATCCCATTGTTCCAATGGTGGAAGTGTCAACTTTCTTAATGCTCTTGCAACCAAATCTGCTGTAGATCCATAACCACTGAATTGGTTTTGTAAAGTATCTACAACTGAGGCTTTTGTAGCGGTATGTCTTCGTTTAATAGATCCCCATCTCTCTTTGAGATTTCCTTCTATCCAATAGAAAATTTCATCTTGTAACCATTCTATATCATTGATTGGATCATATCCTCGAGTGGCTTTACCTTCAGCATCTGTTGTACCGGAAACATCGACTACATGAATTAAAGCATCTGCATGTCGAAGATCATCCAAGAATTTATTACCTAATCCTCTACCTTCATGAGCACCAGGAACAAGACCTGCGACATCCAATAACATGATAGGAATATATCTCATTCCGTTTTTACACCAGCCATAATTGGGTTTACAATTGTCTTGTTTATTGAACCGAGAGCATGCACATTCTACCTGCAAATATCCGGTAGCTTTATTAGGATCAATGGTAGTAAAAGGAAATGACCCAGTTTTAGCAGATGCATCAGTCAAGCTATTTAAAGTTGTGGATTTACCACTTGAAGGTTTCCCTACTATACCAATAAGTGGATCTCTTGCCATAATTTTTTTTTTTTTTGGTTTTTTATGGTACTATGTCTTTTGGCAAAATCTTGGTAAAAGGTGAAGGTTGAAAAATTGAAATTTCCAATTTGAAATATCTCGAACTTTCCACTTTTGCAACAATTCGCCTATTTACAAACTAAATATATAAAATGCATTTATTGAATAATAAGAATTCCTAATTTGGATTCTGGATTGTTTCTTTGTTAGAAACTTCTTTGTCAGCAAAATGGAAACTTCCTTTACGAGCTCCTCCCCCTGAAAGTATGACAGTAGATGAAGTTATTAATCTGCGGTTGGAATTTTGCCAGGAATGCTTTCTCACCAAAATTTTCTCTGAATTATGCCTTGAATGGAAACGTGACCTTTGTATAGATTGCATCGGCGGTGACTTTAATAATACCATTGACTTGTTTGACTTGATAAAATCTGTCCTTTCAGTGGCTGGTGAGCTAGGAGTAGTTGCAGAGCCTTCACTACTAACTGTTCCACTACTTCTTGATGATGATAGGATTTCACCTGTAGATCTTGGTAGTCTAGTTAATAATGTAGACCTTATTGAATGTATAGCGAGATCCAGAGCATTCTCTACTGCGCAATGGTTTCTAATCATGGCTATACAAGGCCAAGTAGCTTGTGAACCTCGGTACTTTGTCTCTTGGAGAAAATCGGGTGAAGGATTGCTGAAAAGCTTACCCGCTTCACTAAATCGCATTTCTGGCAATATTGTGATATCTCCTGAATAATCTTGAGAGAAGAGTGATTGAGCTTTCGAGGATGCATTGGAAAAGATGCCAGACTCTGCCAACATGTTGAAGAAATGACTTGCTTCATTGACAGCAAGGTTTTGTGCTTTATGAAGAGCGTTTTCAAATGCTACAAGTTTGCTGGTTAAGAAGCTGTCGTTTGAATCTTGTTGTGATTTGCTGTTGTCGTCTTTCATTGTCCATGCTGAACTAAACATATTCCCTGACAATTGAACTAGTGGTGCTATATGTGGATTAACCTGGCATACAATAAAGTGATTCACATTAAACATTTCTGATAATCGTGTTAACGGAAGATCACTATAGACACTACCATCAATAAATGATGCTGGAGCCCAAGGGACATGTTTTCCAGTTAAAGGATCTTTAGCCATGATATCAAAAGATGCAAAAATTAAGGGAAGAGAACATGAGGCACAAACCGCAGACCAAATCAAAACATGCGGTGCCGTAAGATAGTTCAAAAGCTTGGGCATCTCATGCATTCCTTCGGCAGATACTGTAACATTCAATATTCGGCCAGTACGATAGTATGCCTCTTGGAAAGTCAAATCTCCAAGAAGATCTCTAAGAGTAGCAGATAAGTACTTGTTATCATACCAAGTACCTGCTTTCAAAAATCTTGCCAATCTGACAATGAATTTCTCTTCATTTCCGGTTTCATCAAAGACATTAAATTGTTCCCTAATCAGACTCAGCTGTTCGTCAAGCTCTTCATCAGTATGAATACAAACAACACTGGCGAAGATAGAACCAGCAGAAGAGCCGGAAATCACACGTGGCAACAAATTCGTGTTAAACAGTTCGTTCAATACGCCTACGTGTAGACTGCCAAAAGTACTACCGCCTGATAGTACTAGTGCAGTTCTACCAAATGCTCTCCTAGTTTGGATCAAGATACTAAGTGTATACGCCTTGTCTATGTTCGGTGCTTCTACAACAACTTGAATCGCCTTTTCACATGCGCTTATGTAATCTTCAATCAGTTTCTTTGTACCTGTAAGACTACAGTTATAAAGTCTGGAATCACCCATATTACCAAGGTTCCTTTGCAATGTTGTTCTGATTAGAAAGAGAAGAAGCTGGTAGTCTTCGTTATCCACAGCATCTTGTAACGCTTGTGTACGCCTCTTAATCAACTCATAATCATATAGAGCACTACTTTCGATCGATTTCCATTTATCGTTGCCGAGTATTGTATCTATTTGCGTGGCAATAGCCAGCCATTCCTGGTAATCTCGAGCATTCTGTAGTTGTTTATTCAGAGCACTAAGATCAGAACTATTTTTGTTATTTTCAGCAAACTCTGTACGTAGCTGCACTATCAAATCAATCCCTAGATTCATTGTTTGGTTTGTTGTAGCAACAAACAAGGTTGAAGGTGAAGGTTTGTTTCCAAGAATCTAAAAGTGTGGAGAAAACAGGGTCATCTGCCGAGCTTCTTTATGGAGATTGGTGCGGCTCAAAACAATGAAATAGAATGAGATGATAATCGCCGTCGCCCGATAAAAATCAGCCGGTGGTTATGTGAGAAGAGGCCGGGTAATATGTGCTCTCAAAAAAAAAAAAAACCACCAACAAAACTATAAAAGGCTCCGGTTTCCCAAACTTTGTGTTGGTTTTTTTTTCTTTCTTTTCCTTGACATTGCAGTAGTTCTTGATCTTCGAACATGGTTCTTGCCTTTTACCAGAGCCATCCGGGTCAAGACTACATATGCAATTTAACTAGTTTTTGGAAACCTTTTTGATCTCCATCTTTGGTGGATTTAAGTTTTCTGGGCATTGTAAAATGCGCATAGAACTCAAATCTCTTAATAGGTGTAGATTAAGCAGTGAGATAGATATTGATGCAGATAAATTAGATTATATAGTTCGCTAGTTAGTATACGTTTACTATATGTACGTTCTCTTGTGTGCTTGCTCTTTGGCCATGATTCGTTGTAATGCAGATGATGGTTTTTTGGTGAGTTGAGCAGGTGTTACGATTGAATGTGTTTTAGACTTGGCGACTTTGAAAGGATTTGTCTTTGATTTTGTTTTAGATTTAAACACATTGGTATTGGTTGTTTGTGTGTCGTCGGTGACTCCATTGTCCTTAGTAACTACTGCTAGTTTATTGGACATTGTGATTTTTACTGGAGATACTCCACCATCTAAAGTGAGAAGTTCATTAGATTCAGTAACCCGACTCTTCTCTGCTTTCAAAGCTTCCTGCGCCTTCTTTATCTGTAAATCCATACTCTTCTGCCTAATAGAAACATCGTCTTTTTCAGCCCGTTCTTTCTTTCGTAAAGCTTCTTGTCTCTTCATAGCTTCTGGCGAATTATCTACCCATGATATCGTGAGACCAGATATAGTACCGGCATTTTCCGATGCCGCGGACTCATCTTCTTTAACTCGACATATTCCTTGTGTACCAAGGTGCCGAACAAAGTCTGTTAATGAGGTCCATTTCGTAGCATTCATATGTACATGGTTTTTATTTCCAATATATTCTTGATAGAATCGGTTCGCATTCACCGGCTTTTCGCCATGTCCTGTGCGCAGAAGAAACACAAAATCTTTTAGGAACTGGCCAGAATAATCTTCTATGTTTTCTTTTGCCCTGTCACCAACAGTCAACATCTTTGCGACATGTGATTCACTTTGAGTATGGCATTTAAATCCATTTTCATCTCGGCATTGTTTCTCACACACCTGGCAATACCAGCGTAATCTCTGAAGACCTTTGGCCTTCATCTGATTAGCAATATATTTAGGCGTACCTACTTCTGCTCGTCCCATCTTTGTGTCGTTGTTGATATTGGCAGATGGCAAGTTTGGTTTGGTCAATAAGGAATTATCTATGTAAAACCTAATTTGCCTTCGCACATCTCCGTTTTGGACGAGAAATAAGTGGTAGGCTTTGGCACAACTCTGTTTAACAGCAACAGGCGGCAGAAAAAGGATATAAGCCGGATAGCCTAAAAGAAATGTCGTTTTTATTCCGACAACTTAAAGGTCAAGCACACTCTCGCTTTAGCAGATCAGTGAAACAAGCGCTCTCCTTTAAAGGCCAAGCACCTTCAGTTCATCGACCTAACAGATTCTATTCTACATATCGTGGCTTCAACAACCAACCTAGTAGTTTTTTGTCTCCATATGGAATTAATTGGAATAAAGCAGGTAAACGGTTCGCGGTGTTTGGAGGAGTATGTCTGATTATCTATGTAACGAACCTCGAAGAAGCACCGGTATCTCATAGACGTCGGTTCATGATTGTAGGGAAAGATATTGAGAAATATGTTGGTATACAAGGTTATCAGGAGACTATGGCTCAATATCGGGGATCTCTCATGTCTGACTATAATCCTGATGTGATTCGAATCAAGAAGATCATGGCTAGGATTATTAAAGTATCCGGTTTAGACAACGATCCGAATATCGAGTGGGAAATCCATGTGATTGATGACCCCAAGTCGCCACCTAATGCATTTGTACTTCCTGGAGGCAAAGTGTTTGTTTTTAGAAGTATACTGCCAATTTGCAAGAATGATGATGGTTTAGCCACAGTTCTAGCCCATGAAACAGCACATCAAGTTGCTAGACATACGGCCGAGAGTTTGTCAAAAGCTCCTATTTATATGGTACTTGGATTACTATTATATACAATCACCGGGTCTACGTCATTGGATCGAATCCTGATCTCGAGTCTATTACAGTTGCCGGCATCTCGAGAAATGGAGAGAGAAGCAGATTATATAGGCTTAATGATGATGGCAAAAGCATGTTTTGATCCTAATGAAGCATCTCATTTATGGGAGAGAATGGCACAATTTGAGAAGCAAATGGCTGGTCGAATGGCTGGTGGTTCAGGCTCAATCCCTGAGTTTTTGTCCACTCATCCTACCAGTACTCATAGAATAGACTTGATCAAAAGCTGGCTTCCTGAGGCGAGAACAGAACAAGAATTAGCAGGTTGCAATGATCATGTGCCTGCGATTACCAATTTCTTTGATATTGGTCGGGGTTCATTCTGATGGTGGGGTGGCTATTTGTATATATAGAGTTCTATGTATTATAGGACTGGAAGTGAAGGCAACAGGTCACCGAAGGGAGCCGATGGCCTGAGCTGAGCTGGAAGTCTTTTTTGTGAGTAAAGCGAGAGCTGCTTTTAAGAAGGGATTAATTAAGTGAGATAATTAAGTGAGATAATTCAGTGAGAAACTGAATGAGAAACTGAACGAGAAAACTGAGTAAGACAAGTAAAAGAGATAAATAAAAGAGAATCGAAATAAATACACATTTATTCAATAAGAATAAAAATAAAATAAAATTAACCAAAAATCAAGAGTCCAACTCAATTGATTTGTGTACTCTCACACTACACAGTATATCCCTTCAAACTTCATTGTACCTGCATAGAACAACATTTAAAAGCCGGAATAAATACCAACTGTTACCCTAAAACCAAAATCCCAAATCTAAAGTACTAAAAATAAATCAATCCCTATTTGAGCATACTCTATTATTGCAGCCTGCCAATAGCAGCCAGCCGTTCAGCGATCTTTTCGTCTCAAGGGGTTTCTGTCGAAAGAGGAAGTAGAAGACCCGAATTAAGCGAAATCTCTTAAATAAGCAGCCGCCAAAACGCAAAAATCCAAACACCAAATTAAACGTGATAGAGAAAGCATAGATATTAACAACGCCAAATCCTTGAAATTAACATATTATATCCTGTTTTTAACAGATCATATTGTCAAATCCGATCCATAGAACTTTTCCTTCCGACATCCGAAAGTTTCGACCATTTTCTGCTGCATTCCGAAGCTCACTCCGACTGAAAATTCGACGCGGGTTTGCTTTTTCTTCCCGGAAGGAGTCCCCCATTTGGGTGACGGCGAGCAACGGCATGCAGCACTGGCCTGGTCTCCTCGTGGACAACAGTAAGGCGCGAATCTGTCACCCAATGTAGACCACTTATCTCCCGGGCTTTGATTGTCTCTAAGGTTTGCTTCTTGGCTTCTCTTGGTTTTTTTTTTTTAGTTTTTCTGGGTTTTTCCATTTTACAGTTATACTATACTTATCTGGTTCGCGTGGAGTGAGTGTATAGAATCCGTAGAAAGTATCCAACAACCACCAAAAGCTAGGTCAAAACTCCTGCTTACTACTTACTACTTTATTAATCATTCTTTTTATTGCATTAGCATCTTGCATCTAATTCAAGACTTGTTTTGTTTTGTCATTCATTCGTTCAGGGGGAGGATAAACTAAAAAACAGACACCAAAAATAAAAGACCAAAAAGCAAAAAGCAAACACCAGACTACTTAAAACATGTCGAAATCGCTTCAAAACATAGCACTTTTTTTGCTTAAAAGAAGCGATGATACTGATGAAAAGGTTTGTGAAGAAACCTACGGCAAAAACAGTTCACGGTGCACCAAACCTACAGGCTCAGAAACCGTGCCTATCGTACTAGGTGTATGTATCCCTATTGGTGTAGCTATTATTGTATTGATTGGCCTTCATTACCGTCATACAAGGCGATTGAAGAGAGAAGAAGTCGATAATGAAGATATCGACGTGGACATGGATATGGATTTCAACGAGGCTGCGGAATATAAAAGCAGCAAATTGCCCTTCTGGAAGAGCGAAAACAACAACCACAACAACAGCAACCACGGTGGTAATCATGAAAGCCCCGATTTTGACGAGAAATCTTTGGAGCATCCAAATGCAAGATATATGCCTAGAACTGGATCTTTGACTGGTTCTTTTGCCAGTTCATCCAACCCTGAAAACCCCTTTTATTCAACGGCTCCATATTTGATGGCACCTGAATTAGCCAGCTCAAAGACTTCTTTGGATGAATACAGCAAGAACTTGAACTCCATTTATGATGCTTCCATCAAGCCGTACCCGAACAACAATTCTGTGTATTCTACAGGTGGTGGTGGTGGTTCAGACCGCACCAGTAGATCTGCTAGTATGACTGGTGGAATTTACAATGCCTCACCAGTTTCACGACCTGATAGTCTTTGTAATTTCAGAAGTCCTCCTGCTTCTGTCCATAGTGAAGTTCCTAGAAGCCAGGGTAGACTTGGTACTCAACAAGAGGCTGCTCAAAACAGTTCTACTCAGCTGCATATTGTGACCACACGCCTTGGGGAAGATGAGCACAACAACAATCGGCATTCACAAATTCATGACACTGCCAACAGACAATCGATGGTTTCTGAGAGTGAAGCATCTTTTGTGTCAGCAGACTCTCAAATCATGCATAGTGCCGTCAACCTCTCTGAACCACAACAGTCTCAGAACAACAGTTCTTTGGCTAATCTTGTACATGGCGTAAGCCAAGGTCCTATTTCACATGTTAGTGCCAATACTGATACGGATTATGAAGGTGAAGAAACTGAGAATGAGAATGAGAATGTGGATTCAGTCGCTGCTAGCCTACAAACATCGGCATCAGGCGTCCAAATCCCTGGTCATGTTCATAGCGGAAGCATTACCTCTCAAGGTAATGCCAGAGTTCGCGAGAATTTCACTGCCAATTATAGTCAAAGCCAAACTGCTTTATTGCAAGATGCTTCTGACGTAGATGTCAACAGTACTATTAACCCGCCGCCGCCGCTCTCTTCTGCTAATAGTGAATCTCGACCTTTGAGCTATAGACATGTCTCGAATGAGGAATCTCAGCAGCAGGAGGATTTTAGCTTCGAGAGATCAGTTGACGAATCCGATGCTCACAGCTTAGATTCCACCAACGACACAAGCACTAATGAAACTTCTCAGGATTACTCCTTTGATAAGAATGATGAAAAGGATGCAAACCTCAATAGAAATGATACCAAGCGTTTCGAGCGTATGAAGTCCATCTATCGAGAGTATATGCCTGGTGGCACATTTGATGATGAGGAAGTGCCAGATCTTCCTCGCCAAAGTGTGAAGTCAACCGACACGTTTGACCGAGAATTGAACCAGGAAATTGATCTGCAGAAACAAACAGATACTGAGAACCAGAATCAACGATTCTCCTATGTTGATAGTGTCTATGATAATGATGAAGCCACGTCTAATATCGGCGACAAGCCTGTTTCTGTAACGGAACCTGTGGAAACTGCAGCCCCAATGGTTGCAGCTTTATCTCTGCCAGAGCCTGTTCGTGGACCTTCAGTAGATGCATACCAGCATGAATCATACTATGGAGATAGCGATCAAAATGATTATGATAATAGCAGTTACATGCAAGCTCCGGTTCGAGCATCTCTGTATCAGGAATCTGTATATGACGGCAGCATTCGTGATGATCAATCCATATACTCAGCTGCACCTGCTAGCGCTGACACATCATACATTCAGCATCAGCAGAAACAATACCAACATCATCAATCACCAGCACAGCAAAGATTACCTAATGGGTATTACAATAATCAATATCATCAAAATGGTGGCGCTATTCATGTTCCTAGGCAGAGATTCCAACAGCCTGTTGCTCAGCAGCAGCAGCAGCAGCAGCAACAACAACAATTGGCACCTCCTAAAGCTCTCAGGCCGCTACCTAAGCTGAAGTCATTGCCAAACCCATCTAATATCAGCGATGACCTCATGTTTGCACCTCAAACAAGGCGAAAGCATAGTGGTCCTAAGGATATTTCCATCCCTCGCTCGCCTTCGCAGAGTCCAGCAGCAAGCCCAGTTCTTCCTAGTCCTTCTGGATTCAGAGGCAGTGTGATTGCAAGCAATCTAGACTTCGCACCTCCCAGGAAATACATCAACTCACCAACCATGTCTCACAGTGCATCTTTTGGAGCCGACAGTCGAAACAACAGTTTAGGTACAATGTCTACATATAATTCACCGTCAACACCTGATTCGCCTTATCATGGTAATCAGATGAATGGTGCCAGAGGCGCAGTTAGACCTGATTCTATGCTGGTTCCCGGTTTGGACGACGCCAAGATGTTGAAGCCTCAAATGGATATGACTACATAATTAATTAGTTCTCAGCTTTAGAGCAAATATATTAAAACAAAAAAAAACAAAAAAGATTGGTTTAATCGGTCTTTGAAGTCGTGGTTTGAATCAAAGAACCAATCCATGGCCATTCTTAGCCTTCAGACATAGAGCCAAAAAAGCACAAATCTTATTCATACAAGGTCAATGTCATTTATAGAATCATAAAATAACCATTGATATAAAACAACCTCTTATTCATTTTCTTTAATACCCCTCTGCCTCCCTCGTCTTCCAATGGTTTCCCTCATCCCGCCTTCCTGCGCCTCTCCTGATCCCCAACGCGCGGCTGGCAAAACAACAACTGCGCAAATCCCACTTTTCCCTTTTTCCACTTCATCAGGAGAAGTTCACAACAAACCTTTAATTCTTCAAATCACGAGGATATATCCTTACTAATTGCACTTTTGCGAGCACTATTGGATTTGATATCATAATTATCAAGTGTCAAACCGATCTTGACTTTAGTATCTCTTTTTTAGACTCAGGGCTTTTTGTTTAGTGTCTTGTCTTTTTTTCTTCTAGTGCGATTGATTGATCCTCTATTTTCAGTAAAGAAAAACGGATATATTAGTTGATAAAACTAACAAACCTGCGACTGAATTCGTGTTAAAATGGAGGCTTTACTTGATTTCTCGAAAGAACTGGATGTCAACTTGCTGGACAACACGGTTGATGCCTTGTATAGCGGCAAGGCCGCACCTGCTGAGAGAAAACAGGCGGAACTGATACTCAAACAGTTCCAAGAACATCCTGAATCTTGGTCTCGAGCGGATACCATACTGAGACTTTGTCAGAATCCGAACTCGAAGTACATTGCTCTCTCGATTTTGGACAGGCTGATTCAAACCAAGTGGAAGGCTCTACCGATAGGTCAACAGCAAGGAATAAAGAACTTTGTTGTTCAACTGACTATTCAATGGAGTAATACCGATGAGGTTTTCAAGAAGCATCGGTCTCTACTGAATAAAGCAGATATCACTCTTGTGCAGATCCTAAAGCAGGAGTGGCCCAAGAATTGGCCCAACTTCATTCCCGAATTGATTGAAGCAAGCAGAACAGGTCTCAATGTTTGTGAAAACAATATGATTATACTCAAACTTTTGAGTGAAGAAGTGTTTGATTTCTCTGCTGAACAGATGACACAGGCAAAGGCAAAGCATTTGAAGCAAACATTGAAGGATGAATTCTCTCAAGTATATCAGCTATGCAATGACGTTCTGGAAAAGGCCACTGCTCCATCGCTTATTCTTGCCACTTTGGAATGTTTACAACGATATCTTTCCTGGACTCCTGTTGGATACATCTTCCAGCAAAATAACATAATCAATGCCTTGATTACAAAGTTTTTGACCCCGCCAGAATATCGAAACGCTGCTTTGAAGTGCTTAACAGAGATTGCTGGAATTGAGGCAGATGAATTCAGCCAACAGTTTTTCCAGATGTTTGCAATGACTGTGGATCTGATCAACCAGATCGTACCTTTGTCTGCAGACTTAGCTCAGATCTACGAAACTGCTAGCACAAATGACCAGGACTTCATACAGAACTTGTCACTCTTTTTATGCATATTCCTTACCCATCACTTGAAGTTGGTCGAGGCTGCCAATAATGACGATTTGGTAATGAATATTCACCTTTATTTGATCAAAATATCTCAAATTGATGAACGAGAAATCTTTAAAGGCTGCTTGGACTATTGGTCTAGACTCGTTTCGGACCTATTCAACGAGATCCAGCAAATACCTACCAGCGAATTAATTCAAGTGTTAGGCCCGGGTGCTTTAAATAATGGATATAATATCACAGGAGGAGGCGCTTTAGATCCTGCATTTTTGGATAAGTTCCCGTTAAGAAAGCATAAATACGAGACAATCCTCTCAAATCTGCGAACCGTTATGATCGAGAAAATGGTCAGACCAGAAGAAGTTCTCATTGTAGAAAATGACGAAGGTGAAATTGTGCGTGAATTTGTAAAGGAGAGTGACACCATCACATTGTATAAAAGCATGCGAGAAGTCTTGGTTTATTTGACTCACTTAAACGTCAACGATACTAGAAATATTATGACGGATAAACTGTCGAAGCAAGTCGATGGTAGCGAATGGTCCTGGAACAACATGAATACTCTATGCTGGGCTATTGGATCAATTTCAGGTGCTATGAACGAAGACATGGAAAAGCATTTCCTTGTCACTGTCATTAAGGAGCTTCTTGGTCTCACTGACAAAAAAAGGGGCAAGGATAATAAAGCTGTTGTGGCATCTAATATCATGTATATTGTTGGTCAATATCCTAGATTCCTCAAAGCACATTGGAGATTCTTAAAAACAGTAGTTAATAAGCTGTTTGAGTTCATGCACGAAACTCATGAAGGTGTTCAGGACATGGCATGTGATACCTTCATTAAGATCTGTTCTAAGTGCAAGCGACATTTCGTCACTATGCAACCCGGTGAGGACATGCCTTTCATTGATGAGATTATTACAAATCTTCGAGAAACTACGGAGGATCTTCAAACCCACCAGGTGCACACGTTCTATTTGGCATGCGGCGATATATTATCGGCACAAGCAAACAAGGCCATTAGAGATAGATGGCTTGAAAGACTTATGGGTTTCCCTAACATGGCGTGGGATGCTAAAATCCAAGAAGCACAGGCTAATCCTGATATGTTCAGCAATTCTGAAAATGTCAAAATCTTCATCAATATATTGAAGACAAATGTTGCAGTCTGCAGCAGTCTGGGACCTGGATTTGATGTACAACTTGCTCGAATATATCCCAGCTGTCTCGGCATCTATCAGCTGGTTAGTCAAAGGATTGCTAGTGGTTTCGCATCAGGTGATGCTAGTTATCAACATTCTCATCAACTGAGAAGTTTAAGATCTGTAAAGAGGGAGATTCTCAAGTTAATTGACTTGTATATGGACAAGGCTGACAATTTGGAAGATATGGTCAATAGTATTGCTGGGCCTTTGTTGAATACTGCGTTGGAAGATTATCAGCGATGTCCCCAGGACACAAGAGAGGCAGAAGTTTTGTCATGTGCCAATACTTTGACCGCTAGAGTTGGAGGTATGGTACCTGATATGGTGGTGAGAATTCTGGAACATGTTTTTGAGTGTACATTGGATATGATCAGCAGATCTATGACGGACTATCCTGAGTTCAGAGTGGAATTTTTCAAACTTCTTAGAACGATCAACCTTGACTGCTTCCCTGCGTTATTGAAGCTTCCACCTGCTATTCTCAAGAAGACTATCGATGCTTGCCTGTGGGCATCTAAGCACGATAATAGGGAAGTAGAAGGTACTGGATTGAGTCTGATTTATGAAATTGTCTGTAATATGTCCAATTTGCAAGACAAGTCTATAAGTGATGCTTTTTTCAAAGAGTTCTTCAAGCCGATTATCGGTGATACTTTCTATGTGTTGACGGATGCAGACCACAAGAGTGGATTCAATGTCCAGAGTCAAATTTTGGCCAAAGTCATTAACCTCGTTGAAAACAATCAGATTGGAGTGCCATTGTATTCTGATGGTGAGGTTCCAGCTGGTACGTCCAATCAGCAATATATGCGACAATACCTGATGAACTCGTTACATGCAGCGTTTCCTCACCTACAGGAACTGAAGGTATCTAACTTCGTCAAGAGTCTGTTTTTGCTTTATGGCGATCGTATCAAGTTCAGAATGGCTTTACGAGATTTCCTTGTTCAGATCAAGGAGTTTGGTGGTGACAGCACTGATTATCTGTTTACTGAGGAGAGAGAACTAGAAACGTTACAAAAGCAGAAGGAAGAACGTGAACGGGCCATGAAAGTTGGTGGTTTGATTAAGCCGTCTGAAATGGATGACAATGATGATGATGATTAAAAGAAAACATAAAAAACCAACAACACCAGAGAATGAAGTATTTTATACAAGTTTTGTTTTTGGGTTGCGTATTTTCCTAATTACTATATATACATGCTCTTTTAGAACGGATTACTAATTCTTCTTCATATGCTTATTGTAAAACTCCATCCATCTGTCTCTAAGCTCTTGAGGAAATGGCTTTCGCTTAGCATCCCATATCTTGACCAGTTTTCCTTTGGATCCAGATACTCCACCTTTGACAAGGATAAGCCCCTTATCAGGGTATACCTTTATGATTCTGGCGTTCTGAACAGTGTTGTATTCATTGCCGACATTACCTGCCATTTTCTTACCAGGAATGACTCGACCAGGGTCCTGATTCTGACCAGTAGAACCTGCCGATCGATGTGCACGTGACACACCATGTGAAGCAGGAAGACCTGCAAATCCCCATCTTTGCATAACACCCATGAAACCTTTACCTCTAGTGGTTGATCTCATATCAACATATTGGCCTTCCACGAAGTGATCAGCTCGAAGCTCGGTACCTAAGGGCAGAAGACCAGTTTCGTCACGAACCTGGAATTCGGCGACATCCTGTTTTGGTGCGACCTGGGCCCTAGAAAAGTGTCCGAGTAGTTGTCTCGTGCTGTTGGTATGCTTGGAGCTTCCGGCACCTAATTGTACTGAATAGAAGCCATTTTCAGGCTCGGATCGCACATTTGTAACCTGTACTCGGTCTACTTCCAAGACGGTACAAGGAAAACTTTTGCCATTCTCATCAAACCAAGGAACCATTCCTCGTTTATACGTAAGAAGTCCAGGTCTGAAAGGTATTCTTCTACGCCTATGTACCGCAGCTGGACTTTTGGTGAGAACAGGTTCAGCAGTGATATAAGTCTTCGCAACACTGACGGCAGTGAGCTTAGCAGGTGCCCTAAGACCAAGGGAATGTATCAAATTTCTCATAGACATTTACGTATTTGTAATATCCCAAGAAACCCAGTTTTTCAAGTCAGCTGTTGAAATTTGAAAATTGTTCAAGTCAAGTTCGAAAAGTGAAAAGTGAAAGACAAAATATTTGGGAAGGAGGGATCACAGCAGAAAAAAAGTGAAGAGCAGGCAGGCAATATCATTCCACATCGGCTTTGATCATATTCACGAAACAAAACAATAAGGCCGTGATGTTAGGACTTAGATATTCACGTGGTTTGGCTAGTGCTAAGGTATATACCCGAGGTTCGGGTTTAATTAAGAATTTACAAGGTGCTAGGTTTAATACGACTTTGACAGGCGGCAATGGCAGCACAACAGAGAACCTTACTGGTGGTCATAAACAAGTGACAGTAGACAGACAATTACCTGATGTCCTAAAGGAACGACGAAATGTTCGATGGTCTTTTATTGCATTCTCTGCACTGATGGCTGTGACATTTACAGCCATTGTGAAGTACGAAGATGTCAATGCCCCAGTAGTATCTAGTACACTATATACATTACGAAGAAGCAAGATTGCTAGGGATGAATTAGGCGAGAATATCGTGTTTTCAGCATTTGTTCCATGGATATACGGCAAATTACAAGCTGGCCGAGGTATTGTAGACTTCTCTTACTATGCTAAAGGAGATAAAGGAGAAGCTTTGGTACATTTCGATGCCAGAAGATCACGAGAATTGAATCGTTTTGTAGTCTTAGATTGGTCTTTTGCCAAGGATGGCAAGGTTTACTCGTTGTTGGATGAAGACTTTCATCCGTTGGTTCCAAGTGCTAAAGAAGAGCCTACAATGAGAAGAAACAACTGAGAAAAGACAAAAGGATTTCTTTTTTACATATGTACATAGATGAAATGAAATAAGCCCAAACATATAGACTTATTTGATCTTTCGTTGCTTCAACTTGATGGTCTCTCCATCTACAAATACTCCTTTACCTTTATAAGGTTCTGGAGGTCTTAATTTCCTGATTTTGGCAGCATATTGCTTGACTCTTTGCTTGTCCACACCTTCTAAGATGATTCGATTAGGTACAGGCACTTGAACTGAGATATCAGCGGGAATTTCCAGACTTACCGGCTGAGAGAACCCAAGTCGAACCAAAAGTGTTGATCCTTCAACACCGGCTCGATAACCAGTACCTACAAGCTTTAAAATCGAAATATGCCCTTCACTTACACCTATTATTCCATTGTTTAACAATGACCGTGTAGTACCCCACATTTTCCTTTGTCCTTTATGCTCTATATCCTCGATAATTACGCTGGCTCTAGAGTCATTATCAGCTAGTTTCACCTCCACAAACTCGGCCAAATCAAGCTTGACAACACCTTTAGGTCCTTCAATATGCACTTCTTTGGTAAGATTGACCCTCGGTTTGCCGTTACGCAGAGATTCTGTTTCAATCTTTTGTTTCTGAATGGCGTCAAGAAGTTTGGTATCGAGGTTGATTTTGACACCTTCGGGCACGATTATTGGTGCAGAACCAACATGAGACAATGCTTTTGAGGTCGACGAGAAAAATCGGGTATTACAAGACCAAACCGGTGATTTTGTAATTCTAAGCATATTAGTTTGGTGTGTGTTTCTGGATTTTCTGGATTTTCAGGCTTGTCGTTGTCGTTGTATATTGGTTATTAGGGTGACTGAAAAATTTGGCTGTCGTCTTTACAGTGAGAGAGGAAAAAGGAGAGGAAATTGGAATGACTACACCAAAAAAAAAAAAGACCAAAAAAAAAGACCAAAAAAAAAAAAACCTCTCTCTTAGATCATTCAAACTTCTCTTATAACATCAACCATTTCAACCAAAACCTCAAAGAAGCATAGAAACTTTTGAATAATGAGAGTCTTGAAACATCATGAGCAAAAACTACTGAAAAAAGTAGATTTCCTTGATTGGAAGGAAGATCATGGTCATCGTGAATCACAGGTTATGAGAATGTATAATATCCAAAGCAGAGATGATTATACCAAATACAACAAGATATGCGGAAATATACGGCAACTGGCTAATAAACTCTCACAACTGGAAGCTAATGATCCGGTGCGTTTAAAGTTTGAACAACAACTGGTGGATAAATTGCATCGAATGGGCGTGTTCCCTGGAGTATCTTTACCAAAAGTATCTGATCTGGAGAATAAGGTCACAGTGGCTGCATTTTGTAGACGACGGTTACCAGTGGTCATGTGTAGATTGAAAATGGCGCCTAATGTGCCTGAAGCCACCAAATTCGTTGAACAGGGCCATATTAGAATCGGTCCTCAAGTCATTACTGACCCTGCCTTTTTGGTAACCAGAAATATGGAAGATTATTTGACATGGGTTGACTCTAGCAAAATCAAGAAAAAGATTCTTCAATATCGTAATGAGGTCGATGATTTTGATCTTGCGTGACATGAGAAACTTTTCTGCATTTTCATTTTCATTTTCATATTCATTTTCATATTGTATTTATTCAAACATAGAGGTAGGTGGCTTTTTTATAGTGTCAAAATCTACCATCTTAATACACTTTACATTTATATATATTTTACATATCAATATCTTGCTTGAATGTCAATGATCGAGATGATCTGTGTCCGTCAACTCCTTCAACTTCATCCACTGTTATACCATCAAAAGCTGCTACAAGCACCAGACCTTCAACTCTGATATTGGAAACCAAACTTGGTACAAGACTTAAAAGTTCTGCACTACAAATGATTCCCAGAAGATTGTTTGTACTAGCAAAGCTTGAACCATCTTTCAAACTTACACATCTTCGATCTTCTTTCTGTTCGACATTCATCAAACCATGAGCAGTTTGGTATCTACCATCAAGCCTCAGGGCATCAATTTCGAAAAATACGGGGTAGTTGGGCTGCTTCCAATTCAGTACTGTACATACATCGGGATTAGATGAGCTGAAAAGTAATGATCGGTTGCTGTTCTGTGTTTTTCGTGCTTCTCTTGCATGGCTGAAAACTGCAGTCAAAACATGATCAACAAACTGATTCAACTCACAGAATGAAGACAATCCAAAACTGAAACCGGCCATTTCACAAGCTGTAGGGTACATGACTTCAATGTCTAGTTTGATTGAAATAGGCAGTTTTCGGAAAAACTCTTCTAATGGAACAACCATACCGTTGGAAAAGATATCACCAACTTCATCTGAGTTGGTGACACTTTCTAACCTTGAATATGTTTCTTCCAATCTGTTTGCAATAGAATCAATTCCAAGTAGCTGAGATAACCGCAGATTTCCAACAGGGATTTTGATTCCTTGTAGTTTAACTGACCATTCAAACGTCACTACGGGGACAAAATCACTGGTAAGACAGATAGACACTCTGGCATATTTGCCTGATAATGATGATGAAGTTACAAATGATAAAGCCTCATGAACTTGTTGCTGCTGGAATGATTGAGGTTCTTTATCAGGTCCTTGTCCAACTTGACTAGTACTCTTCCAATACGTATCATATTTGGTAATCTCCAAAGGTTTACCTTGGAATGGCTTGACCACTTGGAATCTGAATGAAACTTCACCAATAATGGCCAGGCGAATATCAAACAATGGAAGTTTATGAATGTGTCGGTTAGCCAAACTAGTGTTCTGGTATGCTGCAAACACATGCGGCAAAGCAGTAGTTTTTCCAATAATTCTTGTACCAAAAGTAGAGAATATTTCAAAGTCTAACGAGAAATTCTCAAGATTGTCAATCTGGAAAGTAACCACTTTATCACCATCACCTACAGGTAGAATAAGACTTCTTGGAATGATATCACTGACACCACTTCTAGTAGAAAGCGTGAGTCTGCCAGCTGGTAAAGAATCTTCCTCTTTGAAAAATCTGATTGGTTTAGATGCAGGATCAAATAGCAGCTGTAATACTATCTTCTTATCCAAAAAGTTATGCCCATATCGTCTTAATGGAATGATAGGAGGAGGTAATGAAAGATCAGGAATAGCATCAATATCATCCATAAGATCACCGTCCATAGTAGAATCAGGGACATCCACAAGATCTAAAGGTGTTATTATAGTCGAAGTAGTTACACTTCCACCCCCAGAAGTTCGGTTTGGATTCGAACCAATACTACTTTCTAAAGCAATTGTTTTAGAAGGGTCAGGTTTTCGTTTACCATCAGAACCATATGGAAGTCTTTGTGTTAAATGATAAAGACATTTGGATCGGCCTTCCCATGCTGCATAGAATAAAGCAGTATGTCTGCTCTCGTCAAGAATAGACGGGTCAGCATCTGCTTGCAGCAGAGCCTCGACCGTACGATAATGACCTTCACTAGCAGCATAACATAACGCAGTCCATTGATTGAGCTTATCAAACTCATTGACGTTTACGCCGAACGACTTTAATAATGGAATAAGATCGGAATTTCCAGCTCTAGCCGCTAAATGAATCGGATAAAGACCCTCGGCATCGGGAAGAATGACAGTTCTATCTGCTTCCAAAAGAATCTTTGCAGCATCATAAACACCATATTGACATGCCAAGTTCAAGGGAATATAATCTCTTTCACTGTCATCAACATCTACCCTGGCACCGAGCTTGATAAGCTCCTCAACACAACCTGAAAACTTGTTGACTATAGAAGACAACAAGGGGGAAAAGTTGTCCTTGTCGAGGGCATCAAGATCTGCACCATACTTTGCCAATAGAGGAATGATATCCTTTCGATTGTGCTGGCAGGCGTAATGAAGAGGTACCTTACCATAAACGTCTCTCAAATTGACATTCACATCAGCTTCCAACGCCAGCTGAATAATTTTGGTACGTCTACCTTTATCTGTGGCCACAGCTCTATGCAGGCAATTTTTACCGGAGATTTCGTCAGTGACATGCAAATCGACTTGACCAGTCTTATAGAGTGCCATAAGTGCGTCGTCAGAAGCCTCTGTGGGGAGAGCAAGTAAAAAAATCCTTGAAATCTGTACTTTGGAGTCTTCAGCTTGCTTCAATCGGGCAATATACTCAGCAATCTCTTCTTTCTTTCCTTTTGTATCAAAACCAGAAGCAGTTTTGATAAATTCATGGAAGAGGTCATCCCTTTCTCTGGACACCATCTGGAGCTGACGAGCAGATCTTCTGCGGGCTATATCAGCATCTTTAGATTCGGGAGTGAGATCACCATTATCGTTTATACTGCCGCCACTTAAAGAAGAATCTACATGCGACCCAGAAGTTTTAGATGCCGCGGATTCATACATTACAGTATCTCCATCAGCCCAAGCCTCCAATTCCATCAAAGATGAAGCAGCCAAATCGCTGAAGTGTGCAAGTTTCTCTCGATGAAACACAGGCTGTATCTCCACAGCTCTTGATAAATACAGCTCTTTGGTATGTGATTTTGATCGTTTATCCCATTTTTTAAGAACCTTGGAGAAACCTGTACCGTTGAGGTCAATAAACTGCTCCAAACGTTCCAAATCTCTTCTGAACCTTTGGAATCCTTCATATAATGAAATATATGAGACTGAATTCTTTGTGGCAAGTTCTCCCTTGGCAGATGCTTCGCTTTTCTTCTGGCAGAGAATCTCCAGTCTCAGCTTGAGTTCTGCTTCCTTTTGAAGGTAAAATGTGTTGACTTTTTCTAGTTCTCGCTCCAATTGGAAGAAGAACGTGGAACGGTTCTCTCTTAGAGCTTTTTCAATGCTTTGATGACTTGTGCCATCGGATGTAGTTGGAACCGAAAGAGATTTGATAAGCTATGGTTAGAGGATGCCAGCAGAAAAAGCGATGTTAAGTCTTGAACGAGCTAAAAAACAAAATAAACTTACCTTTTTCAAAGCTTTATAGTTGATGAAATGATTTGAATATTCTGGAAGATCCAGTTGTCGCTTTGCTAAGTATTTGCCAAACTTCATTGTAAATTAGGCGGCAGAAACAAGAGCTGGAGCTGGAGTCAAATCCAAAGCCAAAAAACAAGCTAAGTAGTGCTTTAGACGAGCGAGTGACGTTACTTTGACTTTGACTTCTATGTTACACTACGTTTGACTGTTGTGTTGCGTGCTGAAAGTCAAATGGATAGGCTAGAAATAGTCTCTGAGCCTTATATGTGTCGCTTTAGCTTGTTTGGTGCGAAGCTAATTTGGGCTTCACTATTAATTGTCAAAGAGAGCAGTAGTCAGGTTGTTGAAATGTAATTGTTGAAAAAACAAACACACCAAGTCTTTGAAAAAAAACGAGCTGAGCGAAAAAGACAATGTCAGCTATAAGTCCGGGAAATGAGCACGGGGCTAGCCGAGCTGTTGTGGTCGGCCCCTGGATTGGCGTTTTCTTTTCCTTGGCTTGTAATGGGGTCTGACCAAACAGGCACCGACGCACGCAGAGCTTCGCTGGGTAAGCTGGAGCGGGCTGGCAGAATTGAATTGCCGAATGACAGGCTGATGTTAGCACACGTTTCCTGCATCACGTGACAGTCGACATGGCTACAAACTTGAAAAATGACAGATAAGACTAAATATATAAAGGCGTAAGAATAAATATATATAAATAATGAATATAAATAAAAATAATTAAGATAGAGGTTCATTTCTGGCTCGCCAATAGCTTCCTGTTGCGTCAGCATTGTACATCGCAGTGTGTAAAGTGCAAATCATTTCCGTTCAAGTTGAAACTAAATAAAAAAGGCAATAAATTTTGATTCTCCGACAGAAAAAATTGTCCAAATTTGACAGTAGGATATTTTACTAATATCAGAAAAATTTTGGCACAAATTAAAGCTGCTGATCATCTGTTCGAGTATCTCTAATCAGTTTTTATGTGCTTGTCAGAAACATGCCTAACAAGAACCATGCTGCTACTCAAGCAGATAATTCATCTTTAAGCTCAAGTGATCTCCACTATGTCCGTAAAACTTTCCCATTAAAGATCTAGGGTCCGTAATTGGTAGATCTGCGCTGGATTCCCACCACATAGCACCACCAAGCCTCATGTCACGAAGATAATTGGCTTTGATGCGCACGGTTTCTGGATTATCATAGCTAACCAAACACCTCTGTTGAGCATCATAACAAAATGCTGCAGCACTTGTTGAATCCACTTGTTCTTGCGTGTTAGGTAAAGGTAACTTTTTGTAGTCAACAATGCCGTTTTCCCATGTACCTTTACCAACACCACGAAAAGGACAGTTCAAACCCTTGGTATGGGCAAATGATCGGCCGTATAGAGGGAACCCTACTACTATTTGATCACATCTGGCACCTTGAGTAAGATAGTATTCCACCGTACTACTAACCGAGACGACAATCCCATTATATAGATTGCTTTGATGAGTAGCCAGTTCAGACCAAGCGCCTGCAAAATCATACGTCATGAGGTTCCAGAAATCAATAAAACTGGACATGGACCTGATATCCAGCACCGACCGTTGTTCTGGACCTGCAGGTGCAGACACTGAAATCTCAAACTGAGATGAAGGAACGCCGAGGCTCGCAGCAAGCTCATCTAAAGCTGATCTAAGGTCCACCACCATGGCCACATAGTTCATTGCTTCAGATTGATTTTCAGGATATTCCCAATCCAGATCAATACCGTCAAATCCATATTTCCGTATCAACTGAATCAATGAGCTAATTGCCTGTCGACGCTTGGATGAATCGTTCATCATTGCTCTGACAGACATAGCATAAGTGTAACCACCCACAGACACCAATACTTTCAAATTGCGGTTTCTCTGCTTCAAACGGTACAGTTCTCCAAATATTCCGTCACCGGCTTGCTGTTTACCTGCTCGAGTAGCATTGGTGCCTATACTAGCCCATTCATCGTCGAGAATCACAGCGCCAGTCTTAGGATCGACATTGAGAAATGCATAAATGACATGAGTCAAACATTCTATGGGTAAATCCTCGGGGAAATGGTCCCGTTCATAGATAGCCCAACTACAGAAGTAGACGACGTTTCTGATAGTTTGACCAGCCGCAGAGGCATCATCAGTACCAGCAGAAACAGGTCTTGATCCTCCACCATAATCATTATGATCGTAACGTAAATAACGCTTATCAGAGCCTTTTCCAACAAATGAAAGTTTCCTGAGAAATCTAGGAGCCATTGTGTGTTTTTGGTCGAGTGCTCAAGTTTGGTTTCATTGTCTTGTCTTAGTCCCGTCCTGTCGTCCCATTGTAATCAAGGGAGGAGGAGACTTTATGACTTTAAGATTTGCTTGACATTCCAGTTAGTCCCCTAGGAAGAACATCAGAACATTAGAACATTAGGACATTAGGACATTAAAACAATTGATTCTGTTGCTAGTAAAAATCTAGTATTACTGTCATAAGCGTATGACTAAAAAATCCTTGGAATAGCCGAACTTTGGTTGCATGAACGGCTGTCGTACGACAAAGCTTAGCTTCCTTAAAAACACCCCAGATCTAGTAAAGAACCGATTACCTAATTAGGAAAGTAGACTTTATATCCATAGTTTAACTCAACCTAACATTTGTATTTAAAAGAGGACTATAGTACACACATTTCAATCCAAGAGAATATATCTAATAATGTTGAGAACATTAAGAAGTCCTGTTGTTAAACAACTAAGAACATTTTCCACAAGGTCTTTGGTGAATAACCAATCTTTGAATGGGTTCCTGAAAGTCAAAGGCCCTGCTATGACTGAATACTTCAATAGTATATCCGGTACAACAGCAGAACATGATGAAAATGCTATATCAGTGAAAACCACCAGGACTATCGTTCAAGGTAGATCTGGTGTACGAAAAGTCAATATTCGTGAGCATAATCTTCTGGTTGATAGTCCACCTGCCTGGTGCGGTTATAATCTTGGTCCAGCGGCTCCAGAAGTAGGTTTAGGAGCATTAGGAGCATGTCTAGCTCATATGTACTTGGCCTTGGCTGGTATGCAGAATATTGATATGGATAGTTTAGAAATCGAAACCAAAGCATCTTTGGATTTGAGAAAGGGATCTGAAGGTTTTGAACATCAGTCGGCTGGTTTGGATAATATCGAGTATTCTGTATATATTGAGACTTCGGAATCTGATGATGTCATTAAGAAACTACATGCTGATGTTGAACAGGTATGTCCTATTTTCAATTTGATTAAGAATCCTAATCAGATTACATCCAAGATTTATAATGGAGAAAGAGAGATTTTGTGATTACTTTATTGATTTTTTGGGCTTCTTCTGTGTTCTTCGGTTTACTAAGGTGAACTCGGGGGAGGGTCTATGTGGAGGAGTATCAACCCACTTCACTTCATACTTCAGAGTTGCAGCCAATTAATTAACTACATAGAAATTGTCCAAACAATTGTTAAAAATTTAAAATAATCCATAGAAATCAATCTAATTCTGCTTATTTTATGTCCTGATAAATATAGTCGTATATCTTTTAAATTGCTTTATTGTTATATTCTCTACTATCAAAGGCGGATCCTTGCTGCTACTGCTGCTGCTGCTTTCTCTCACAAAATGGCGGCGGCGGGCCCTTGTCCCTAAAATGGTAAAGCCAAAGCAAAACCTAACTTGACGGAGGTCACACTTACCCTTCTACATATATAACCTTTGCAAACTCGACGACATTCAATTGGATTTGTATTGCGATTTTTCGACTTTTTAAAACGATTACACAAGAAACTTTTGCGTTCTCATCGGTTATTTGTGTTTTTCTTTTTTATTTGAAAGTCATCTTGCTCTAGTATCTTTCTTTTTAACTAGAAAAATCTAGCCGCCTTAATTGCTGGTTACTACGAAATAACGCAACAATCATATATCGACTGAACGGAACCACAATTCAGGAAAATGTCTTTTTTCAGAGTAAGTACTTGTAATATTTTATGAATTCATGATCCCATGAATTTCCTGTCTGTTGATTTCTGCTGCTGCTGCTGCTGCTTTATTCGAGCGTCTTTGTCGGCCTGCCTTTGCTTAATCTCTCTTTGCCTTTTCTGCCGTTCCTCCCATTTATTTTAGCACGCGGCCCCATTGTCAACTTTTGCTCCCATAGGAGATTTCTTTACCTCTTGGGACTTATTGCGCAATATAATAAACTGGACAACTTAAGAGAGAGAGACAGAGACAAGCAAGGAATTTTTGGTATCGGAAATTAATTCTTCAAATACAACTTTGTTACTAACTTTTTTTTCTAGCCGCGAAATGATGAATCTACTACAATGATCAGTAACAGCAGTATCAGTACAGCTGAGGAAATCAATAAGCCAATCAAATCCATCTCTTCCACAACCACTGGAAGTGTGAGTATTCCTCGGCATTTGAGTATTGACAAGGTCAAGGTAGCTGGTGTCAGTAAGCCTCTTTCTCCTGCTGCCGCTGCTGCTCATTACCGCCGTCAAATCAAAATGGGTGCACAGAAGCCTGTCAGTCTTGTTGGTGTTTCTAAAGATGCTCCGGATAGTGCTGCTATTTTAGCTACTCAGGCCGATCTTTCTCTCAAACTTTGGCAACCTAAAGCTAGCCAGACTGCTGGGGTTGCTGCAACCAAAGCTCAGTCCTCCAATTACTCTCCGACCATTTGGAAACCATCTGCTGATGCAAATGCCGCCTCTGCTGCTACGCACGCAAGATCTAGAACTCTGACTGTCGAATCTTTCGGCCATTACGACGTAGACGATGTCCATAAGCAGGGCAAGGCTGCTGCTGCTAAGATCATTTCCGTTTCCGGTCGAGACTACGCTGCACAGGCTCTTCCAGACGCGTATGAATGGGGTGCAAGAACTTCTACTCTCAACGGTCAAAGTATGCAGGGAATCCATAACAAATTGCTAGAACAGGGGCGTGCAAGAAGCATATCTGATCAGGGTGCTGCTGCTGCGTTAGAGCGCTCTAAATCACTGCATGATTCTATTGCTAATATCGAATCGAAAGCTCGAGACAATGCAAAGGCCAGGTTATCCAAAGTTTATCTGAGTACACACTCTGTCGGAGGAATCCATTTTGATTCTCCTGGTGCCGCCGCTGCTTTTTATGCGGGCGATGCTGCTGCCATTGATGATCCTGTTTTGAGACTTACTCCTCACTATTTGGATCATAACCAGAAGGAAGCACTTATTGCATCTGCAACGCTTCGTGCAAGCAAAGATCTGGCACAAATAGATGAGGATTTATTCTGGAAGGATCCTTTCAATAACCCAAGATTCCACGCAGAGGCACTTAAGATTGCTACCGGCAATAGCAAGAAGCGACTTGAAAATCATGGAAAAATCAACATGGGAGGTGGTATGCTCATGACCCAAAGTGAAGTCGAAGCAATTGCTCAACGAAATGTTGCACCCGTTCTTGAGAAAATATCTGAGAAAGCCTTACAGATGAGAGAACAAGACGAGGAGCGACGGGCCACAGAACAGGCTGCTCTCGAGTTGAAGAAGAAGAATGAAGAAGAACTTCGAGTGAAGAAAGCTGAAGAACGTAAAGTATTGGATGAGCAGAAGTCAGAGGACAAACGAATCATTGCCGAGGAAAAGGCTAAGAGGAAGTTGGAGAAAGATAAGACCAAGGCTGCTGAAAAGGCCCGAAAAGATGAAGAGAAGGCTATCAGAGATAAGCAGAAGCTTGAAGATAAGGCTATCAGAGATAAGCAAAAGCTTGAAGATAAGGCTATTAGAGATAAGCAGAAGCTTGAAGAGAAGGCTATCAGAGATAAGCAGAAGAAGGAAAGGCTGGATGCTGAAAAGACTGCTAAGCACCACACCTTCTTGCTTGTTCAACAGCAGAAGACTGAGAAGGCTAAACTCGATTCTGCCTTATCTCAAGCTAAGCAGGCCAAAGATCTTGCTGCTGCTGAAACCGTTCGACTTCTAGCCTTGAAAGAGAAGGCTGCTGCAGAGGTTGAGGCTGCTAGACTGGCAGAGGAGCATGCTAAAGATGAAGCTGCCAAGCAAGCGGCTCAAGCTGAATTAGAGGCCAAGGAAGCTGCTCTTGAAGAAGCAACCAAAGAACATGAAGCGGCACAGGTATCCGAAAAAGCTGCTGATAATACTGTTACTTCAGCTGCTCAATCCATTCATGATGTCGAGCTTCAAGTCGAGAAAGATGAAGACCCTGATGATTTGGAACCTTCTCAAGAGGAGGATACTATATCATCTAAGTCTGGACAAGAAGATGAATCTGCTACAAGTAATGTCACTGATGATCAACCCTGGGAGGTTGTTGATGAACCTACGAAAGAAGAAGCTGATTCAGCCCCGGCTGCTGAGCCTGTAGTTACAGAGGAGGAAAAATCTGCCACACCGAAAGTTGTTGCGCCAGTTCCTGTTGTTGCAGCGACAGCCAGTGCTGCTTCTCCTGCCTCCCCTACCAAGAAACTTTCTGGTTGGATGAAAAAGGCAATGAACAAGGCCAATTCTCCTATCTCACCAAAGTTCCGAATCAGTGGTGCAAGTGCTCTTATTGATAGGAAGAACAAGGAAGTGACTCCTACGGTTGAAAAGGGTAAGCAGAAGGTCGTTGCTTCGGAGACTGAGTCCAAGGTGCCTGCTGCTACTGAAGAGACTCTTCCTACGACCGTCCAAGAAGCTTTTGCTAAGTTCGACGACTCACATGAGGCTGGTCCCTCAGGCTCAGGTTCCGGCTCCTCCAAAGATGTTTCGGTTGCAACTCCTGCTGTCCCTGTGGAGACAGAAACTTCAGAGAAACCCGCTGAGAGTACTGCCGATTCTGTAGTAGAAACAGAAGTGGCCGAGCCTGCCGAAACTTTTGAACCAGCTGTTGAGTCTACTGATAACACTGAGTCTGCTGAAGTTACTGATAATACTGATCATACTGAGTCTGCTGAAGTTACTGATAATACTGAGGCTGAGAAGTCTGAAGAGGGAGAGGAGGAGGATGAAGACAAGACTAAGAATGGCATCTTTACCGAGGCAGTTGCTTAAAGCTTCTTTCTCTTCTTTTTTGAAACACCTGTGTTTTTATTTTGACAAGTCGGTGTTTTTTACCGTCTTTTTGTAGTAGTATTTATTTTTTTATCTTAGCGATTCAGAATAACGTTGAAACCTTTTATTTTATTTGTTGTACTTATTTCGAATATATGATTTCCAGATGCAAATTGATAAATATGGTATTGGTATAGTGGGCTCTTGTGATGTGTGTATCATTTCATTTTTGGAGGAGCTCCGAATCTTGAATGAAGTGCAGAGAATGACAGGCCGGTACGATTAAATGCTGATCGGGATCTTCTATGAGTGACCTCTTTTGCTACGGGCAGATTGTCTGAGGATTGCCGCAAATTTGCCTGCTTTGAGCTTGTTGTTTTAGTATCATCTAAGTTTGACGGCGAGCCTTCGATAGTATTCAGTCGAGAAGGTCTGCTGGTTGTTGGCCGAAGCACATCAGGACGTCGATGACCCAAAGTGTAGATTTGGCTATTGCTTCGTAGAGGCGATCCGTCCGTCAAAGCAGTGGAATGATGTCGGCTATGAGTTGAATGCACTGGTTGTGCACGTGATTCATTAGGGTTGGCATGCTTGAGTTTATGATCATGTGTGTAAGAATCTATCTTGGCGACAGCGGCAGTTTCTAAGGAAGAAGAAGCCGCATCAGCAGTAGCAGAACGCCTTGTTGAAGAGCCAGTCTTGGAATTAAGAGATGAGTAGGATGGAGATGAAGCAGGAGAACTTGGAGATCTCTTCAGAGATATGGGAGATCCTTTGGTAGGAGTCAAAACACTGGGAAGTGTAGATTTGAAAGTCGCTACTCTGTTCTCTAAAAGTTTCATTTGATCCAACATACCATGGATCCTTCTCAAACTTCGAGAGGATGCTAGTCGTTTAGGAACCTCTGATGTTGGCGATTCTACAACCTTCTGTGACCATTGATGCGAGTATGTGCTTGTAGTAGATAATGAAGGCTTTCGAGAACTAGTTATGCTGACTTCTTCCATACCAGCTTCTAATCGTTCTATCTTCGTTTTGGACACTTCAAGTTCCTCCTTAGTCTCACCAAGTTCATCCTTAGTTCGCTGTAGCTCAACAATAATGTCTTGTTTTCCAGCAACATCAGCTTCTAGCATGGCGATTTCTTCCAAGCAATTATGGTACTTGCTTTCAAGATCCTCTAACGTAGACTTGATGATTCGTTCTGATCTTTCCATATCATCATTCTGCATCTCTATCTCTCGTAGCCGATTGTTAGCATCCTTATGTGCAGTCTCGAGAGAATTTATCTGCTTGGACAAAGAAACATGGCTATTACTGTATTCTTTCTGTAGATCAAGGTATTTCTGTTTCCAGTTGTTGCGATCGTTCGTAAGGCTAGACACCTGAACTTCGAGCCGTTTCTGATGCTTATAAGAATCATCGAGCTCAAGCTCCATCTCCGCTTCTAACTCTCTAGATGTCTCTCTAAGATCAGCCAGTTCCGCTTGCAATTGTGAGATGGTTTCCTCATATTGTTTGTAGTTCTCACGATTCGATTTGCTGTTTACTGTGCTTAGAGGACGTTCACCGTCTATCACGGATACACGTGACACCTCAGTAGCCATGCCGCCAAATTCTTTCAGTGACCTCGGGTGGATAAATCTTGAATAGTTTAAACGGTAGATCGTGTGCTAATATGATATATTCGTCTGAACCCCTGGGTTTTGATTGTTTAGATTCGTTCAATCTAGGTTGAGATTTACATCCGGGTAACTACTCAACTGACGATCCAGATCTTCAATGCATTATCAATCTGGGTAAGAATGGCAAGAAACTAAATAGCTCGTATGACTAAACAATATAGGCTTTCTTTGTTATTTTTTGTGTTAACAATATTAATTTATCATTTACTCTAAGAAATATAAATATATAGCAAAAAAAATGAATACAGTGAATAGAATATGTACAAATACAGTGGCAATAAAATCAACTCGTCGTCAAGTACAAGTTGGAATGCGATTCCTAGACCAATAGATGTGTATCAGCATCATATTGGCCATCATTAGAATTATTAAGTCGATTAATCAAAACCCTGTTGCCTACCGGCGATGTTTCTAAAGGTTCGTTAGCATTAAGTGGAGGTTGTTGTGGTATACTAGGATTGTTTTCAACCGGCAACGACCAATGAAGTGCAGTACTGAGTTGGTTTGTGAGTTTTTTCTCCAATAATTGGCCTTTGGGTGTAGAAGCAGCAGGGTAAAGGTCATAGGAAAGATTTAACAAATAAAACCCATAAAAGAAAGAAATAGCCCATTCGCAACCGGCAGCCGCTGTGCCTTTGTCCTTACTAGACAATGCAGCAAATGCGATAGCTAAGCTCAAGGCAACCAAAAAGAAAAAGATTTTGAATATATAGCTGGCTCTCAAATGGTAGATATCATGATATGAGTAATCAAGCATAATGAACTCAGCAATGGAGAATAAAATCGAGATTCCTACACCGATAATGAAAATACACAACATGGTAACGTGAACTGTAGGGAATGCCTCCGTGTTAAAGATAGCCACAAATAAGATTCCAAACTGTCCAATGATACCAAATGCAATTGCGAAACCTGCTAGTACTTTTTCACTCTGTGTCCAGTTGGGCAACAGCCGACCAGTATGACGTAGGTATCGCTCAGAAACAAGTGCTAAAACAAAGCAGATTCCTTGAGCTCCAGAACATGCAATGAATATAGGCTGCAGATTCGTAGCAGCGATATCCGAGATATACAACAGCTTTTGTGGATTACTTTTGTGAAGTGCAAATGCATAAATCGGTTTACCTTGAACAGCCCAGCAAGTCATAAGGGCGATGAGCATACCCCACCAGAATATACAGGCTGCTAAGGGCAAACCCCAGTGATGTAATATCCAAAACATTAACCGTTGGCTCGTTTATAAATGATAGAATAATTATGTATGGTTGTATTGTACAGAGTGAATGCGGTTCAAATACAAAAGAGCGATTGACAGAGTTGGTTTGCGTTTTCCTATATATACTCAGCCAAAAAAATAAAAAAAAGCAAAAAGCAAAAAGCAAAAGACGCCTGGAGGCAAAGTATGAAGAGAACAACAACAAAGGACAATAAAGAGCTCAATTGATCTGGAGCAGCAAAAATCTATGACAATATTTGGAGACCAAAGATAAATTCAGTCAAAGTCATTTAACTGTTAAATAGTTATCAGAATATAGATGTTTGGCCAAGGAACAATAACAGCCAGAGCTGAAGATCCCAGTTGTTCAACGGCTACTCGAGGCAGTGTTTCGCGTTGACAGCAAACTCCATGACGCAAGGGAAATGGAAATGCAAATGGCAGGGTCTTGAAAAGTCAAATAAAGGTCCATCAAAACAGAGGCGCATATTAAAAAAAAAAATTTAAAAATGTTACCAAGGGAAATAAAGAACGTGATTCTTTTTGAATGTCATACTAGTATAATGTATTTGTAATTATCCGTAGGTGTAATCAGCTAGATTAATGCCAAGATTTGACGATTACGGTGAAGCATGGTGATAAATATTTTCGTTACCACTGCTTATGTAATACTGATGGGAATGCTTTGTAACGGGTGGGGCAAATCGTATCGTAAGCCATGGAGGGGTGATTTCTAAGCTTGGTACCAATCCAGTTGCGGGGAAGAAATAATGCTCGATTTCCTAACAATAAAGAGAAGCGAGCACATCGAAAGTCAGATGGCTGCGCAATCGAGAATTACCGCATAGGATCGTCCAGAAAAGCTTCCACAAAAACTATGACGACATTTTCAGGAATCAACTAGGGAAGTCAGGTTACCTTGGATGCTATCAAGGTTTTCAGACCCTTCCAATTCTCCTTCTGACTCCACACTAATTTGTCCCGGCCCCCGACGAGCTCGCACATCGTTTTGTTTAAAGTTCATCATACAACTAAAGAAGAGTCAAAACTTCAAACCACTCCCCTTCCTATCTGTTAACTTTCTATATCATCATTCTCTGGTTTCACAAGGATTTAAGTTAAAAAATAACAAGGATGCCGCCAGTGTCCAGCGAATCTGTTCCAGCAATAACAAAGCCCATCGCTGTGCCTGGCCGTCGCCCTCGGCCAGGACCGACCGACAGGAACAGTATGCGAACTGTAGACTTGATAACTAATGACTCAAAACAAGGGAACCAAATCAATGACAAACATAGAATCAATATGGCTGGTTCTAGATCGGACTTGTTTTATGACAACTCTTTTAATGCCAATCTTAATAATTCCTTGCCTTCGGCTTCAAATTCTGCATTGAAGATCAGAAAATCGAGACAAAAATTCCCTTATACAAGTGGAAGCAAGTCCGATTCTGAATCAGATTCTCCTAGAGGTTCTACAACTACGCTGGTCATGCCTAAGCACTCCAGTAGTCGTTCATTTATGGATAGTGGTATTGGTGAAGAATATATACCTTTTTTTCAATCATCACATGTACAAGCTGCACCAGCTAGCAGCTTCCTATCAAGTGACCCATTAGGTGAGCCTTTGAGCCGATCCTTTCTTGGTGGCGATTATCTACCAACAGAGGAAACAACTGGTTTGGCTGATCAAAAAGTGAAGACGATATCGAATGATGATGACGCCGAGTTGCAACGAAGAGAATCGGTTGAAGCTGCTGCTGCAATACTGACATCTCCAACATTTGGACTTTCTGAGAGTGAATGGAAAGCAATTCCATTTTCTACAAGAAGGAAACTACGCAGCAATATTGAACAGGCAAGTTCTGAACTATTGCCTTCGAACTTCAATTTAACCCCGGCGTCGAGTCTAGAATCTCCAACATCTTCGTCGGCTATGGGTGGTATACTGCCGCTATCTAGACATATGAGTTTAGATCAGCGTCATGTACCTTCTTCATTCTCTAACCGTATGAAAAGAGAGCGGTCTATGACGATTAATGCTGACACTTCTACTTTGGATAACCTAAGAAAGGGTGCCAGTTCCAACGCACTGGCATCAGGCTCCGTATCTCGTTCTGCATCACTATCTACTAGTCCTTTATCATTTTCTCCTGCATATCAATATCTTAGTCGATTTGGTGTTGGACCTGAATCAGTGACTGGAAGTGACCAAATGATTGGTAATTATGCTATAGGGAAGTTAATAGGCTATGGAACGTTTAGTCAAGTTTGCGAAGCAATAACTATGGAAAATGGCAAGAAAATTGTCCGGGCAGTGAAAATTGTCAAAAAGCATAATTCAAGCTCTTCTGCTGAAAAAATGGAGCAGATTCAACATGAATTTGACCATGAGGTGACTCTATGGAAAGAGCTAGACCACCCTAACATTTTGCATCTACTTTCTGTTGAAGAAGACGAGAACGCTACTTACTGCTTCACTGAAAGAATAACTGGGGGTACTTTACTGGATTACGTCAAGCATATCCGACATAAGCTTCAGACTGCTAAACCGTCTGTTTCTGGATACAAACATGTAGGCACTCGACTACTTCCAAGGACTATTGAATATCTAAAAGAGCTTAGCGATGCATTGATCTATCTGCATGAGACTATGTTTATTGTACATCGTGATTTCAAACTGGAAAACTGTCTATTGGAAGAAACAGAACCTGGACAATACAAGGTTTTGGTTTGTGATTTCGGAATGTGTGATTATTATGAACCACCATTAGGTGAGGATGAGGGCCATTTAAAGCCTAGCAGTATTGATAGTGCGCATACAAGCAGTGGATCATCTCTCTCATCAATGAGAAGTGATCACTCTGCCAATCACCTGTTGATTGGACCATCAGATACTTCATCGATAATGAAACCACCTATACGCTCGCGAAGACGTTCTTCCGGTACTGAATATAATACTGACTATTCTAATGAGACATTAGATGAGTCTATGGATGTTGATGAAGACAACACATTTTCATTATCAAGGGCGAGTACTAGCAGACCTGCATCATCAGTGTCAATATCATTGACCACCAGTACCAATAATTGTGGTTCTCTACCGTATGCATCACCTCAACTATTAGTATCTAACACGCCTATTGTTCTGCCTCACGTTGATATCTGGGCCTTTGGTGTGGTCATGTATGCTATGTTAATGGGTAAACTACCCTGGATGCATGGATTCGCACCTAGACTGAGAATGTTGATTCTTCAAAGCAAATGGAATGACAAAGACATGGAGAATGTATATGGCAAAGAGCTTACGGACATTGTAAGAGGTTGCCTCCGAGTTGAAGTTTCAGAAAGACTTAATATAAGAGAGGTCCGAGACCGTCTATGGGAATATCAAGAGAACCAGAACAGCCAAAACCTAAAATCATAGTAAAAACATACGATTCTAATCATAAAAAGCATATATTCAAAAAAACTCAGACTTGTATTTATCTATCTATCTTTCGGTGATATATATATAACAAAGCACATTTGTAGCGTAATCATGTTACTCCTTCTTGTCCTTCTCGTCTGCCTTCTTCAACAACAACCTCTTCTTCTTGGTGATCATATTATTATAAGTACCAAGGAAGAAATAGCAAAAATTGAAAAAAGGCACCCATGCTTGTTCAGGAATCACGGCCTGAGCAAAAGCAATCACAAGAGGTGAAGAGATCCAGCTTGCCTTCAACACAGGAGGCAAGGCTTTCTTCAAGCCATCAAGAACCTGTTTCGAGGTTTTGACTGTGCCCGAGATTATAATCATATAAGCTAGGAATAAAGACGAAATTATAGGAGTTATAATAAGATTTGACGCCAGAATCTGCAACAGTTTCCAGATCAATCCTCGTTTACCTCGAAATACCCGCTGAAGACCCGCGTAAAGATAATGTGAAACAGGAGCAGAAATAAAAAAACCATAAAGAGCCATTAAAGGGATTCGACTTGTCAAATAGGAGCCAGTCTTAGGATTCTTATCACCGGCCAGAATACTGGCAACCAGCTCCTGTAAGGCATTTAAAGTACCAGAAGTAATTGATTTAGTACGGATGGGTCGTCTTTGAAGATGCTTCAAATAAGCCTGTAGCAAAGTATTATTAGACATATTTGGTTTTTGGCTTTCGTGTCCAATCCAAAGTCAATTGAGGTCAAAGCACAAATCTAGGTGGAGTTGAATAAGTTTGGATGCCCGGACTTCTATCGCGGGCGGCTATCTGCGTCTACAAGCCGCCGTCGTGGGGTATTCCCTCGGAACGGATATCTAAATCGAGAAGAAGCGGAGCAACGGCCAATGAGTTGCGGTGGTTCTCGACAATCCAGGGGTATTTAAAAACCGTTGGAAAACTCGCAGCTTGGCGGGTAACTTTGAAAAAGATACTGGCTTTTCAAGTATATCAGGCTATATCTAAGCTAGGATCATTTACTGTTATTATACGGCAAAGTGAGTTGATATGTAGTTAATATATTGTTGCTAACGTGCGTTAAGAGCTTGAAGTGAACAAGGCACGGCTGAACCTCGGGTAAAATGGAATTGAACCAGGCAAGGCAAAAGCAGAGCAAACAGAGTCCAGAATATAATCAATGGATCAAAACATTCATTTTATAATTCCATTCAATATTTTTACTTCATAAAGTTTTGATGCTCTTTTTCTTTTGCTCTCATTGCTCGGCTCTTCATAGGGTTTTTTAACTGAGCTTTATTTAGGTAGGGTAACTAGAGAGGCGGATGATGTGCCTGGGTCAAAAGTAAAAAACCCACAATGATTGTTTCCCTTGACTTTTTTACACCAGCACAGCACCTAGTTTAATAAGACAGCTGCTGATAGTGTGTTACTTGACGCGTGTAATTTGTTGGCTCAATCGATCTCACAGATCTGAACTTTTGATTGCTTTTGTGTGCTAAACACCCAGAGAATTACAGATATTACTTTTTTTTCTTTCAGCTTACGAAGAGTTCATTCCGTATAACACTATTATCATCACTGTCTGCTGTCTCCTTCAACTTAATTTAGCAGTGGTATTCATCTACGAATATGGAGGAAAGTGATCAGGATACTCATCATTCTTTTGATGATGCCATTGGTGTTGATGATGCACAGTTGAATGATATTTCCGCTGACCCATCTAACGCGGTTGCGGTAAGCAACGACGGTGACCAGGTACAAGACGAGAAAATCGTCAATGTGACTTTTGAAGAGAACATGACTGATGCTGTTATTGATACAGGAGATGGTGAGGATTTCTCGCGTGACGCGTTATCAGAATCTCATCAAGAATCTGCGGATTTACATGCGGATGTCGTCATCAACGACGAAGAAATGTCCACTGCTAGTCAGGAAAAAGCCGAACCTGTTGGCTTAAATGAGACAGAGGAATCGCCTAGTAATGTGGATCATGATATGGGCATTATATCCGATGATCCCAGCCACCATGATCGGATGGAACCTCCTGTACTCTCAGAACCAAAAGTTGAAGAAGAATCAGATAACAGAGTGCTCTCTTTTGATGAACCCAACGTGGAAAGTGCAGCCGAATCCACCAAACTTTCGTTAACTACAGAACTTGAGCCTAGCCCTGCATTGACGAACAATGGTGGTTCTTCTTCTGATGGGCCTGTTGAATTTCAAGCAGTGACAGATGTAGCTACCACGGCTCAGTCTCAACCTCAGCCTCCTGTAGAGGAGGAACATGTGGATCAAGAAGTGAAAACAGTGGAACGGGTTCCTAAAGACGAACCTTCGAAGCCAATAGCACCTCAAATCCACAATATCGTTATTCCTTCCTATGCTTCTTGGTTTACTATGGGTGATATCAATGAAATAGAGATCAAAAGTCTGCCAGAGTTTTTCAATGCAAAGAACTTATCCAAAACGCCAAAAGTATACCAGAATTATCGTGATTTTATGATTAATGTCTACCGTTTGAATCCTTACGAATATTTAACAGTTACAGCATGCCGAAGACATCTTGTAGGTGATGTGTGTACAATTATGAGAGTCCACAGCTTCCTCGAAAAATGGGGTCTAATCAATTATCAGGTGGATATTCAGCGACGGCCTCATAATATTGCACCACCTTTCACAGGTCATTGGAAGCAGACCTTGGATACTCCACGAGGACTGTTCCCCTTCCAGTTTTATAAAGGCACAGAAGATCCCAACAACTTGCCGAAAGCTCCTCAGCAGGATGGTTCTGCTAATGGCAGTAATGGTCTGGTTAGTAATGAAATATCCAAAGAAAAGGATGACGATAAAGAAGACAACAGTGATGTCGATAGTTTGGAGAAAACAGACAATGGAGATCAGCAGGGATCTTGGAACAAGGCCCAACTTGCGGCTTTATTAAACGCCATTTCTGAATCACCAAACGATTGGAATACTGTGGCTGAAAAGGTCGGTGCCGGGAAAACCCGTGATGAATGTATATTAAAGTTTCTTTCTCTCTCTGCTGAAGATAAATATCTTAGTAACGGACATGCATCTACTAGTGACTCTAAGAAAGATCATTTAGGACCGCTGAAATATGATATTTCGCATATACCGTTTTCACAATCGGATAATCCTGTCATGAGTGTTTTGTCTTTTCTGACGAGCCTGGTAGACCCAGAAGTTGCAGCTGCAGCTGCTGGTAGAAGTATTGAAGAGATCAAAAATTCACAAGTCTCTATTCTTGAGGAAGTCACTAAAGCAAATGCGAAGAAGGAAGTATCAGATGAAAAATTGGATCAGCAACAGAATAAAGCTGAAGGAGAGCCCAATGACAACACATCCGACAAAAGCTTTGGTTCTGAAGGAAAATTGGATAAATCTGTATCACCTTCTGTTCACTCCAATACAGCCACTCAAAGCGACAGGCTTGCAGATACTCCTAACTTGGAAGAGGCTACAAAAGCTGCTTTTGGTGTGCTAGGGGCCCGATCCCATGTATTAGCTACCAACAGTGAGCGGGAAATATACCGGCTTTTTTCTCAAGTTATGAATGCTCAATTATCAAAGCTCGATTTAAAATTAGAAAAGTTTGCCAAAATTGAAAAGGTGATGGACATTGAACGACGAGCACTAGACCGAGAGCGTGAAGAGCTTTTCTTGGATCGTATTGCTCTTCAACAGAAGGTTTCCAAAGTCAACAATACTCTTGGTAAAGCAGTATCAGAGTTGGAACAACTTGCTGACAATGCGGGTGCATTGGACTCCACGGTTATAGATAAGGCGAAACAATCACTAGCTTCTCAAATCAGTACTGCGAAAACCATAGCCATGAGTAACCATAAGCTGGCAACAAAAGAGAAGAGGTTTTCTGGCTTGGATAACGATTCTGATGCTGTCTATGATGCTGTTCTTACAAAGCCAGTAAGTGTCGAGATACCTCAGAGTTATAAGTTCTGGTCACTCTAATGTGATGTTAAGTGTAGCTTGGTGTTTTATTCCAAGTGCACTATGATTTATATAAAAGATATTGAGAATAGGCAGATAGACATCAACTTCGATGTCTATCTACATATATATATATATGTATATATATATTTTTATTGTATACTAATAAATACAAACAATTAAAGCAAATGTAACACTTTAGATTTTTTTTTCTTTTAAACTAAGTGCTTTCTGGAGCCTTGGAAAAAGAGTTGGACAATAGTGACATGGAAAGCACCCATACCAACCATTAAAAGCAGCTCAAACAAGCTGAACCAAAAAATCCTGGTTTCGGTACTTTTAACAGTTGACTCGTTTCTATTGTTTCTTGTTTTATAGTACTGCATGGATCGGAATAGTTCTGAGATTTGAGACTCGAGATTATTGATTGATCGCTCAACATTGTCTGTACCACCAGCAGCCACATTAGTAGGCAAAGTAGCTCTGATATTGGAATCGATATGGATTTCAAATTCCACGGTTTTTTCAGAAAATGTCGACATGTCGTTGGAGAAGCAGAATTCGTATTCACCGACTTGAGTGGCCGCAAATCCATATTCGCCTTGGCCTTCCTTTTCTTGCTGATAAATCACGTTACTATCAGGTGATTTAATAGTCAGATCAATGTCGAAAGATCCACCAAATTGAACTGAATACGTGAAACCTATCGTGGAGCCGAGTTCTCTGACTTCACCATAATAACATTCCCTACCATTGGCAGGTACTTTAGCTGTCAAAGGTAAGGAAGCAACTATAGGTACGAAAGCCAATAATGACAAGACAGAAGATTTTACAAGGGATCCAAACTTCATGTTGAGATTATTTGTGTTGGCTAGTAAAAGCTTTACGTCTCTAATTAACACGTACTTAAGGAAAGTCTGTGAGGTGAGGTGGTCTGTAGAGAGTGAAAGCAGGGGAATGGCAGCCGGGTAACCGATGGGCGCGTAACATCCGCTCTTTTTTTTGGGCTTGAAATCAAAGCCTCGCGTTTGTCAACCACCGAAACATTGGCTGTGTTTTGAGGATCAACAAAACATCAACCAAAACCTTCGGAATTTTTCATTTTTTGGTTGTATTGTTAGCATTTCAATATGAGCCATGTTCATAGCTCAGGCCTACTGAAAAGGAGTAGGTCACGTGTAGAGGAGGAGAATCAGGTTACTAGTCCTGCTGGGGATATCAATATGGCGCCTGGAGAAGTGTCTAGTAGTTCCTCATCTTCATTAGAAGACAATGATGACGGAGGAGAAATGGCATTCGAAACAAATATGGTCCCTATGTTAAGATCAAAATATATGACTGATGATTTGGCTATACAACAAGAGATTTATTCTCTTGAACGGTCCTTCAAAGGCTTAAATAAGGACTATTGCTTAGTTGACAAGATTGGTGAAGGTACTTTCAGCTCAGTATACAAAGCTGTGGACTTGAATTATGATGAGCATGAAAACAAGTGGGATACTTTCTATAATGAATCTAAAGGCGAGTCCAGCATACAGTTTGTTGCGCTTAAACGAATATACGTCACCTCATCTCCAAGAAGAATTTTGAACGAACTGAAATTATTGCATAAACTGTCAGGTTCTTCGTATATTGCGCCTGTCATCACTGCATTGAGGCACCAGGATCAAATAATGGTCGTGTTACCTTACTTCAAGCATACCGAATTCCGGAACTATTTCCGATATCTGACCCCGGCTGGTATTCGACGTTATATGTCAGATTTATTATGTGGATTAGAATTTATTCATTCCAAGCGAATTATACATCGAGACATCAAGCCCGCGAATTTCTTGTTTGATCCTATAAGAGGATATGGTGTTTTGGTAGATTTTGGTTTAGCTGAACTGGAAACTGACTCGAGTAGTTGTGCCTGTACTACCGGTGGTTTACGAAAGCGTATTAGTCATGTTAAGCCGCAAAAAGGTTACAAAAAAGAAGATAGAAGACCCGGAAAGCATGCTAATAGAGCAGGTACTCGTGGGTTCAGAGCTCCAGAAGTACTTTTCAGATGTACGAATCAAACTACCAATATCGACATGTGGTCCGTTGGTGTGGTATTGTTGAGTATAATGACGCGTAGAGTGCCTTTTTTCAATTCGACTGATGATGAAGATGCGCTGATTGAAATCGCTACTATCTGGGGCAAACAGTTGGTTAACAACTGTGCATTATTGCATGGTTTAGTGTTTGAAACCACAGTGCCTAATATCCCTGACAGTGCATATGATTTGGAAGATATTGTCGGCTGTTTCTCGGGACGACCTACACGGCCTGTCACTAAGAAAAGCATAGACGGTGTGGCTGATGAATTCAATTTTAGTGATGAGGAGTTGGTATTACTTGATTTGCTCAAGAATATATTGGAATTGAACTTCAAAAAACGGTATTCCGCAACTCAATGTCTCACGCATCCGTTCTTCAGAGTCCAAGATGACTTATCTACCCCCTTGGTTGATAAGGGCCAGTATTTCTTCCGTAAAAAAGAAGATCAGCCAGTTGCTCTACAAGCAGTTGAAGTCAATGAGAATCAAGTGAAAGCAGGTAAAGATGAGTTGCTACAGGAAGAACCCGAAGACCAGAACCAAATCGAATCTGGCTCAAATAAAGAAAACATAGTCTTGATTGAACAACCAGAGCATAAGCGTGTTCATTTAGAGATGACTCGAGAACTTACTGCTGCTGAAGACCATTTACTTGATCATCATCAACAGCATATGGACAATAGGACAGATCCTGTACAGCAACAAGGTATACATAGTGGCGTCATGATTGTGGAATCCGAAGCATAAAAATATGAAACAAAATCAAAAAACATATCTATTATTTATAATTAATGCAACCAAAATCGGCTTATTTTAGTTACTATTCATTGATTCTAGGTGATTCTGTTTTGGAAATGGTGCGGCTGAAATCCACATCCTTTTTTTTTTGTTTTTTACCTTTTACTACCATCTCCCTTCGATATTCCCACATTGCAACCTACCATCATCAATATTAATCACTTTTGACGCTAGGTAGATACGCATATTATTAGTTAGACAATGTCATATAATGGGATAGGTCTCTCAAGTGCCAAAGGTAGTGCTACCAGTGGTTATATACAGTCGAATCTCTCATCCCGAGGCGTTAAGCGATATGGCCATTATGAGGGCCATAAACATCATGATGAAATCAAAGCTTATAACGAGCGTAAATTACAGGCTACAAGTGCAGCTAGCCGAAAGGTAGATCCTGATATCCTTGACCATGAGTTTCAAAGGAAAATAGAGGTGCAATGCATGACTTATCAAGAAGAGTTGGAAGATCAAGGTTTGGAGGAAGACGTTATTGAGAAGAAAATCTCTGAATTTAAGGCTAAACTTAAGGCTGACATGGGAAGAAGGTACGGTGGGGATAAATCAAATAGCCGAAATATGCATGAGCTTTCTGTTGCCAAGAAAGACAAGAATGAGCAGTTTGAAAAAGCTATCAAAAACACCCGTTTGCATAAAGGTCAACATGATAATAGAAGCACCTGGAAACCAAGAGAAAGACGTAGTGAAAGAGATGATAGAGATATAGGAAGAGGAAGAGGAAAGGAAAGAGATCATGGTGGCAGGAGCAGATCAGGCAGCAGATCAATAGACAGATCACGATCTCCTTTGGCTTCCAATAGCAGAGATTATGGTCAAAGGAACCGTAAAGAATCTTCTTCCTATTCAGACCGAGGTTCTAAAACACAGTCCAGATCTAGATCACCAAGACGATCTGATAACCCTAAATCTGATTCTTATCGATCTCCTTCTCCCTTTTCCAAACGAAAACAACTTCGGCCCTATGACGAATAAATCAATCTATACGTCTGTTTTTATTTAAATCGCTACAATAAGTTTAGCTTTATGTACATTAATGATGATATTTATGCTTGAATATACGACTCCTTGCCAGGAACCTTGACTTGCTTTTGTTCACTGGAATCGACTTCTTTTGCACCAAATTCCGCGATAACTTCAGCCAAAATATCGCTCGAAGATTTGTCCTTGACGTCTATCTGTGTGGTAGTTCCGTCCTTATGCACAAGTTTGATGAAAGACTTTCGTCCGACTTTGAGATGATCCTTTTCTCTGAACTCACGCACAGAAATGGCCAAACCTGGGTTATAGAACTGGATCTGAGGAAGATAATCATTCCAAAATTGTCTTGGTCCAGTAGCTTCGCCGGTTTCTTTAAACGCTTCTTTAGCGGCCCGTCGTTCGAAAAACTGCATGTCCATGCTTACAGCAGTCTTGGGCAGCGTTATAGCCGCAGGTCCAAACGAGATCTTATTGAGCAAGGCAATTTGCCTCGATATGCCGGACTTGGGAATAGACATGATGTCTTGTTATTTATAGGTTGGTAATATTGAGTGAGAGCCTATCTGAATTGACTGACTGGTTTTTTGGTTTATTTTTGAAATTTTCTATCATTCTGTACAGCCGGGTAACCAGGTCTTTTAAATTTTCAGCCGTGCCAAAACTTTTTTCTTTTCCCGAGACTACCTTAAAATTATCTCAGGCTTTTATTCAGACATCACAACTTGTATCATCATGGATTCTCTATTAAAATCCATTAAATCCTCTTTAGCAGGTATTAAACTTGATATAGACACAGATTTATCTGCTTCTAAAGATGGTATCTCATTGTTGGCGTTGAAAAATGAGTCCATGCTTTCATATTTGCATAATTTGATCTTGATCATTGCGGGAATGATTGAAAGATCAAATCTAGATATTTCTGACCAGGCGAAAAATAATGAGCTACTTGAGAAAGCAATATTGGGTACAGTTAGTCAAAGAACGGTTTTAGAGAAAGGCGTTAAGGGCCTCGAAACGAAGATGCAATATCAGATCGAAAAAGTGCTTAGGGCTTATATGAAATCCACGCAAGATGCAGAGAATTCATTGGCTAACGAGGAAACAAAGAAATCCGCTGGCAGTAATGAAGAGGTGGATTCTGATGATGAAGCTTTATCATTCAAGCCTAATCCTCGGGCATTGTCCAAGAATGATGAAGAGGACTCTAGAAGTCGTCGATCAGGGTTCAATGGTAAGCCCTCAGGTAAGCCCTCATCTACGGGCGCTACCGAGAAATATGTTGCACCAAAATTATCTGCAGTTACTCCATTTGGTACTGAAAAACCTACCAAAGCCAGAAAGAACTTTACAATGGAAGAATATCTTGAAGAAGCCAGTGGTGCACCTACAGCTGAGCCTTCTATTGGTAGTACAATTATGGATGAAGGTCGTGGAGGTAGTAGGACTGAAGGAGACAGAAAGAAGCAGAAGGCTATTCAAAACTATGAAGAAGACAATTATACTCGTTTACCTGGTCTTTCAAAGAAACAGCAGAAAAGAGAGGCACGACAGAGACAAGTGGATGCACATGGCAAGAACCTGTTTGGTGAGGATTGGAGATTCTTGGATAATATAGACAACAATGACCGTCGTCCTGCTACTAAGAAGAGGAAGACTATGAGTGCATGGGAAAGAGCGAAGAAGAATAGCAGTCTCTAGGTTTGGAGAGGGGGAGACCTGGATATCATTTGCATGTAGTATTGATAGTATTAGGGAAGAATAACCAGTGTACGGTTATGTTAGTATATTGGTATTTTTGTCTTGATACGAATATTATATTTTTATATTGATTTTTGTCTTTATATTGGTATAATAATTTTTTGTTATATTTGATTTTTGTCGGTAATATTGGTATTATATTTGATTTTAGCTGTATACCAGTCATTATTTTAATCTGTCAATACATCGGTATTTTATTGGATTGAATCTGTATAGCAGTATTATATTTTTATATTTTTTTTGGTATTTTTTTATATTAATTGATGTCTGTATATCGGTATTATATTTGATTTTATCTTTAGAGAATTATACATTAATGTATATCTATATACCAGTTATACATTTATGTATAGCTATATACCAGTTATATATTAATTTATATCTGTATATTGTAATTTATACAGTAATCTTAAAATACATATGGAATAAAGATCCATGGGCATCTTCGACAGTATTCATCATAGTCTTCGCCATATTTGCGTCTCATCTTGCCAAGATCTCGGTTAGTTCGGTGCAAGATCATGAAAAAGAAAAACACCGGGTAAAAGTAAGGCAATGGTGAATAGAATCCTGTATTCAAAGCCCAACAGAGATTTTGGATGAAATCTGCAGTGTAAGGAGCCTTTCTAGCATATTTGAACCATCCATCAGTCAAAAGTAAGGAGCCATTCTTACACTTTAAGTAAGACGGATTATCCAAAACCTGCATCTTAAATTTAGGGAACACATGTCTTGCTTTATATACTCCTTTAGCCTTTAGTCGGAAAGAACTCTTTTGACCATTACCAGTGTCGAAAAAGTAATAAGCAACAGAAATGAGAACCCAAAGGAAGATGCTATAAGTAGCAGAGATAGGGTACTCGGAAGGATCTCGACTAGCAAGGAACAAAGTATTGTAGCCGTAAGTGAATGGTACACCAGCGATATTCCAAAATATAAGAATAAAGCCGAATTTTTCATAATACATATCCCAGCTTGGAACAATCAGTTCTTCACCTTTAGCACAGGCATTGGCATATAACCAGCTACCAAACAAGCAATACCAAGCTTGATTGCTGACGTAACCCAATTCTTCGTATTGCTTGAGTACAAGAGCCAAACTCATGAAGAAAAGTGTAAACCAAGGTAATCTGACCTCGAAGAACAACTTCAGATCAACTATACCAATTCTAGGATACAAAGGAGCACCCATGAAGAAATCATGGATATGGTTTCCGGTCATTCTAACCTGAGTACCTTGGTATAGAGCCTGGAAATAGATGAAGAAAGATATCAAGAATCCGGAGATTATTGAAACTGTCATTATCTCACCAAATCTGTCAATAATGGTAGGCAAATAGAAAATCCCTGTGAAATGCAATACCAATGTGAGGGCAAGTGTAAAATATAACGAAGAAATCGCATTACAAAAGTAAGGTAAAGACTTGTTTCCTAGATGAGCTACTGGCAAGCCATCGACCCAAATACCTGGTAAAGTCACATAACAGGCCAATTGCAAAAGTAGGAACCCCCATTCAATTCTCCAAGCAACACAAGTAGGATATGCACCTTCTACAGCAAGGTCATAAAGATAAGTCACAAATTCAATCCAAGTTTGTTCAGGCAACTTGGTAATGATTTGACATTCATTATACTTGTAGCAGATAAACATGTACCACATTAACAGGGGGAATCCAATCATCATAGCCACGTTACCAATAGGACCGCCGAATTCATACTCAATCTTGCTACCGTCCAAAGTCTTTGTCGCATCATAAGATTTGACCTTGTCGTCGGATTTCTTTCCACTCATTTTCTAGAAGTTATATTCTTAGGAAGAGAGAGAGAATGTTAAACTGGTAAAAACGAGCCTCGATCGATGTTCAGCAGCTATGCGACTTAAACGAGCACGGCCCGCGGCTCAAAACAACCCGTTTTGGGAGAGGGCGCTTCGCATTCTTGGGAGACAGAAGGGTTCTGGGTAACTGGACTGTTGGTAATTTACAATAATCCCAATATTCCGATTCAGCTAATAAGAGTATAGGTAATAGGTAGAATATCTAGCTAGGAAAAAAGTAGTAAATTAAAATAACGATCGTATAGAAGTAAAGGAACTAAAAGAGTTTATATAGGATCCACTCAAAGGAGGATCTTCGCGCAGATGCTAAGTCGGGCCACGCGGACATCGCTAAGCCCGCGGTCCTAAGACTTGGTGACACGAAGGCAGCAGGTGGCCGAAGGGAACCGATGGCCTGAGCTGGAAGTCTTTTAAGGTGAGTAAGTGGGAAGGCTCGAGGGATTTACTGCTATGCTAAAGTGGGTGGAGCCGTCGTCGGCGGTCCCAAATATGTTTTTGTTTGGCATTGTTCTTGCTTTGCTTTGCTTTTGCTTTTGCTTTTTTTCAGGGCAGTTTTTCAGCCGCTACCGCACTTTGGGATTTCTTCCTACCATACTCTGCGGAGGTCTTGTTGAAAGGGCAGCCGAATAGTTTGATCTACAGACCGAGCAGATTTCATTGCCACCGACAGAACTGGCTCTAAAAAAGAGGTATCAGTACTGATATTTATCATGGATTCAGATGTGCATTTCAAGGAGAAAAGACCGCATATTTTGTTTGTTGAGCCGGATATTTTGTTCAGCTTTCTGATCTGTGATAATGACAAAGATAAGAAGAAGAAGAAGAAGAAGTTCAACGAGGATGTTGGGCTTCAAAAAGTGCCCTTATTTAGTCGAGATTTGAATATAGGTGTGATTCTTCCTTTGACTGGCTTGAAAACTAAAGATATCATTGCTCCTATAAAAATTGAACCCGGATCACCTCTGAACGGCAAATCTGGAACTAGCATTTTCTCGGACGTTGATCAACCTGTAGTGTTGACACAAGATGAAAATGCCGGTGACCCTACTATATTTGAAGTGTCTATAAAATCCGACATCCTAGAAAATGTATATGCAGGTCTCGACTATGGCGACAGCCTTGGTATGACTAAGAGGTCTGTCGGATCATCTGGAGTCACAGTTGGCCAGAAACGAAAGAGAAAGTTTACCAAAACTCCTGAGGCTCCGAATAAGCATATATTGTTCACGTTACAAATACTGGACGAATATCAGACCATTGCTCGTGAGATACCTTTTTTAACGAAGAACTACCCGAAGAACTTCACTGCGTATATCGAGCCTCCTAGGTTGGAAATGTCGATTGTTTCTCAGGATAACGAGAACTTATATCTCTCTGGAAATATCTCATACTCTTTCTCAGTAAGAGATACTGCCCTGCCGTTAGGTTTCTGGGGCATGAAATCCCGTACTTTCCAAAGCTTGTTGAGTTTCCTATTGAATGATGAAACATTTACCTTGCCTACTAATAGTCTGGGTCCTGCTATTTCTTCAGCTAATTTTTATGAAATGATATCTAAAAACAAGACAAAACTCGCAGCGCCATCGAAAATATTTATTCCTGATCTTAGCAGTAACCTGTTGAAATATCAACGAGAAACTGTACGGTGGTGTCTACGCCGAGAAGGTAAAGATTTGACTGACGATGGTAATGCTGTTGTCGAACTTGACAAATCTATAAAGAACTTTGTTGTTTCTCCTCCTGTAGGCTGGAGAACAGTAAAGTTTCTCGGAAATGAAGTCTGGGTGAATCCTTATAATGGGTCGATATGCTCGGAAAAGGAGTTTAACCGTTTCATTAATGATAGTCCCGTTGCTAAAAATTCTACTGTATCTGGTGGACTTTTAGCAGAAGAGATGGGTCTCGGCAAAACTGTGGAAATGATTGCTTTAATGTTACTGAATAAGAGACCGAAAGAAGAAGAAGGTGTTTCAGTTTATGACCACTTTGCTTCTAGGACAGTTAGAAAAAGTAAGACTACTCTGATTATCTCACCTTCATCTATTAGCAGTCAGTGGGTGAGAGAGCTTGAAATGCATGCACCAATGCTAAAAGTGTACTATTATAAAGGAGCAAGAAAGCTGAAAGGTGCTATCAAAGCTGAAGATCTTGCTGAATACGATGTTGTTGTTACTTCATACAGTGTTATCTCTTTTGAAATCCATTTTGCTTTGTTCAATCCGGAAGCTCGAAACACAAGACAAGGCACTAATATTCACCCGGAACTAGAAGCTAAGAAATCTCCTCTAATGCATACGGAATTCTGGCGTGTCATTTTAGATGAAGCTCAAATGGTTAGTTCTGGAGTCAACGGTGCAGCTAAAGTGGCTCAGATGATTCCAAGAGCTCATAGTTGGGCTGTAACAGGTACCCCAGTACGACGAAACTTGGATGATCTTCAAGGTTTGATGGTATTTTTCAGAATGATGCCATTTTCGATATCAAAACGAGCATTGTCGCATTTATTAGCATCTCCGGCTGATTTCGAGCAAGTCTTCTCTCAGATCTCCATACGACATACTGCATTCATGGTAAAGGACGATATTGCGATTCCTCCTCAAAGTCGTGTATCTATGCATCTATCGTTCAACTCAATTGAAGAAACTAACTACAAGCAACTTTACGCTGAGTTTCTTCATACTATAGGTTTAGAGCTTAAGCCAAATGGTCATATTGGACATAGGAATAGGAATCATGAATCTAATGGATCTGTCAGCGAAGAGCAGCCAAATGAGATTGATCTAGCTACTACATTGGATTATAGTAAGCTAGTGACTTGGTTTCAGAGACTTCGTCAGGCTTGTTCTCATCCTAGAGTTGGTTCTACAAATAAGCGTGCCTTTGGTGGAGCTGCGGTGAACACCATGGACGATTTGTTGGATGGTATGTTGGAACAAGCTGAGTCTCAACTTTCCAACTATCAAAGAAGATACTACTCAAGTATTATTGAAGGAGGTCAATTGAAAGAAGCGCAAAATCTGCCACAAGAAGCTTTGGAGCTGTGGAACTTTGCATTAAGTGGTGTGGAAGAGATTGTAAAGGTACTTCGAGTAGAAGTAGCAGACGCTAAGGAAGAACAACTCAGAAAGAAGTTCAAGAAAGATTCTAAGGAAGGAGTTGATGATGGTGCTATTACGATTACGGAGAAAAATGAGGATGAAGCTGAAGAGGACGATGAAGAATCTAAAATCAACGTTGACGAGGAACTAGGTGAGGATGATGACGATGACAGTACGGTAAAAGAGAGAAAGGCGAGACTTAGATCATGGTTGGAGGTTCTTCATCGGTGTTACTTTTTTGTGGCAACAGCGAACTTCCAGCTTTATAAACGGGCCGAAGATGAGTCAGCTGCATCGACTGTAGCCGACGGAGATAAAGAACCGGTTACCGGCAATACCGTTGATGATACTCATGTCAATGTGTTTCGTGATAACGAAAACAAGTATTACCAGCTGGCTGAGGTCCTTCGTAGAGAACTTCTTCGAGACCCTATATCCAAAGTCAATAAAGCTATTGGTAAACTCAAAGATTGGAAAACGGGGAAATCTAAGAAGTTTAGCAAACTGCCAGCTTCTATTATCTCTGAATCCAATCTTCCGCTTGGCTTAGAATCTCAAGGTCTTCTTGAACGTTTGAATATGATGGGGGCTGATCTTGATAAACAAGCAGTACTTATTACAGAATGGCGAGACGAACTTTTCAGGTTATCCACTGAAAGATTGGTAGATCAGAATGCAGATCCAGATGGCGAAGAATATGGTGAAAGTTTGGATGACCAGGAGAAAGCTTTCTCCTATTTAGAAGTGCTTCAAGGGCTTGTTTCTGATAGGTCGGAAGCCATCACTGGCTCTTCAGATCCTGTGGTCAACAAAGCTGTGAAATTTGAACGTAATAAGACTGCTAATAGTCGAGATGCTCGAAAAGCTGCAGATGAAGTGTCTACAGAAGGTGCAGAGATGAGCAACGAACAGAAGCGTCTGAAGCTGGATGTTAATCAAGCTCCTCAAAAGAGCGAGTTCCATGTGGAGTTAGAGAAGTTGCGACGAGAGTCAAGTCCTATTCAGATCATATCTATGAATGAAATTTTGAATAATGCCAAAAGACGGGCGGCTTTCAAAGATCAGAGTGGATCATTGGCTAGAGAAAGATTAGAAGCTGAGGTAATCCAAGGTTTGGTACCTCGTATTCAGAAGATTTTTGACAGTAACAAGAAAGCATTAAAAGCACTACAGCGGGAATTGACAGGATTCAGAAATGTATATAATACCCGTGTTGAGTACTATCGTCAGTTGCAAGAACTTTCTGATACTGTGACTTCTTTGGAGCTTGAGGATCACGATGAGAAATATGAACTGGCATTTCAAGAGAAGCATATGAAAGAAGAGGATAACCTTATGCGTCTTGTTGAGCGTTTGCAAAGTCGAATAAGTTACTTAAATAGTCTAAGGACCAGTAATGACAACAGTGCTTCTGAAGATGAAAGTTGCGTCATTTGTCAAGGTGCTATCATAATCGGTTCTTTGACTGTATGTGGACATAAATTTTGCAGGGCCTGTTTGCAGGAATGGTGGAGACATAAGCGAATGTGTCCCATGTGTAAGACTAAGCTCAGTCATACGCAGATTTATAACTATCGAGTGAATCAGAAAAAGGTGACTGATGTAAAGGTTGAAACAGATGTTACAAAGGAAACTACTGAGAGCGTGGCCAATGATTTCCATTCTTTGTCACGAAGTAACCCGATATATCATGAAGTGGAAAGAGGAACATTGGATGAGATTGTTAATGATGGCGGCTTTGAAGATGCCAGTCTTTATGGTACGAAGATAGACGTCATTTTGAGGCATCTTCATTGGCTCAGACAGAAAGATCCAGAGGCTCAGGTGGTGATTTTTTCACAATGGGCTGAAATGCTGGAGCTTTTGGATTTCGTTATGACACAGAGAGGCATATTACATGCTAGTGTGAAATCGCATATGGATGACTTTCGTCGTGATAAATCATATGCATGTTTCTTACTGCATGCAAAGAATGAATCTGCTGGTCTGACGCTGGTAAATGCTACGCATGTTTACTTGTGTGAACCGCTAGTAAACACGGCACTGGAAGTACAAGCGATCTCACGAATCCACCGAATAGGTCAGATAAAGCCTACAACCGTATGGCTCTTCATAATTGGTGATACGGTTGAGGAAGCTGTATTACAACTGAGTACAGCCAAACGTCTGAATTTCCTAAAGAGTACAGCCAACAATCAGACGGATGAGATTGAAGAAATTGAAGAGATTGATCCTGATATGATTGAAATGTTATCCAAAGATGAAATAGAGCTTGCAAACTCTCATGAACTCACAAAATCAGTAGGCAAGATGTTTAATGCTCCAGGTACTGGTGGTGGAGAGGCCGTACAAGCAGAAGACTTGTGTAAAGCTCTGATTACTTATCATTACCAAAGAGTGGATTAGTCATACGGATAAAAAGCCGAATGTTTTTTAGCCTTATTATTATTTATATAAATAGCAGCAAGACAACTCTCACATTATATAGAAATAGATTGAATTTCTGTTGCATAAAACAATTCGCCATTTTTCAAACCATACCAGCCTCTCTCAACAGCCTGTGAGGCTCATCAGCATTAGTAAATTCATAGAAATCGTCATCATCGGCCAACATACCTGTATTAACTAAATTGGCCACGATTTGTCTGTATTCCTGCTCCTTTCCTCCAGCATCATCGAAGAAGGGTTTCAAAGAACAGGCTCGATCCGCATCAGAACCTGCCGAAGTGTTTTTGTAGATATAATCAATGACCTTAAGTTCCATTCTTTGTTCTTCGGATATTCCATTATTCTGTGAGACAAAGATACTATCACCATTATCAAGTATGCTTCCACCGTTGTTCTTTTTCACAAAAAACAAGTGAACCTTGATAGCTTCGAGATAATGGTACATGATCTGATCGAAATCACGAACTTCCCTAATACTGACAATATAATGCATACGTTTCTGAGCACCTGATCTAATCAAACAAACAACTTCAGCATAGACGTCCTTTTCTTGAGGATAGTCTGGATTGATCTGATTACCATCATCATAGCCATCCATATCCATGTCACCACCAGCACCTCCAAAAGTCTGTCGTTGTTGTACAATAAACTCTGTGTCACCAGTACTATCTTCAATCGTGTATTTGGTTCTGCCATCATTGACTATCGATCGAATTACACCGACAACTTTGACTCGTGAGACAGTTTCGCCATCGATTGTCAGCTCTTCAGAGGGATCAGATGAGGTGGCGTCGAGAATCTGTTTAATCGTCACTGGTCTGATAGTAGAAGGTAATCTATCGTTATTGCTCTGGCTATCTGCCGCATTGTTGCCTTGGTCTTGGAAATAGCCGCCACTCATTTTTTTTCTGGGTTTGTTTCCTCTGGAGGTATACGGTTGTTGTTGTTGGTATATCAGGGAAGAAGCTGGTTGCCGCGAAACTGGGACGCGTAGCTTTCTTAATTGGAACACGTCTTCCCAATATGGCAATATGCACGGCTGTAGTCAATTGTTCCTGGAATCTGGTTATTAAGAGATTCACCGTAGAATATCCATTTTTCTTATAAAGTAATTTTGGTTTTGGTTTAATTTATTTGATTGGCTTTTTTCTCTGAGTAAATTGTAATATCTCCTGAAGTGTTGGCAGTAGATATCGTAAGAGTATAAGGATGAAGAGCATATGAGTATGAAGTACATCCGGATATATGATGCTTTGTTTCCGTAGTCTTTTTATCCCATAAAATTAATTGGCCATCAGATTCACTGACAGATGCAATCATACCTTTGTTTCCTGTAAACCTGCTCTTTATTCGAAGCTGGTTGTTGGTATAACTATTGCTACTATAAGTCTGTAGAACATGTCCAGTTCCCCTTTCCACTAATCTAACATGACTGTCTAGAGTAGATACTAATATTTCCAATGATTCCAAACTGGCTTTTCTTACCGAGGTAACAGGTGCGGCCATGAGAATGGAATCAAGTCTACCCATCCTAATATCATAAATTCTGACAACACTGTCGATACTACCAGTGATGATCTCATGGCCAATCATTTGTACACTGGAAATGCCATCTTTCGCATCATTTAGTACCTGAATAGGTTTATAAGAATTATAAGCTCGTATATCCCATAAATTAACCATCTTATCAAATCCTCCAGATGCTAATACAGTGGCTCCTGGAGTATGGAAACTCACGGTATGTACTTTAGATGTATGAGCTGAAAGTCTAGCTATAGTCTTACCTGCTTCTATATCCCATAAATATACTGATCTATCGCCTCCACAACTTGCAAATTTGGTGTCATTGTCTACGATATCCAGATCCAATACTTCATAACCATGGACCTTGTAACTATGTATCTTATTCCCAGTCTTGCCATTCCAAAGATGAATCAATCTATCAGCTCCTCCTGAAAACAGGTAATTACCAGAAGTATTATATAATAAAGCATGGACTCTTCCATGATGAGCTGCAGGGATTTGTAAAGTTGGTTCCATTTGATTCTAGCATCTCCGACCCGAGAGTTGATTGCCTAAAAGGAAAGAAAACGAAAGAGACAAAATAAATCTCGGCTCGGAATCTTAAAGCCGACGCTTTTTTTCCTAATGACCACGGACTTGTTTCTTAAATAAATATAATATATAATTCCTTATAAAAATAAAATAGTAGTCATTCTCTATTTATCCAATTTCTCTCTCAATTGTGGAGGAACTTCACTCCATTCTAGATCACCAGAGTCGAGACCCATATCCTTCAAATCCAATGTGGCTTTGGTGACATTCTCACCTTTAGCAGCAAGGATATCTTCTATGGTGATATTTTTGTCAGAGAAGATTTTCAAGTGATCCGCCATAAGATGACGGTTATTACAACCTGGACATTTGATTAGCACTGTACCATGATGATATGCTTGTTTGGTAACATTATGACTTGATCTAGTATCGCACTTTTTGCAGGTAAATGTCAGTTGATATGTCGGTTGATCCATACGCAATTGACCTCCCATATTTTTTTTATCATTAACTATAGGCTTTTTATCCTCGTCATTTCTGGCAGTTGATACTGTGAAAAATCGTGCTTGATTAGATGTATTGAGATTGCCACTAGATGCACTCAACTTATCAGTAGCCGTCAGAATCCTCCAGAAACTCGAGTCAGATATATGAAATGGCTTTGGAGTATTCCATTGAGCGGTCCTTCTACCTGTCAGCGTGAAAAGCCGTAATGTAGGGTTACTAAGCGTTCTACTAAGCATGGTATAATTTTTATGGTTGTGGAATTATGCCGCTAAGGTTTGGTTGAATAAAAATATTTGCCAAAGAATAATATGGTTAATATATAGGAAACATATAAAGCTAAAAAAAAATCTAAAAAATGCAAGAAAAATTAGAAAAATACTTAAATAATTATAAAAAAATCAAGCCTATAAATATAAACCATAATATAAATGCTATATGGTATTTTGATCATTTTCATGCCCCCTTTACTCGTCAGTTCCACTAAGTTCTAAATAATCTCGAGGATCTGAATCAACCGTCACAGCCCATCTAAATCTACTTCTATCAACAATAGGGTATGATTTTTCACCAGAATAATACTTTTTCCTATCTTTAGGATAATAACTCAGCCATAACGGACAATCCCAGAATTCAAAGTGACTTTTTGCATCACAAAATGGACATTTGTGTGAATGATCTGTGTTCACTGGAGGTGAAGAGTCTTTCTTTGTAAAACCTTTGGCAATATCTAGAATAGTCGAAACTGAAGAATCTTCTTGTTCATAATCCACATTCAGTAATGTCACATCTCTTATAGGCCCATTGTCTAGACCAGAATATGTGCCATCTTCGTTAAGTTTGAAATTCACATCTCCATGTACATGAGCATCTTCTACTGCAGCAAAAAAGCAAAGTCTGTCAAATGCATAATTGAGTACTTCGGGATGCCATTCACACCTATTCCATGCTTGACATGCTGAATTTATGACGTCAGGCAAGTGCTTAGTGGCCATATAAACATGCCTCCACAAACTCTTCAACTCCTCACGATCTTTGCAATCGGCATCAGCCGCTGAAATCAATACATCAGAAGCTAACAAATCTCGTATATCAAGTTCGTCTCCAATAACAGCTGCAAAACAGCTCATGAACTTACCGAGGTTCAAGCCTAAGAATATACCTGATGGTAACTCGAAAAGCTCGAAAAATGTAAGAACAAAGACACTACCAAGACATATATCATGCATGGTGATGTCTTTATGCTTATTCAAGGTTTCCACACACATTCTTAGTGCATTATAAAAGCTGGTCATCATTAGTCTCATTGGTCGCGTTACAGTAGTCATATAAGGATAATTTGAAGTTAAAGGTTTGCTCAACAATTGAACAATCTCTGAAAGCCCGTCTGTGACAAGATCAAGCTGCTGCTGAAGTTTCTGCCGTTCGTTGTCACTCTCACAGCGGATTACCTCTTGTTCATACAAATCAAGTAACTTTTCCAAGTAATAATGCTTGGGATTGGCATGCGAAGTGTTTAATAAAGAATACGACGAGCTGTAAATAAGCGGCTTCATTAAATAGAAATGATCAAAATACTCATCAATCGTGGCTAGAAAGCTTGCTTTATCAGTCGAGACCAATGGCCTAGGTTTCCAAGATGTTCGTACACCATATGTCGCCAAAAGAAGCTCTTTAACAATATCAGCGATTTTGGGAAACCATTCATGTTTTTGGTTTTGATTTTTGGATATCGAGCAGAACCGGAATCCAACCTCTTTACCAAGGACTGATACCAAAGATCCGAATAACAAAGGCAATAACCAGCGTCGGTTGCTATTAAAAGCATGCTGCAATGCAATCTGCACAAACAGTCGAAAATTCCTTAGCTTTGGCATCAACTTTTTATTATCTGGTGAATATTTCCACCTATAACCGAAAGTTATGCATTCTTCAATCAACTCGGTGAATTGTTTACCAGTTTGGTGAATTGCAACTGGATCTGGCAATGCCAACAAACCATTTTCATTGCCATTAGGCGAGCTGATAATTTCATCTTCCGAATATAGGGCCAATTTATAATTAAATCCCGACCCATTAATTGCTCTATCGTACCATTCACATACGGTTTTATACTCATGATATTTACCTGAAGTACTAACCAAAAAGGAATATAAAGTTTCGTGATCACCTTTAAGTACTGATATATCACGACCAGAGTCAAGATATGATAGATTTTGAACTATTTCAATGGGAAATGCATATAAAAAGAGCAGATCTGATTCCAACGCAGAAAGTCGTTTCGTTTTCTTCAACCATGTGCATATTAGCTGCATATCATTGATGAAATTCTGACACTTTAAAGTCGATGAAGATGACAGATTTACTAAAGAAACTGATTTTTCCATATTATATTGGAAATCTCTGATCTTAATGAGTAATCCTCGGAAGTTGAGCGACGATATTATATCATCTTTGACATACTCTGTTATCAAGCTATTTTCACCATTAAAAGCAAACCTACATGTATCATTTACCATAGTCTGGCAAAAATTAAGCCAGTGCCCATTTGAGAGTTCCGTATTATATTTGAATGCAGCGAATTTTGGATCATTAGTGAACCTGATTGCAAACCATTGGCAGCATTGAAGCTCAATCCAGTTCAATTTGGCAAATTCCTTATTGACAGCTGCAAAAAACTTCTGGACATATCTTCCTGTGAATTCTATATTATCAAGAAATTCTGATCCAGTATTGAGATAATCCACACCAATATTAGGTCTTGAGGAAATTCCCGAGTTCTGGTCTCTCATGGTGTGGCGGTGGGAATATCTGAGATTTGTTCCCAAGGAGAGTGAGACGAAGGGAGAGAAGTGAAAAATAGTGGTGAAATTTAATGACATTCTCACTCACCACAGAAAATAAAATCCGAATATCAATATTCAGGGGAATTTATAATTATAAAGAATTGGGCCAGTTTAATATCCAAATAATTAGTAAAACTTATTATTCATATGTTTTGGCTGGGGTTGAAAAGAAGCTGCCATAGAACACTTCTTCCTACAAATATATCAAAAGTGCATCATTATTTTTGTATGTGCAATACTATAACACTATTTCATGCTTTAGATGACCATGAAATCAATCAAAGTAGTATGTTACCCCATGGCTCATGATGATATATATTATCTTATTGTGCTTCAAGGGTGTGGTTTTTTTTACTCATCATCCTCCTCCTCTTCAGCTTCAAGAGCTTGGGCAGCGATTCGGTCCAAATCTCGCTGACCGTTTTCTGTGATTCGTCGTCCACCCTTGTCGGACTTTTCAACGATTCCAATCTTTTCAAGAGATTGGAGAACTCTTCTGTTGATGGAGCCAGAAGCATCCTTATGCCTAGAAGGAGCAAAACCTCTGTTGATTGCGTTACCGTAAAGCTTGTTCAAAGCACCAACACCGACATCCTTTCGCATGTAAATGTGTCGAGCAACGGAGGCAGATCTCTTGTAAAACCAACCTTCAGCATCTTGAGGAGGAAGTTCATTTCCAGCACTAGTCTTGACGAGCTCGACGTATCCGGGGATATCGAGCTTTCCTTGTCGCTGAAGGAAACTAGCGTAAGCGTCAATGAATTTTTGAGCAGGAACGTCTCGAACTGTAACACCAGGCATTTTGTCTAGTAGCTTTAGTTTTATGGGTTGGTGGAAGTGAAAAAGGTGCTTGGGTTGAATTGAAGTGTAGATGTGAAAAAGAGTGGTGTGTGTGTATATTTGGGTCCATAAAGCAGTCACAAAATTTAAGGCATGTAGGGAGAGAGTGGGAAGGGAGGGAGAGAGGGAGAGAGGGAGGAGAAAAAAAGAGGGAATAGGAATGGGAATATTTGGATTTTTTTGTTTATTATATTGATATTATATTGTGGTATAATATATCTGGGTTTAAATGGAGCTCAGTGGTTTAGTCGTAGAATAAACTGGATCATGGCTTATCACTGCTCTCCCTGGATGGAACATTGCCAAATGAGTTGTAACAATCTGCAGCTGAGAAATTATTGATAATTATGTTATGATTTCACAAGTTGTAATAAGTTAGGAACAATGATATATGTTATATGCTATGTCATATGTTAGTCTATGTCATATGTTATAGTCTATGTCATATGTTATAGTCTATGTCATATGCTATAGCCTAGTCTGTACATTCACTAACATGCGATATCAGGCTAGTCTAAACAGATATCTATTTTCAGGAACCCATAGATTAGAAGAAGCTTAAATTAAATTTATAGATCGATTCTCTGTGGCATTCATATGCTTGCACCTGCAGTACTGTAATGCAAATTGAGTTTTGACATCGGCCGTTAATTACCCTTTCTGGAAGACCCTGTCGATCTTATTAATCCCCGTAGCATCCGAGATCCAGCAAGCCTCCACAACATGTGAACTGCAAATGGAGGACAAAAGAAAAAGTACATTTATTTACTTTTAGCTTTGTATCTGTCTCAAGATAATCAATGATATAATATGGCAGAAATGTGTGCTATATCTTTTGCCCTCTGTCCTCTGCCCTCTACCCTCTACCCTCTACCCTCTTCCCCCTCTTACCATACAAAACACTAAGAGTTGCTCAAATATAAAGAACATAAAAAACACATAATCTGCCAGAAACCAAAAGAAACTATCAATAAATTATAAACATAAAATACTAATAATGTTCTCTCCAATAACTCCTCTCCCTCTACCTTTACCTTCTTCATTTCACCTCTCCCTCCCATCACTGGCTTTGTCCCATCAGCATCTACCAACCAACATTAATTCTTCTCTCTCTCAAACTACAACCTTCAAAGTACACCACCACCAGGAACATCACACTATACCAATGAGTCAGAATCCTTGGAACGATATTGCTCGTCGACTTCAGGAGCAAGCTAGGAAACAAGCCGGCTCTTCTAATATGAAAATGCCATCCAGAGGCGTTTTTGCCGGTGTTGGAGGTTTAGTTCTGCTTGCCGGCGGCGCCATTGTCTTGTCATCATCTCTGTTCAACGTCGACGGTGGCCATCGAGCCATCATTTATTCAAGAGTTGGTGGCGTACAACCCCAGATCTATAATGAAGGAACTCATATTGCCATTCCATGGTTGCAGACCCCTATTGTTTATGATGTTCGAGCCAAGCCAAGAAATGTGGCGTCTCTTACTGGAACCAAAGATTTACAAATGGTCAACATTACTTGCAGAGTTTTGTCCAGACCTCGAGTCGAGAGTCTTGCCACTATTTACCGAACCCTTGGAGCTGATTACGATGAACGTGTTTTGCCATCAATCGTCAATGAAGTGCTTAAAAGTGTCGTTGCTCAGTTCAATGCATCACAACTCATTACTCAGAGAGAAAAAGTATCTCGAATGGTCAGAGATAATCTTATCAAGCGAGCCAGCAAGTTTAATATCATGCTTGATGATGTTTCGCTGACTTTTATGACTTTTAGTCCTGAGTTTACTGCTGCTGTTGAAGCTAAGCAGATTGCACAACAAGAGGCCCAACGAGCTGCTTTCATTGTGGACCGAGCTCGTCAGGAAAAGCAGGGTACTATTGTCAAAGCACAAGGTGAAGCCAAGTCAGCCGAGTTGATTGGTGAGGCCATTAAGAAGAGCAAGGATTATGTTGAACTTAAGAGAATCGACACAGCTCGAGAAATTGCCGAGATACTTTCAAAGTCTGGGAACAGAGTTCTTTTGGATAACAATTCACTTCTGCTTAATGTAGCATCTGATTTGCGTAACAGCAAGTAAGAAAGTTAGCAAAATCCGAACCTGATCGAAAACCACAGCTACAGTCCAAATCTACCGTCAAAAGTTCAATATTTTTGTACATAACCTAACCTATGTAAATAAATGCAAAAACTGGAAAAAAAAAACTATGCAAACAAACTAATCCAAATGAAATAAAAACTATTTGGTAGCTTCTTCTCGTCTTTTCTGTACATCCCAGTTATGGATTCGAGCTGTATTCACTTCTAAAATAGTAATATTATCTTGCAAAAAGTCCAAGTCATCTTGAGCAACTTTTAATGTGGTTTTTGCAGTAGATAATTTCTCAGAAAGAAGATCTACAGCTTCCTGTAATTTATATTCAAGCATGACATTAGCACCCAGCCATAAGTAAACAGATTTACATGGAGATGAGATTACAGCTTTGGCATATAGAGTGTCATTCAATTCGTAATTGGCTTCGATTTCTTCCTTCTCATCCTCAGGGGCTTCATCAACAGCTTTCAAATATTGCACCATTTTTAACGTTTTATCTATTTCAGGGATCTTTTCATTCAAGCTCTTGATTTTGTTTAATGTAGTGGCTTCCATATATTTGTATTTCTGCATCATTTCCTGGAATCCATTCAGGATTTTTGGTACGTTTTCCTTGTCACCGACAAATTTATCGACATTTTCGACAAAGGGAGCTTGAGGAATTCCTCTTGGATTGGCAGTGGTAGTGGTTGACTCTGCCATAGTGAATGCTGAGAGAGTGAGAGTGTGTGTGAGTGAAGGCTTGAGAGATCTTGGGAGTCTCGAGGAGAGAATAGAGGGAGAATAGAGAGAGAGAGAGAGAGAGAGAGAGAGAGAGAGGAGAGAACAGAGAGAGGAGAGAACAGAGAGAGGAGAGAACAGAGAGAGGAGAGAACAGAGAGAGGAGAGAACAGAGAGAGGAGAGAACAGAGAGAGGAGAGAACAGAGAGAGGAGAGAACAGAGAGAAAAGAAGACAGCAATAAAAATTTAATATCAGAATAAATGCTAAAATAATCCTCTACATATTACTTTAGTAATAAACAACAATTATATTATATTTTCGCTGCCGTTGAACAATCCAATTCAACTGCTATCTCCATCTCACTATGCTCTACCCTTTTCTTTCCTTCCCCTAATCCTGGCTTACCCTCCACCACCTATTAAACATCCCAAGTACATTGATGGGCTACCTCATACAACTTTTGAAACCCTCTCTCACAAAAGTTTGTTGGGAGAGTTAGGGCTTTAGGGCTTCATTTCACTCACAATCAACCTTCAATTTACCACACCCGAAATTTTCTTTACCTTCCTCTCTTCACACAGACAAATAACAACCATGGGTATTCAGAAGTACGCCAAAGCTCACCAGCGTGATAGCCACAGAAAGGCTCCTAAGTCTGAGAATGTCTACATCCGACTTTTGGTCAAGTTGTATCGATTCCTTGCCAGACGAACCGACGCCAGTTTCAACAAGGTCGTTCTTCGATCTCTTTTCCTCTCCAAGGCTAACAGACCTCCTGTATCTGTTTCCAGAATCGCTCGAGCCTTGAAGCAGAAGGGTGCTGCCGACAAGACTATTGTCGTTGTTGGTACCGTTACTGATGACGATAGAATCTTTGAATTCCCCAAGACTGCCGTCGCTGCCCTCAGATTCACTGCCGGTGCTAAGGCTAAGATCATTAAGGCTGGTGGTGAGGCCATCACTCTCGATCAACTTGCTCGACGATCACCCAAGGGTGAAAACACACTCCTCTTGAGAGGTCCTAGAAATGCTCGAGAAGCTGTCCGACATTTCGGTTTCGGTCCCCATAAGGGTAAGGCTCCTAGAATCCAGTCTGTTGGACGAAAGTTCGAGTCTGCACGTGGTCGAAGAAGATCCAGAGGTTTCAAGGTATAAAAAAAGTAATCCTTTTGATTTCACAAAAAATGAAAATCTTCAGCATAGTAGCAAGCAGGTTTTTTACTTACGAAATATTGCTTTAATAAACGCTAAAAACATACACATTAACCAAGCAAACTTTGGGCCTTTTCTTATACATATAATCGTTTTATTTTGTAGGCACTTTACCATTATCGTAGATGTGATTCCACATATGCTTTCACTTTATCATCCACTGCCACGTCTAATGCTGTATATCCTTCACTATCTCTTCGTTCTATATCAGCCCCAGCTTTTATCAACTCCACAGCAACTTCTCCATGACCTTCTATCATTGCATGATGAAGTGCCGTCCAGGAATCTGAATCTGTGGCATTTATAGGACATTTAGCCGCTATTAAAAGCTTTACTAAGGGCATGGATCCATTGGATGCTGCTCGGTGCAAGGCGCTCAACTGCCGGTGGTCTTTGGTCCTTGGAGATACTTTTTTTACGTCCAGTAGATATTTGACAACATCGATATGGTTTTTAGACACTGCATAATGCAAAGGAACCTGTCCATTGTTGGTTTGAGCTTCCCAATCCGGCTTGAAGCCGAAAGAATCAAGCAGTTTGACCACTTCCAAGTTACCGACAGAGGCAGCAATATGGCATACAGTCCAGCCAGCTTCATCTTCATCGTTGATATCAAACTTTCCTTGCAAATTGGCTCTGGCAGCTTTCAAAAGTTCGGAAACTGCCTCCGCGTTGTTCATTGAAACTGCCCATAGCAGTGGCGTGCGACCATCTTGATCTTTCTTTAATAATAACTGAGGTTTTTCTGAAACTATGGATTTCACAAGAAGAGTCTTGCCATCTAATACGGCCTCTCTTAATTCGTTTCTATCTTCTTCTGACATGCCTTTATACTCAACGCTGTAGAGATGGCTTAAAACTCGGGGGTTGATGTCATGCCATCAAAAAGTCAGCCGCACGTTCTCACCAAGTATGATACCAAGCATGATACCAAAAATAGATATATTGGCCATTGTTCTTTGTTTTTTTGTTTTCTTATCCAAAAATCTAGAAACTCTTGTTACAAACTCTTCTTATTTATTAACCTACTTAGATAACATTAATCGTGTAATGATCGAACGGCATGAGGAATATATGGCTCATCAATATAGGCGATTTCGTCAGCAGTAAGCTCGACTTTGAAAGCAGCAATAGCTTCATCAATTCGCTCTTCAGAACCCAATCCAACTATAGGATAATCGCCTTTAGCTAGACACCAGGCAATGCCGATTTGAGCCATAGAAACTCCTTTCTTGTTGGCGACTTCTTCAACCCTGTCAACAATCTTCTTGTCGGATTCGGCTTGTTCCGAACTAACGGCCCTCATTGCCGAAATACTCAAATCAGATTTTGATCTCGTTGTAGATAAGAAATCCTTATAAGGTCGAGTCAACATTCCTCGACCAAGAGGACTCCATGGGATGATTCCCACGCCAGTTTCTTTACAGAATGGAATCATTTCGCGCTCTTCTTCTCGATAAACAGCGCTATGACAGTTCTGCATCGAAATGAACTTTGTCCAGCCGTTTTTCTCGGCCACAAATTGCAATTGAGCAAAATTGACTGCTTTCATAGAAGAAGCGCCGATATAACGGGCTTGGCCAGATTCTACAATATCATGTAACGCTTTCATAATCTCTTCCTTGGTGACTTTAACGTCCATTCGGTGGATCTGTAAAACATCAATATATGTGCCTAATCGCTTCACACTGGCTTCAACCGAATCGAAGATTGACCGTCGAGAAAGACCACCTTGGTTGATATACTTGACGTCATCAAGACTTTCTGTAAACTCATAATCTGTGGGGAAAAAGCATTTACTAAGAATCACCACAGTTTTACGGTCAATATCATAGGTTTTCAAAAACTTGCCAATGAGTTCTTCTGAAGCTCCAGCAGAATATACATTGGCAGTATCGAAGGTCCGCATACCATTGTCGTAGGCATACTTTAAAAGCTTAATTGCTTCCTGCTCTTCGACTACCCAGTCTTTAGATGACTTTGAGCCAACTGACATTGCGCCAAAGACGATCTTAGAGATCTTGAGTCCGGATTTGCCGAGTCTTCCGTATTCCATTTTTGCGATTTACTGGTATGAAGAGTGGAACTTATTGACGAACAAGTATGGGGCTTGCAGCAATCAGTTACAGGCATATATTTGAGGGATATGCAGGCCGCCGCCGCCACCTTGCCTATCCAGGAACATTTGAAAATGTGTAGGTCACTTTTGTAAAAAGCCTGGAACAAGTCAATGATATCCAAAAAAAATATTTCAAAAGTGTAAGGGATTACAATTGAATTTGAACGACATATTACCACCAAGTTTTTCTTAATAAATCATTGTTTTTTTGTGAATTTTCACTAAGTAGTTTTTCTCTCTCTCTCTTTTTCTCAACTTCCCCCGTTCCAGCACACAGTTTCTTTTGGTCACCTACTGCTTTACTGCCTTTACATCCTCATAGTAGGGACCCCCCAGTGATAGGTCTCCTCTTTCATACGTTTCTCTCTCTTCTGACCATCTTTCCACTTCTTCGAACCTCTAGTAACATATTCTTATTTATTTATTTATTTATTTATTTATTCATGTATATATTAGTCTGCCGTGGCTGTTTACTATCCTATATACTCAGTCATACTAAACTGCACGCACGGCTGAAATCTCAGTAGCAACGGCTACCCCCCCGCCAGATATCCAACAAAGTCACAGCCTCTAATAACACAGATAGCAGCATCAGCAACTTGATCGTCCAAGCTAACTAGCAATGTTTGTCACTACAGCTTCCGGCTTTGCAAACACTCCTGTGACAAAATTATGGTGTTACATTTCGCTTGGTGTACCCATATTCGTATCACTTGCTGAGCTCCAGTACTTGTTTGACGTCAAAATTACACCTCATCTAACAGAATGGCATCAATGGTGGAGACTACCATTAAACCAACTATTATACATGAACCAGGCAGAGGTATTATTAAGTGTCTTATTTATTTATAATATGAGAGTCGTCGAACGATTGCTCGGATCGCACAAATTCTTGTCTTTGATTGTACTTGTCTATATTACAGGCTGCTTATTAGTGCCGAGCATCGCATTGGTCTTGTCAATGATCTTGCCAGATTCAATTGCATCCAGACTCAATACTATATCACCTAGCCAAACCGTGGCACTATCTGCATTATTATACTTGTACCATAAGTTGGTGCCTGTGGTATATCGCTTTGAACTTTCGCCTGCTGGTGCCACACCAAAAGCACAGCTCACTGATAAAGTGTTTACGTACTTCATTGCGTTTCAACTGGTCAGCTTTCATCTGCGTTCATTTCTGGTTCAATTCTTGCTTGGTTGGACGATTTCGTCGTTGCTATATAACGAGTTGATTCCAGGCAAAAACTGGAGATTCCCGTTCTACCAATATCTGCATCTGGAAGGGACCAGCAGTGTCAGTAGCGGTAACAACAGCAGAATAGATTTGGATGTCACTGAGGCAGGTACTGGCGAAGACAACGGAAGCGAATCACCTACTGCAAACGAAGCAGCGAATAGGAACGCGAACGCAAACAACACGACTCCGAATGCTACTGGCTTGTCTCAGTTTCTGGCTCCATTTCGGCAATGAACGGACATAGCGGGTATAGAGTCCTCGGGCGAGTTGCCGATGAGCCCCCGTTGAAAAAGACACGTTGAAAAAGAAACGTGGAAATCGAAATTGAAATTGAAATTCAAGAAACCGACCGGTTTCTTGTATTCCAGGACACCTAATGAACCTTTGGTCGTATTTCTATTATTTCTTTCTTTTCTCTTCTCTTCTCTTCTCTTCGTCGTCTTTATTTACCTTATGTCATACTAGCATTTCAACACTCTATGGATGAGATCATCAGGGCCGGGAACCGGGAACCGGGAACCGCGGGACTCTCGAAGACGCGTGGACTCCGTAAAAGGAATTATTTTTTGAATATAATCCCGCCTCAACTTGAAAGAAAATAGAAAAAAGTTGAAAACAGTAAAAATATTATAACAAATTGAGTATACACCCTGCATATGCTCATCTTCAGTTCGGACTCCTACACTTTGACCATCGTCATCGACCTTGTTGGCTTGAGCCCCACCAAAAAAAACTTTCATGCCCCTGAGTGTGCGTTGAGCATTGGCTGGGAGAGAAACCAGCGGAGAGCGAAGAATTTTTTCTTTTTTTATCAGATCGAGACCCGAAAAAGGAAGTTACTCACCCGGTAAACATACTGTTACTCATTTAGAAACTAACATGCTAAAATATTTTACTAATACTTCCTCTTTGAAAAAAACTGTGGGCTTGTACAGTCATAAGCGTCGATGACTCGTCCATATAGCTAAGCCCCCACCGTAACATTGCTCATAATGACTTACCCTCACTTTATTGTGTTTATGCGGGTGTGAGACCGGTGGCGGATGATGATGGAGTGAGTCACTGCCTAATTAGGGTAGGCCCAATACGGAAATAATTAACGAATTTACAGATTTACATCAGCACGAGGTGAGAAAAGAAAAAAAAGGTTAGAACATAATAAATCGAGGACAATATAGTTGCTGATTAATTATCTATAAATAAGGGCTTAGTTCCTCATAGTTTATGTATCCTTTCTTAAGTATACCTCAATTCAATTCAATTCAAGTCAATTGACAACAACGCTTTATACTCTATTAAACACCAATTCTCTACTTTCTGTCTTCGTATAATGCACACTGCTACTTATCGACAAACTCACTTCATGCCTTTGGCAAAAGACTCTCGTTCCGACTATTCGTCTGACCCTAGAGCATCTCCTTATATCTACAAGACTACCTTCTTTGACAATGACTTGACTCCAATGGATAAGAGCGAACTTGCCATTGAAACCGCGTCCATGTCCAGTGATCTTACAGCCACTTCCGGAAAAAGTATAAAGAGATTTCTGAGTCATGCAGTAAGAAAGTTAAGCTGAAATGTTAGCCCTATTTGCTAGTCACAGCCACATTTTCTCTGCATCTCTCTCATCTATTTATTACTATGATATTGTAATTGTTACTCTGGTTCAATTGCATAATGTTTTGTTACTTTGCTTTTGACATGTTTTTTACTCAAAAAATATCCTAGTATCTACTTTGGTTCCCTGGTCTTATGGGATTAATTACAATGTTTCCGCTTCATTTGTTCTAAAATGTAGGCATCGGGCATTATGCGTCTCTTTCTAAATATTGTGGGTTTCTAAGCACAAAGCTTACCCCGCCAAAGAAACAAAAACAGTCAAAGATTCTCACTTGCTTGTTTGTAGGTCCCTCTTTTAATTTTCTAAATCTAGAAATAAATATATTTCTTTATTAAAACTAAACTAAACTAAACTAAGTACTTTTTTCTTTTTTTTATCTTGCTGTTTGCTTTAGCCTAGCCCACCTTTTCTACTCCCTTGCAGCGACTATCAATCAGACTCTTCTCCAGATATTTGCTTCTTATTATGGCATATTCCAAATCATTGACATAATTTTGAGTGTTTACCAGCCAAATTGTAGTATAAAAGAGTAATAGAATGGAAACAATTAATACATCATTTGTTTACCTGCTTGGTCTATTTATCATATCATATTATATCATACATAAAAACCTCTACCGATTTTCCCTCTCATGATGGAGCAAGCTTACCCCGGATCTGCAAATATCGAGTCGTCCAATACTATTAGCAATTGGCACCCACAATCTAATTGGCACGGACTTTACCAAAATACAAATACATTTCAAAGACGATGGGCCTCAATGCCTGGAACAAGGTCACCGAGTATGGCCGATATTGATAGACGGACTTATCCGCATACACAGAGACACCAAAGTAACATTATTGGTACATGTGAAATCTATAATGCGAAATTCAGAAACTACAGTAGATATAATAGTATGGCCATGGCTGATTATGCCGATACCCGGACTTTAGACTCGGTCTCTATTGGTGAAATCAAATCTTTGAGCATCAATAATGGCGGCGGCACAACTGAGTCTGACTCGATGGCTAGTGCGGATTTAGACAGCGAACAAGATATAGAATTTGCACAATCGTTGTCTCAGGAGATTGGATATTGTCCATCTGATTTCGCTATAGAAGGCTGTGCTGAGGACGAGGATGGTGAGGAATATGACACTACCGATGGGTCAAACGGATTTGTAACAGCGGAAAACAGCAGCTTTACAAGATATAAAAGAAAGAGACCAGTTTCTGTATTTTTAGGGAATTCAGTTCCCGGATTCATTAAGCCCGAAAAAACCATGATTAATTCAGATGCACAGGAAGAACTGGAGGCTTGTTTTTCTGCTGTATACTCCGACAAGATGACTGATGAACATATTGACAAGTTTAACTTTGAAATAGATCCTAAACGATATGAAAACGAATCAAATATTCAAGATGGATTTGAAATTAATACAGGAAGTGCGATTACAACATCACCAGAGCAAGCCAATTGCACCAAGGTACAGCCAGAACCAGACGCTGGAGTTTCGTCCACAACCCTATATGATGATCCTACATGTATTAACCGGAAAGAAGACAGTGGCGAACTGAGTGAGAGAAATGCAAAACATAGTTTCTGGATTCAGCAGTTGTTAAATGCGATTCCACCTGAAACCTTTATCGAACCAAATGAGCGTTCAGAAGATGCAGAATACGATGATAAGAATATCAAAGGTAAACATAGAAAAACGCCACTGTTTAAGATACATATGAGAAGATATCAAAAGTTTAAAGACAAGATACTTGGACGATTTAAAAGGCCACCAAGGGTCAATGAGATAAAAAGATAGCCAGCCAATCGGATCAATAGACAAAGAATTAAAATTAAATAAAATGAAGATAGAAATAGAAATAATATAAACAGATTGGTTTATTAAATATATGTCTACTGACTTTTTTGAGTTGACATTCAAATAGTCAGCTCGCAAACGACACTTTTTGAACTGTCTTTAAAACTGCGTGCAGTGTCAAACAAGAAGGGGCGTGGGGGTATGAGTATGATAGTTTACAAAGCTTTTGGTTACTCATAAAGAGGATGCAAGCCTAGAAGAAACTGCAGGAGTGGTAGAATCACTATGAGTTTCTCTGTCAAGCTTCATTGAAAGATTGAGTTTCTTTACCTTGGCAAAATGCTTAGTCTTATGGGCTTGAAGTTTGGCAGAGCATGGAGACATCATACTATCAGTAGGAGAAGCAAAACTTCGACTTGAGGTTAGTAAGAGCAGAAAAAATGAGATAGAAAAATGAGAAAAAGGAACCCAGTTTAAGTATCCTCCTGTACTACAATATAGTTCAGCTGAGAAATTTGACTCATATACTGATTCCAAGCCAATACGGCGATGATCATCCTGTACTTACGGCATAAACACCTTCTTCAAATGATCAGGAAGGGGTCTCTGATGCAAAGGTTGGATCTTTTGTTCTTCAGACATTATTTTGATATTCTTTGTATAGTTTTTAGGAGCAGATAGTTAGTAAGGAAGATCGAAATCTTTTCGTGGTCAATGGCATAGAAATTCAGGAGGTTCAGGGTATTTACATGTTTCCGGTTTGGGTCAAGAAATCCTCGACGATAGTTTTTCCGAAGAGGGAAAAGTATAGCAGCATATTAATAAGACAGCACAAACAGTTATAAGAAAGATTTTTGAGAAGTTTTTTTTAACAAGTATTTCAAGGCCCGGAATTTGTAGATATTTTTGTATAGTTTCGGATATATTGTATAAGTCATGCATACCTAAGGTTACTGTGCATTAATTTAAGCTTGAAGGCTAAGACCCTCCCCCCTTGCACAGACGACCAGAGAGCCAGATTGCGGAACAAACCAAGGTAGGGCTAGGGCTAGGGCTGCTCCCTAGATTTGTCGGCACGGCCTAGATTGATCAGTCTAGATTAATCAGCCTAAATTATAATAGCCTAAAATATAATTTAAAATAAATACACTTGAATATATACGAAATGAAAATCTATTAAACTTACCAACGTGCATTGGATATGCTAGGTTACTCGTATGACGTATGTCACCCAAGCCTCGGGCTCAACCTATAGCTCGACCTATAGAAGATCTATCAAGACAGTTTATATTTAGCAGAAAATGCACCCCAAAAGAAAGAGCAATCTGTTGCCAATACTTGTCAGCTACAAATAAGGTCCCATTTTGACTGTACGTTTGCATATCTCTTCTTAATGAAGCTTCCCATAATGCCAACACAAAAACTGGAACAAACACCTCAGCCTAATTTAACTCAGGATTAATCAAAGAACGCGTTTTAATCAACATCGACCAATCAAATCAATAAATTTTATTTCACAAAATACTTCTCACTTCGTAAAATAATTTTATATTCTTCCTCTCCTGTCTCACCCGAACTTTTGTCAGTCTCTTTTAGCTGGTACATACCCCCTCCTCCCCTCCCCCACCACACTCACACCACTCAACGTCCAGGCTCAGCCAACACGCCCCTTCTCTCTTCTTACGTCTCACTCGCTACAAACTTACTAAGCTTGGCTTTTCGCTTCACACCAAATCAAACACCCCATTCTTATCCTTTTTCTTTTGCTTTGAATATATTCACCTTTCATTTTTTATACTCGGTATCTTTGTTTTTTCCCCTTCTTTTCAGTTGAATCCGTTGAAAATATGAGTGGGTTTTTGTCGTCCGTTCAGGGCTTTTTCCATTCCATAACAACCAATGATCGTTACGCAAGTTACCAATCCAACTATAAAAACTCTACCAGGCAGAACAGAAGGGCACGTGACGATAACGCGCAGGGTTTGGTTTCCTCTGGTGCACACGACGAAGATGGTTTTGCTTCTGTCGGCATCATGTATAATAACGCTTCTCACAGCTCTCTGGCTCTGGATAATCCATCTTCGTCGACGGGCGAGTTGCCAGGCTCGTCAAGACCTTATTTAAGCGCACGAAACTCTTCTTCATCTACGCGTCTCGGATACACCCCTGGAATGCGATCTTCTCAGGTAGGAAATGGTGCAATCCAGATGCAAGATTACTCTGAAAATGGCGGCTTGCCTCCTCCTCCTGCACCGTCCGTTTCCTGGGGTCGTATCGACAGATGGTTGGAGAACAATTTCCCCGAGTTACAAGAATGCATCACCGAGGGAGCCACTGCTGCAGATCTTAACGAAATTGAAAATGACTTGGACTGTACGTTGCCGTTGGATGTAAGAGACTCTTATATGCTTCATGATGGACAGGAACCTGGTGGCAGACCCTGTGGTTTGGTATTTGGTCTTTATTTCCTTGGATTGGAAGAAATCGCACAGGAATGGGAAGTTTGGAAGAATACTGCTATAAAGGTGAATAATCAGGCCAAGTTATACCACCAGCAACAGAAAGAGCATTTAGATCAGTATCAAAAGCAGAAACAAGCGGCTGCTAGTTCTAGTACAGAATCTCTAGGTTCTTCCAGTTCTCCGGCCAATAATAATAAGCCTCGTCCCGTCCCCCCACCAAGTAGACCTCAATGGATGGACAGACAGGATTGTTTGCCTCCAAATACGGTCCAGAAAGTTTATGCACACCCTGGCTGGATTCCTTTGATCAAAGACAATGAAGGTAATAATATTGCTATTGACTTGGCACCTGGCCCCAAAGGACGTTGGGGACAGGTGATTCTTTTTGGCCGAGATTTTGATCGAAAAGTTGTCATTGCATCTTCATTTGCAGCTTTTTTGGCTGCTTTTGCCGATGATCTCGAATTGGGAAAGAATTACATTAATGGCGATTTTGAAGAAAGTGAGTTTTGGTTCTGTGCTCCGAATGGCACGCTTGTCAGGTATTTAAACGTGCTCAAATCTCGTGTCGAACGTCATTTCAGACCTGCTATACCTAGAGGTAAAGCACCTGTGCATCCTGGTCAACACCCATCAAGACAACCAGCACCACATCTAAGTCACCGAACACCTTTTGTAGCCAGTAAAGATAGTGGAGCTTCTACGCCTGTAGGCAAGAGAATATCGTCACCATCATCTCAGGCTGCTCAGGGCAAACTTATAAGTCCAATCGCATCTAGCATCAACCTGTCATCTGCATCGAACAACAAGGCGAAGAGTCTATCATCACCAACCCGAGTTATTACTGAGGCAGATGCTGAAAAAGATGAGAGTGAGGATAAGCCAGAAAAGTCAGAGACTGAACAAAGTGAGGAAATATCAGAATCTGCTGATACCCCAGATACTACTGCTGAGATATCAAAAGACTTGGAGGAAGTGACAATTGCATCAGATGAAGCAAGTAAGCCAAAAGGGACGGAACCTACGACAGAACCTGCGACTAAGGATGAGCTCATTGATGTAGAGATTTAAAACTGTCTCTATTGTTATTATATTTCTCTGTTTCAACAAACTAGACAACACATCACCATCACCATGTATATTATATAAAGATTTTTTATATTCCTTCAATTATTTCATCAGTTACCACATGAACCTTCGTAATTCACCATTGTAATCATGAATATATGGCTTGTAAATGAAAACTGCTAATGTGACAGCATTTATTATTTCGTACCAGAACCATTCTAAAGATCTTCTAGATGTTGAAGGTTGAATGCAAAGCACTCTCCATAAGAGATATGGTAAGATGTAATAACGCGGTTCAAGCAGTGGACTAGGAACCAATGTAGCTGTGATACAAAACAACAATGCTGTAGCTGTGATCCATGATTTGGCACCTTTGTATGTTGTTCGTAGATAAACCCAGAGACCGATATGATACACAGGGGCTAGAAGAAACTTTGCCCAAGGTGACCATGATGGGCTTATAAGCTTACGCCAGAGATAGAAAGTATAGTGACTATTATCCGCCAGTATAAAAGGGTGTGTTACTGTCAATTGATCGATTATCAAACAAATTGAGGCCACAGAAACAAGGTATATCACAAATTTGGCAGGAGTTCTGAAGTTGGATCTCACGTACGTCTTTACTGCTGCAGTACTGAGCCATAATGGCCATGAAAAAAGCAGGAAAAAAAGAGAGAAATAGAACAATTGAGGGACATTGATCACCGCAGAATGGTTATCTTTGTCACCGAGAGTGATACCACCATTGATTCTAACAAATGTCAAGAAGATTATACCAACCAGTCCAAAAGGCAGAGAAACCGTCAAGAAATTCCGTTTAAAAGCATTAGAAACCGTGCCAATAATATTTCCAGAGTCCAGTAAGTATATAGCAATAAACGCTGCCCATATGATGTTGGTTTGGCGAAAGGAAATGCTCATCAAACTGATCCATGCCGATGCTAGCTTGGAACAGGTAGTCGCACGGTTTGCGGCACCAAGAGCCAATAGAACAAACAGAGAGGACCATACGTCAGTATAATACAGATTTGCATAAAAAGCTAATAATGGAAATGCCATTATGCTTGTGAAATCCAATTTCAAGAGCTTCCCTACGAACAGGGGTAAGAAGACTGTAACGCCTAGTATATTCAACGAACGGAACACAACAGGGGCCAAAGAATTAAAACTATGGTCTTGTGTGATGGCTTGAATAAAAGCCACTGATTGCCAGTAAAAATAACCCAGTATATAAAGTCCTGGTGGCGTGGTGATTTTCGAGTTCCATGATTTGAAGTCTCCATAACAGTACTGAACAGTCTGTGGTATGTGGAATATTTCATCCATATAAGATTCCGATTGACTAGTATTGACCAGTATAAATAAATAAATAGCTAATCCCGTGCTTAGGGCATATTTAGCCGCCGTATAAACGGTTGATAAACGCATCGATTTTGGTGAGAGTTTCGTGTATCGTTCCAAAGCAACGTCAATGGGAAATCAACCTACCACTCTCTCTTTGTTCAGATTGCACAACGGCAGAACATAGTGCCTAACAACAGAAGAATGCTAGTTTTCTGGCTAATATACTGGTTGTCATACTCTACAGCGTTTGCAGCAACTTTAGGGACACCGGCATGTGATATAAGCGATCTATCCTGCAAATATATTCCAGATTATACATCCACAGCCATTCTTACTGAGAGAGACGTTGCTGCATCTGTTACTATTGACCAGGTGCCTCTGCTTGGCCTGAATTTATCATCTTCTATTTTCCATACCGGCTATAATACTGAGAACTTGAATTGGCTTGCAACATCTCTTGATTTCGGTTATCAAGCTTTAGATGTGGACCTGTATTACTACCGAGGCAGCTGGCAACTCTGTCCGGGGATTATGCCTGATGAAGCCAGCCTGAACAACAGCTTAATCTATCTGAACTTGACCGGATTACATGGTAATCAATATTCCTGCCAGCCAAATATTACGTTGTCTAGCTTGACACAAACTATATCAAGCTACTTTTCTCGTTCAGATCTGGAATTGACTGTCAACTTGATAATGCTTAATTTACATTTATATTCATTGGAGAATCCGACTTCTAAAGAGAAAGTTCAAACACAAAGTATATCCTCGAATTTTGTTTCTTCTTTTACAAGCCGTCTGTTGCATTCCAGTGCTGGAGCTCTGCCTACGTTGTTACAGTTTCTCTTCGATGATGCTTTAAGAGTTGCCGTATTTATGAAGAACGAATCACTGCATCCGAACATCAATTACACATTTTCTATGGATGATTCTATTTTATTCACCAACTTGACTAATTACATCGACTATTCTCAAGAATCAAGTATATTGTCCACTGACTCATATTCATGTGCTGCTAATGACTCTATATATGACTATCAACAGCCGTACAATGACAACTATGTGGAAGTTTTTGACGACTCCAATATGGAATGGACTAACACTTCCTTACGACATGCTAAGACTTGTGGTATTTCTGCTATCATTACCGAGCGTTTGACCGACTATGAGGACCTTAGCTTGCCTGTCATCAACTATAGATGGTCTTGGGCACCAAACGAACCTGTAGTCAATGGATCTTCGGATAAATCTTCATCAACCAATCCAGTTGCATTCAATTGTGCTCAACTCACACAAAAGGGTTGGATTTGTGCGAATTGTTACGATCAGTATCATGGTCTTTGCCGGAACGCAACCAATAGTACCGATTTATCTCTTACTGGTCAGAAAGTTACGTACTTTGATGCAACTGACGCGTGTCCAAACGGAACCATATTTCATATTCCAAGGAGTCCTTTCGAACAGAGAGTGGCATTGTCTACTATTAGTACAATGTCCTCATCAGCAGATACACCAGTCTGGATTGACTGGAACTCAATAGCTATTGATGGTTGCTGGGTCACTGGTGGATCACTGGCGAGTTGTCCATACCATGAGTACAGTGTTGATCGTAATGGAGTTGCTATACTTACTGTGGTAGCAGCTGTATCATTTGTTCTGATCTGCATCTCATTGTTTCTTATGTTGGACAAGGTGCCTATTCGACGTCACCAAGCCAAATGGAAAAGACTCTACAACAAGTTCTCGGAACAGGAATATGAGGGAGTTCCTGCTTGAAAATTCAACGTGGGTTTTTTTCTATATTTGCATTCTCTCAACGTTATCCGTTGATCTATTTATTCTTTATCGTATCGCATTTGAAAGACATTATTCTATCAGCGAACAAGCTTTCCTACCAAATCAATTCCTTCAACCATATCAATGATATCGCTGCCATAAACACCTTGAACTGACATTGACGGCAGGTTTGGAGAAGAATTAAATGAAGGATCAAGTGCCTCTCTTGAACTCAAAGGCTGCGAATTCACAGCCCGTTGGTCAATAAGGGAGACAATGTCATTACCAGCAACAGTTACAGGTCCTTCCAATAGTAAAGTTTGGGCTCTGCCGCGTACTGTCCATATTCTATAAAATCTTAGTGTCTGATCGCTAGATGCTAAGCATATGGTCGAGTCATCTGGCGATGAAACTGCACACAGGGCTCTTGTGTTTGGCTCCATTAATGATTGTTTCAGCAAGCGACATTTAGGAAATGAGTATACTGAAATGATTGCACGATTCTTATGATTCCCAAAGCCAAAAGTTGCTGCTATTTGTCCATAATGTTTTGACCAGATCAATGCGGTTACCTGTGCTTTCACGTCATATGTTTCCAATAGAGTGCCTGATTTCGTGTACCAGAATCTGATTGATTTATCGTGTACGCCACCTCCTGTTGCTAACAAGGATGGAGACCAGGGACAGAATGCCAAAGCTTTGACTGCAGCCTTGTGAGGCATTCTAAATTGTAATACAGGGTTATTAGGTTGTGTGATATTCCAGATAGTCACACAGTTATCGTTTCCCCCAATTGCTACTTGGGTTAGATTAGGGCTGAATTCAATTCCTATTATATTAGTAACGCATTTTCAAGTGACTCTTCTCTTTAATCCCGTCATTCTTCTTACCGCAAATTTGCCCAGTATGTCCGTTAAGTGTCGCATTATGAAACACATAATAAGTATGTTCCGACCCAGCGTCGGTTAAAGTATCGGCCAATGTTAAAGTAAGATATGCGACCTTTCCATGGCGGTCGCCAACATATATTTCATTATCGCTGTCTAGTTTCCAATTCATACAGCAGATATAAGTATTAGAATGACGATACGTCACTAATACGCGATCTTGTTTAAGGTCATAAAAAGTTAAAGATCCGTCGTTTCGACTAATTGCTAGAGTATTGTTCCTGCTGAAAGCAACACAGGAAATCAAGCTGTCATTTCTTGGTAGATTCAATTGCCGAGGACCTGTACTATCAGACCAAAGATAGACAAGATTCTTCAAGGCAACCGAGATCAGGTTTTTGCTACGAGACCAGCTGACCAGGCTGGAATAAAAGTCATTAATAATATCAGGAGCATCCAGTACTCTATCAGGGAGAAATAGCTCCACATTATCTTGTTTATCTTTTGAATAGTGATTGAGATGATGAATAAATGATTTCCCCCACCGTTGTTGATAATATCCTAAAATCCTGGCATTCCTCACACGATTATCAACATCCAAAGAATTATCTTTTTGTTTTCTAATATCTGTATCTTCAGATGAGTGCTTTGAAAACTTCAATACTCTATGAGGAGGGCTTTCATAGCCCAAAGCGCTTGCAATCGCTTCTTCATGTTCAAGAAGTGATACAACATTGTTTTTTTCTGTGTCTGGAAGGTCGGAGAAGACAAATTCGCCTATGTTTAAAGAATTCAGAAGATTAAATGAAGCGGAGCTTAGGTTAAAGTTAGACAGCTTAGTTGTATGTGGTATAAATCGATCGGTCCTTCTCTTTTTTGAAAGTCTTGGACTGAATTTTTGATGAGAACGAATCATGCGATTATTGCAAGTAACAACTATCCCTATAAATCAGGGACAGACAGATATTAAATATAAAGATAAAAAAAATGGATGGGATGGGGAATCAGCTTCTGGACTGGAAAAGCTCAGAAGAAGTGAGTTAGAAGAGGCGGTGATTCCAATTCTACTAATATGAGCACGAACAAACCAATAAATAGGGTTGATGAGTGCTGCTCAATAAGAATTATTCCTATGTCTCGGAAAGTCATTTGTAATGGTCACATAATCTTTGTTGGCCTGTCAAACTGTCGATCACCAGGGGCATAATTATGCGCCGCACGAAACCGTTGACTTGATCATCGTTATTGTCGATCAAACACCTGATTGGGAAATATGTGTCAGTTAGCCGGCATCAATCGATTCCAGGAAAAAGAAAATCTCAAAAAAGAAAATAATACTCTATTGTGAAAAGTCTATTTTATCTAAATGAAAGCAAGTTCTTGGTCCTCTTTTTTTTTGTCTAAGCATCTTTACATAGCATACTCTTCCTGGTAGAAAGAAAAGCCATTATTAGAAGCCCATTTTTCAGTATCACCTACTAGTTTAGAATTACCAGCTGAGATAACATAAGCTCCAGCCTTATCCACGTAGTCGACATTGACCAGCTGATCGACACAACAACATTCGTCTTCTCCTGTTGATAAGCCGCATAACCAAGTCTTCAAACGAAGGTTCAGGACCGGTCGATTGTTGTACATCATAGGAGCATAATCTTTGAGTAGGTCATTCGTCATAATCGATGCATATGTGCTTTGATCACGATTCTCACTTTGTCGGCGGCCACCTTTCTTGTCCAACAATGGCACATTTTCATCGTCCATACAGCAGATATCATTAACATCGACGCCCAAGTTTTCTTCATTTTCACTAAAGTTCTTGTTTGTCACGGTTTGTGTAGTGGTACCTTCACTAGTAGCCTGAATGTGTGGATGACTTGGCTTCCTTATAATTGATCCGTATGAAGTCTGATCGTTCAATAACGGCAACCGATGATTTCCGTGTTCTTCATCAAGTGCATCTGTAGCAAACGTACTAGCATGACTTCTAGCATCTTCCTTGAAACTTTTGGGGCCCCGAGTAAAGTAGATTTCAATCTCATAAGAAAGAATAGCGTCCTGGAGTTTCAACGGCTTTATCGCTCTAGCATCTTGAGGATCTCTAATAGCCCAGATCATTTTACATGGAATGCCTTGCTTCTTGAGATATCGGAAAACAGGGGCAGCAAATGCAATGCCTGATCCTCCTACAACAAACAATGCCCTTGAAATCATGCGATTTTCAGCTGAGAAGAGAAATTGCTTGGACAGGGCAGAAAAAGGCCCCATTAAAGCATATCGCTGACGTAACTTTACTTTGTAGTTCGACTTTCGAACAATCAATTGTAAATGGGTTTCTTCCTCATCAAGAGATGGGGGAAGAGATGCAATAGTATAAGGATGTGAAGCTTCAGTCCAAGCCGCTAAGCAGCTTAAAGGGTCGCTGATTCTGACATGAGATCCGGGCTGGAAAGTCTGATACCTCTTAGGTAAAGCACTGAGAGGAATTGAGATCAGCAGCAACGTAGAAGAGAGGTATTGAACAGGTAACTTTCTATTGACTGAAAGATAGATTCTGAGACCTAATTGAATCAATAGAAGCGCAAGACAAGATTCCATGTAGCCATAGCATCTAGGTCGAGCATGCATAGCAATCAAGTAGACACTAACCCATGCAGTAATAATGTGGACAAAGTAAAACAATCGATACATTTGTCTTCTTACAGGCTGCAAAGATGTAATTGCAATTGCAACAAAACCAAAAAGGGCAATGATTCCGGCAATATTGGAAACTTGTAGCAACTTAGGCAACTTGCCATTGACATAATAAGCAAGTGTATAGAAGAATGCGTGCAACACAGCAAACAAAACTGAAAACCTCGAGATCCATTTGTGTAAAGGTAGCCAGTCAAGATAAAAGCTGTTAGGGAATGGAGAAGGCTTCATGGTCAAGAAATACATTGGAGGCATGAGAGCAACACATATTCGACCACATCTCTTGGTTAAGTACATGATATCAAAGTCGATTTCCACAGAAGAAAATACAGTGAGAACAACAGCCATTAATATCACGGTGGGAACTAATGTATATGTCGTAGACCCACCTCTGGACCAATATGTGAAAGCTTTGGCTCGTTTAGTTGGACTTTTGATCTTTGATACACCTTTCAAGACAGTGGGCATCAAGAAATTGCACAGAGCAATTAACACAATGAAAGCCGAAATAAAGTAAAGACTTAGATATGCATATTTGATAGTTATTAACTTTCGGAGCTCCTTAGCTTCTCCAGGCACTGTTTTGGGGATTTTCCATAGACCCATGTTGACAGCTATGATCTGAGCAAAATAGAGTGATGGGTACGGCTCGGAAGAACGGTATGCTTATTAGCTAGAAAAGAAACGGTGAAATCGTAATTTTTCAATAGATTACTTTAAAAAAAAGTAAACGTCCTCGTAGCTGAATTCCTTTTTTTTTATATTAATTTCTGTAAACTTGAGACATATGCTTGGAACTGCAATTCAGTAATCCTGTTGATTTAGTACAATTCAGAAAGAAATGACTACGGCACTAGGATTTGAAGACGAAATCCTTGAATAACCCGGCTCAACGGAATAGATTAAACAAAATGAAACGACCGAGGAAATACACTGGTTGTTCAGTCTTGGAAGCAAAACTAGTTTGATCTGGTTTAAAAATCTGATTTGCTGGCAAAAAATGTCAAAGAGAAAAGATGATCGGAGTCCTGCTTTATATATGACTCGAAGCCGAAATCCTCGCGTGTTGCTGAAAAGGGCATGCGGCACTGACCTCATAAAATATTATCAGATCGAGCGATCGATCCCAGACAAGTCGGGCTTGGCGAGTTGAGAAGAAGAAGGCAACAGGAAAACGAGAAAAGATGGGTGATACTTTAAGAGTGGAAGGAAGGAAATATGAAAGAGTCTAGAAATATTATTGATATATATAGTAGGTTTTTGTTGTGCTATATTTAGTTGGTATATTTAAATGTAAGGTACACTTTAAAAAGTACTCGTAATCTACCTTGATTCTTTCTTACACGTGAATGAGAGCCGCATACGGACTCCGACAACCATAAGGTCGACCGGAGAAGAAACCAACGAACAGGGTAAGACGGTATTATTAGGAATTATATTTTTGATAACTATAAAAAGCAATCTGAGTTTAGACAAGATCCGATGGAGTTGGCCACGTTTTTGTAGTTCCATGCAGGCTGTGCCATTGTCTAAATTAGTATACCTGCTGAGATTTGCAGAAGGCTTTCAAATAAGGAAATCTGATAAAAAATGGACAGGATACGTCACGTCAGCGCAGATCGAAATCAGGAAAACACTCGTCATACGTTGATACACATGATAAGCGAGAGAAGTGAGTTTAAAAAGGAACTTCTTTGCATTGGTCATACATAAATGCATTTTCTTGGTTTGTACTGTATATATCTCTTTTAAGTATATCTTCGTATACGGTACCTTCGAATACGTATATCTATGTATATAAATGGATTGGTACCGATCAATTGAGATGCAGATAAGCGACTTTTAAGGGTCACATGACATCAAATTATAGCATCAAAGTAAACTAGAAGTCAATGTACCTTTCAGACTATATATATTAATACTGTTTTTGTTTTATTCTCGCATTTTTATTGCGCTAGTTATTCATAGATCTGAAGCACGGCTGTATCATGCACGGCTGTGCATCGCAGCCAAAATCCTCCTCTCTCTAACCACATCGGTCGCGTCGCTTTTTGGTAATGAACATCGACTTATCATCTTGATATCTGCTCCAAACACCAGGCAGATGAATTCAGCACCTGCAGACAACAAGGTCCTTGAGACTGATTATACTGATGTAAATAACATCTCTGACTCAGAAAGGGAGCTTCTCGTGGAATATCAAAGGCTAGCGAAGAATCTTGGATTAGTGAGTAGCGATATAGTAAATCAGCGCGTGATAATACTATCAATACTAACAACTTGTATCTAGCTTTCTTCAAAACTTGGACAGCTTAGTTCCAATTTCACAGGCAATACCTTAGATAATATGCAGTCTGTGGAGTCCAAGGTCTCGCTTGTTTATACCCTGTTACAGGCATCTGTTTACAATGTATTTGTACAAAATGAAGGCGAATTTGTGGATGAGGATGGCAATGAAAGATCTGTACATGACACTGATATGACAAACCTGGATGACAGTCGTTATTAGTGTGTTGTCTGTCATGTAGTTTTTATGTGATCAGTTTCAATAGCGTGTTTTCGACAGGCCATTGTGCAGCTTCAAATGATGAACATGATTACAAGAAATTTGATGCATAGACGGTATTAGATTTTTCATTTTTACCATTGATTTTTGCTGGTCTTGCATGTTTAAGCGTTGTCATTGATATCTCAATATCTCCAATATTTTGGCTCTCGCTCCCAAAACTTTTGAAAAGTTTACACATTTACACATTCTTGAATCTTAATTGCAACTCACAATCAATTAGCAATTTGGACCATTGAGAATGCTGGGTATCACGAGACTGAGAACTTTTAGAGTACACTCTAATTCAATCAAGCGGGTTAGTTCATACAACCTGGCCAGAAGTTTTTGCGCAAGTTCGGTCCAATTCAACGATCATGTCTTTCAAAGTCCAATCGAAAAGTATCGACAAAAGCTGGAAGAAAAGGCAAAAGAGGAGGGTCTTTCTTCAGTAGACCAGTTGACGGAAAAGTATAAGGATACCATTGAGGAAAAGAAAAAAGAGCTGAACAAAGTAGATCCTTTGAAAGATCTCGGTAGACCTCTTGGTACAAAGGAAGATAAACAATCATTCAGTAGCGAGGAAGGAAGAGAAAGTCTAGGTCCATTGCCTCCTCCCATTCCTAAAGCTGATATCAAAACCTTGGATTCGTATGTTGATAGCTCCATGCTGGGTTTGCACTCGCCCAAAGAGATAGAACTACTTTGGAAAGCTAGATTTGCCAACAAAGAAAACGCATTCTGTGGAGCAATGAGTGGCATTGTATTCAGCAGAATATACCGATATGCTCGAATTTATCCGACATTTATTTTACCTCTTCCTCATGGCGATGAAGGCATAGAGTTTCATTATGTTCAATGGACATTTGCAGGTCCAAACACACTCCATTGTCTTTTGACTCCTCTAGGTGAGTATAAGCTTCACCAGGATTTTGCACATCCTCATGTCACACTGATATTCCATAGCGATTTTTTCATTGACAAAGAATTGGTTTTGATGAATGCAGCAGTTGAAAAAGACTCTAGCATGACAATGGATGAAGCCATCTTGTTGTCTCTGAATGTGCAGCGTTTCTACGGTGCTGATGAAACAACTCCAACAGGTGCTCGAAAGGTGAAGCTTCTTCATGATTTCAATACTGGTAGTGATGATTTCAGCATTGATGCATTGATTTCCGAGGCTGAGACAGTGGATTAAATGAAACAAATCATTTGAAGTGTAAAAAAAACTATTTAAATGGTTTTAATTATGTAATTATGTAAATATATAGTTTTCGGCTCAAATCAATGTTTTACTGGACTTTCATTGCTGTTAACTATAGCTACTGTCGTTTGATATATTTCTCACAGCGGTCAGAATTTTCAAGATTACTCCGAAGAGGAAGATATCGACACAGATCTGCTTTTTGCAACCCACCAAATACAAACCCACAATATGCCGGATAAAGTGGCATATTTAGGACCGCCAGGCACTTATTCGCATGAAGCAGCTATAAGAGCCTTCCCTGGTAACCTGGACAAAAATTCCAACGAGGTTGAGCTGATTCCTGCTTTGACAATACCTGATTGTATGGAGATGGTAGTCAGCGACCAAGCTGAATACGGGGTTTTACCGTTTGAAAACTCCACAAACGGAGAAGTCACATATACTTTGGATGTTCTGAGAAATACATATCGAAAGGGAAATTCTCGTTCAGTGCCATCTGTCATAGATTCGGTATGTGTTCCTATCAACCACTGCTTAATCACCAAATGTAAGAATATAGCCGAGATTAAGAAAGTGTATTCTCACCCACAAGTATGGGGACAATGTGACATGTGGTATGACTCGCATTTGAAAGGAATAGAGAGGTTGGATACGAGTTCAACGAGCCAATCGGTTTCTATAGCCAGCTCCGAAGAAGGTGCTGCTGCTATTGGCGGAAGAGCTGCCGCTGCCACAGTCAAAGGCATGCAAATACTGGTACCTAATATCTCTAACAATAAAAACAATACCACAAGGTTTCTAGTGGTGTCTAAAAAGAATTTTGAATCCAACTTGTCAAGCAACGATCAATTCAATTCTCTCATCTCATTCAGCATTGAACATAAAATGCCGGGCGCTCTATGTAAAGCATTACAAGTATTTGGTACAAGAAACATTAATCTGACACATATAAGCTCACGGCCTTCCGGAGTTGAACCTTGGACATATGTATTCTTTTTGGAATTCCATGGACATCTTCAAGATGCGGAAATCTGCTCTGCAATCAAAGAACTGCAGACATATTGTACACAAGTCAATACTATGGGAGTTTTCAAAAGAAAAAGTTCTCAATAGGTAGTATATATTATATTTAAAGTGTACCACATTATTTACCATACCTTTGCCATTCCCATTCCCTATTATCTAATGGACATACTGGCCGAGACTTGATCCATTTCGAGATGCAATGGAAATGAAACGCGTGATTGCACATACCCCATGCGACTGAACAATCCTCATTGCCCTCTGCAGATTGGTTTGCTTGACAATCAATGCATACGTCCATGATATGGTTTCTACAGATAGCGCAAGTATCGACAACGATATCTACAGTTAGATGAGAATTATATACGATATATTAAGTCATAAAAAAGATCAAACTTACCCCATGACCAAAATGCTACAGCACTCCACTAAAAAGTTAGTAAACATGGAACATGTTGGTTGGTTGTTTGGTCTATTGCCAGCCTCACCTAAAGACAGTCTAGCGATAGACTCAAACTAAATATGCCATTACTCACCTTCTTGACCTCAAACCTTGGTTTCTTCTTCTTTTCCTTCTCCTTTATTTCAACAATATCTGTAGGAGGTAATTCATCTACTTCCATAGCTTCACTCATTTTGGTGGCGTATAATATAGCTATGGTAAGTTAGTGAGTAAAATCGCCCGCTGGTCATATTTCTTCTGTAATCAAGGTGTTCCAGGTTTGGGACCTTGACATAGCCAATGTCCAGAATAGGGACCGACAATGATCACTGAAGAGAATCAAATAGACAAACAACAGACTGATATATTATATACGGAGTTGTATGATTATATAAAAGAATCTTTAAATAGTTATAGGTTACGTAATGTAGCTCCACATATATCAGAGGTGTTGATCAGACCTAATCTTCAAACACGAGAGAACCTGGCCAGCATATTGACATTTGTTGGAAACAAGCTAGGAACCTTTACAAATAACAGGGAAATTCCTACCAAATGGTTGTCACTTTTTACTATTGTATCTATACTGAATGTTTTGGTAGTTCATACAAATGTCCAGACGTTAGATAAGGTGATGATTATAGCCGGTTCTCAGATCAGCTCTAAAGAGCGCTTTATAATAGACGCTCTGTTTGAGCGGGAACTCAAACCTAATATGGGTGATTATATAAACTTGGAACCCCAATATCCAGTATTAAGCCCTAAAAGGCCAGATCAGGTGGGTTTCAGATATCCTCCTAAACTTAGCCATGAAACCGATGTTGATCTACTCGTCTTCTTCCAAAATGAAATTGACAAGCCGTCTCCTGAACCGATATTGTTCCCACAGCTTGTTGCTGACTGGCCTGCATGTTACAAATGGAAGGATCTTAATTATTTAATGGCTACTACTTTCAATGGCCAACGAAATGTTCCTGTTGAAGTCTGCTCGACATCTGCTTCTCCTGAATCTGCAACAAAGATTATTCCATTCAAAACGTTTGTACAAGATTTTTTAGTGACAAAATCAGATCTGATAGGGTATATACCTCAGTATAACATGTTGGATCATATTTCAGCTTTGAAAAATGACATATCTGTGCCGGATATATGTTATGTCGATACCTCAAAGCATGAGTATCCTCGGCCTACAGTTGTGGCATTATATTATGATGTTTCTATGGGACCAGAATCTACGGTCTTGAGCTTGCATTCAGATCCTTTATTCTGTTTATTCTGTCAAGTCGTTGGCTATGAATATGTGAGGTTGTATCCTCCAGAAACACCTAATATGTATCCTAGACCTACGGAGAATCACGACAACGGATCTAACAAGAGCCAAGTAGAACTGGAGCTCGGTAAAGACAACCTGGAATATCGCTCTATGTTCCAGGACTTTCCTTGGGAGTCTGGCTATATCGACTGTATACTTGGTCCTGGTGATAGCCTCTTTATTCCAAAAGGTTGGTGGCATTTTATCCAGAGCTGTTCAACTAGCATGAGTGTAAGCTTCTCATTTTAGCATATAATATATATATCAGTAAGATTAAATATCAAAAATCACTACTTTACCATCAACACCAGATGTTGAGAACTTGGTAACCTTTCCACCAGAGATAGCATAAGGTCGGATACCACTGATAGTGTTCTGGTGAATTGTCAGTAACTTGGTATTGTCCACAAAATTGCTACCTTTGAGATCCAATTGTCTAAACATAGAAAGTGCAGAGTTTTCTTGAGATTCTTCCTTATTTTGCTTGACAGGTTCATCAATAGAATGAGAAAAAGTCCAGCCGGAATCATCACCTCGGAATACAAACGGATGACAATCATGACCAGCGGAAACAATCTCATTCTCGTGGCTCCAAATCAATGTTCTTAATGGCAAGAATGAAGTGCTTACTTCGATGACGGCTCGAGGAGGCTGATCCGGAGCAGAAGGATACGCAATGACAATGGAGGAATCATGAGTAGCAAAAGCCAATACATCACCAGAAGGTGAGAATGAAACATCATGAACCCATCCGCCTGTCGAATTGGTAAAATCTCCACACAACGTCTGAAAGGGAAGTCGTTCACCCCATGCTGTAGCAGCGGGCTTAGCATCCAAACCTTTGACATAACCAGAGAAAACACGAGCATGACCATCGGTAGAGCCAGCAGCCAAAAGTACAGAGTTAGGATGCCAGTCTACAGAAAGAATAGTGGATCTAATAGGCTTCTTAATGTGCTTGGAAATCCACCAATCGTTCTCTTCTTCAAAGTAACAGACAGCAATTGCCCTTGCTCCGGATCCTACGGCAAACTTCTTTTCATCAGGTGACCATCGAACAAAAGTGGCAGCTCGGTTGATTCTCAACAGCACCAAAGTAGGTTTCCATTCACCAGATACCTGAGGTTCCCATACAATTGCGTTTCTGTCCTGTGAACAGCTGACAATCTTGCCACTAGGAGCAATATCAACAGATGTAACGGTTTTATCATGTTCTTTCAAAGTAGTTCCAAGCTGCAATTGATTTCCACTTTGGAAAAAAAGGTCAACATTGGTATTACGAGCTACAGCCAATAGTTGCCGGTCTTCACTAAAAGAGTGGTCGGCAACGGGTTCAATTCCAAGATTATGAACAATAGGCATTCTACGATTTACGACTATTTTTGAGAAATTGGATAATCAGGAGCACACTCTACTGATTGATTGCAATTGATGCCTCCCTGTCTTTTTTTGATGAAAGAAAGAGAAGTCTATGGTTTGAGTTTATGTTTCCCTGCCTCCCCACTTAAAAACCGCATAGAATTTTGGGCGTTTTTGCACAGCCGTGCTTTGGTTTTTAGTAGGCCATTTGCCAAAAAAAGGGCAAAAAACTTTCGACTTTTTGTCAAAAATCAAAAAACTAACAATATCAATATGTCAAACGATTCATATTCTACCCCACTTTCCTCGCGTTATGCGTCTAAGGAAATGTCTAGCTTGTTCTCTATGAGGACAAGATATTCTACATGGAGAACTCTTTGGTATACTCTTGCTGTTGCAGAGAAAGAGTTAGGTATCAATAGCATATCTGACGAAGCACTTGAACAGCTTGAAGCACACCTCGAAATCACCGACCAAGACATTGCCGAGGCTACCAAGCAGGAAGCCATTGTCAGACACGATGTCATGTCACATGTTCATGTTTATGGCCAGAATGCACCTGCTGCTGCTGGTATCATCCATCTTGGTGCTACATCATGTTTCGTCACTGATAATGCCGATCTGATCTTCCTCAGAAAAGGTTTGGACATTCTTATTCCTAAGCTTGTCAATGTCATTTCCAGACTTTCTCAATTTGCTTTAGAATACAAGGATTTGCCTGTTCTTGGCTGGACCCATTTCCAGCCTGCACAACTTACTACTGTTGGTAAAAGAGCCACTCTTTGGATCCAAGAGCTGTTGTGGGATCTTCGAAACTTGAAGAGAGCCCGTGATGATATTGGTTTACGAGGAGTCAAAGGTACTACAGGTACTCAGGCTTCTTTCTTGGCACTTTTCAATGGAGATCATGATAAGGTTGAAGAACTCGATCAGCGAGTCGTTGAGCTGTTAGGTTTCGATTTAGCTTACCCATGTACCGGACAAACATACTCCCGAAAGATTGATGTTGATGTGCTTGCTCCCCTTGCTTCTCTTGGGTGTTCTGCTCATAAGTTTGCTACTGATATCAGATTATTAGCTAACTTGAAAGAAATTGAAGAACCTTTCGAGAAAAGCCAGATTGGTTCGTCCGCTATGGCTTACAAGAGAAACCCCATGCGATCTGAAAGAGTCTGCTCTTTGGCCAGACACCTGCAGTCATGTTTCCAGGACGCTACCTCCACTGCATCTGTGCAATGGTTTGAACGAACCCTTGATGACTCAGCTATTCGACGAGTTTCAATTCCCTCTGCTTTCTTGACTGCTGACATTGTTCTGTCTACCATGTTGAACATTGTTTCTGGTCTTGTGGTATACCCTAAGGTCATTGAAAGAAGAATCCAATCCGAACTTCCTTTCATGGCTACTGAGAACTTCATCATGGCTATGGTGCAGCGAGGTGGTGACCGACAGGAATGCCATGAAAAGATCAGGGTTCTTTCTCATCAAGCTGCTCGACAGGTTAAGGAAGAAGGTAGAGACAATGATCTTATTGAACGAGTTAAGGCTGACGAATACTTCAAGCCTATCTGGGAAGATCTGCCTAAGTTGCTTGATCCTTCTACATTTGTCGGCCGAGCTCCTCAGCAGACTGAAAAGTTTGTTAAAGTCACTGTAGCTAAAGCTCTTGAAGGCTTTACTCATCATGTTACTGATGAGAAATTCCAGCTTGCTGTATAAACGTAGTCTTGATGGAATAACTTATATAAATGCACTTTTTTTCTTGGTTCATATCAAACTCCACAGATGAAGATCTTCCTTCTTCTGATTATTATGCTTAGCAGGTACTCCCTCTACAGATTGCTCCAAACCATTCACAGCAGACTGTGTAGGATTGACTTCATTACCTAAGAAGTCGACATCGAGATCGTTATCATTTTCCATATTCGTATCTTCGAGGTTGAATATTGAGGTATTATCCGGCAAAAACTGACTAGCAAGGTTTGTTATTTCAGTGTAGATATCCTTATTACCTTGCTTAATAGCCTCGATTTCTTCCCTGGTTTTTTGGATTTGTTCTTCCATAAGTAATACCAAACTTTCACGTGATTGATGGGGTCTATACTCATTCAAAAGATGATGCATGTTGATGAGAATGATACGAATGTCCTCCACTTTTACAGGAAACTTCTCAGGATTCACACTCATAATCTTAATGAGTTCTAGGAAATTCACCAATAATGATTTGAGCAGTTTTTTCAGTTCCCATACTCTGCTTTGATGGTTTGCTTGTACTGATTGTTCTGACTTATCTAATTCACTGTACAATTGCTCGACACCTGCTTCAGATAATGGCATTAATTGGTCATTTACTTGCCAAATGCTGCCAAAATTCGAATAGCCACCATCTTCTAATGGTTCTGGAGGTTGGAGATATTCTAAAGATGGATTTGCTAGGGCCTTTTCCCGCGCTTCAGCATCACTTAAATCCTGAGCTTCTTCAAGCTTCTTCAGATTCTCCTTAGTGAACGTTTTATAATACCAGGGAGGTATAGGGAACACAGATGATATCCCTGACATTGTTTCTATCGATAGTTTACAGTTTTTACGAGGAGTGTAAGATATGGATTTCGGATTGAATCGACGACGACTACTGTGAGAAAGTCAAGTTTAAGAATCTCTTGGGAATCAACAACTTCTTCGAGGAACTGGAAAATCAATCTCTCCATCTTGTCAAAACACTTGCATTTATTTAAACACACAGACCATTATGGTACGAAAGAAACATGCCAAAGGACATTCTGTAAAGTCTGGAAATGCTGATAGTTCAGCTGATGCCAGCAAACACAAAGTCGTAGCCCCTGTATCATTAGGTAGCACCGTAAACCCCACAGCTGAAGCTATACCTCCGCAAAACAATGGGAAATCTACTGTAAATTCCAATTATAAAGGGAAACGACCTACTGGTAACTCTAGTAATCGGGCTGTTTCGAAAACTGAGTCCTCGAGTCAAACTCATGGTTCTGATCTTGATTCCGGCGATAAAGATCATGATCTTGGTCCAGAAAGAAAAGAAACGAAAAGAAACCCTCAGAAAACTGCAAATGGCAAATATAAAGTGTTTCCAGATCATATAGAGAAGTTTCTATATCCTGGTGTTAACTTGGAATCTGACTATAAGCCGATTCAAGGAATTCCACCGCCATCATTTGAAGGAGATGGCACTACCTTGGATTGGCCTACATTAATGCAATGGGAGGATACATACTCTGTCGCTCCAGTAGTTCACACTGCAGAAGATACATTTATGACTCTGATTGAGGAGGCATTGGAAGAAGTGGATATTGCTGGAGAAACCGAACCTTACTTAGCTCGGCAAGCTCTTAGTATACTCATCTATGATCTATATTTGCGCTACAAAAGTCCAAAGGACTCTTCGGATAGAAGCATTACAGAGATTCGCCGGTTGCTGCAGGATTTGGTATTCCCTGTAACTGTGGAGGGAAGCTCATCGTTTCACATTGACCATATACTGGAGATGATGAAGAAGAATGCCAAGTATACATATGAGCATTATGCATTTTCCGACAAAGTTACTATAGGTCAGAGAGTCCGGCTGATGTCACTTTTGACGGCAACTAGGTGCCAATTGACCAAAGCTCAATTAGAAGGAGCCATGTCTGCGTTGGACCAATCATGGCCGAAATAAATAACAAAGGCAGTGTAGGAGTATGACAGAAGGAAACCGATGGCCTGAGCTGGAAGTCTCTTAAGAGGGTAAGTGGAAAGGGGTAGAGGGTCATTTAATGCTATGCTAAAGTGGGTGGACTAAATGATGCCTGCCTCCAGAATTGTGTTTATCAGACCTTTGAATTCTGCATTTGTAGAGAAACGGTTTTGCATCTTCTCGGCAAAATGTTGATCGTCACCCTTGTAATCTTCCATACCCTGGTAGAGATTATCGAGAATACTTCGAGCGGATGCATTCCATAGGAGCGTTATTTCAGATGCTAATCGGTCATGTGACTGTGGCTTCTCGGGGAGGGCTAGACCTTCAAGAGGCTCAATTGCCATATGTCTCTCCCATATTCCATTATTGAGATGCATCTGGACTCTTTCGTCATCATAATCCATGCTTCCTGTAAACTTGGTTGAAAGTTGCGAGCTTTTATTGGGTAATGGTTTTTCATAATCATATTTGCGGAAGTGCTCCATAGGATCAAACTTCTGTAATTGAACTGCTTGTTTAAAAGTCGCTTTCATCAGCTCGATGTAATTGGCTAGAATATCTTCCAGATCTTTCCTACTAGTGGATTTCTGGAATAGCCTCGGATATAATCGAGGCAATCGCTCGATCTTTTTCTCAATGACACAATCTTGAATGAAATAGATTCCTACACAAAAGTCCAGAAATGAGATACATCCATCTTTGTCTGTATCGTACACTTGGAAAAGAAAGTCTGAAAGCCGGTTGTTTGAACCTTTCGAATGTATCGACGTTGGTAGAAGCGATATGAACTCTTGTTTCGATATTGCAACGTCTGTACTTCGGTAAGACAGTGAGGCTATAGGTGAAGGTGTTTTCATATCTGCCAAAGCTATAAATAAGCTGTGAAGAGAAATGATTTCCAGTTGAGAGAATTTGCCATGCCAAGGTTCAACAATCTGCTTTATCGAAGGGTAATATTCCAAGTATGATACACACTGAGAAATATCATAGATTTCAAAGAACATTCGATGTCTTGTGGATTGCCAGCGAGTTTGTGGGCCACCTAACCATCGTATTCTGGCTGATTTAGGGATATACGTTTTGATTTTGACAAGCGGACTTAAGCTTGTACTTGCGCATTGAGAGCACATTGTTTTACCTGTTAGCGGATTGAAGTACAAGTTGTTTTGATACATGGGCGAGACATTACAGTTCTCGCAGCGTTCCATGACCAATTCTGCAGATATATCTGCTAAAATATCATGCGCCACATCATGCATCAATTCGTACAATATTTTGGAGTTATCCAGCGATTTCGAGGCTGATTTCGAGGTTGATATCGAGGTGGTGATATTATGGGCAATAATACCTTGTATTGGATATGTTTCGGCCAAATGGAACCTCCTGGGAACCAAGTACATTTCGCTTTGACAATCAATGTTGTTTTTGCGTTGTTTTTCTTTTTCCTGTTCATCTTCTTGGTAATCAGTATTTATTGGTTCTATTGAATCTGTGGAAGATGAAATCCCCCCATTAAAAACCCCAGTAAGCATAAATACATGATAACAGAATACAACAGCGGTAGTAGCTGCCATTATTTTGAAAGAGAAAAGATCTTTTATATTTGACATGGTGTTCGATTAGCCTCTATGCATGCGATCATATCTTTATAGGAACCTATATTGATGATGACATGAAATGAAATGTCCCATAGATTGTGAGGTCGTTGCCCGCCTGCCCTACTTTGCAATTCTTCTTTCTTAACAGACAGTTAATAGTCGAATATAACTTAATCAACAGAAGAACGTACAAACACACAGATAAACCATGAACGGACTTTGGCTTTATCTTTGTTGTATCTTTCTGAATTGTGGAAGCTTGTTTTTACAAGTTTTTTTTGCCGTGATGTACGTGGATCTTGAATCTGATTATATTAATCCTGTAGAGCTTTGTAGTCGAGTGAACCAAGTAAGTATAGCAGCAAGTTAAGCAATCCCCCCGAGTAAAAAACCAAAATATCAAACAAATTTATTTTTACTAACATTATTAGTGGCTTCCTGTAGATTTAGCTCTTCACTCTTTTGTTACATTTCTTTTACTGATCCATTTGGAATGGTTCTCAGTACTTCTAAATCTACCTCTATTAGTATTCACTGGAATGAAGTTTGTCAAAAACACTTATAAACTCGATGCTACGGAGATTTTCCGAACTGTGAATACACATAAGCGAAATGCCTTCATTAAGTTGGGTGTTTATTTGTTGTTCTTTTTCTACTACCTATACTCCATGATCACTGCTGTAGTATCTGATTATGATCCATGAAGTGTATAGACATTTATGGAAAGATCCCGAGGCTAGAAGCTTTAATAAAGTGAAGGCAGCAGGTGACCGAAGGGAACCGATGACCTGAGCTGGAAGTCTTATTAGGGAGTAAGTGGGAGAGACTTGAGGGATTTACGGCTATGCTAAAGTGGGTTAGATATATCTACATAGGATTATAAAAGACAATGAACTCATGAGCTTTCAAGATTATCATCTGTTATTTGTATCATATAATTGAAATTCTAGATTCTGATTATATATATATCTAGTCCTTTCCCTTGAGTTGGTGAAACAATTTGATGCATTAACAATGGTCTCTCTCTATATTTGATATCGGTATCGGTATTGGATATATCCGATCCTTCGCTACAGCCGCACCAACAATCGTTATCGGTATGAAGCAATTTAACGGCCGAGATCTACCGAGATATACCGAGATACCTAGCCAAGTAACCTCCCTAAAGCCATTATAGTGCTTGAAACTTTGTAATTGGTATTTCAACTATGTGAGTTTTCATTTGCCTCAATTTCAGATAAAAGAAGTCATCAAATCTGCTTTTCTCGTGGTCCAACCTTATATCGTTAGAGCTCTCGCTTTAACTGTGTAAGAAAAAGAAACGACGATTTCCCAGATCTAATATTGGCTGAGCCCAGAAAGATGAACTGCACTCAACAACCACCCCAAAAAATTTACTTGTTTTTAATATTCTAGAAATGAATGTCTAGCTTTTCTTCTTCTCATTCTGTGGCGATATCTGCAGAAAATTACTCGTTACTGCGGTTACGATAGATGTATATAACTATCCCGTTATTGTAGTTAGGATAGATGTATATAACTACCCCTGAATTTTGAACGCTTAGGATTAGTTTATTCCCCAGATTGCCCTAATAACTGAGTATAGAAGTTTTCAAGTTCTAAATTTCGTATTGCTTTAAAAAATAGTCTTTTACACTTCATTAAGTTATTCAAGTATCAATACAATATCATTCATTGTACTTAGATATAAGAACCATCTGATTAAGTGTTTTCTAAGCAGGACAGTCAGGGGTTGGCAATTCCATCTCACCAAAAGTCAATAAAACCAGGATTAAATCAGCTGAACCTTGGTTTTTGACTTGGTCAGAGTTATAAACTAACCATATGAAATTAACCAGAAGATTTTCAAGGAATTTAAAGATGTTTAATGGTTTTCGAAATTGAGGGATTATATGTGGCTTATTTAGGAAGTGTATGTGCCTGAGATCTTTTAGGATTTTAGAGATCTTCTCGAACACCCAAGATCTGATAAATCTGGATTCTTAAGAAGTATTTCCCATGAATACAAAACGACATATATTGGTCATTTTTAACAGGCAAATGCCATTTATTTGATAGAATTAGATTAAATATATTCTTTTGTCTTTTCGGCGACATTTATTTGGATTGCGCGCTTGAACTTTCCGACATACAACCCTTACATATAAAATGGCCAACAACGACAGTGTGATTATTTCCAAGCAGTTACTGAAATAATTTCTTCAAGGTAATAATTGTGTAAAAGAAATTGATTTAGAATTATTATTACAAACATGTCAGAAACGTGGACCTGATGATTCTCTTGATTCTGATGACTCCAGCGTTTGTCAGCCATCTGTTAGTAATGGAAACTCAAATAATGGCGAACCTGATGATCCCAATATGCCTCGATGTTCTTTTAGTGGTGGAAACTCTGATAAACCTGCTGGTTCTAACGAATCTCAAATAAGTGACGAAGACTCGGATATTGAGGTTGAACAACCAATCGAACCCGTTCAACGAGCTGAAAGCAAAGGCGCTAAGATCACTTCTGAGGAGAGAAATGTTCGGGAAAACACCTTGGAAAGGGATCACAAGAGAAGACGTAAAGAATAACAGCAGTCGGTTTCTGCGTTTCATTCTTCAACTGGTAATTCACGTCATACCTACTATTTAATGACAGCTCCAGAAGCCTTTGAATTCAAACCTTGTTCTTTGCCAGGGAATCAGTTGCCATGCATATCCTCTGGTATATTGACATATTCTGGACAACAACACGACACTTGAACACAGAATAAATGAAATATACTATCGAATTCACTATCATGCTGATAATGAACCGAATTACATTGTATTAAGCTTTTCTGATCCTTTTTGCCGGACTTATTGACAAAGTCATTGATTTGATTAACCGAGGAACCAAAAGCCCATCAACCTTATATCATTTCAAACAAGGAAAAAGTACAAAAACAGAAGAAGTAGGCCAGTTGCCAAGGACATTACATGATCTAGGTGCCGAAGTAGCCCAACCTATTCAGCTCTATTTCTGCTCACACAAACAACTACATTGGACAACTAGCTTATTCATCATTCAAATCACTTGAAACTTCTCCTATATACTAATATCATATATTTACATACAAAATAACCTTTATTTTATCATTTTTACTTCTATTTCCGCTTATGATTCCATCCATTTTCCTGACCAATTCCCCCCTGCTTCTTAGATCTTATCTCCTTAGTCTGTTACCCGGCCTATACCCCAACCCCCCAAAAAAATTCAATGGGTATTATACGCTCCTCTCGCAATAATGCAAGGGCCAGGATAACCCCGCAATTAATTTTATAAAGAAAAGATAAGTCTGTTGTGAAAGCGGAGAATAACCACTTTCGGCTGAACTCCAGTTGGGGAAAAGGATTAGTGGGATGCCAACGTAGATGATGAGGCTTGAATTTAGATGTTTCAATTCTTCAAAAGAGTAGGAAAGACTGATTTTCCGGGCTTATGTCGCTCAATCAATTCGATTCAATCAACCATTCAATGAAGTAAATCTAGACCCTGAATTGCCCCAGATAAGGGTACCAAAACCAAAATCAGACAGTAATCTATATCTATAATAAAAACTCCAATCAATAGAACAAACTTAAAACTCGCTTCCCCTCATAACTTTATTTATAAAATGACTTGCCTATAGTTGTTTAGAGCTTGGCATATGAAATCTAAGCTTAGAGAGAGACCAATGATTGGGGTGTGGCCCCCCCAAATTTTTCTTTCTTGCTCCTCGAAGAATCCACGATCTTGCCCTCTTTCTTTTACTCCACAAGAAAAAGGAGAGTCATTAAACTTCGAAAGCTGAATTGCGAAAATCCACATTAATTTTTTTATCCAGGTAGTTTCCGAGTTTCCAATTTCCTAATCCCTGCTCTTATTTTAATCCTTTTAGTCGAATCTATTTCAAAATGCCACCACAATATTTCTCATTTGCTCGACATGCTACCTCTGTTGAAGTGGGGGAGGCAAAACCCGGTGAAACCGCCCCTAGACGAAATATCTTGGCTAAAGATGGACCTTGGAAATCACCTAATAATATTCCTGAAATCACCACAATTTATAATCTGTTTACTTATTGTGTTGATAAGTATGGTGAAAAAGATTGTATGGGTTGGAGAACTTTGATCAACACTCATGTTGAAGAGAAGGAAGTCAAGAAAAAGGTCGACGGTAACATTCAAACTGTGAAGAAAAAGTGGACCTACTTTGAACTTTCTGGTTACAAATTCGTTTCTTTTAATGAGGTTTTTAGAAATGTGACTGATTTCGCTTCTGGCTTACGTCATATTGGTATTAAACCCGCCGAAGAACGTTTTCATATCTATGCACAAACTTGTAGGGAATGGCTACAGATTGCATTGGCCTGTAATTCTCAAAATGTCGCATTTGTTACTGCCTATGATACATTAGGTGAAGAAGGTTTGATGGCTTCAATGTTAGAAACTGATACTGTTGGCATATTTGTTGACAATTCTATTCTTAACACTTTGATTAAACCTTTACAACAAGCTACCAAGATCAGAATTATCATCTATCGTGAGGATACTCCGGACAAACATGCTTTGGAACAAATTGAGAAGATCAAAGAGGTTCGACCTGATGTCAAGTTCTACTCCTTCAGTGAAATTATTAAGTTAGGCCAAGAAAACCCCTATGAACCAACCCTACCTTCCTCGGAAGACATTGCTTGTATTATGTATACTTCAGGATCTTCTGGTGGCCCTAAAGGTGTTGTTTTATTAAACTCCAACGTTGTTGGTGGTGTTGCTGGTGTTACTGGTATCATTGATAAGGATATTGTTACACCTGATGATTTATTAATGGCATTCTTACCATTAGCACACATCTTTGAGTTTACTTTTGAACTGGCAGCGCTTTTCTGGGGTGCTTGTTTAGGTTATGGTAACCCTAAGACGTTATCTGATATTTCTATGAAGAACTGTAAAGGTGACATTAGAGAACTACGACCTACAATTATGGTCGCTGTTCCTCAGGTTTGGGAAACCATCCGTAAAGGTATTATCGTCAAGCTAAGTAAAAGTCCTTGGTTTGCTCAGAAGGTTTTCTGGGGTGCTTATTATGCTAAACAGTCGTTTCAATCATATGGTTTAGGTTTGCCTTTAGTCGACACCCTTGTCTTCAAAAAGATCAAGGATGCAACTGGTGGCAGACTTAAATATATCATGAATGGTGGAGCACCGCTTGCGATACCTACTCAGAAATTTATGAGTACATTAGTGGCACCCTTGCTTACTGGTTATGGTCTTACCGAGACCAATGCCAACGGTGCTTTGACGAATCCTAAACGATTTGATTTTGGTATCCAGGGTGAGATTGATTGCTCAGTTACTATTAAGCTGTTGGATGTCGAGGATGCTGGCTATTTAGCGAAAAATAACCAGGGTGAAATCTTGATCCAAGGTCCTCCTGTTTCACCATATTATTTCAAGAATGATGATGCAACCAAGGAAGGATATACTGATGATGGTTGGTTCAGAACTGGTGACATTGCTGAATGGACAAGTGCCGGTCATCTTAAGATCATTGATAGAAAGAAGAACCTTGTCAAGACTCTTCAGGGAGAATATATTGCATTGGAGAAACTGGAGTCTATTTATCGAACTAACGGTTATGTTGCTAATATCTGTGTTTATGCAGATCAATACCAATCCAAACCTGTAGCTATTATTGTACCTATGGATAGGGCTATTGTTGATTTGTGCAGCAAACTAGGCATAGAGCATCATGATGATGTTACTCATGACAAGAGAGTTATCAGTGAGATCAAGAACAGTCTTCTCGAAACTGCCAAGAAAAACGGCCTTAAATCCGTCGAACTTATCGAAGGTGTAGCTATCAGCAAAATTGAGTGGACTCCTCAAAACGGTTTCTTAACAAGTGCTCAAAAGCTTCAGAGAAAGAAGATTCTGGCAGATAACAAAGAAGCCGTCGACGCGATCTACAACTAAGTCCATTGTTACTTTTTATAGCCATTTGCTTCTTCTTTCTTTCTATTTTTCTTCTTACTTATTTCTTGTTTCCTCTTTTACCTTCAGTATCTTTATTTTGTTTTTTTTCAACATCTATTATTGTATCAGTAGTATAAGTATGTAAAAATCAATCAATGCTCAACACAAACACATGATATGTTTTTACACCATGAACTTCAATACGGCTGCATTGAATTCTTCAGGGTTGTCTAAATAAATGTGATGTCCAGCGTTTGGTATAACAGCGTACTCAGCTCTTGGGCCGTTCTTGATTCTAATAGATTCGCAAGCTTTAATACCACCACGGACATCCATCCAATCTCTGTCTCCATAAAGCCAAATAGATTCACAAGGGAGGTTGTGAGCTCTCTCACTCAACGGCCATCTTCCATGACCTCCTGGAGCCAGAAGGTAATTCAATGCATATTCACCTGAACCTTTAGCATTGAATATCCGATAAGAATAGTTATGCAAAGCCTGAGCCTCTTCAGGCACCAAGTTAGCAAATCTTCGTGATGTCCAACCAGAAGTGAATTTCGGTCCAAGTGGACCAGTTTTTCTCACAAGCACAAAAGGCGATACATGCTGTTCCCACAGAAACCTGAACCAATGTGGGATGGTATGCTTCTTGTTTGATAATTCCATAGGAGTAAGTCCATCTACTTTAACTATTTCCCAGGGAATAGAGTACTCATTTCTCGGTACACCTACAGGAGATACAAGCATTATCTTTTCTACTACGTCACGGAACTGCGATGCATATGAAGCTCCAATGTACGCGCCAAGAGAATGTGCCACCATCTTAAACTTGGAGATATTTTTGGACTTTCTCCAAGCCTCTAAAGACAATGTGAAAAACTCTTCTGCTTGTAGTACACCAGCCACAGGATCATCCTTCTTGGCAGAAATCTTAAAGCCAGGACGAGAACTAAGACCATAGCCTAGCAAATCTAAGGCATGAATTGTCCAGCCTTTTAGACTCGATACGCTGTCCAGATTCTTGAAGAAAAACCCAATGCCGGCCCCATACCCATGCAAGAGAACCAAGTGCTTCTGCTTCTCGGGGTCATCACCAGCATTGATGATTTCAAACTCGTTTATGTAATCACCATTTGCATTAACTGGGACCTTTAGCGACCGCGCTTGTCTCAGACCATCACTAACAGGATAGAAAGGTAGAAATTTCATAATATCATCCTGAGCACGTTGCAGATCATTACGTTTAAGCCATTGATTGAAAGAAGAAGAGTAACTAAGCGGGAACTTTGGCTCCAATATCTTACTTAATGCAATACCCGTAGGTGGTGTAGGAGGAACATAAGCAGCCGCATCCTGAATAGCTCTGCGTGTAATGTTGTTTGCTTTGGCAGCAGCTGTTGTTGAAGCACTAATAGCGTCTTTTAAACTCGATTTTTCGGGTATTCTCTTCGGCTTGTTGGAAACAGCAGCGACATTTTTAACGGACTCAAATACCTGACTTGTATAAGTTCTTCGGAACATTGTAATCTCGCGGTTCCGGGCCGGGCCAGGAACTTCTTTCTATTGGAGGAGCTAAATCGAATATAAAGTGGGCTGTTGTGTGGAGATTCAAAAACATGTCCTCGAGGAATTTAATTCTGTCGAAGCTCATCACCATATTCTAACGGCTTTTGTATGATTGGTGAGGCTCATCAAAGCAGCAACTACAACGACAACAACAACCAAAATATTTCTTTTATAATCTTCAAATTTCTATCTATTATAGTATATTTATCTTTTCCAAAACATATGCACTTCACTTTTTTACCCCACTATTCAGCTGATGATAGGCGTGAATACGTCAAAACTGCCAGTACCAATCTTAGCCATTCTACCTACAACAATTCTGGAAGAAGGTGAATCCAAAGTATCTTTATCACCATCCATCACAGCATTGGTCAAGAATTTACAAGTTGTTTCGAAACTCATCTTCATAAAAGGCGAGGTACTAGAATCAACACCTTGTCTGTTAAAAGGCAAGTAGGTACCTTTACTAGTCATAACATCTGCAATCAAGTCCAAATGTCTCAAGTTTACACCAATAGCATATGTCTGGAAAACATTGTTGATTTCTCTGACAATGGTATTCCTAGCTGCCTCAACACCATATGTTTTCAGGACAGAGTAGATATCGTTGGAAAGTATGCCATTAACATCAATGAACATGTCTTCATCCCACATGGCTCGGAAATTGACACCTTCAGTGACAAACACACGGCCGTCATTATGCTTGGCAGGTCTAATACATCTCGAGATGTGAGGAATCTCTCGGACAACCAGTTTCCTACAAAGCTGTTCAATGATGGTGACCATCAACACCTTCTTAGTATTAGCAGCAAACTCCATAGAGAATTCACACCATTCTCCCTTAGTGTCATCAAAGTTATACTTTCGGATGCTCTGGTATCGACCTATCACATCTTGCTGTCGAGCTCGAGCTGTCTCTGATAATGCAGTCTTTTGTGCTTCTTCCATTTCGGCATCGGAATCAGAGACATCACTATCATCAGAGTCAGAGTCAGACATAGAGTCTTCATCATCTTCACTGGACTTCTGAGCTTCTTCCATGACATCCAATTCTTCATCATCAGGACCATCATACGATATGGCTTGCTTACCACCATTTTTCTTGGCACTGTCATCATCCTCTGCATCAGAGTTCATATCCTCATCTTCATCTTCATCATCATCATCAGCAGCTTCACCCAAAGCACTTTCATTTCGTTCATGACCATCTTCTGTATCTTTGGGCTCACTTTCACCCCGATTGGAGGGAAGCGCTGATCCGACATCGCTGACAACCAGTTTATCTTGTTTCTTCAGCTCCTTGATTACAGCTTTCTCCAATTCTTTCAAAAATGAATCAGATACTACTTTCTGCAAACCTTCCTTGGCAACGTCATACTCTTGTTCATACTCCTTCTGAGAAAAGAACTTCAGCTTGACAGTATAGGTTCGGCACATGTTATCATTAGCATTCAAGCCAACGCTCTCAGTAACTGTAACCTCATTGATAACCTCACTAAGAACGATTCTAGTCACACCTCGACAGAATACATCAGCGTTTTCGTCGGAAATCTGAGGTAAGATTGGCAAAATCATCTGTGGAGTTTTGATATTGGCACTGGCTGTCATGATAATTTCTCTCATACGAGGAATACCCAAAGTGACATTAGCAGCACCGTGACCTGCGAAATGGAAAGTGTTCAGAGTCATTTGCGTCGAAGGTTCACCAATAGACTGAGAAGCAATGATACCTACAGCTTCACCTGGATTGACAACAGACTGAATATACTTGAGCTGCATAAGAGATCGGAATTTCTTTTCAGTGATACCACCCTTGTTCTTTTTGTCTTTCTTCTCAGGGAATAAGCTTTGATTATCCTTGATAAATGCTTCCAATTTCCTTTCAAAGTCTTCAGATACACTTCCCAAGTATTTAGAAGGACTATAAACAGCCAAAGTAGGATCAAACTTGTCCACATCTTCAGGATGCTTCTTGCTATACTTCTTGATCTTCTTGGAGTACTCAATGGCAGAGTCAGTGTCGATGAATTCGACAGAGCTCTTTGGCTGATGTTTTTGAAGAAGCGATTCATAGTTTTCAGCACAGAACTCAAACTTCTGCAAATATGACTCCTTGATAACGTCAACAGCATCACCACCATACATAAATTGGACAAGGCTTCCATCGCTATCTCTAACGGTATTATCATATTGAGTTGAAATACCTTCAAGTTTCTTGATTAAACATCGCTGCAAGTAGCCAGATCGTGAAGTCTTGACAGCAGTATCAATAAGACCTTCTCGACCAGCCATACAATGGAAATAGTACTCTTGAGGCTTAATTCCAGAAAAGAAACGACCAGCAATATAACCGCCAGCCCTTGCTTCCGTTTCAAATGGCTTGAAGGAGGGCAATGTCTTACCGCTGACCATGACAGGCACTCGACGACCTTCTAAAGCTTGCTGGCCAAGCAAACACATAATTTGAGACACATTCACATTCGAACCTTTAGCACCAGACAAAGACATCTGTTGCATATTATTCTGAGGGAAGAGCTTATCACTACCGTCAGGAATACATTTCGAAATGACACTGGATGTAGTAACACCCACCTTGTTCTGTGCAATAGCATCTAAAATAGCCAGCTTATTATCATCTCGCAAGATTTCTTCTAGTCGTCTCTTAAGTTCAGGATCATCTTCTTTTGTACCTTCAGGAAGATTAGCAACTTCAACAGCAGCTTTCAAACCCATATCTTTTGAGTTATCCAATATTTCTCTTCTCCAGTTATTACCTTCAGCAGTAAGCCAAAGATCATCCATTCCACATGTGAAACCAATGGCCATAATATACTTGGAGAACAATCTGCCTAAGACACTTAAGAGGACACCAGATGTAAAAGCGCCATAAATCTCATGGATCGAGTGAACAAGACCGTAGTCGGAAGCACCATATTGAGATTTATCAAGAATACCACACAGAAGCTCTCCATCTTTGAAAAGAACTTCATTTTCTTTTGAGTGTGGACTCCAGTATTCATTCTTAATCTTGTTCTTAGACTTGAGATTCAAACCCGGTCGGTCTAAAGGCTTCACGTTCAACAAAATAGTAGTGATAACCTGTTTACCAGTCCACATAGGTACAGGTTTCAAAATAGTAGGAGCAACAGTTCTAATCCTACCGCTGGTAGCATGACCATCTTCGGGCCGAATACTACCGTATACAAGTTGTTGATACTGTTCACGGCTGAAAAAAGTGTCCTGGTTAGTCAACCATACTCCAGCGGAAATATGATCCTGGATTAGACCACGAAGAGGCTTACCAGAGGTAGGAGTCAAATACTGGGAATCAGTATTAGCCAAAAGGAAAGCTTCAGCTCGGGCTCCTTCATTTTGAGGGAAATGCATGTTCATCTCGTCACCATCGAAATCCGCATTATAACAACCAGTATTAGCATAATGCAATCGAAGAGTCTTTTCTCCTGGAAGGACTCGCACTTTGTGTCCCATCATTGAAGCTTTATGTAATGTAGGTTGTCTGTTCATAAGTACAACGTCTTGATTTCTAATATGTCGATAGACTTTCTTATTCACGACACCTTGGGAACCAACTGAACCAGAAGGAGTTATAAGTTGGTTAGCTAATGCAGTCCTTTGATCCAAAGTCATGTTTTGCAGAGATACAAAACTACCGTCTTCATTCTGCACTTGAGTAGCACCAGGCCAAACATTCGGGCCATTAATCACAGCTTTTCTCATCTCTTCAAAGTTGTATGCAGTTACCGGTTCTGGATAAGTCAGCTTGATAGCGAAAACTGGCGGAACACCGATTTCGTTGGTCTCAATATTAGGGTCAGGAGAAATAACGGATCGAGCTGCGTAATTGACACGCTTACCCATCATATTCTTTCGGAAAAGACCTTCCTTTTTCTCCAAAGCTTGTTTAATACCAGGCAAGGGAGCTTTACCTCCTTGACTACTAGGATTCTTTGTGCTATCCAAGAAAGAATTGACATCAGTTTGGATGGTAACAAAGTTATTCATTAATTGGGTAAAGACACTCTTTCGCTCTTCACCAGCAATTTTTGCATTGAACAACCGGGTATACTCGTCATTGAGATCCCTTATTCTTAAGGAAGTAGTAAGAATTTTCGAAAGTAACTCGTTCTGAGGACTAGCATGGACTTCCTCACCCATTTGTGACGGCAATCTGAACCTAGTAGGAGGAACAACGAGGCAATGAATAAAAAACATGTCAGCAGTGATTTTCTCTTTAGAACCGGGATGCATTTGGAAAAGAACGTCGACGATTCCCTTTTCTCTGGCGAAAATAGCCCTCATAGTGTTTCGAACTTCAATAGAAAGAACATATCGACTAGAATCACCATCCTTAGCTTTTGGTGGGGGTATAGCGCCTAAACCAGGGACACTATAATCAGTATCAGTGGCAGTACCTTTCTTACTTTCAAAAACCATAGGAGCTCTTTCGCCACCTTTGATTCGATTGTTAGAAACTTGCTTAGAGGTCAAAGGCATTTCAAATATCTTAGAAACGCCATCCTTTCTATATTTTGGGGAAAACATTCCACAATTGTCACATTTAGGCCGTGCTAACAACTTCTGATAAAATTCGTGAATGCACTGCTTTCGTTCTTCAAGAACAGCAGAGGTCTGAACTCCATATTCAGTAGATGTACCATCTTTGATAGCCTTTTTGATAACTTCTTTAACGTAGTGTTCTCTTCGACTTTTAAGGTCATCATTCTGCAACATTTCAGCAGCCGCGTCAGAAGGTTTCTTAAAACCTAGACCTGCCTCATCTTCCTCGCCTTCTTCTGCTTCGTCAACCACATCCACATTATTATCGAGTCTGAAATGCTCAACTACAGAGCACTCATGTACTAAGCCGTGTTGAAGAAGCCTCAACTTACAAATGTACAAATGGGTCTCCAAATCTCTCAGTCTAAACTTATGACAATAAAGACAAGCGGATCTCAAAAGTGTGTACATTTGAGAGAAGAACATGGGGTTGTAAACTGGCATAGGCAATTCAATATGACCCAAATGACCAGGACAAAACCGATCATCCAATCCACAAGTAGTACACCTAAGAAGTTAGTAAGGATATAATAAAAGAAGCGTAAGAAGAATAAAACAATAAAATCATACGTACATGTTCTTTAAAAATGCACCAAGGGAAAGATCATATAGACCACCAGATATGGGATGGCCAAGATTGTCAAATACATCTGGCGAAGTGATCTGCTTCACAGATAGGCGCTTGATGTCCTTGGTAAATAGGAAACCAAAGTCGACTGACTCAATCTCAGTACCCAGAGGAACAGCAATATCCATAGTGTCTTTTTACCGTCTGTCACTTCTTATTTACTAAGATTGTTGGTCTGATCGGGGATTTATAAAAAAAAAGCTTTTGAAGGAAAAAAAATTTGGCAGAAAAAATTAAATTTCCATGCACAGCCGTGCCAGGTTGTTTTTTGCCCATAGGATTTGTTTATGGTAGTTCGAAATACAGATTTGGAATAAGCATCATGCTAAAAAAACAAAAAAAGCATTTATGGTAGCATGATGTTGTTTTATTCTTATTATGACCTTTCTTTTATATATTAGATTTTGATTTTATACAGTTTTGTATAACATATAGCTGTTAATATGAGTCTAGGTGGAACCTCAGGTTTCAATGTTCAAACTGGAACTGGAGCTTGGCTTGGACTATGGAAACCTGGTGTAAAAGTTGAAAGCACATTGGATGGTGTAAATTCCAAGGAGGAAGTCACTAAACGAACAAAGCTGGAGAAAAGAGATTGGTTTAGAATTTGTCTGCTTCTTTGCATATCCTTTTATGTGTACGGTTTAGATGAGTTTCGTTCTACTCCGGTAGTTGTTCCCGAGGAAGCTCGAGTAGGAAAGGCCGTTAACTACTATGTTAAAGGCCAATTTTTCCTAAGCCTACCTGGATACCCTTATGTAACAGCTCAACTATTATATACAGTGATGAAGATGATTGGATATGATGGTAGTTTCCCGTTTGTTTATGCTGGTATGCCGTATGATCTTAGACAGACTAGTTTACCGCCAGATCTTACCGATTCGTTCCATTACCCTTATATGGCATCTAGATTTATCAGTATAATTATTGGTCAGGTGTCCGTTATTATTACATATGGCACTTTGAAATTGCTAGGGGTGAGCTCTGGGAATTGTACTCTAGGGGGGTTATTTGTGATATTCGAGAATAGTTTTATCACTACGGTCAGGTACTCCTTAGCAGGGACACTCGATTTAAGTGTGGTCGCCATTTATCAGTATCTAAGATTACGAAGCATGATATTTTCAAACAGCTTATCGTGTGCTCTGTTGCTTGGTGTCTGCTGTGGCCTGAGTTCAACACTTGGCGAATCAGGTATTCCCCTTTTATTGTTAACCTTAGGAGAATTCTTGTACAGAGCATGGTGGCTTGCTAGTGAAGTTAAGAATTCATATCTGAAAGTAATCTCCGGACTTGCTTTGAAATACATTGTTATTTGCTTAATGACTGTCATGACTTTCAGCTTTTTTGTCAGTAGTCATGTTTGGATGACTCCGCTTACAGGGCCAGACGATCGTAAGATGTCCGGACAGTTCCAATCTTCTCTGATTGGAAATGGACTTGCTCCACCAGGGTTTTTGGTGCCGAGAAACGTATCTTATGGGAATGTTGTAAGCCTCAGGCATGTGAAGACACATTTTCTGGTGCATTCACATCCTCTGTTTTACCAAGTCGGATCTGGGCAGCAGCAGGTTACTGCTGTGGATAATTATGATTCTGATTGTTTTTGGTATCTAGAAAAAGGGTTTATAGAGGAAGGTGAGACTGCTCCACATGCTTCAGAATCTATTGCTGTTATGGATGGTGATCCACTGCGACTTTTACATTCACAAACAATGAGAAGACTGCATTCGCACAATATTTCTGCGCCTGTGACTGCTTCAGAACTTCAGTATGAAGTGTCATGTTATGGTGCTGACAAGCACCCCGGTGACATAAATGATGTCTGGATCATTGAAGTGGTCGACCGGGCTTCTCTCGAGCAGGCAGAAAGACAAGTGCTAGCACTTGATTCGTATGTGCGATTTAGACATTTATTTACCGGCTGTTATTTGATAACACATAGGACCAAGTTACCATCTTGGGCCTACAACCAAATGGAGGTTACGTGTGCTTTCAGTCCTAATCCACAGGCAACTCTATGGACAATTGAGTACAATATGAGATCCAACATGTCCGACATTCCTTTTGAGAAGCTTACCAGATATAGTCCTCCTAGTATTCTTGAGAAAGGAGAGGAGTGTTTAGACGTGGTAGGTGAAGATAAAAACACGAACGTGCTTTCTGTTAAATCGTCATCATATATGGACAGTGCACTGCTGCTTCCCTTTCTGATAAAGCCTCAACTATTAGCAATGTGGGGTGATTATACTGGTAATCAGGTAGCATACTTTGGGAATATTGTGGTGTGGGTTCTATCATTGATAGCCTTGTCGATTTATCTTCTGAGTAAAGTATGTCTTTGTATCTTGTTGCAAAGGGGCGACAAGCCTGGATTTAAAGACCTGGACTTGGTGGTGAAATACGATCATAGTATTGGGAAATGTTTTGTTGGATGGTTGGTATTGTTTGTAGGGCTATTGAGTGTCAAGTCGGAGATCTGCCTGAGTCTTTATCTACCTTGTTTGTACATGGGTATCCTAACCTTTATAACCATGTGGGATTTTCTGCATAAGTACTATATTCCGAGCAGAAATGTTCGCAAAGCCTTACAGGTCTTGGTGATTGGCCTACTTTTGAACTACTATATTGTGTATAGACCTTTGAGTCTAGGTCTAGACTGGTCAATACCTTCCTGTGAATCTGCAACTATGGGACTCTGGGACTTTAATTGTGACATATATGATAATGAGACTATCAATAATGTTCCCTATGAGGCAGAGAAGTTTGAGGAAGAGTTTCTTGGATGCATTCCTTCTGATTACTTTGAAGGAGAAGAAGGTGAGAGGAGAATTGCTGCCAGTCAAAGCTATGTGTTAGAGGTACTTACTGAAGTGCCAAATGTTGATGAAAGGTTTCCAGAGGCCACTACTTCAGCAGAGATGATATTAGAGTTGGATACGAGTAGAAATGAGATGACGTATGGAGAGGATAGACAAGTATATGTTAGTATGTAGTTCTTAGCCAATTATCACCTCACACAAGTTAGTATTACGTTTTTACTTTTTTATTTTTACTTTCACTTTCACCGCTACATTTTTACTCTCACTTTCACTTTCACATTTCTATCACCTCTGTCTTGGTTTAAACACTCATTCTATCATAACTGGCGTTCTAGTTAACTTGAGATTTGATTTGAGAGGTTGGCCCAACTTCATCACTACTAAACTGTATCAACACATTCATATTGTAATGGCAGCCATAGAAGCGGTTTATATAATCGACATCAATGGCAAAACGATTCTGAATTTCCCGATAGAATCTAGCCCGCCTGAATTAGATACTCTTGTGCCGTTGATCATCAAAAATGACTACATATCCAGCATTCGAAGAGACAGCTATACGGAGATTCCTCCACTAGTCGAGATTTCGTCCTCAAGGATATTATACTCACAGAGGGTAGGGAACAGTATATTTATGTTACCATGCTCTTCAAAAACACCGGCTTTATTGCCATTCGAGTTCACCAATCGACTAGTAGCTGTATTTGAAGATTTCTTTTCTCCTCCGTTGCTGTCTATGAAGATTGAAAGTAACTACGACACCGTTACTCATATATTGAGTGAAATGATAAATGGCGCATATCCTTATATAACCCAAACAGATATCATACGAGATGTTGTTCCGTATGGGGGTCTATTGAAAAGGTTACTGTCAAGCTCTTCGGGGCCTTCTACCGTCTCAAGTGTTCCTTGGAGACGAGCTAATGTTCGACACAACTCCAATGAACTATTCGTGGATATCATAGAATCTGCTTTCGTTATATTTCCACCCATAATAGAAACTGCGACCAATATTGGAGTTTCTTCATCATCAGCATTTTACTCATCATCAACAGGGGCCAATTCTCAATCCACAGGTTTAAGCAATGGCAGCGGAGTTACTAGTAAGCCCATTATCTATCGGGTAGAGGGCAATATTTTTGTTACATCGAAGCTTTCCGGTACACCTGATGTGCAATTGGTTTTAGGGCTTAAAGGCCACACGATAGATTATCCTTCATTTCATCGTTGCATTAGAGTATCGACCTGGCAACAATCACCAGGTGTATTGTCATTTATACCGCCAGATGGTAGGACTCTAATAGGTTCCTATACACTGGATAATATAACGGGAAATATGCTAGTTGGAGCACAACTGAAAAGCGGTCTCGGATTAGCCAAGGACGAGTTTGAAGTAAAAGTGTGGACTATGATGTCAAGATCCGTCAAACATATCGAAGGCTTATATGTAGCCATTGAATGTAGTGAAGCTGTTCAAGGAGTACAGAATGTCAGATTGACGGCAGGAGACTTCCATTATAATGATAATGGTATAGGTGAGTGGAGATTCCCAGGCAACATTGCTCTTGGCTGGAGTGCTACATTACGAGGAACCTTGAAGTTGCACAATAACGGAGAGGTCGAAGAACATGCGGACCGACGAGATGAATTAAGTGAAACGAACTTTGATGCACGGAAGGCTGTATTCCCTAAGTACGTGTCATTGAAATACTCTGCTATTGGTTCTATACCTAGTGGTATAACTGTAAATTCATTGAAAGTCTCTGAAGCTCGCAGCTTTAATGAAGGAACCGAGGCATTCAAAGGTGTGAGATATCTAACTAACATTGGTGAATATGTGGTTCGATAAAATGATTCTATTGTTCCGCAGTCTTAGGCTTTATCTCAAAACCTGTCTCTATAGCATGAATTATATCGGTCAAACTATTGACAACCAAATCCGTTTCATCAATTCCATTCAAATGTACATTGACATCACTCTGTAACAGAATTGTTGCTGTACCAGCTCTGAAGCCTGCATGCATGTCATCTACTGAATCACCAACCATTATCAGATTCTTCGGCTCAATTCCCCAGGATTCCGCAATATGAAGTATTCCTGCAGGGTGTGGCTTCGGGGGTTTAAATTCCCGAGTTACTATGGGTTCTATACTAAAGTCTTTCAAGAAGTTAGTCCTTAGATGTTCCACAGGCAAGGGGAAGTTCCTGGTACAGATGGCTTTAGGCAAAGAGTTTTGTTCTAAGTAGCTCATCAGGACCTGAATGCCCGGTTGTGCTTCCATTTTCAACATTGCCGCCCTTTCAATTACCCTAAGTTTCTCCTGGGCTATTTCCTCTTCTTCTGGTGGAAGAGAATGCACATAGTCTAAGATATCTACAGATTTAGTTACGCCTAATGAATCCCTCATTTGTTGGAACATATATGTTTGAGGGAGACACAAGGTACCGTCCATATCGAATATAACGCCTTTAATAGCAATATCACCTGCTTTCACAGGGTTCAATATCATCCGCATTTTTGCTTAGCTAATAATGATTGTCTCGAGTAGCTCGAAGAAAGTAGCAGAGCTTGAACTGAACTTCCACGCTTGAAGCTGGTTGGGAAAAACTCCGGCCGTACAATCCTACCGAACAATCGCACTCCCACTTTTCCAACACACCAACACACTTGGCCAGCGGCAACTGTATTTGGCGCGAAAAATAGCACTGCACACTTGATTGATAAAGGGTTTGCACTTATTAAGATACAATGACTTCATCTATACCTTATGATCCGGATTCTTATGATGCAGACCACAATCCGTTTGCAGAGGAGACGTCACCTTTCGGTAGCCAGAAACTGAATAAATCTAGTGATCTAGATACTGAGGAACATGCTGCGGGTGACAGCATTTACGGAGGAGTTAATCAATCAGTAGTACATACTGATGACACTTCTATTGATGAAACAAGCCATTTGGATGATCAATCTGCCAAAGAGAATAAGGGAGACGATATGACAGATGTCCCTGTTTCTAATACTTTAACACCGACGGTTAATAATACGAGTACTCCAGTTTCTGGTAAAAGGAAAACTGTGAAAAAGTATAGGTTAAGCATCAAAGTCACTGCTGTTGAAAGACAAGGAAAAAAGGACCCTATTATTCGATTTGATGCCTATACAACACTACCACGTTTCAGGACATCAATGTTCCGAGACGTCAGGAGAACACACAATGAGTTTATCAAATTCTTTGAGCATTTGAATGGTGCAAATCCTGAGTGCTTTGTATTAAGTGTGCCTCCTGCTGCTACGTCTGCTGGTGCTGGAACTGAGGAAGATGAACAGAAACTGAAAACTAAAATGCAATTATGGTTTGATAGGATCTGTAGTAACCCCATTCTTGCTAGAGATGAAGAAATGATTTACTTTATCGAAGCGGACTTTGGTTATTCACCAGTGGTTAAACGAAAGCCACCTGCTACAGGTCTCACACGCAAGGCTATGAAGCAATTGAAGCCTCCTCATGATGACGTCACAGAGTTACAGGAGTTTAGACCATTGATCAAACAGGTGTATACGGTTGGGATAGATGTTCATGCCAAACTGGAGAAGATTTCCAAAATAAGGAGGGGACTTGGCTCTGCGCTGAATGAGTTTGGTTCAAAAACCGCTCTGACATGCAACTTAGAAGCTCATCAAGGAATGATCAATATGTGGAGGAAGTTAGGGAAGACATTGACCTATTTGGGTGACTTGGAACTTGTAAAGGCTACAGCAGAACTAGCATCTCTAGGTGATGCTGTTCAACAATCATCTGCAGATGCGTTTGTGGCAAAAGAAGCACTTACTAACCGGCATTTGCTTATGAGAGAGCTGCTGAAAGCTCAGACGAGCACAGAGTCAAAACACCAAACAGCAATCCGCGTGAAAGCATCTACTAATATCAATCCTGGGAAAGTGGATGAAGCGATTTCTGCTTTAGAAGAGGCTACAAAACTGGAAGAACAACTGACGAATAAACTGCATCGAGTCAGTGAGAACATGCTTTTCGAAAAGAAGATTCTTCTTAGTAATATCGAGACAGACTTATCATGTTACATTAAAGAGTATGCAGTACGCATGATTGAGTCGGAAAGACGTGCGTTGTCGTCATGGGAATCTATACGGCTAGACATTAGAGCTGTAGATGCCAATGGGGGCTTGAGTAGACTTGGGCGTGAATCAACGCCAGCCAACAGAAGAGCAGCGATATCTAAAAGTCAGAATATATCAGGAGATAGTTGGAGTGGAGATAGGACAAAAAGAGCGGTTGATTTGGAAAGTTCGAAACCTATTGATGAAAACACTTCTGTTGACGAAGATGAGCCTGAGATGGCAGTGGATGCACGAAGTGCTGCTAGTCTACTAGCTGGATCTACTTTTTGATGTCCAGCCAATATTGAGTCATAATATTGTTATTATTTGTTACCACCACTTTATAGTTTATTTATATATCAAGAAAAATCCATTTTATATCAATTGTCTTTCCTTTTCCTTTTTCTTTTCTTTAGATTGTTATATCGATATTTCTTCGAAAAAGTTTGGCACGGCTGAAAATCTCTACCACTTTTGTTCACACAAACAACCTCTAGTTGGAGCCACGACGGTAGGACAAACTATTTCGTTGAAAGATATTTGAACTGCAATTATGGGTCTTTTCGAGCAGATCCAGAGGGCAGCCCGTAAACGAGGTGTCACGGAGAAGCGTATGAGCCTGTTCATGTTGTATCTGTCCTTTGCGACAGTTACAGCTGGTGTGGTCTGGCTGTTCATATTACCAATAGATGGTCAACATCGTCGCACATATATATCAGAAAACGCTCTAATGCCTTCTCAAGCTCACACGTATTTCCGAGAATCAGAATGGTATATAGTACGTGGATATAGAGAGGAGGTTAAGATGCTGAAAGACAAGACAGAAGAGGAACGAAACGAAGCACTATTAGAATGGTTCAACAGCATTGGGTTGAAAAGTTCGAGTCAAAACTGGGATGCCAGTCATGGCAATGAGAAAATCAATGGAACAAATACTTATGGTATAATGCATTCGCCTAGAGGTGATAGTACTGAGGCAATGGTCTTGGTAGCACCCTGGATCAATAAGGATGGGCAGTTCAATGACGGTGGTGTGGCGCTGGTGATTGCATTAGCAAGGTATTTCAAACGATGGAATATCTGGTCGAAAAACCTTATCTTTGTAGTGACCAGTGATAGCCATGCATCATTACGGTCTTGGGTGACTGCTTACCATACATCCTTGAAAAGTACCGCTGGATCCATTGAAGGAGCTCTGGTACTAGATTATCCTGAACCGAGCGATTACGTGGATGCCGTAGAGATATTCTATGATGGTTTGAACGGCCAGTTGCCAAATCTAGACCTATTGAATTCTGCTGTTCTGATCGCCAAGCATGAGTCGTTTCAGGTTATAATAAATGGTGTTGATTCTTCGTTTATCCATTATACAGATAAACTAAGGACACTTCTAAAAGGAATTTTCCAGCAGATCTTTTCAGGAATTACCAATGGTCCTGGAGGTGAGAACTTCAGTGGTTGGAAGATAGATGCAATCACAATTCGTGCTAAAGGAACATCAGGACCAATGGATATAACGTCTTTCGGACGAATAGCAGAATCATTGTTCCGATCCGTTAATAATCTGCTTGAGCATTTCCACCAGTCATTCTTTTTCTACCTGCTGTTGTCACCTAAGCATTTTGTATCTATTGGAACTTACTTACCTTCAGCGATGTTAATCTCTAATAGTTTTCCTTTGGTTGGTATGTCTCTTGTTCTCAGCAACAGAACACCATCAGACAGTGGTATCAGTATTACCACACCTATATTTATTGTGTTAGGCATTAGTGGACTCTGTTTTGTGCTTGGTTACCTTATACTGTCATTAAGCTCATCAATTGCCCCTATAGCTTTCGCAGCTAGTGGAATTCTGATTTTCACAGCTTGTTCACTAGTAGGACCTTTGATTGTGGTAAACCGAACCACTTTATACCAGGTATTCAGCATCATACTGGTATTACATGGTTTATATCTCACGACCTTGGCTACTGTAAACTTTTCTCTTTCGCTGGCTCTCGGATTAATTACTTTCCCCTTGACCTGGGTTCGTCCAGGATGGAACCCAGTAAGATCTGCTTTTATCCTTCTCATATTGTCACCTTGGGTTGGCCTCTATGCCATGGCATTATACACTGGAAATTCTTGGAGTACTATAATAAATGGTTTGCTCTGGGGTTGGAGAGAATTGGATCTGTGGACTTATGGAATCATTATAGGCATTTGGATGCCAATATGGATTGCTACACTTCTGGTTAGCAAAGTCAAGATAATTGTAGGAGAAGAAGTGAATGAGGAAAGAAAAAAAATATAGGTACTTACCTAAATAGAATTTACAATACAAAACGACTCTAATAGTCATCAATATCTATAACTAAGTTATCATCGTCTATAACAATAAGGCCGCTGTCATTGCTGTTATCTGTTTTATCAAGCTTGGCCTTTTTGATAGCTGGCTCATCTGAAGATTCAAATAATCGCTTAGCAACAGGTGCTTCTTCAATCTCGAAGTCGTCTTCATCCTCGTCGTCATCATGTGATTTAGACTCATCTTTAGGTATAGGCTTGAGGCCAATTGCTGGTGTTCCATCTAGAATATACTTAGACTTTAGATCGCGATCATCTTCGATATAAATCTCTAGATTGACCTTCGTATCATTGTCTTCCTCATCAATGATTGTTATGAATGCACCGTCACCTATATTCAAGTCAGCAAGTGTCCTTGATATGTTATCGTCAAAGTCAGGGTCATACACTAACTTGTCGGTCACTATACTGAATTCTTCACTGTATCCCAAATCTAGTTTCAAAAGAGATTCTACAAGATCTCCAAGTGTAGTAGTTAAAGGGTTTGTTTTAAGGACAGCTCTAGCCACGCCTGAAACTACACAATATGGGTTAGGAGGTTGAAGTTTCTCGGTGCTGAACACTCGATCAGGTTGTTTAGATAAGAATACCATACGAGCTTCGTCCAATTTATCCTGAAGTAGTTTCAGAGATTGTAGTACACATATACCGGAGATGATAGCATTGGTTGTGGCAATTGCAGGAATAATATTACCAGCGATTTCTTTGATATCAAACTTAGACTTGACATCAATAGAGAAGACTATGCTTCTAATATTAGCAGCCGCTACCACAAAATCTAAAGTATCTTCATCATCTTTATCGAAGGATATACCGAAATCGACACCGCCATTCTCAGAAATGCTTTGTTTTTTTCTGGAAATAAGACGGTCAAGACTATCAAGAAGCACGGCGAGATTCTCTTCTAAAGACCAAGATGAATGCTGCTTGGAAAGTACTATATGTGCATCGACTCCAGTGGCTTTGTCAGCTATATCATCATAGTCTAATGAAGTCGGTGGCTTCCTTGTTTTCCACATAGAGTCCATAGATCTCAGGCGATCTATATCATGCTTGAATACTTTATTGAACATCTTCTTGGCGAATCCTTCATCGAGTAACGCTTGCCTTAGCTCTTTCAATTCGTTGGATTCATTAACAATGTTCTGCTTCTCTTCAGTACTTAGTTCATTACCATCTTCATCTTTCATTGACGATTCCACATCATCGACTTCATCATCAGCAGCTACAGCTTCAGAGTCTGATTCAAATAACTGCGACATTAAATAGTTCTTAGCCCACACTATACAGTGTATAGGTTGCGAAGGAGTACTTCTTATAGTACAAACAGGGAACGTTTTTGTCACCGGTTTAGGATTACAATCATAACATTCAGTTTTACCGCTGACAATTACCTGAACCTGACCATTGAAACCAGCAGTTCCACTTTCTATCAAAGGAGTATCAGCTGCTAAACAGATTCGATTTACATGTCGGCGGGCATCCAAGTTATCCAGAGCATTGAACACGATATCGAACGATTTGAACCATGCAACATTGAACTGAGCATCTTTGATATTAGCATGATAAGCTACAATGTTGACATCCGGGTTGAATTTGGCGGCTGATTCCTTGGCTACTATTGCTTTTGGCTTCTTGATATGTTCTTTTCTAAACAAGAATTGTCTGTTCAAGTTACTCAGATCAATGGTATCTAAATCAACAATATGTATTTCACCAAAACCAGTAAGCGCTAGATCTTTCAGCAATTCGCACCCAATTCCTCCAGCTCCTACCATAAGTATTTTGGACTAATGTTAGAGATCTAGAAGCAGTCAAAGCTATAAAACGCTGTACTTACCGTTCTAATACGGTCAACCAGACCAGTTCCTAGTATCTTTGCAGCATTAGAGTATCTGTCAGACATTAGAGATGATAATTAAATTAAAGAACTTGAATTTTTCACGTTGCTGTGTGAGAAAAGCTCGTTCAAAGTTCAGATTCTATTTGTCACAGAAAAGTCGTCTTCAAGTTTCCCGCTTAAAGCAAAGCCAAAGCCAAAGTCAAAGCCAAAGCCAAAACCAAAACCAAAACCACAGTGGTGTGGACTCTTCTATAGACACGTCACGGTTGAATTAAAAAGACCAACATAATTAACGTCAAAATGGCCAACAAATACTCAGTAATTCTACCTACTTATAATGAGAGGAAGGTTAGTTTATATGTTTAATTTTTTTTCTTTTTTTTTGTGTTTTTGTGTTTTTAACAGTACTAACATAAAGAATTTGCCCATTATTGTCTGGCTTTTGGCAAAGACCTTCAATGAACAGTAAGTAATCCAGAATAACCACAAAAACTTCTTTATAAATTCTCATACTAACTCAAGCAAAATTGATTGGGAAATCGTTATTGTCGATGACAATTCACCCGACGGAACTCAGGAAGTCGCCAAGCAGTTGATCAAGCTATATGGCCCAGATCGTATCCTTCTCAAGCCTAGAGCTGGTAAACTAGGCTTAGGTACTGCATATGTACACGGATTACAATATGTGTCAGGCAATTTTATTATTATTATGGATGCGGACTTTTCTCATCATGTAAGTATGACATACAGCATTTTACTATCATGTCAATTGATGACTAACCTACTATCTATAGCCTGAAGCAATTCCTCAATTCATTGCTAAACAAGCCACTGAAGATTATGATATTGTCACTGGTACAAGATATCGTGGAGATGGTGGAGTATACGGATGGAACCTACAGAGAAAGCTGGTATCAAGAGGTGCCAACTTTTTAGCAAGCACACTTCTTAGACCCAATGTTTCTGATTTGACAGGAAGTTTCCGTCTTTATAAGAAAGATGCATTGGAACAAATCATTGCTGCTACGAAATCTAAAGGTTATGTGTTCCAAATGGAAATGATGGTTCGAGCTCGAGCTCTAGGCTTTAGTATTGGAGAAGTGCCAATTGCCTTTGTTGATCGTCTCTATGGTGAATCTAAGCTTGGTAGCGATGAAATCGTCCAATACCTTAAAGGAGTTTGGATGTTGTTTACTACGGTTTAGACATGGAAGTGAAAGTAGCACGTGACTGAAGCGAGCCGATGGTTGAGCTGGAACTTCCAATCTTTTATTGACGAGGGAAAGGGAGTGTGTGGACGAGGGAGCGAAACTCTCAGGGGTTTGTTCAGCTCCAGCTGACAAAAAAAAAAACCCCCCCCTAAGACATTAAAAATGTGTTTTGACGATGATTAAATCTATATTTATCTATCAATTGCTTTATCTATCTTTATTTGTAGTTAGTAACCTATATTTTCCGGATTCTATACGATACAACGGTCGCCATTTGGCCCGAGTCGGCACCACGGATCCGTTCCGCTTCCAGCCAATAACGACATCCCGTTGTGCAGTCGACCCGACTCTCTCTTTCTTACCTCTACAGTGCTCAAATTAACTCTTCTAAGCATCCAAAGTCATATCAGAATGTTCCCTGCTCGAGCCTTTGCACGAAACGCTTTTGCTGCTAGGGTAAGTAAACATTTGATGTTTATATGTATTGTTTTTATAGCGGTTGTCGATGTTTGAGAATTTCAATTGTATTACTGGATTTTGTTGTTAAGTGCTTATATGATCCAGGTTGAAAAATCACCGAGCCGGGAAAAGCAAGAAGGTCAACAGAATTGTGAGGATTAAGTTCTTGGACAGAAAACAATCAAAAGGAATTGTTTGTTTCAATATTATCTATCAGATGAGTTATTATATGTTTCCTAAGTGTTTTGTCATATATATGAGAGAGATGTTGCTTTATCTATATTGATTTGATATGTACTACCTGTTAATTCAGGTACCACCACGTATATACCTGATATCAACACAAACACCGAAAAACCAACTACAGAAAACAACTTGGATTACAATGATATATATGCATACTTGTTTTGGCATCTATAAATGCACTCAATGGCATATTAATATTCCATATTCTGGATTATTTCGGTTTCTAAATTCCTCAGTTTTTTGCCGGCTGAAAAATTTCCATCTTTTTTTTTGAAATTTTCGACTTCGGCCCTGGATTCACGGATAAACTATGCCGGCACCGACAGAACAAATCCCGAAACAATCACAAAACAACCACAAAACCATCATAAAACAATGACAAAAAGAATTCTGTGCAACTACGTACTAACATTTAGCGATACGCTTCTACCGTCGCCAAGTTTACCGGCAAGAAGAATTCCAACGGACACTATACCGTATCCTTCATTGAAGGTGATGGTATTGGTATAGAAATTTCCAAGGCTGTCAAGGATATCTACGCTGCTGCCAAGGTTCCTATTGACTGGGAGTCCACAGATGTCTCCCCTATTATTGTCGATGGTAACACAGCTATTCCTCAGAAAGCCGTTGACTCTATCAACAAGAACAAGGTTGCTCTTAAGGGTCCTTTAGCTACCCCGGTTGGTAAAGGTCACCGATCTTTGAATCTTACTTTGCGAAAGACTTTCAACTTATTTGCTAATCTCCGACCTTGTAAGTCTGTTGTCGGTTACAAGACACCTTATGAGAATGTTGATACTGTGCTTATCCGAGAGAATACAGAAGGTGAATACTCTGGTATTGAGCATACTGTAGTTCCTGGTGTTGTACAGTCAATCAAGCTTATTACTAGAGGAGCTTCCCAACGAGTATCCAGATATGCTTTTGAATATGCTAGATCTACTGGCAGAAAGAAGGTTTTGGTTGTTCACAAGGCTACTGTAATGAAATTTGGTGATGGTCTTTTCCTTGAATCTGCTTTGGAAATTGCAAAGGAATTCCCTGACATTGAAGTTCACACCGAGCTTCTTGATAACACCTGTCTTAAGCTCGTTGCTGACCCTGATCCTTACAGGGAATACGTCATGGTCATGCCTAACCTTTACGGTGACATTTTATCTGATTTATCATCTGGTTTGATCGGTGGTCTTGGTCTTACTCCTTCTGGTAACATGGGTTATGATGTTTCTATCTTTGAGGCAGTTCATGGTTCTGCCCCTGATATTGCTGGCCAGAACAAGGCTAACCCTACTGCTTTGTTACTCTCCTCCGTTATGATGCTTCGACATATGGGATTAGATGACTACGCTACCAGAATTGAAAAAGCTGTGCTTGATACCATTGCTTCTAGCTCTGCTAACCGAACTGGTGATTTGAAGGGTACTGCTACTACTAGCAAGTTCACTGAAGAGGTTATTTCCAGACTTTAAATAGTTGAAGATATGTAGTATTAAACTTGATGGATAGATTCTCACTTTAGCATAGCAGTAAAACGCACTCCCTTTCCTTTGCACTCTCTCAAACGGCTTGCAGCTCAGGCCTGCTGCTATCGCTTCGGTCACTGGCTGCCGAGTCTACAGCCGGTTAATTCCATCACTCGAACCGTTGGTTCTTCCATAAGTTCTCCTTTACTTCCACCTTCTCTTCGAATTATTAGAGACCACAATTTAGGGAGGAACATTCTTAGCTATGATATATTAGAAACGCAAAAGAAAAGTACATGATTAATATTTGTATTGGCTCGCTATATGAAATATGTTTCAACTATCTCATCTTATCATAGAAATACAACAAACAACAGAATAATGACTATAATAACACATGGCTGTACACCACAATAAGTAATCATCTCCTTGCCGCCCATTAGACATATTTCTTCATGAAATCATTATGGAACTTTACAAATCTTTGCGCATAATCCTCACCTGGAGCAAGGAACGTGGTTCGGAAATGGAATGTGCCTTCAGCTTGACCAAAGCCAGATCCAGGCACAATACAAATACCGGTATTGTTCAATAATTCCATACAGTAAAATTCATCAGCATCTTTATAGCCTGCAGCCTTGGCAGCTTCAATGGCTTTAGGAGAGAGTGTGATCTTGGGGAATAGATACATGGCTCCAGCAGGTTCTTCACAACTAACGCCTTCCATTTTAGTAAAGGCATCATAAAGCAACTTTGAACGTGTTTTTAATGTTTCGTAATTACCTGTATACTCCTTTTTCCATAGATCATAGCTTTCATCACCAGGTTTCGGCGGGTTGACCATTAGCTCTACTAGAGCTTGGCCTGATACAACAGAACATAATGAGATACTAGCCAACTTCAATATATGATCTTGAACATCATCGGGGAACCCAACAAGTTCCATATAACCACCACGTTGACCGCATTCTCCAATCATACCTTTAGAAGTGGAGTGCAATGAAGCAAGTGCCACTTGATCATAAGCACCAGGTTGTTCTTGCTGTAACTCTCTTAAAACCTTCTTAAACGAGATAAATTCTCCTTTATACACGTTTTCTTGATATACTTCATCAGCAACAAGAACAAAACCCTCTTTATTAGCAATGTCAATAAGTCTGATCATATCTGGCTTCTGTAAGATGCTACCAGTAGGATTACCAGGATTTATAACAACCATAGCAGCAATATGTAATCCATCATCCTTGGCATCGACAATAAGATCCTCAATTTCATCAGCATTAGTACTCCAAGACTTTTCCTCATCCAAATAGTATTGTATAGGAGTAGAGTCAACCAATGTGAGAGTTGCTGAATACAATGGGTATTGAGGAATAGGAATCAAATATGAAGTATTCTTATCAACAGTCAAGGCTTCAAGGAGATAACTCACAGCAGCAGATGCACCACCAGTAAGATAAATCGAGTCAGAATCGGCTGGGAAACCATCCCGCTTTTCAATGAATTCAGCCACTTTCTCACGAATATATGGTACACCTTTGGAATGAGAATATGCACCTAAAGAGCCAATATTACTAAGCAAAGCTTTTGCTCTTTGAATAGCATCATTAGAAAAACTCTTACTCGCTACAGGGTCCTCAATCAGATCAGGATATTGCAAAAGAGCTAATACTTGTCGATAGAAAGTAATTGGTTTCTGGTCCAGTTGCTGCGGGTTGCCGATGTTCAAACTGATGACTTCACTAAATGGCAGTGACTCGGGATTCTTCTTCAATATGCTTCTCAATTCTTCAGCCCTGATAGCAAGATCTCCTCTCACGGCGTATTTGGCATTTACAACTTTCTTGTTAAGCCTATCGCTGGATAATTTTGTTCGCCTCGGGTGACCATTATGAAAGCTTTTATTGGTAGCAGCAGTTGGAACTGACATAACGATGTCACTAATTCTGGTTAAATTGGCACTTTTCACTTTAAAACTGCGTCGATAACTTCTGGTCGAAGTGTTCAACAAAGTCTGCAGCATTATAAAAATAAAACAATGGGAAAAGCGTATGTTATTGTAAGTAATATCTGTCTGGCTGGACCCCCACAGATTTCTGCTTTAGGTTTGAAATCGGGAGGGAAAGGAACGGAAGAAGGGGAGAAAAAAAGAGTCAGTGATGAGAAGTTTTGAAGAGAGAGTGACATCTCGAGACTTTTGAATAGAGATGAAGTAATACTAAGTAGATGACCAGTGAGAAAAGCAACAAAGTCTAAATTAATAATATAGAAAGCAATATATCAAAAGTTTTTGGATATGCCAATCAGAATGCTTGATTATTCTGGCTGCAAAGCCGAAAGCGGGCCGATCCCTTTGGCCCTTAAATATAATTGATACCCGTTTAGGCTTATCTGATCCAACGAATGTGGACCCTGGATATGCGTATTAGATTAGCACCGATAACAGATAAGAGAATTAGTTAGCTGGTTATAATTAAAGTTTAAAATACGATTTATCTAATATAAATAAGCAGTTCTTACAGGGTCTTTAATAACCTGTCTATTGGCTGGCTGGCCAGCATAATAGGACAAAATCGCACGAAAATATGAGATTAACAAAACCAATACTCAAACATGAACAATATAATGAATTTAATAAATATAAACATGGAATTTACTTCGATGAAAAAAACACTACTAAATGTCCTTTTAAACATTTATAAGTTTTGTTCCTTTTTTTGGTTGGATATCTCACTAAATAACCCTCTCTCCCTGATTCTCTCAGCCTAATCAACAAACTCCCAAATTCACTTCTCTTTCACAACGCATACAACTCACACAACTCACACAACCGCCGTTCAAATGCCAGGTCTTTCATTCGACAACTTCAAGCGTAATCAATACCTAAGCGAGCATGGAGTACAAACTCCTACTGCTACATCTACAGGTACTACTATCGTTGGATGCAGATTCAATGGTGGCGTGGTGATTGCTGCAGATACACGAGCCACCCAGGGCGAAATTGTAGCCGACAAGAACTGTGAAAAATTGCATAGAATCGCTCCGAATATCTGGTGCGCAGGTGCAGGTACCGCTGCTGATACTGATCAATCAACTAAGTTGGAGTCATCAAACACAGAATTGCATGCCCTGAGTACCAATCGTGAACCTAGAGTGGTGGCGGTTTTAACTAGATTGACCCAGCATCTGTTCAAATACCAAGGCAATATTGGTGCTTACCTTATTGTGGCTGGTATAGATGCCACTGGGCCTCAGCTGTACTCGATACACGCTCATGGTTCTACTGACGTAGGATATTACTTGTCCTTAGGATCTGGTTCAATGGCTGCTATGGCAGTTTTGGAATCCAACTGGAAAAAGGACTTGACTCGTGACGAAGCTGTGGAATTGTGCTCTCAAGCCATTGAGTCCGGTATTTGGAATGATCTGGGTAGTGGTTCTAATGTCGACATTTGTGTTATGGAACAAGGCTTGCCCTCTCAACTGTATAGAAACTACAAGAAACCAAACCAAAGAAGCGAGAAGCTACAGAGCTACAAATTCAAGCGTGGTACTACTGCTGTACTGGATACTAAGATTGCTTCTCTTGTGGACGTTGAAGAACTCGAGGAAATCTCTGTACAAGGAATGGAACTTGATGAGTAATGATCAGCACAACATAATTAAATCATATACAATACATTTATAGTATGAAAAGAAATCATCCCGTTGAATCTAATTATTATATACATGATTACGTAAACTTCTCCAGTGCCTTGATTGTTCCGTCTACTATAGCGATATGCTCAACAGAATGGACTCTATCAGTATAATCTTCTAAAGATTCGTCTTTCCTAAGATCAATTTCTTTCACAACTAACGGAGAACCTTCATCCACTTCAACAATGACCTCATGAATCATTACACCTGCTGTTGTGATCTTACCTTCCTGTCCTTCTTTCCAAGCCCTGCCAATAGCATTTATACCCGAGAATTTGCCGGGTAAAGCAGGGTGAAGATTGATAATCGGAACACCTGAATTTTTAAGAGGAGTAAGGAAAGTAGCAGAGAGAATCAACATCCAGCCTGCACATACTATCAGATCTGGCTTGTTCTCTGGTTGAAGTATGTACTCGGCAAGATCCTCATTAAAGCGTTCTCGGGCAGCCTTACGATTATCCTTTTCCTCCTTAGGAATGCCCTTATAGTATTTACCTTGTAAATCATGAATATATGTTGGAATCGAGGCTTTTTCTGCTCTTTCCAATCCATATGCCTTTGGTGATGACGAAATGACTTTGGAGATATGCGAATCTTTCAATTTACCTGCTTGGGAAGCATCTATAAGAGCCTGCAGGTTTGTTCCAGATCCAGAGATCAAAACCAAGATTTTTTTTGTCATTGTTTTTCAGTTTTGTTTGGTTGGATGCCTATAGATGACTATATTATGTTGGTTATCACTGTAGCTCATATATTTTTTGATGAAAATTTCACCTGGATTTGGCATCACAGAGAAAAGGAGACAACGAGCTCAGAGAGCAGAAACTACGACAATACTGTGATTATAATATTTATTTTGAATAGTATAGATATAATTAGAAAACAGTTAATTGAAGCTATGTAATTTAAAAGAATTTTATGTACATTACGTTCTAAGATCTTCTACCAATTTTTTCCATATTGGCTGACATAATCATTGGATAAGCAGAAAAGTCAATTTCCTAGCATTCCTTTAAAACCAACACGCCTATAGTACACGTAAAGAGCTCGACAACTACTTCAATGGAGAACCCAGAGCCAACTGTGGTATCTACGAAGGACCTGGAGAGGCGGCTCCTTAGTACCGCTTCAGAAGAAGATGTCCATAGAGTTCTCGATGAAATTCAAAGCGCAAAAATCAATGTTGATACGAAACTGGATCAGATAACTGTCACTGGACAGACTCAGATTAAGCATTCTCTACAAAGAGTAAACCTATTACAAAGCCAGCTGGCTTCTGCATTAGGCTCATCACATGAGCTGTCAAAAATGTTGTCAGAGTCGTCCCATACAGCGTCACAGATTGCTTTTAAAATACGGTCAATTGACTCTGATCACGATAAAGTCAGACAATGTTTACTATATGTTCAAAATGTAATCCAATTGAAAGCTGCTATTATTGGAATACAAAATGCAATGGATTCTAGAGACTGGGAGAAAGCATCTCAGTATGTGTCTCAGGCGAAGAGCCTTCCTGAAAGTCTTATAACAGGGGAATTCGCCAAAGCCACTGTACCTACAAGTGAGATTCCTGATTATCCTCTAGAAACAATCAACAAAGTAGCTGACAGCCTCGGTGCTTTGTTTTTGCGGGAGTTCAAAAAAGCTGCAAGCTTAAAAGATATGGACAATGTAACCAGATATTTCAAGTTATTCCCTTTGATAGGGCAGGAAAGAGAGGGCTTAGGAGTATATGCCACGTTTATTTCGGAAATCATCATAATGCATAGTCGGAAGTTGCTCCAGCATCACAGCTTAAACGATCCAACAGATTCACCTATGTTTTATAGTATGGCTATGTCGAGACTGTTTGAAAACATAGCTTTGATTGTCAGCCAGCACGCACCGGTTATTGAAAAGCATTATGGTCAAGGCAAAATGGTCCAGATATTAGAGAGGATACAGGATGAAGCTGACACTCAAGGGGGTCTTATAATTGATACTTTCTGGGATGAACGACGTATTGACCGAGTTTTGGCGGAAATCAAGTCTTATTCGTACCCTTATTTGATGAATACGTTTGTCCCTAGAACAAGCACTCCACAGCCAGAAGACTCGCTCCAGGACATCGAGGACGGCTCAATAAGCCTTAAAGAGGTTTCTATGGTTGTAAATGAAGCCAGTGCAATGCTGAATAGGTGGATGTTATACAGAAAATTCCTGGCGAGTCGATGGGCTACTTATGCTCCAATTAATGATGAAAACAACCGAGAGAAACCCGAAGATAAAACCCATGGTATGGATTTACCATCTGTGGTGATTGATTGTCGACTTTCTATAAAAGTAGAAAGCAGGCTTGTGCCATCTTTTGAAACCTTGGCTCCATTTGTATTCAGACGATCAGTTGAGAAAGCTTTCCAGCTAGAGGAAATACCGGATATATACCAGACATATACAGAGGAATCACCTTTGATTACCTCTGTTGTAGATGATATCATGTACATTTACAATCAGTTGATCCAGCAAACAATAGCTAGCGGTGAACTGGCCATTGTGAAGATAGTTCTAACAAATTTCAGGCGGATATTGGAATCCGACTATGTAGGACTGATCCAAAGAAAATTAAGAGACAATTCTCCTAAGCAAGGAGTTGTTCCTCCTGTTCGTTCAAGCACTCCAAGTGGAAATAATCCTAACATGTCAAGAATCAGCTCTGTTTCTAGCCAAGCATTGAAAAAGAAGCCTAGACCGCTGGCAGGTCTCGGAGATGCTGATGATCAAAAATTGAGACTTTTTTTAATTTATATGAATGATTTGTCAGTGACCCCTAAATATGCTGAAAGAATATTCAACGGTTTGAATATCGAAGAGAATATGCCATTCAGCAATGAAGCATCGAGTACAAAGGAACTTCTCCAAGGACTTTCTGGTGCATTGAAAACCAGATGTAATGAACTGATAAGTGATGGTGCAAGTGTCATTTTTTTTGCGGTGATCAATAATCGATTGAGAACATTATGTACTACATTGTTCAACAAGGCCAACTACATGCGTTCCCCTGATCATGAAGGTGGTTCAATGGTTGAAACTGGTCTGAGTGAAGCATTTGCTACAGGATGGTTTGGGCTTATTGGCGAGTTCTCTAAAGTAATGTCGCCGGATAATTATTGGAGATTAATAACATTGGCAGCCAGTTCATTGGCCCAAATACTTGAAAAATGGATATGGTCTTTAGAAGGGAAGGTCAATGAATTAGGAGCCATTTCTTTGGATAGAGACATTAGCCGAGTAATCGCTACAGTGAGTGAAGGACGCTATCAACTGCGAGATAAGTTTGTGCGAATAGCACAGATTGTCATGATTGTTGGATTAGAAGAGGCGGAGGAAGAAGATGCTGACCAAGATATTTCATGGTCTTTGAACTACGAGGATCGTCTTAAAGCTCGTATGATTCGAGTGGAGAGAAGAGCAAGGAATTATTAGCATGAGTTGAAGATGGTGATGTACTATATTATATGACAATAGACAAACAACAATATATTCTCCCTTTAAAAAAGGAAATAAATAAATAATTTTTGATACAATGCAATGCAGAATAGAACCAGTCAAACCCGTTTACTTTTGATTTTGATAAACTCAGGTACTGGCTCTGGGTCTCGTGTGATTCTCATAGAATCATTGATTTGGTAGAACTTTGGATGTGCAAATTTACAGCTCGGACCATCTGGACAAAAGCCGGTAAGGTATAAAGGGCATAGGGTTTTTCTAACATGACGTTTAGGGCATTCAGGACCTAACCGACAGAACCCCTTTTCAAAATTAGGACATAGTTGGATTTTTGATAAAGGATCAATATGTAAGTAAAGGCAGTCTGGAGATTGAGTACAAAACCCATTTTTGGAAAAGAAAGAACATTCTGGCATCTTTCGCAGATTATATTCATGCATAAACTCGCAAGCATCACCTTTCTTACAAAGACCCCTTAGCCAATGTTTACAAACAATCTTATTGGAATATGATGGGTATACATGCTTATCTGGACAACTTTTGCCTCTAGGACATTGACCAGATGCGTAATATCGACAGATAGGTCTATCGGGATCGAGTCCAAATCTATATTCCTTTTTCAAGAACGAATCAAATTGAAATTTGATATTTCTAGTATCTGGTCGTAGTTCTTCTACACTCATGATGGCAACAACAACGATTATATATCAATAGAGACAGAGTCTTCTAGAATGTAGTTTGGTTGGAATTATAAACTTGAAGATGTGTTTGGGGAGAATATAAAATAGTAGTACTTCCGGGTAACACCTAGATCTCTGGATCCAGAAGCAAGCCGAAATCACACACTACAAATTGTTTATATGGAGCGCGGAGAAAAAAGCTATCACCCAATTGAACAAGAAACCCACAAACATAGCCGCTTAAACTAGGTTTTTATTATTCAATCTGTTTAGTGGTTACAGTTCTTGGGGAATTGGGAAGCATTCTTATCATGACATTGGATCCTTATTCTTTTACCTCCCCTGCTAGGATAAGGACATTATTAGTACCCCTGGGTAGGATTAGAGGGTCTGCATTTTATCAATATGCGGATCGATTGTCTAATGCCAGAGAAATACGACTTGTAGATGTCACTCCAGAAAATGACAAGGCAATGTTCAGTCCGCTAGGTTACCCTAATGGTAAAGTCATTTATGACTTTTCATTATCTGAGGATGATCCAGACAGTTTTGCTCTATATGATTTGGAACCATATCGTCAGACATTTCTGGTAATTGGACTCGCATCTTATAAGGATAATGCACAAGAAGGTTCATCTCATGAAGCACTTTTGGAACGTATGAAAGAGAGATATGGTTCAGCTTTGATCCATAAGGTTTTGGTTTTCGGTGTAACTGATAAAAACGCTATACAAGGCTCAAAACACATCATTCCTGTTTATAGCAGCAAAGTCCTGTATACAAGCCTCGAGACGATTATGTGTGATATAACCACAGATATGCTTGCACAATTGAATGTTTATACGATTTCCAGGCAACTTGGTTCTCTCAAATCTCCTATGATTAAGGAACTCGATCGGCCATCATCTCCTGGCCATGAGAAAGTCAAACTCGGTCATTCAAAACCCGCAGTTTCTCTGTTCCATAAAAGCTCAGATCTTTTGACTAGTTCATCAAAATCTGGATCTATATCTCTAGGCATCAATGACAGGTCAAAGTCCAAACAGCGTGGCCGTGTGATGAAGTTCACTGGTAACATGTACCTCTTAGCAGGGCATATTACAGATGCACTCAAAAATTTCACAGAAGCTGCTACGATTCTGAAAGGTGCATACGACTATATCTGGTATGCTTCAGCTTTGGATGGAATTGCGGTTTGTCTTGTTTTCCTATCATTTTTGGAAGCGCCGATACAAATACCTCCTGTAGCATTGAGCGCCAGATTATCAAATTCACTGCTTCCAGGCACTATCAATGAGTCAAGTTCTTTGATTATTTCACCTGCATCTACACCCCCACCTCCTCCTAGCATCAGTCAATCAAATTCTGAGAGCCACACTGACTCACAGAGCACTAGGAGCACTTTGTCTGGGATTTCACGGCAGTCCTCAAGTAGTTCCTTACCTTTGTCAGGTCAGCCGCAGCTAAAGGAATTCATACCGGAGATTGTCGAAGGAATTATCAGACAGTACTCTCGTGGTCAGGGCTCTGAGGCTGTTCCTCAAATCGTTTGTTCCGAGCTCTACCTGCGAATGCTTAAGTTGCTTGTCGTCTTACGTGTGGGTGGAGGATGGAATGGTGCGACATTGTCAGCAGTTATTAGAGGTACTCCTTTGAATAAGAACATTACATCACAGAGCACATCAAAAGCTCTAATATCTAATTGGGCCAACATGATTTATTCAACCGATATATCATCGTTGACGTTGGCGAATCAATGTCGCGTTTATAGTGGCCTTTCAAGTATTTATTCAGCCGCAGATATGCCACGGAAACATGCATTTATTGTTCGCGAACTTCTGCTAGTACTGAACAGTCATGCAAGAGAGGCCAATAATACACAAAAGCCAGCAACCAGTGTTGACAGCGATCACATTGACTTGAAAAGTTCGGAGACATTCTCCTATAACGCTCTCTCTTTACTAGACAGTATATATGACGACGCTGTTCTTAGTATTCTAGAAGAAGTGAGCCGGGTATATGCTGCTGGAGACGTGACATCGGTTGGATGTGGTTGGATCAGCTTGAAATTGTCTTTTTTGAAGACAGCTGCGCTGGTATGCGAATCTGCAAATGACTACACTGGAGTAGTACAATATGTCACTACAATTCTTGGTACATCTGCGGACTGCTTGACAAAGGAAGAGCAGCTGAAACTTTATGCATCGATTCATAGGTCGATCGATCTCTATAGACAACAGGGCTATGGTGAATTGGCTGGTCAATATTTTGACCCATATATGTTGAGATCAATTGTACGTCCAGCTGATACCCGAACTGCATCGCTTATTAGAAAGGAGATCAAGTCATCAAAGCAAGCGGAGAAACTCTTCTTACATGACCCATACGCTGAGCAGCGAAAGGTGAGTTCATCTCATGAAAAGCTAATTGTTCAAAATGAACGGGTTGATTTCCTTGTTCGCTTACAGAATCCTTTTGAGTTTGAGGTAGAGATTTCTGAACTGGAAATATTAGCTGCTGAAGATGAAGAAAACCTTGGTGGTAAAGATCTAGAGGCGAGAGTAAAGAATATCTTTTTACCGCCTAGTTGTGTGTCAGAGATAACTGTCCCTCTCACTGCTAAAAATCCTGGTTGTCTGTCTATTTATGGATGTAAAGTACAAGTACGGAACTATGAGCCTAAAGTTTATCGGTTGACGAAGAACCTGATACCACCGTTAGAGGATAAAATTAAGTCAGTAGGATGTGAATCGGGTGCTACGATAAAGAAATGGCAGTTAGAAAATTCCAAGGACTACACTGTCACGTTTGATGTGCTTCCGGAACAACCAACCCTTGCGTTGAAAGATATAAGTTTGAATCAAGGTTATGCTATGCTACTGGAAGGTGAGCACCAGGAATTCACCGTCAGCCTCTCCAATCTTTCTGGCGTTTCAGCTAATTTGATTGAAGTGAGCTTTTATGACTCCACGATAGAAGCTATCCAGGAAGTACTCACTAAACGAGACACTGCACCCAATGAAACATACGAGTGTGAATACTTTTTGTATAAACGAAAGGCGTTTGAACTTTGCGAGGGGTTATCAGTTAAAGAAATTGGCCCACATCAAACTGGAGAGTATGTTATCCGGTTGATGGGTAAGCGTGGCCTTTTAAATGGGGTTATTTCCTTCAACTATGGGCATGTCTCTGATATAAATAACAATGTCGTATGGACGAGACTTTTGAATGTTCCAGTTAATGTGACAGTGAACTCAACAATCGAATTAGGTGGCTGCGATGTGATCCCTTTACCACCACTTTCTAGTTCACTCAGTCCAGAAGTAGATTCCGAAATTGGCGGCTTATCAGTCTTCTACGACAATCTGGAGGGAAATGTGGAGGAATACTGTCTTTTTATTTTGGATTTCAGGAATTCTTGGACTCAACCAACGGAAGTGGAGTTATGGAGTAAAAACCCAGAATCCGAATCTGAGAGGATAAGCACGCTTAAGGGAGTTATTTTGCCTCAAAGCACAAAGCGATTCCTTTTGCCAGTGAAATGGAAGGGCATTATTACATCAGCTCTGAAGCAGCCAATTCCAAGTCTCACTAATCGTCAGTTTGTCGTCAGCCAAGGAAACAAGGCCAGTGCTCGAAATTTAAGAGAAGCTTTCTGGTACAGAGAGGAGATATTACGACTTATTTCTGGAAAATGGTCAATTCCTGGATCAGAACGACTTGGCAATGTTGAACTTCGGGGATTAAGAACGACACAAAAGATATTAAATGTTCTTCGAGTTGAAGAAGTCAAGATCAACATGACAATTGCTGATAATGACGACTCGCAAGTTACCAGTAGTAGGAATTGTTCTACTTGGGAAATGCCAGTCGAATATGAAGGAGCAGTTGTTCGAACAACCGTTACTAATATGTCTGATTCAGCTGTCAAAGGTGTACTACGATTGATACCGTCGAAGAGATATACTGAACCAGGAGAAAGTGATGGATTGGGCAAACGTCTCTTGTATAATGGCTGGTTGCAACAACCAGTGAGAAATATTAATCCCGGTGAAAACATTCAGGTGGATCTAGGTATTGTATATATATCCCGAGGGGAGTACCAATGGACAAGTGTTTTTGATGTGATAACAGAAGAAGGACAGCAAGTTCATGGTCAAAAGATTCCATTGTTTATAAAAGTCAATTGAAATTGAACAATAAATTAAATGATCATATATGTAGCTATGTGTTGAATGCTGCAATCAAGAAACTTGACAAGAAGCTAAGCTTAAATGAAGGCTTGTTTGAGATGAACTTGCCAATATCAAATCGAGCTTTTAAATAGTTATACAGTCTTGTTGCAAAAGGTATATCCGAATATTGTATAATTCCTCTGCTCTCTAAGAACTGAATTGAAAGGATACTAGTAAATGTTAGGAAGCAAATAAGTTTGGACAGCTTACCAGTGACATAACCCAAAAGCAATCCGAGGAAACTACCAGTGGAGAGTTGTTGATAATCCAGCTTTCCACCAAAACGAGACTTTCCTCTTCGAATGAAACGAACATCTGACTGTTGTTGCAGATTATATTCAACAGGTAAAGAATCTGAGGCAATCAGCAATCGTCTTTGTGAGAGATGAAACCCATAGAGACCTAAACCTACACCAGATATTCTAGGCATGTTTGTTTTAGCAAAGGTCGTAAAGAAGCGAGATCCAATCATTAGTTTGATGTAAAGTTTTTGAGCAATTGAGTGTATAATATGATGATGATGTGTAATTGTCAAAGATACAAATAAGCCCAGATGAGTGAATGCGGAGTAGTTTGAGCAACTGGCCGATAACCTATATATCACGTGACCTGAAAGAATATGGATAGCACGCACGCACGCACCTTGCACAGTTTTGAGCGAAATATTACAACTTTTAGAATTATCATAAATTATGCAAAACAACTAATCTAATGTTTAAATAGTTCCTTACTTGTTTGTGGTGTACGTGGCTCTTAACTTGCTACGATCTGTAAGAGCTAGGGAACCAATCCGGCCACTTATTATTACAGAAATATCTGTCAACAAGTGCTTCTGATGATAAAAAAATCCTGGGCATCCCATGACCTTGGAAGCCAATAATACCCAGTGCACCAGGTGCTAAATCGAGATCTACTTGGCCTATCAGTGGATGTCCAACCTCAGAAAATCCCATGATTCCACTCCATTCTTCAATAGGAGCCTCCGTGATGCGAAATATGGACTCAGCCAATTCTTGAAGTTTCCTTGAAATAATCTTATTGACTCTACTGTCATCAATTGTATCGACTTCCCTTCCAGGTGAGAAGTTACGAGCACCTCCAAGAGCTACTGAAAGTTTCAGTCTCTTTTCCTCATCATATTCAGGTCTCACCGTAAGATATTCGTCTCCCATTACTATGCTTATCTTATTTTCTACCAAAGGAAGGTGTTTAAGGGCTTCTGGTTCCAACAGCCAGTTGGATATCTGCCCCCTAACAGGATAAACCAGATGCGACTTTGATAAAAACTTACCTGAATACCCATTCGTAGCGAGCACCACTCTATTTGCTATTATAGATCCTTCAGCAGTATAAATCAAATAGCTGGATTCATATCTTCTAATCTTGGTTACTGACGTATTAGTATAAAGTTTCAAACGCTCAGCTTTGTCTTGAATGAGATACTCTAATATGCCGGTAACTAATGAGTAAGGGTTGACTGGAGTCGTCTTCCCAGAAACAGCCAGTACAACATGCCTTAAGCCTGTCTTTTCTAATATTTCTTCAGGTGATTCGTATAATACCAGATCAGAGAGATCTACGCCATACTCAATCAACAAGTTGTAGCGCTCTTTGAACGATTGAGCCAGTTCTGGGTCTGTGAATGCAAACAGACCTTTAGGATTGTTTTCTATAGCACCACAAGAAATACCTAATTTCGAAATGAGATCATAAAGAGCATCAAAATTGGATTTCTCGAACTTCGCCAATCTAGCGATTTCTATTGGATCATCAGTGTCAAACATTGGCACATATTGAGGAGCCACATGTCCACCGTTACGGCCAGAAGCACCAGAACACACCTCTCGGGCTTCCAAAATGACTACATCAGAAGAGGCGTTCTTATCTAGAAGATGGTACGCAACTGATGTGCCTGATAGACCAGAACCAATAATCACAACATCTGCAGACGTAGGTAGCTTTTTTGACGACCTGAAGTTTTGGAGATTGCTTCTGGTTTCTGACCAATGAGAGAACCATCCTTTAATAGGAGGCAATTCCGAACTTTTAGGCTTGATATTGTGGCGTGCTGAAAAGCAGAACATTTTTGTATAGGTAGGAGATGTCCAGTAGTAGTATTGATCGACCTACATCATTTGAGCGAACTTGCACGGCTGAGTCTGAGAATTGCTAAAACAAATTATATGCATATTAAGTATATAAGATTATGTCACCAAGTTTCTATTATCGCTCCTGAATTACCTTTTACTTTTGTTTTCCCTCATAATTGTTCTAATCCTTCTAATGTCATATTAAGTGGATCTATCAGCAGCTGATAGCCAAATGCCAAAGTAAAAGCCATGAGATAGTTGTTGTCGAAATAACTCTGAACAAACGTAGGCAGACTTCTGCGCACAATATTAATCACCGGTCCGCCGTACTTTAATAAGTTCATACAGGCACAAGCCTTTCCATCAGGGGCTACAGATAGTACTGATGGAAACAGCAATGCAGATCCAACGAGGAACGAGCTAGACTGAACAAATTCTAGTATACCGGTTTCCGGCGATGTTGCATTGCACACCTGAGGCCAAAGATCAGGTACCAGTTTCGTTGTGTTTCCAGAGAATGGAAATATATGTATGCTCTGAGACTGTAACCAATCAATCACAGATCTCAAAGCAAGAGCTAAAATCATACACATAAGCATTCCACCCAGTTTTTCTTTAAAATGAAACGAGATCCAGACACAGCTGAAAGCCCAGAATTCAGCTAGGATTTTATACATCAAGGGCCATTCTTGCGGATATTCTGGATTCTCAGATAACAGGTGCTTGAAGCTCGGTGAAAAGCAGAATAATCCTGCCAGCCAGAATGCAGGATCCTTGAAATTGCTTAAATGTACCATCATAGGTTGACAATCTTCACTGTGTTCTTTCAATTCACCATCTAACGGCTCATTCTTCTTGCCTTTATCTGTTATACCTTTGATAACCTCATGATACGGATGGTCTTCAGAGACTTTATTCTTGGAAATCAAGTACGATATAGCATCATGACTCGACTCGTCTCTAGTGATCCAGTATATGTGCATACCAATCATTACTTCGGCCAACAAAAGGGGCTTGATATCTCTGTCACAACACATCAAGATCGTATTGCCGATAAAGGTCCCCAATGGCCATATCAGGGACAAATGTGCAGGTTTTTTACCATCTACATATCCTGTACTCAATGTAGATAGAACTGGTGCTAGAATCAATACTGTTAATGACAGTAAGAATCTGGCTATATACCCTAACATCGGACTGTCGCGTTGGTCAGAGATCAACCCTAGCGCAGCTGCCAGCGTGAACAAAACACCACAAGCATGCGATATCTTACGATGACTGTAACGGTAACGACAAAGATCGATAAAATATAGTCCTACCAACTGAGCGACCGAGGCTACGACATTCATTCGAAACTGTACTGTGGAATCGTCCAAAAACGTGGCTGATAACACTACGCCATCCAGACCACACAGAAACATGCCCAAACTGTATTGGTACATGACCATAATGTTATAACTAGCCATTTTTCAAGCAATTTAATTAATCATTCCTTGTTCAAATCTGAAACTTTTAAGGGAAAAATGCTTGCTTGTTCTTTTATATGCTTGTTGTGCCCGAATGATTCAGTTTTCACGTTAGCATTTCCGCTGGCAAAATGTAGCATCTTTCGGAGAATCTTTACGCCACACATACAAATCCGGTCAAAAGTTCGGGATTTGTGAGATCCAAAAATTCAACCGAGAATTAAACCGTAAAAAAAAATATATATATTTTAAAACAATTCTTCAAACACAAATACAAATGCAAACGCAAATACAAATACAAAAGGTTAATATATGTAAATCTTTATTTTCAAACTATTCTCTACCGATATAACGATATTTCAAAACTTTCGGTAAAAAAGGAAAAAAAAAACACCACTTTACCCACTTTAAAGTTTGTCGTAGTATTCTTCGTATCCAGGAACATTCTCCTTCATACCTCGTCTCTTTCGTGCTTCAATGACAATTTGACCAGGTTTAGAAGTGACATCAAGAGGATCACCCACCATAGTTTCCCAATGATCGAAGACCATTTGAGGGAAGGCTTGACCACCAGTAGCCTGTCGCAATTCACCGGTGAAACCGAATGATTCATTGACAGGCAAGTGAGCCTTGACAGTGACCAAAGGAGTACCAGGTCGCTGTTCGTTGGAGACAACTCTACCTCTCTTCTTGTTTAGAACGGAGTAGATACCACCAATGGCAATATCAGGACACTGGATTTCAACCAAGAACAAAGGTTCCTGGATTCTGGGCTCAGCCAACAATGTGGCGGCATAAGTAGCTCGTCGCATGGTGGGAATAAGCTGTCCACCACCTCGGTGGATAGCATCAGGGTGCAAAGTAACATCCATGATGTTAATTCGGATAGATCGCATGTTCTCACCGAAGATAGGACCTTCCTTGGTGGCCCATTGGAAAGCAGCAACAACGGAATCCTTGATTTCAGCCAAGAATTGAACGGCCTTGGTGGTATCAACAACCAAGTTAGGACCGCTACCGTCAGGACCGAAACACCAGATCTTTCTGGCCTCAGTTACATCCCAACCGTAATCATCAGCCATCTTTCTGGCTCGAATCTTGAAATCGTCTCTGGGGTTAACCTCACCTCTCTCAATGGCGGCGGACAATTCCTCGTCAATGGGCTGAGCAGTCAAATAGATTCGGTTATGCTTGTTAGGTGACTTAGACAAAGCAGTCATACTAGATAAGGCATCAACAGTCTCTCTGTATGCTACGACAGGAGGAGAGACCTTCAAAGGAATACCAGCATGGTCCTCTTCCAAATCCTTGAGACAGATTTCCAAGTGCAATTCACCAGTGCAAGCAACAATGTGTTCACCTGATTCAGAGATGGAAGTCACGACACAAGGGTCAGACTTGGACAATCTCTTAAGACCTTCGACAAGCTTGGGCAAATCGTTAGCATTCTTAACTTCGACAGCGACTTGGACGACAGGAGAGACAGAGAACTTCATAACTCGCAAGTTGTGAGCATTCTCAAAGGTGGTCAAAGTACCAGATTTAAGCAAGAACTGATCAACACCGACCAAACCAACAATGTTACCAGCGGGAACATCATCAATGGGCTCGACGAATCGACCCATCATCAAAACAGTTCGCTGAATAGCCTTGATGAAAAGATCTTCCTTCTTACCAGGGACGAAATGAGGTCCTTGGATTCTAACCTTTTGACCACTTCGAACGGTACCAGAGAAGACTCGGCCGAAAGCGTAGAATCGACCCTTATCAGAAGTGGGAACCATCTTAGAGACGTATAACATAAGGTCAGCCTTGGGATTACATTCCTGGATAGCAATGCAAGCGGGATCATCAGAAGGACCCTCATACAACAAAGCAGCTCTGTAAGCTTGGGCAGTAACGGGAGAAGGCAAGTGAATGACAATCATCTCCATCAAAGCGTCAGCAGCAGGCAAGAACTTTCTCATAACAACCTTCAAAAGGGCCTTACCTTCCAAGTCTCGTTCATCAGCCTTGAGCTGAATGTCAAGCTTCTCAAGCAAGACAGGGATCTCATCCTTCTTGTAGTTCATGACAGCAGCAAAGATTCGGAAAATGGGGTCCAAGACGAACATGTTGAAAGCTCGCTCCAATGACTTGCCATCAGCATCCTTCTCCTTGTTGGTCCACTTCTTAGTCTTGGGGTTGAAATAAGAGTCACCCCACAATCGCTCCATCATCTTAGATCGGTCAACACCGAATTTCTTAGAGTATCGGATAGCGAACTGTCGGATGGTGAAAGCCCAACCGTGCAAACCGGAAGCAAAGGCAACAGTGCCTCGCTCAGGGTAGACTTGAACGTCACCTAGTTCCTTATCGAGATAAGTAGCAATGATAACATTGACGGATTCAACAGTTCGAGAGAAAGATTGGTAAAGTTCTTCCTTGGTGACCTGCAATTCAAGCAAAGCTCGATCGACCTTGTTGATAACAACAACAGGCTTGATTCGTTCAGCAAGAGCTTGTCGCAAGACAGTCTCGGTCTGGACACAAACACCTTCAACGGTATCGACGACAACCAAAGCACCATCAGTAACTCGAAGAGCAGCAGTGACTTCAGAAGAGAAATCGACGTGACCGGGGGAGTCAATCAAGTTAATCAAGAACTCCTGACCTTGGGTCTTTTGGTTGATTTCCTTACAATCTTCGGCAGTCATTTCAGCGTAAAGAGAAATAGCAGTAGACTTGATAGTGATACCTCGTTCCTGTTCATCCTTTCGGGTATCAGTGAATCGAGCTTCACCAGCCTTGGCAGCAGAGATGATACCAGCTCGCTGAACCAAAGAGTCGGTCAAGGTTGACTTTCCGTGATCGACGTGGGCAATTACGGACATGTTTCGGACATTAGTGACCTTGTCCATAAGGGCACGCATTTGCTAGACGGTTAGTAAAAACAATATATGAAAAGTTACAAAATTTCCCAGGCAATAGTACTGTTTTCCATATTTAATGTATCTTGATTCTTTTGCATTTGCATATCCTGTCATTTTGCGGGGTATCTTGGCTCCATTGGGCATTTCTGGCTTCTTCAAGTCCGGTGAAATTTCACCCAAAATTTTTTTTTTTTTTTTTCGGACACATGATTTGGGATACCAAAAAAAAAAGGGTAGCAGATAATCAAGAAGATCGAAGGCAAAAAAGAAGCAACACTAGGCCCTAGAAAACAGCACCTTGGCAGGAAATCATGTCTTATTAATATCAATAGGATCTGGACATACATCAACAGTGAAATTAACTAAATAGTGTTAGTATTGGGTTCTATCAAAATCTTGATCAATGAAGAACTTTTAGACGCTTATAAATATTGCTAACTATGAATGAACAGCACCGAAACGTTCAAAGTCCAACAATATACTATACTAATCCAGATACTTACCCATTGTGAATAGTTTTTACCGTGCTTTCCACTTCAAATTAAACTAATTGAATCTAAGGAGATATTGAATACTCCAGAAAGTGTTTGGCAATGGGTTGGAAGAGAGAAGGAAATCCGCATGGGGGAAAATTTTTTGAACACCTAAATGGCCGTGCTGCTGTTTACGCTAGGATACATGTGCTTGACGGAGATACAAGACAGGTAAGTGCTAGTTGACGATTATCATTGGCTTGAAATGCGAAGAAACAAGGAATTGAGCTCTTCAAAAAGGAATATTCAAAAAGATATTTCTTATTGTTTCTATTTTGTGATTTTTGTCGAAGTAGCTGGGGTCATTATTGTGGTCTCTCCTAGAACTTATATCTTTAGTCTCATTACAGTTTCCCAGCCAAAAACATGCTGAGGTCTATGCTCACACAAAATATCCCAGTACAAATTAATACGCTTTGGTAAAGCTGAAAACCCTCAGATTTTTGCTAATTAGGGGCAGAAATTGTACAGATAGAGCATTACCTTTATCACATCAGTAGTAATGAATGCAGCAGATCAATCGCGGAAACGATACAACTCAAAGAGGATTATTAGCCAGAATGTTGATCCGGCCCTAAATGATGGCCAGCTTAATGTGCCAAAATTCCTAGAAGCACGCAAGTTTGAGATCACTCAGATGGAAAATGCCATGAAGAGATCCAAACAGTCTTCCAAGAAGAGAGCTTTCCAGTCTTTGCCGAGATTTCTCAGAAGAAGAACTGCTTCTCATAACGTGAAAAGAGTGCCAAAGAGAATCAGGAGCCAGGCAAAAGATGAAATGGATCCGTCCCCAGCATCCAAGAAAAAGCCTAGAGGACATGAAAAGGCAAGGAATATGGCCATTGAGAGAGCTCTACAAAAGAATAAGCGACTACAAGGAAATCTAAAAGAGAATCAGCAGCAGGATATGAATACGGATATGGAATCTCCATATGAGACAGAGAACATAAATCCGATGGATTTGACAGGAGTCAATGAATTATCAACACCTCCTGTGCCTACGAATATTAAGTATGCTAAGCGACAAGTCACGAAGATTTGGCTACCGACGCATGTATGGCAAGCTAAACGAGCACATATGGTCGATAAATGGGGGTATTCAATAGCTGAAACGCCCACAGAAAAGGTATATCGAGCTACGCATCGGATTGCTACTGCTGGAACTGCCATATCCTGGGATACATCTTACTTTGGTTCTATCGTACTTTCAGGAGAGACTGAAGAACTGAAGAGTACCGTATTGCATTTGACCCATCAAACAGGTTCCATATCTCAGCAAGTCACGAATGGCACGAAATGCTGGGATTCAAACTGTTCAGATAGGTCACTTGGTCCTATGTTGGTTTTCTGGAGTAGTGATAGTGTTCAGGTGCTTATAAATGTTCATCCTACGCTTTTTGAAACAGCATACACCAAAATACTGGCACATAAAAAGGAGACGAATAGTTCTATTGACATAAATGACTGTCGCTACTCTATTGGATCAGTGACTATAACCGGTTCAAAATCATTATTTGCACTTGCAAGTATATTACATCCAAAGTCTGCTGATACTCCCTCTGCTGGTTTGTTGCAACAGCTACATATGGTTTCTAATCCTTCGTCACTACCGCACAACTTTGTCATGTCCACCATGGTAGAGGATCCGAGGTTTTATGGACTTCATGATGTGAAAGGAATTACAAAGGAGAGTACTAACGCTCATCCAAGTGAATGGCCCACTAACCTCGTTGAAACGAATGATCTTTTCTCTGTTCAAGGTAGAGTAAAGTCTTATCATAACCAAGCAAGTATCAAGTCGTTAAACTTTAGAAGATCACAGAATGATCCAGGAAAGCCTATAAAATCTGAAGAAACGGACCCCATTATACCTGTTAACATTGTTAAGAGATCTGATAACTCATTTACTATGTTTTGTCCTTGGCATTGGGTGTTGCCCTTTTGGATATCTCTTATGCATGTTGACAAAGTAAGGGTAGGAGGAATGAAGCAAATGCACCAACTAGCTTTTGAGAATGGACAGCCGTTTTTCCCCATTGATTTCCCGGGTACTTACGTAGGAAAAGCTGCTGAAATTGACCGTGGTCAAGCAAACCTATCTTCCTGGAATAGACGACCTTCTTCGAAACGCATCAATTACCATACTGTACAAGTAAACAAAGAAGAAATTGGGGAAATAGGTAACTTCTATACTTGTGACTGGGAATTCATTGCCGAAAAGCAAAATAAGCCTCGTGACATGCTACTTTTGTCAAGAGTCTGTATACAATATATTGGAAGAGGAACACCAAAAGATCTCGCAAGAGTGTATAAAATACCTGAAGAAGACAAACATATATGGTTAGATATGCTAGCTAACAAAAGCGAATATGACTTGCAGGGAAATTCCGATAATTACCCACAATGTCCTACTGCCGAGAATCTTGTTGGGTTTGTCACTACTGGATCCTTCAATCTGAAAGATGGCAAGGGAAGCTGCATCGCTACTGTTCTTACAGACAGCCTTGGATCATCGTGTCAGCACCATAAAAAGCCTCTATATCTTGTTCGGAATGTAGGTAACAATGTCACACGACTAGCCGCAATTTTATGAACATTTTGGAATATATAACATAACTATAGAGTAAAAACGTACATACATACAAACTATTTACTGGATATCAAACAAAGGCTTGAGATGCTTAATCAACAACCAATCTTCACGAGGAACGTCGTTCCTAAACGCAGGATCCTTCAAAACGTCAATAGATTTTCGTGAAATCTGTGAATATAATGGATCTGACTCAAAGATATGTCGGCCCCACGTAGGAGGATTGCTATTACCAGAATCCAGTCTTACCGCGACACCAGCATTACTGGCACCCTTTCGAACACTATCCACAGGTTTATGATTAACTTCCAATGATTGAATACGGCCAATAGGCAGAATGATCTTTTGACCACTAGCAGCGTCGTTTTTGACAACAGCCATAGGAGTTCCAACCTTGAGAGTTCCTTCAACAACATCAACACCGATAATCATAGGATTTCGTGCATTAATAACCTGGAGTGTCTTAAGAATACAAGGATAGACAGCTTCGTGAACCATATCTCGTCTTCTCTTCTCCAATAACTCCTTCTGATAGGCTGAAAAGGAGTCAAATAAGTGATAAATAATATCGGCAGTGAACATCTTAACACCCATCTCCTGAGCATATTGCTCTGCTTCTTTGTCGACCTTGACATCGAAACACAACATGCAGGCATACTCAGGTGCTTTATCCAACATAGCAGTGGCTCTAATGACATCTCGTTTAAAGACAGGTCCAATTGAGATTGCCATTACAGGAATCTTCATATCCTTCAGGAAGTCCAATAAAGCTTCCAACGAACCAAGAGTAGAAGATTGTACACAGACACCTTTACCGGATTTATCGACGGAGTCTAGTAAACCAGATAGATCATCCATGATATCATCCATGAGCTCATCTTCATCATCATCAGGTCCTACCAATAGTAGTCTGGAACCAGCTACAGCCTTATCCAAGTCATTAGCAGAAATTTTGACACCAAGGGCTGCTTTAACTTCCTTATGATGAACATATGCACTTTTGATTCTCAATTCTCGCAGAGGTTGAGGAGTAAGAAGTGCTCGAACGTTAGTAGCTATTGGTCCGTTTTGACCACATAATACTATTCTATCTCCTTCTCTTAAGATACCATTGGAGAGAACAACATCAATGGTAGTACCAAGACCTTCAACAACCTTAACTTCCAAAATAGTAGCTTCCAATTCGGACAAATACATCAACTGCTTACTCATTCGATTTTGAGTAAGTTCAAGAAGCAGATGAAGCAAATCAGGAATGCCTTCACCAGTAATAGCAGATGTAGGAATAAGGGAGACATATTTACCCAAATTCTTGTTCTGGTAATAAACTTCAGCATTCAAACCTTGTTCAGCAAACGCCAACTTGGTGGTTTCCAAACGATCTTGGAATTCCTGTTGAACAGAGGCTTTTTGCTTAGCAAGAGAGTCACGGAAAGAGTTGTTAGGAATGGCTTCCCAATTATAGAGACGATCGATTTTGTTAAGAGCGACAACGAACGGAGTTTTTCTGTCTCGCAAAAGTCGAATTGACTCCAAAGTCTGCTGTTCGAGACCGTGCATGATATCAACAACCAAAATAGCAATGTTACACAGTGAAGAACCTCGAGATCGAAGATTCGAGAAAGACTCGTGACCAGGGGTATCAATAACAAGCAAACCTGGGACATTATAGTGGATATTTTGCACATATTTCTCCATGACCTTTGTTTTCTTTTCAATAGCTTCAATGGGGAAGTAAGTAGCACCAATTTGCTGTGTGATACCACCTGCTTCACCTTCCTGTACATTGGTTTGTCGTACCTTGTCCAAAAGCTTGGTCTTACCAGTATCGACATGACCAAGAATACAACAAATAGGTGATCTTAAATCCTTAGCAGAAGCTTTTGCAACGGCTTTGCTATGTCTCTCTTCTCTCTTTTCGTTAATCTCTGCTTTCTTGTGACTGATGTTTTCAACAGCCTTCTCGAGTGTAGACTCTTCTTCAGGCTCTACCGGTTCAACAACCTTTGAAGTCTTGGTGGGCTTAGAGGGTGTAACAGTTTCAGTTTTGTCAACTTTCTCAGCCTCTTTTGCAGTCTCTTTTGTGGGTTCAGGAGTCTCAATAGACTCTTCAGCATCACTGTCAAGAGCTTCCCAATCATCCTTGACCTCACCATCAGAACCTATAGCAGCTTCCCAGCTTTCTAGCAATTCAGTCTCTTTTTCATCTTCGTCCTCATCAACATCAGCCGTAGTGATAGCGATAGTCTCCTCCTCTTTTGGCGCAGTCTTGAACTCAGGTAGTTTAGCAGCTTTATCAGATTTAGAACCAGTGACAACAGCAGAGCCACCAACGACAGGAGCGGACGATGATTCATCGGTATGAGACTTTGGCTTTTTCTTTCCATATACAGGTTTTTTGGACTTGGAATCTCCGCCCGATAAGCCTTCTATCTTTACACCGGAAGCAAGTAGCAACTCCCTTCGCTTCTCCAACAGAGCTTGTTGTTCCTTTTGCTTTTTGGTCAACAGCTTACCTTGTGCCTTCAGTTCATCTCTTTTAGCCTTTTCCTTTTCCTTCTTCTTCAATCTTGCTTCTTCTCTGGATTTCTGTTCCTCAGCAAGTAGTCGTTCTTCCTCTTCAAGTGCTAATCGTTCGGCTTCCTCTTCCTCCTTCAATTGGTCCTCTCGTGCTCTAATTGCTTCCTGCTGCTTTTTCAATTTAGCAATAAGAGCGTTTTCCTTCTTGCCTTTTGCGTCCTTTTTAGTCAGAGGCTTATTGTCGGCAGCTGTAGTGCTTTCACTAGCAGTTTCCTTCTTGACCACAGGAGGTGCAGTCTTCTTTCTTTCGGCCTGAGCCTTCTTTTTAGCCTTCTCACGCTCCTTCTTCTCACGTTCCTTTTCTTTCTTACTCTTTACCAGAACCGTGGCTTCTGCAGCCTTGTCAGCCGCAGCTTGGTGAGCTGCTTCCTCCTTGTCGTTCTTCTTCTTTTTAGATCTTTTCAAAGCAGACATGAAGTCATCATCGGCAAAATCATCAGCTGTAGCTACAACAGGTTCAGACGGAGCTGGAGTACCTTCAGTAGATCCCTCATCAGGGGTCGTAACGCCGAATTCTTGTGGCGTGGTGTCCATGCCATCTTCCTCATCAGGATCAAAGTAATCCTGCTGCTTATTGTTCTTTTTACCCATTTTTTATTTTTTAACAGTAAGACAAACAAGAATAAACTATAATCAGAAAACAAATTAAACAAAAATTTATTCACAAATTGCTACCTTTTTTCCAGCTTACTTTTTAGAGTCTTTAAGGTAGAAAGAATCTTTAGGGAGGAGGAGTGTTCAATTTTTTTTCTTACTTTTCATGTGGAAAATTTCAGGGACAATTATGCCGGGTAACTAGGGCAGGTTAAGTTCAGGAAAAAAAAAGTTGAATCAAACACAATTTATACAAAAGATCCAGCTTTAATAATTTGAACCATCTGACTTATATAATTTCACGATGGCTACTACTGTTGATAAGATTAAGGATATTGAGGCTGAAATGGCCAAGACCCAGAAAAATAAAGCAACAAGCTTTCATCTGGGTCAGCTTAAGGCTAAGCTAGCTAAGCTAAGAAGGGAACTACTGACAGCAGCTTCAGGAAGTGGTGGAGGCGCAGGAGGTATTGGATTCGATGTTGCACGAACTGGTGTAGCATCGGTTGGATTCATTGGTTTCCCATCGGTTGGTAAAAGTACTTTGTTGAATAAACTTACTGGTACTCATTCAGAGGCTGCTGCATACGAGTTTACAACCCTTACCACAGTACCGGGTATTATTAGATACCGAGGTGCTAAAATTCAAATGCTTGATTTACCAGGTATTATTGAAGGTGCTAAAGATGGCAAAGGTCGAGGTAAACAGGTGATAGCTGTAGCAAGAAGTTGTAACTTGATTTTCATTATATTGGACGTTAATAAGCCATTACAGCATAAACAGATCATTGAGAGAGAGTTAGAAGGTTTTGGCATAAGAATCAACAAAAAACCACCCAATATTGTGTTCAGAAGGAAGGATAAAGGTGGCATTAACATTACAAACACTGTACCATTAACTCAGATTGATCCAGATGAAGTCAAAGCTGTTTTGGCAGAATATAGAATATCTTCAGCAGACGTTGCATTCAGATGTGATGCAACTATTGATGATTTAATTGATATTCTTGAAGGACAGAATCGTCGATATATTCCTGTGGTCTATGTGTTGAACAAAATCGATTCGATTTCCGTCGAGGAGCTCGACTTGCTATATCGAATTCCTGATGCAGTTCCCATCTCTTCTGAAAACGGCTGGAATTTGGATGAGTTATTAGAATTAATGTGGGACAAACTGGATTTGGTCAGAGTATATACCAAGCCTAAAGGTCGAACACCTGATTATGAAGAGCCTATTGTTTTACGAAGCAATAAGAGTACAGTAGAAGATTTCTGCAACTCAATCCATAAGAGCTTGGTAGAGCAGTTCAGAAATGCTGTCGTATATGGAAAAAGTGTGAAGCATCAACCACAGTTTGTTGGACTTAGTCATGGGCTTATGGATGAAGATGTCGTTACTATCTTGAAAAAGTAGGAATAATGTAATAAATGATAAATGACAAGTAAAACTAAGAAGCTAAGAATGAAAAGCCACAAAATATATATATATAAATAGGTCGTTTGGGGTTTGGCTGTATAAAGCCAGTATCTATGATGAGACCCTGTCGAATTTATACCGACTGTTTTGGTGAGCCAACAACTCATCTCCTTCCTCATCAGCAGCATCTCTCTGTCGCCGAATTTTGGGCCGAGACTTTATACCCAATAAATTTGACTTGGCTATAATAGACGACTCGAATGTTTGAAGATTGTGTAAAGCCGCATCATCCAAGTCGATGCTGAATCGTTTGGATTGTACAAACTGAAAAGCCGTCACCAGCCCCATTCGGTACTGGTCGATCATATATGCAACAGCAGCCAATGCACTGGTATCATTACCAGTTTCACAGAATAATAAAGTACTACAGCCACTGCGTTTACCAAACTCAATTGCTTCGATTATTGCTGGTAACTGGCTAACGATTTTCGTTGGAGACGTAATAGGATCACCAGGATCGACTAAAAGACACCGAAAATCAGGGGAATTCATGTATTTATGCTTAACAATGGCAACGGTAGTGCAGTTTCTCATCAATGAGATTAACACTCGAATATTGTTGTTGAGCAGAAAAGTTTCGTTCCTAACTACGCCCAATGGGCCAATATACAAATAAGGCAGTACCTGCTGTGCATCTCTTTTATGCTCATAACGCCATGAGGATAATACTGACGGTTCGTTTATAAAACATGGAGGAATTATGATTTTAGGAAAAGACAACGACACGGTCTCGTCGGTTTGCATATTTTGGAATTTTCGTGTTTTCCGCCAGACGATAAATGGCTGGATGGCTCCTCGAAGAAGAGAATGAAGTTAAAAAAGAAAACTGAAAAATTCCTCGAGAAGTGCTCGACTCGAGTATTTCCCGATAAGGATCGGGTGACGCAAGGAACATATGCAGCGAACAAAACTAGAAACGAGAGGAGGCTAAGAAAAACAAGAAATTATTCTATGGTGAAATAGTCAGAGGTGATAAATGGTTGATAGTATGAAGTTGCCAAGAATTGACTGAAGAAATCAATGCCTATTTTTGTACACACCAAGGTAGGTGTGCTAGGGTTGTTATCGTAGTTAACATGAGCTGGTGAAAACTAGCTACATTCAAAGGAACATCTATAACCACCTTTCTAATGGAAAAAAGAAAGACAAATACTCATTCTACACAAATAATTCAGTTTGATTTTCAGATCATCTTCTCATATTTCTTAATCATTTCTGGTTAACTATTATTGCCGAGGAAATCTTTGCAGCTTTGTGCGTGCGGCTCATTTAAGCTCATACTGGTGCAGTGACATGGGCTCGGACCCCCTGAACAAGGAACAATCTAACCTTAAACAGCACCACACCATCATGTTTAAGTGAAGATGTCCAACCTTAGGATGATATTATCAAAGCATCTAAATCAACTTTGACAGTTGGTGATTAAAAAATCTTGGCATTTGAAGATTATATCCGTTTAGGGTCATGCTAGCCAAGCTCTGCCAATCTAGAATGAAATCTGCACTTGCAGGCCGATTCGCATAACCAATCATTGACATTGAGCTTAGGAAAAACGACAAGAGTACATTGAATGTATATAGATACCACCAATAGATAAACGTATCATGTTTCATGTCGTGTTGTAGTTTTGTCTAGCAATTTGCAAACCTCGGGAAATTAGAACCATTTTCACATTCATCTCGTTTCAATCTGCTCAACGAAATTACTCCCTCGAAATTTTCCACGATCTCAATTGCATAGCGATTGACAGGATTATTGACCTAACAATCTATATATTATAGAATTATTTGTGTACATAATTTAAAGCCTTTGATTTCCTTTGCTGAATTTGCTTTTCCACAGAACAATGTCTTCCAATAAAAAGCTATTACCATCATTGCTACTGCCCCAAGAATATTTTTTTTTTCTAGGCAAAAATATATTCCACTGTTTTCCCGACTCACCCCAAGCTTAAAATTTTTACTTCTTTACATCCACAGTTCAGTTACTATTAGCTACCAAGTCACATAGTCTTTAGATTAAGTGGTTTTTTTGTTGTTAAATTATAGGTGAAGTTATTGCAAACATTTGTCTTCACTTTTTAACTCTTTTGAACGCTTTTCTGGCCACAAAATCCAAGTCACCAGATTCCGCGTATCAACTCTCTTTAGTTTCAGCTATTTTCCTCTTCAGGGCCTTGTTTTATTCCTTTATCTTTTGATAAAGATCTAACGAGTGTATTTGGTAATCCCTGTAGGAAATCAGATTAATAGAGAGAGCACAAACTACCTTTTCGGTTCCAGTTTTTTACAAAACTCTTAAGCGTTTAAACGTTTTTAATTTCATGAGTAAGGATATTCTCCTTCGATTCAACAGACCAGCTAAACCCAGGTAACACGGCTTACTCCCCTTTTCCTCTGACGCATATTTTCTTTGCATTCTCATCATCAGATAGTTGAAAAACTAATCTGATTGTTTCTAATACACATTAGCTTCCCTTTGTTAAGGCTCTTTTTACGGACTTTTGCTGTTGGGGGTTTTTCATAGCTCCAACAGCCAGGTACCTAGGAATAGATGATTGTCAATACCTCCAGTTTGAACGAATCAAACGAAATGGACTTTGCAAGGTACGTCAATCATGAGGCTTCTGTCAATTTGGACTCTTCCAATACTTTTGAAGGCCCTGAGAAGCTTCTCGAAATCTGGTTTGCTCCTAGCCCTGACTGTCTTCCTTTTGGTATGCCAGAATCGGGCCTAAGAGCTATTCCTAGATCTAAGTGGGAAGAGATCCTTGACCATGTGAAATGTAAAGTGCTCTCGGTTGTTTCTACTATGGATATGGATTCATATGTTTTATCCGAATCTAGTATGCTTGTCTACCCTAATAGGGTGACACTCAAAACTTGTGGTACAACAACTTTACTTATGGGTATTCCTCATTTATTGAAAATGGTCGAGGACTATTGTGGGTATGCACGCTCCAAACATCCTTGGCGAGTGTTTTATTCTCGAAAGTGCTTTATGTTCCCGGAAAGACAGAAGCATCCTCACCATTCTTGGAAGAGTGAGGTTCATTCTTTGAACGGAATGTTTGAGAATGGCCGTGCTTACGTTGTTGGTGATATCACTAGTGATCATTGGTATCTGTATACAACATCTCCTACAAAGTCAATTGCCGACTTCCCTTGGCCTGCTAGCACTTCCAATAAGGAAAAATCGTTTGCAGATGAGAATTTGGAGATTTTGATGACAGAATTATCAGAAGAGCAAACCAAGTGCTTTTTCACCGACAGATTGCCTGGAGTTGACCAATTGGAAGAAGATGAAACAAGACTTCTTTATACTTCTGACTATGGTGCGCCTGCTGATGATGAGGATCCTGGTCACGTCCTAGGAAACGTGATTACCAAATCAGCTGGTATCGATTCTATTTACCCTACCAGTAGACAGGTGATTGATTCCTTTTGCTTCACCCCTTGTGGCTACTCATGCAATGGTATTGTGTCAGATAAAGACTACTTTACTATCCATGTTACCCCTGAATCTCATTGTTCTTATGCTAGTTTTGAGACCACTGTGAGTGCATCTGCTCATGGAATTCGTCAGCTGGATATTGCTAAGAAAGTGACCAATATCTTCAAGCCAGGCAAGTTCTCACTTGTTTACTTCAAGTCTCATTTGTATGAAACGTATAGTAGTACTGAAGACTCATCTTCAGCTAACGAATTCCGAGAAAAAATCGTGTTTGCTGGATACAAGTGTGTTGATAAGGTTTTGTTGGATTTGAAAGGCTATGATCTTGTATTTGCTAGTTTTGAAGCAATCAATCGATAAAGAATCGTTTATCATTAGTTTCTTACTATATATAATCTTCTATTTTGTTACAGTAAATGTTGAATATATATCTTTTATGTAGTTGTTTGACTTGGAATTTTGTAGTTTGAATTACCTATTAATTATGGCAAAACTTGGGTCTTGGAGCGGCAGAATATTTAGCATATATAGTATATTTTAGCCACTGAAAAAAACATATATTCAATCAACAAGCTGTCACCTCTTTTTTAAGTCCAAAGAAAGACGTTATTGGAATAATCAGTGATTGACAAATGTCTTTTGGAGGGTATGTAACATTTATATGAGTCATGGTGACTGACAATACTTTCATATGCTTTAGCACTTTGATCTCGAATCTACGGCGGAAAGCGCTCGCTGAAACCATACTAGCTTCTAAATGGACATGTCTCTAACATTTAGTTTTGGTAATAATGCATTAGGTAATGCGGTATCCATATCATATGTAAATGGAGTACCTATACCTGAGAAATTGAATGAACCTGATCTGGTTGTCATTTTCAAAAATATTCTAAAGAATTCTACAGTCACTCGAGAACGAGGCTTAAATGATCTACTAGTGATTTTACAAAATTCTGATAGAGTAGAGCTTGTAGTAGCGGATCAGGATTTCCAATGGCAATGGGTATTACTCTATCCTAAACTGTCTATTGATGTTTCTTCTACTGTAAGGCAACTTGCTCAGCAATCTCAAGGGATCATTTACAAGGCCCTTGGCAGAAAAGCTTCCAAATATTTGAAAGATAGTATAGGCCCTTGGATGTGTGGGATTTATGATTCTGGAAGAGGTGTTTCTAAAGCAGTACAGGAATCATTAGAATTGGTGTTTCCATCTACTGAGAAGAGAGATTCCCTATGGTCACTGTTTAGTGATGATATCATACAGTTTATCAAGCACACACTGATATTAGAGACTCAGAATACGCTTTATGACGAAAGGTATGTTACTAAAGAAGAGGCAAGTACGTCTTACTACAGAGTGATTCAAACCTGTGTATCAATACTTAGTGTTCTTGTTTTGGCTAAAAAGACAACCAAAATAATAAACGACAATGTTGATCTTAGTGACTTACTACATGAAGGGAAATTCTGGAAGTTTATGTACTGTGGTAATGCCCAATTACAAAAGGCCATTTTACAGTTTACCAGAGGACTCATAGTTGAGCACAAGGATGCATTGTCAGAGGATCAGAATAGCAGTCAGTACACTGAATGCATCTTAGCACTGATCACCTCTAATCTGGTTAAATGCTGCAATGCACCTCCTAAAAATATGCCGGGCCAGGTTGTTCCTGATATTATTCGAACTGTTGGCTCCATTACCAAACGACTGGGGAAAGACGTATGGGAATTGTCTTCAAGCAAAGGTTCGACCAAGGCTATAAAAGCATTTGATAACCTGCTCTCTCAAGGATCCCGTGAATCTAATTCATTGTTCTGGAATGCACTGCCTGAATTTATTGAGGTGTTGGGTTCTGCATATAAGGATCAAGTTAAAGATATTCTTCTTTTGGTTGTTCGCAAAGAGACATTTGCTGCTACTATCGAGGATGCTGTAAAAGTGATTATGACTATATATGATGACGAGAATACCGAACACTCAATAGTAGAGCTTGTCTGCTTGTCTGACCACGAATTCAGTGCTTCCCTTTTCCAACTTGTTAGTTCAAGAGCTCATGGATCTTATGAAGATATTATTGAGAAATGTCTTGAAAAAGACAAACAGAATATGAAGAGACAGACAGCCTCTTCCACAAGACGCAAGAAGAAAACCAATTTGGAAAAAATAATGGCAATTACAGGAAATACCGAATCTAGATCGTCTATTTTAGAATCGCTAATCACTGAGACACTCGTCAATCTTGATATGGACAACATGGCTATAGTATCTAACATACTTCCCCATTATAAAGGAGAATTCTTCAAAAGAAACGAGTTCATGGTTGAAAAATTTCTGGACAAATGGGCATCTTCTACCGAGATGGATGAAAGCATACTCTCTATCATCGGCGTGGTTGCTAAAGATAGTCCTTCGTTATCCACATGCATCAACTCGGTAGTGACTAACATTTTGAATGTTAATTCGACGGAAGATAAGCAGTCTGCAGTAGTCGACCTCATACAGGCTGCTAAGATTCTCAACCTCTTGAAGAATTACAAAAATTTCCCAGTAATTGAGCCTATTGGGAAACTGGAAGAATATCTGCTTAAAATAACAGACAGTCATTCATATGTCGATGAAGTCGAGTTCAGAGAGCTTTTAGTATACGGTGTGCTTAGTCACGACGTTTTTATCAGCAGGAATGCTGCTTACCAAATTCTTTCCAAGATATCGAGTAACCTATTGGTATTCAGCTCTGAACCAGCTACTTATATTTTAAGAAGTATAGTAGGACTTGATAGAGGTTTCCTTGCACGGTTTTGTAGTGAGACTGATGATGGCAAGCAGCTTTTACTTGGATTGTATGATGTCGGAGCAGATTCCTTGATTAAGGAGCTAACTACATCTATGGATAAGGGTGCTAGTGAAAACTCAGATATAACACTCGATCTTATCACAGAGCAATTGAAGGCTACAGACTTGAATCATCTAGACGATATTCTAGAAATGGTGGAGGACTTATGGCAAAACAAAAGTGAAGATATGATAAAGAGAATCCTGCCTCGGTTACAAGACGATACCTCGCAGTTTCAAGTGCCTATAGAGCTGTCTATGAAATATGATAGTGTTTTACTTATTTCAGACCAGGATGCTTACATTCCAGTATCCAGTGAACTGGTGGGTAGAGCGATGTTTGTTCTGCAATTGATAAAACAGAAAAACATCTCTGTTGAAAATGACACCTTGTTGGAAATGGCCCTTATCGCTGAAATGTCCAAAGCCAGAGATTTCTATACTGGTGATTTTTTTTCTAGTTCTCCTAGTGTGGTCAAGTTTTTGAGCTCCGTTGATCAACTATTGTACGAGTCTGACGACAACCTTATGGAAAAACTTCTTTCTAATGGGAATGCCCCGTATAATGGACTTGAATTCTACAAGGCTAGGATATTAGAGCGAATAATGGGTAGCGATAGAGTCTTAGATCCTGCATCACTAATAGCTGGTATCAAGGCTAGTAAGACAACTGACTTCAGTATGCTTGCTGTTCTGAACCTTCTGAAAGATACGAAGGCAATCGGAGCTCTGAGAAATCAAGTAACGGCTGACTTTATAAGCCGGCCGGTTCCTGAACTTTCTAAATTGGCCCTACTGAACTCATTGTTGGACTGTGATAAAAATCTTGAGTCCAGTATTCCAATCAATCGATTGGTTTTGCTCATAAAAACCATGAATGATTGGTTGGATTCACCTAATGCATATGATGGGGAATTTATGCCCACCCGTATTATGATTACGGAGTCACTTTGTCATATTGTAAACGTATATGCAGAAGTACTTCTGGAGGCACATTGGAGCCAAATATTGGATCTCATTGAACAAGATTTGGCTATAATTTTAACTGAAAGTGACGCTAGCTCAGGAAATATCATCTCATTAAAGTCGTCTCTTACTTACTGGGCTCTGAGATTGCTCGAGGTGACCGAGCTGAATACAGCCTTTGTGAATCCGACACCAAATCTTGGTGATATATACGGACAGGTCATTGAAACTATGGAACACCAACTTATTTCTTTGGATTATCTTGCTGAGCAGTATCTTAAAATTGTAGCGCGAATACCTGACAGTCTTATACCAGATATTGCTAGTGAAAGTGCCGAGGTACTGTACAGAGTACTTAGTAAAGCCAGCTCTGCTGCAATTATTAAGTCTGCTGCTTATATTCTAGAGAAGAATATCGACTCAAATCAAGAGGAAATTTCAATTGAATATCAGCTAGATACAAGTGTGGATGTGGCATTACCGGAGGCCCTTTTGGACATAATCTCAGGTGGTGACAATGAAAACAAGCTCAGATTCCTCGTTGCCTGGAGGCTGATTATGGTGCATTTCGAGAAGTCGACTTTTGAGCTACGAAGGAAGTATATTGAGAAACTACAAGGTTCAACTAGCCAGCTTTTGGACGCTCTTTTCTCTGACGGTATCTTTCAATCGAACCCCACAAAAAGAGATATAGACAATATTATTGGCCTCGACTTTCTCTCAGAGACTGCAGCAATTGACATGCTCCGCCTGAACATATTTTTCAAATGCTTGTCTTATATGCATTCAGTTGTTCGAAGCTGGTATCTCAATATTCGAAAGCCAGCAATGTCAAAAGCTGTAGAAGATGTCACCCGAAACTACTTCACGAAAGTGCTTGTAAGTAGTGAACTTAATAGTCTGGCAAAAGTGGAAAATGACGAAGAATTCCGAGTGGAAAAACACTCAAGAGATGTTCGAGTGTTTTACAAAGTCGACGAAGAGGAAAGTATATTTGAGATCAATTTCCCTGAAATATATCCTTTGCAGGATATCAACATAACGAACAAAAAACTTGCCGGAGTTAATGAGAAGACATTCCGAGGATGGGCAGCATCTATGAGAGCTGTAAGTGTATACCAAAGTGGTCAGTTAATCGAGATTCTAAGTATCTTGAAAAAGACGATACGACTATACTTTGACGGTGCTGAAGAGTGTGCTATTTGCTACGCTGTGATCCACAGAGACCTTACATTGCCTGAGAAGACGTGTTCTACTTGTAAAAAGAAGTTCCATACAGACTGTCTTTACAGATGGTTCAGAACCTCGAATGACAGCGCCTGTCCATTGTGTCGAAGCAAATTTAACTTTAAGACAAGAGTTGCGCCACAGCAGATGATTATATAGAGTGACTGAAGCCAATTTTTTCTGTTTTTCACTTGATACATATTGTATATTATCATGAATATGAAATGTATCTTGTGTTGTTAGATGTACTAAGAGACAATAACAGCAACTATCTACTTTCGAATATATTATAAAGTTAATCAAATTTACAGTCATACGACAGAAAATGATATTCAGATATTAGTAGAAAATGAAAAATCAACAAGATGTAGTTTGCCTGCCTGCCAATCGTTTCAGTGCTCAATAGTATCAATTAGATTACCCGGCCGTGATATTTCACCCCTAAATTTTTCAATCATTGGTATCACACTGAAAATTTCACCTTGTTATAAAATCTTCAACAATAAACAAACGCATAACAATATCAGGAAACATGTTGGGACTGTTTCGTTCGGGGATTTCTATGAATAACGTATCTCTGCGTGGTCTTTTAATGGTCCCCAGGAGTATACATACGTCTTGTATAACCATGGAGAAACAGAGTTATCTAAAGAGAATACGAAGAATTCAAAAGCATGTAGCTAGTCAAATGCTCAAACCGAAAACGGATCCAGGTGATCCAGTTCTTGGAAGACAGCAGATTCCATTTCTTGAACGAGTAAAGGCAAGAATAGCCGAAGAGTTCAATCAGGTTGGCAATCTTGACCCTCAGAACACAGACAATTTACTGTATGGAGCTGAAAGAGCAGCTCTGTTGAGATCAGGTTCACACGCAGCACCAGTGATTGCTCCTATTGAGGCAGACAAACGAGAAGCTCTTCAAAGAATTATTAGCATGCAAAATGCGTCGCAGGCGCAGATCAAGAAGTTTGCCATAAACCTAGCCATGAAAGAATTCGAAAGATTCGAAGGTGATACAGGATCAAGCGAAGTTCAAGCAGCTGTTGCTACTATTAAGATTCAATATCTTGCTAATCATCTCAAAGAAAACATTCATGACTATAATAGCCAGAAAATACTCCAAGAACTGGTTCAAGGACGACAAGCCATTCTTCGATATCTCAAGCGAACTTACCCTCAACGATATTTTTGGGCCATTGAAAAACTTGGCTTAACAGACACATCGGTTGTTGGTGAATTCAGTCTTTCTAGAAAGTATTTTGAAAAAGTTCAATTCTTCGGAGATAAGACGCTTCCTGTTAGAATTCCTAAACCTGAAATGCGACGAATTCGACGAGCTGAAGCTCTTAAGAAGAGAGCTAAGAAATATTTGGCTGATAAGAAAGCTGAGGCTGATAAAACCGAATTAAATGCACAAGCTTTGGGCCAAAGCAGAGCAGCAACAGCTAATGGATCTCAGTAGATATTTACCGTATCAATTCATTGTACATATATTAAAAGAAGCCGTTCCTTTTTCTTTTTCTTAATCTTAATAATCTTATAAATATAGGTGTAATAGTTCTATGCTTCCAAGAATGCTTTGATAGGATGACCGACATGTTCGACATCTAACAAGAATGTATCATGACCAAACAGGCTGATATCTTGACCTAATTCTCGATACTGTAGTTTATGATGGAATGATTGCTCATGATTGACATGGGTCAAAATAGACGCTATTTCACGCTGTTGCCAGCAAGGGAAAAGTAAATCAGATTCAACACCGAGCACAAATGCTGATTTGCCAGCTAAAGATGACATACCATCAAGAAGGTCTCTATCTAAAGAATCAGCTTCATTGCTAATGTTCGAGTTAGGTTGGTTCTTCTCAGAAAATGGTTTTTCGGGCAAGGCACAGTTTGCTTCTGATCCACTATAAACATGTTCGCCAGCTCTTGCGGAATCAGCCTTGTTTTTCGCCTCTGAACCAAGATCAAAGAGGTCCATAGCTTTAGAGATATAAATTAAGGAATTTGCATCATATTCCAAACAGAATTTCTCACCTTGATGATCAAGATAAGTTTCAATGAGAAAATCAGGGCATAATGCTGGAGATTTCGATTCATCTGCTCTTTTCCTACCAAACCGTTGTTCCCATTCAGGACCTGATCTATAAGTAATAGTAGCGATTTCTCTGGCCAATTTCATACCACTATGTGGAGGTATACTATCATAGTAGAAACCTCGCTTCCAATTAGGATCTGCCATTAACACTTGTCTCTGAGTATGCCTCATAGCAATAGAATAAGGATGGGATCTAGCACAACCAGAAATAGACACAATTCTCTCCACAGCATTAGGAAAGTCTCTAGCATATGCTAAGCTTTGCATACCACCCATAGATGACCCGACTGATGCATATAACTTGGAGATTCCAAAGTACTGACTAATAAGTCGATGTTGTGCTCTAACCATATCATTGATACTAAGAACAGGGAACCGTGTAGCATATCGACCACCGTCAGCAGGATCTATTGACGACGGTCCAGTAGAACCATAACAACCACCTAGAACATTGGTACAAATTACGAAATACTCATTAGTATCAATGCTTAAACCGGGACCAATGAACTTTTCCCACCAACCAGGCCTATTATTTTTGACATGTGACTTGGCATGAGAAGATGCAGATAGACCTGTATGAATTAAAATCGCATTAGATTTGTCAGCGTTCAACTTACCCCAAGTTTCGAAGGCAATGTCGAACTCAGGGAGTACCCCTCCATAATCCAGAGATAGTTCCTGACCAGAATGGTAGGTTTCATATCCAGAAACGACTCTGGCATACGCGGGCTCCGGGCCAGTTTCTAAAGAGTTTGATCTTTGTTCAAGACGATCTAAGCATGGAAAAGACATCTGAGGGTTAGATCCGTCAACCGACCGAGATCTAGCCAATGCAATAGTAGTAGTAGACAATTGTCTCTTGGCCAATAAGGCCGAATAGCCCAAGGGCTTTAACCAAAGTCTTCCAATCATAGACATCTAAAATATAGATGAGTATAAAATATTTGTGACGGAAGTTGCCTGTGCTATGGGAATGATTTTTTAGTAAGAGTGGGTCAGTCACGTGCGCGCACATCATGATGATGATTTTTTATTCCGAAGAAAAAAAGAAAAAAAGAAAAAAAGGAAAAGCTGATGATGATGATGGGTTTAGGGCGAGGAAGCACGGCTGTGCTCTCCTGTGTTTTTTGTGTTTTTTGTGTTTTCGTCCCATCTTTAAAACCCCCGCCCAAATTGATCTTCCTAACTTCAACTATTCACAGGATGGCGGAACGAAAAGTGATCAATAAATATTATCCCCCGGATTTTGATCCGTCAAAGATCACCAAACGACCAAAACTCAAAGGCCAAAGTGCCTCGGCAACTCTTCAAACCGTGAGGTTGATGGCTCCGTTTTCCATGAGATGTACAACCTGTGGTGAATTCATCTACAAGGGAAAGAAGTTCAACGCTAGAAAACAATCCACTGGGGAGGCATATCTTGGAATTAAAATAGTTCGGTTTTATATTCGGTGTCCGAGATGTTCCGGAGAGATTCGGTTCAAGACCGATCCCAAGATTAGTGATTATGTGACTGAACATGGAGCAGTTCGTAATCATGAACCCTGGAGAGAAAAACATCTAGAAGATGAAACCTTAGACGAAAGGCTGGAGCGTCTAGAGAAAGAAGAAAAAGAGAAATTGGAAAAAGAAGAGCATCTACGTCTTTTTGGGCCGAATTCTGTACCTAATCCGACTCAAGGAGAAGATATAATGGCTGATCTAGAAGGAAAAGTCAATGAAACTAAAAGGGAAATTGCTATTCAAGAAGAGTTGGATCGAATCCGTGCCAGGAATGCGCGAATAGAACGTGCTACTGATGACCATGGGTTATTAGAAAAGACGACCGATTATGTCAAGAGCCAGAAGGCATCATTACTTGATCCCGATTCTGATGAAGAGGATACAAAGCTAGCATCTGAAGCATTCAAGCATACTTATTCTGGAGAAATAATAAGACCAGTTATTTCAGAAGAACCTAGCATTACTGGAGTTAAATCCAATATTGAAGAGATATCTGGGGCTTTCCAGAAGAACCACCAACCTGCTGCATTCACAAACAAACAAGCATCTATCCGTAAATCCAATGCTTTAGGTATAGTTATCAAGAAGAAAAAATCTCTAATATAGTTTGCGGTTTAGTTTTTATTTATTTGAAAATCCATAATATTGTTATCTAAAAATTAAGAGCGCATCGAATTACAAAACTAAAAAACATTTGGCAAAAATCTTTTAAGATAAGGCAAAAAACCCGAGATAAATAAAATCATCATAACATTAGCTAAAAACAAAATATATATATGTATATAGTAAAGTAACCTTTATTCGTGATAAGCAATCAATCAATTCTGGAGGAGTCATTATTCGTCATACACCTCATATGGCGTAAGGTCTGGAATATCCATGTGGAAATATGGTGTGTTGGTACCGACAACTGGAACATAATACTGGGTTCCCAATGGTGCAACTTTACTTACATCTTTTGCGATAGAACCAACAGAACCTTCTTCATCTTCATTAAAGAAGACAGAGTTGGTAGATGAAACCACTTGTAATTGAGGAATGGAAGGTTCGACAGGATCAGCGTAGCCACCAAATCCACCAGCAATCAATGCCCTTCTAGCCCAAGGTGATATAATACCAACAAAATGGTATTCAATCTTTCTGTCGGCATATTTGTCCAGTGTTTGTCTTAAATCAATTAAGGATTGAACTCCAGTGAGATCAATGTGAGGAGTACAAGACAAATCAAAGAACACTGCTCTTAGAATTGGTCTTGTATCCAAATTATCAGCATCATAAACAATCTTCCTGGGACGGGGGTCATTCCAAGGTCTATCACCAATTCTGACACTTTTTGAAGCATCAACACCTCTTCGAGTATGGTTCTTGATGTAATCTAGAACATGATCTGTTTGTCTTGAACCATTAGGGTAAGTCAATGAATCTGTGAATCTGTAGACAAAAACTCCAGGAGGAGCAGGCAAAACCTCAATGTCTTTGTTAAGAGATTTCTTTGACAGTGGAATCCATTTGTATTTGACAATAGCAGACCAATTTGATGGTGCATCACCGGCTCGCTCTTTACCCTTTGATCCAATATCATCAGCGGATTTGCTTTTAGGATGGAAGATGTCTTCATCCAGACCTACCTCATCCTCACCACGGTCTTCAGATTGAGGAGGGAATGGATCCTTTTCCAAGTCATGTTCATGGCCGGCACCTGTATTTTGAACAGGTATACTCTCTTTCCACAGTTTATCTTGAACAGACTGAAGTATATTCTTGTTCTTTGTGAAATCTTCCTCATTTGCAGTATAAGTATACAATGGAGGAGGATTAGTGACCTCCACATACTTAACTCGACCTAAGAACTGACCACTAGGGAAAGTGATCCTTAACAATAGCCAAACAAGAGAGGATGCTACTGAGAAGTAAATACCTGCTTCAAGAGATACAAAGACAGATAGCATTACAGCACCAAAGAAAATCACAAACTCAATAGGCTGGATATTCCATGTTCGGTAAGAGGTATAGATATCGACCATCAAATCAGCAACAGCATGGATAATAATAGCACACAATGCAGCATTAGGAATCCAATAGAAAGCACCAGTAAGTCCATAGATTGCAACCAACACAAGTATACCGCTGAAGATACCAGCCAAAGGAGTTCGAACGCCACATTTGTGTTTGAGAGCGGATCTAGAAAATGATCCTGTAGCGGGATATGCACTGAAAAACTGGCCAATAACATTTGTAACACCAATAGCAACAAGTTCTTGGTTAGGGTTGACCTTATAATCATTGATTCGTCCAAAGGATTTGGCAATAGCAATGTGTTCCATAAGTAAAACCACGGTTGCAATAGGAAGTTCAGGAGCGAGGCTCTCGACGACATCTCGGTTGATTTTATGAACACCAACTTCTTTCAGACCTCGAGGTACAGTTTCTAAGATAGAAATAGGGAACTTACCAGAAGCTTTATGAGACTTGCAGATACCCCATGAAATGAGAGTGGCAAAGATAATGACAAAAGCTGCACGAAGTACGTTAAAAAAGAACAAAGGTGTCTTGTACCTAGGATATCTCTTGGTCAAATAAGCGGAGCCAAATCGAATAGCATACAAGACAAACAAACTTACTAAGCCAAAGGCTGCATTCAAGTTTGAATGCTTGATCTGCTTGAAAAAGTTTATAGTTACCAAGTAAGTGGCAGCTCTGGTATTAAGAAGCTTGTTGACACCGAAGAGTCCAGGGACTTGTCCAACAAGAATTGTAAATGCAGAGCCAGTCATGAATCCCATGATACCAGGCAGAGGAATGAATTCCAAAATGAATCCAAGTCTGAGAAGACCAAGTCCAAGAGCAATACTACCACAGAGTAAAGTTAATGTGATAGCAATAGGAACCGGATTATCAGCATACTGAGGAAGACTAGCTGTAACCTTTGCAATTACTTTCGATGTTTCCAAAGACATGACAGCTACGGGACCAATAGACACATCCTTTGAAGTAGCAAAGAAGCAGTATATGATTACTCCAACAAAAGAGGAGTATAAACCATATTGGGCAGGCAAGCCAGCAATGATAGCGTATGACATTGATTGAGGAACCAAAACACCACCAACTGTAAGACCGGCAATCAGATCACTATAAAGCCATACAAAGTTATACTTGTGTATCCACTTTGTGATCTGGAACAATGTTGACACATAATCGAGAACCTTTTGACCAGGGTGGTTGAACATGGTGCTGAAAGCGTCCTTGACACCGACAACAGGTTCATCATATGCAAGAATTTGGTTAACCAAAGGTCCGCTAGAGACAGATCTATTGTCTTGAATGGAGATTCTGTTCACTGAGGAACCAGAGGATGAACCAGCATACGTATTGGGGTTCTCATCTACTGCTCCAGGAGCAGAGTCATAAAAACTCATTGAAATTTCGAAGAGAAAAAAAAGAGTAAGAAAAGAGAAACCAATGCGGTATAAAAAGAAGTTATTTTAACAATAGTCTTCGTCTCTAAGTCTTCTCACAAAAAGTTTAATTTATGTGTGAGACTGCGAAATGCTGGAATCTTATATACTAAAGCAAGTATTGAGTATGGCGTGCTTCCGATTCTGTGAGATCAAGATGCAGCCAACACGGAGGCGCCAACGTAGAAAATAATTCAAAGGGGATGCAAAAGAAAATTTTAACCCCACTTAGATTAATTCAAGATCAGAAATTGCTTTTTAAGACGTTGGTGTTCGATGCAATGCTGTTTTAAGCTGTAATAGCAGATGATGTTCGATGATCTCTCTAAATACAGGATGATTGAATAACAGCAAAAGATTTTTCAGTGAAACCTAATTCGACACAAGTTTAGTATTTGATATCAATAATCTGATAGAACTAATCTTTGAATCTTAAACAAAAGGAAAAAGTCTTTCAGAAAAATCTTAATCTTGAATTGTGACCACTAATACGGTTTCTTTCGGCGAAAAGCGCTATTGAATAAGCGATGAATGACGTGCTAATGGCACGTGACTACACGCAATTATTAGTTTGTATTTCGAAAAACTTTAGGTAAAAAAATGCGGGATAAACTCGAAGAGTAAAAAATAGCCAAATACAGTTAATCAAAAAAATTGGAAAAAAGAAAAGTGGGCTTGTTATATGAAACCTTTATTATATTTTATTTGCGCTACTTCTGTTGTAATTCCATTACCTTGATACCTTGCTAATGGCTTTGCTTTCCCTGAAGCTTCTAGTTTAACTTTGCTTTTTTTTTCCGTTTGTAATACAAACCAATTGCTTGCGATGATGACGTTTTTCACATCTTCGCCCACAGCCGTGCGCATAACCCTGGCTCGCATCTCGCATCGCGCAAAAAACCCAAAACTACCTTACCTTACCCCACCCTATGGCCGATCACGTTTAAGTGGGAAGAGCAGCCTTTTTTGGGATACGAAATGAAATTTCTATATTACGTGCTCTAGATAGGTGCATATCTCTAATGCATTGTGCTAACCTAATATATCACTGTTATGTTTAAGTGGTGTATTTTTATTTTTGGGCTTGGCTTCCCCTCCTCTGGCCCACTTCTATGAATCCGCTAGCACTCTCTCAAAAGAGAAAGGCTCATATGCATATCCTTCACCTTCAAAGTACTTAGACATTGACTCGACCCAATGAAGTCTCAATGAATGAAGCATAGCAGATGTACCTTCCATCATAACCAAAACAACTACTGTCGCTGTGAACCACATACCAAAGACTAAGACGGTCGCAACAATACCAAATGCACCAGTGCTACCAAAGATTCCACCTATTGTCATTGACCATAAGACTGAGGAAAGCTGGTTATGGGCCAATGATAAAGCCCACAACCTTAAGTATGATGCAGTATGTGAGACACAATTTAGACAAAATTCAATGGTATGAATCACTTGATGAATCATAACATCGCCAAACTCGAACGTTGCATGCTCTTCATCTATATCCTGGATTATCATAGCATCTCCTGCCTCTTCCTCCATGTCAAAGATGTTTCCAGTACGAGCCTGATGATGTATATCTGTATATCCTTGAGCTTGAGCTTTCAAGTTTTGTTTTCTCAAGTATAGAGGTTTAAGCAAAAGAAGCCAGGGGACGCAAACTAATGCCACAAGCAATAACACAGTTTGAACGATTTTCTGTCCAGGATATAGTTGCTCATCAATGAATCCTGGGGACAAAAACATATTAATAAGCATATTAAGAAGTCCCGGTGGCCTTTCGTCTAGTTTAATCCAATCCACACACCATTTGTATACGATGGTTACACTCAAGTAACCAAAAATACTTTGCATAAATAATAATCCTGGAATAAAGTTACCAACAATATCGATATATGATTTGAAGTAAGTGTAGTTCACATAGGAAAACATGTAACTATACATCATATGAATGAAGCCTAGCAAGATTGATAACTTCATCTTATACGAGTTTGTGAACAGCAGATTGTTTTCAGTACCATGCCAAGCGTAGTCTAATCCAATAGGATATGTACCAATTGGTGTTGCTACAATTGGATCACCATCTTCCCATGTATCAGGCCACTTCCAACCGCTTTTAAATATTGTCATGGACTTGGAAAAGATATCATTGTAAAGGAACCCAGTATAAAGAGAAAACAACCCCATTAACAGTAAGATATAACGACCAGAAAATGCCATATCGAAAATCTCGTCTCGTTTCAGTTTGCTGATTCTTTTCTCGAAAACTACCAATACTAATGCTGCCAAAGTAAGAATAATACCATGGCCAATATCACCAAACATAACAGCAAATAAGAACGGGAATGTAATTACAGTTGGCAACCCAGGATTCACCTCCTTGTATGTTGCAACACCATAAACATCACAAATCGCTTGAAAACCTTGTGTGAACTTATTTGTTCTATGATATGTTGGAGGTGTTCTGTTTGTTTGTAATTCGTTGATCACGGAAGAAATATGAATATCTGCTCTCTCAGTAATCTCTTGTAATGCAACATGGATCATTGGAATTTGATCTTTAGGCACCCATCCTTCAGCTATCAAACATCTTCTGGTTTGATCATAATTGAATAAATTAAGTGCCTGGAAGATTGCTTGCTCTTTTTTTGCAATGATCTCCCATATAACCAACTGCTCACCAATTAATGTCAACTCCGTGGTTAATACGGTTTTTGTAGATTCCAATACCGTTTTAATTTCTTCTAAGCGATTGTTGATATCATCCAGCTGCTGTCGCCTCAGAGAAAAACTTTCGTCTACTTGATATAATGTAGCATCCATTGATTGAGCGATCTTTTTGATTCGACGGGTAACAAGATCTCCATGTGAGAACACCAAAAAGACGTCTTTGAATACATCTTTACCCGTTATATTGTCATGAACTGGTTTCTCTATTGAGAAGTTATTCATGTACAAGTTACCTCTAAGAGTTCTCCAAAGTATCCTTTCTAATGTGCCAATTTTTGATCGTGGAATAACCCCGGCAACAAACTGGAGGTTCAGAGCTGAAACAGCACTAGGTAAAACACTACTGCCTATATGATCCAAGTTATGATCATCTCCAAGGCCAAGTTCAACCTGACTAAGCAATGGTGCATCATCATCATCCATATCATGCAAATCTAGAGATGTTCGTATATCTCCCTGGTTCTTATTAGCACGATCAAAAAACTGACTACTACCAATTAGAACTTCACTCTCTTCTATCAGTTTTGTTTCTTGTTTCAGTATTTCGAAATATGATTCGGACAATTGCTTTAATCTCGTTTCCAAGAAATCTGCTTTCTGCATTAAAGCCTCTATTTCAGCAGTATTTGGTGCAGCATGGGTTCCTTCTTGTGGAGCACTAATAATCTTAATGCCAAACCTTTCAATTTCACTTCGGAAATAATCTGATATTAGTCGAATGATCGTTAACCATATTTTCTTTCTTCAATGTACTTACTCAATTGTCTCTCCACGCTATCTAAACGTCTAAGTTCCTTGACAAAAGATCTTTGAAATGCACTGACCCCAGAGTTTAACTTTAAAGTTAGTAATGAGAGTTAAATTGATATAAGAGCAGACTTACATCACGGAATTGTAGTACTCCTAGTTCCCCTAGTGTTGAAACCACATCTCTGCCAACTTCTGCAGCCACGTAGAGTTGTATCAACGACATATCCGCAGAGCCTTAGTGTTAGTATGATGTTTGTTGTGGGCATGGTGACAAGTTCCTCCGATTAATACGGGATTGATATCAGGTTCACTGATACAGTTTTTTTGAGAGCCACAAACAGGGAAAAAGAAATGTAGATCCACAGTAATAATATAAAGGCATAACATAAAATTGCTGTGATGCAAAGTGTATGGCAATATGTCGTTGATTTGTTGTGAAGTATACCCTGTCCACGTACACGTATCCAACAAACATGACAATTTAATGTCCTATCATCGACCTTCGGACAATCAAAAATCTTGGCAAGCAATTCAATGCAATTTAACAGCAGCAATATATAGAAACGTGCGGCTTTATCCATATTAGCCAATTCCATTCAATCAACAGACGCCGTCGTCCCCTGACGGCTAATGAGCCGTTGGATTAATGATATCCATATACTATGGCAAACAGCCATATCTTGGACATTTCCAATTCAAAGCAAACATTTGCCATAAAAACAGCATTTATTACTTACGGAAGATCGCTTCAGACATGGTTTTCCAGTGTTATTCCAAGTCAATATACAACATGTCAAGTGATATTGGTCTATACATAGGTTGAGACAATAACGGCCGGGTAACTTGTAATGGTGTGTAAAAATCTATAAAAAGCTGTGCATAAATAGCCAGAAAGAAAGAACAATAATATTATAGACAACAATTTCAAAATTTATACTATATATTATATATTATCGCTGGCTTCAAATTCCTCGAGGAAATTATCTTTAGACTTTCTCTGTGGATTTATACTTCTTACCTGAGATTCATAGTGTATCTTTGATACTAAGGTTACCCGGATGCGAATCGGGCTCCTCCCTCTGCAAGTCCACCCCGTCTTATCTCATAAATATGCAATATGGGATGCTAACTTGAAGAGTTCATATCAACCAGAGAAGCATAAGATTGAACTCTTTTTTTTTAAGTAGTTATCACTTCACTACTTATCGCTTGTCAAATTGGCATAGAGGACTAGCTGGCTAGAGTCTCAGTTGAATCAAGGCTATATCCTTAGTGTCCTCGAATTATATTCGTTGCTTTGTGCTGCTTCATTTAGTTGTACCATCTATATAGTGTGACGTAATTGTGGCACAATGGCGAGCACATCCTCCATTAACGGTCTGGTATTTACTCAACCGCCAATACTGTCATCGCCAAAGTCTTCAGCGGGTTCTGCAAAGGCAATACTTGAGACCAATAAGGCGGCTAGTAAGAAGATGGCTGTTAGCTCTCGATCTCTGTCTTCCAGATCCACAACGACTGTGAACCATGCACCATCAATCAATAATGTGAATAATAGTACCAGTACGGTGAATAATCTGTCTTCTATGCCCACATCTAATGATACCGTTGAAACGGATTACCAGGACTATTTATTTGCCGATTATTCTGCATTTTTACGATTACAAGCTGACTCATCTTTCAAAGTTAGCTTTTACAGGAAAGCATTATCCGGTTATGAAACCTATATTGTGGAACAGTGGGCTTGTGAGAGAAAGGTAAACTCATGTATCACTAGTTTCACTGGAAATCCGGAGCATACCATTGTTGTCAGTGCATTAAGAATCCCACGTGACCGTTCAATATGGCCCTCCTCGATAATTCAATATTTCGATGAGATATCAAGACTACATTTGCGACCAAAAGAGACTCAGTTAGGACTTCTGTTTGTGACCAATATACCCAGTTTCCCTTCTAACTTGAATTTGGTTGCTGTACCTTCTGGAGCAATTGAGGACTCGGAGTTTCTATTTATTGTGAATGAAGACTTGAGAAGAACAGGATGTGGTGGCAGATCATTATTAACGATTGGTAAACCATCGTCAGCTTCTGAAGATAAGTTTCGTCAGCTGTTTAAAATCAATGATAAGGTACCTATTCCAATTGCTGTTATTGAATTGGTTACACTCGTTCAAATCTCTCTATATTATTGTGGTTTGCTTGAAGCTCGATATGCTGATGGATTACTTTGTAACTTTACTATACACGCCATTAAGTCATGGTGGGATATCTGGGGACGTCTCAGATATGGTGGAAAAACCAATGAAATGGGTATGGGACCGACTACTGTCTCAGCTTTGCTTGGTTTTATCATAGCTATAAGAGGCAGACTTTCAGCTGTTGGTTACAAACCACCAAAGGATCCTTTTGATGCCCAAAACTTTGTGGCATGTATAAGACAATTTCAAAAGCATGAACATTTGAGCAAGACAAGCAAAATCGATGACGAGACTTTCTTCCGATTACTCTCGGCTTACGACAAGACTTCGAACAATGATTTCTTCCTGACTATTAGGAGCACCATGAAAGAAGTATCAGGAAAGACTGTTCAGAACAATTGTGATGCAGAAACAATGGATCTTGATCGTCTTATTTCATCGTATCTTCAGGGATCTCGTACAAGATACTTGTGGTTAGGAAAAGGTCACATGAATCCTTCTTCAGGACCTACTCAGATGTATTGTACGGCAACTGGATTGCCTTTATCATCTTTACAAGTCACTGACGACCATGCAACTGGAAATATGGATCTTGGTAAAGCTATGATTCGATCAGTGGTAACACATCGTCGTGGCAAGAGTGATGTACCAGGCCAATCAAAAGATGATGCGCCATACAGTGCTCGTTTGACCTCGGTCACAGCTGCCAATGCTTCAAAGAATCGTCTTGTGACTAGAGTCAACATCGAGCCAGAGATATATGATGAAGAGACATCTCGTAACATCAAATCCACTTCTCTTGATTTTGATGGTATGAAAGACGGGCGTCTGAAACTGGGCCCTACGACTACCGCTGTCGATTATATTCTGCCTAGTGATGTAGCTACAAAGCCGGATGTAATACGACTTCGTTCTTCTTTACGCAGGGATAATGGAGAACTTGACAGAAGCCAGAAGGACATCCACGATCCTATGGTTGGCCGTCACTACCATTCTGATCACGGTCCTCGCCGTCTGAGAAGATATATCACAGGCTCAAAGCACCACAATACCACCCTGTCACAGAATATAGATGATTATGATGACGAGCTTATGCCTATTATCAACAGCGGTTCAGAGTATGCCGATGTATATGGCGAGGATGATGGTTATGATAGGAGGACTACTATTGAAGCAGATGGTGATTCCTCTTTGAAGATCCTAGATGATTTGAACAACCCTAGATGCTTACTTCAGCGGATCCGCTCCGTTGATACCTTCGAGGCCAGTCTGAAGAAGCGAGAGAAAACCCTTCAAATGCCATTACAGAGGCGGTATAGTTTAAGCGATATTCACGAAGCAGTTTTCAAACCATCATGTAATTACGTGATTCCAGATGCAGCCCGTGGTCATCTAGAACAAATTGCTTATTATCATCAATATTTCGATATTAATGATAGGGATATGGATGATGTTGAGATGAGGCTAGCTGAAAAAGTCCATATATATGATGCCCAAATCAAGAAGGCTTTGAATATGCAGGATACCATTGACTACCGACTACAAACTTCTTCCAGACGTGAGCAGGCGTTCAAGAATCAAGTTACTGATCTTGCTACCATAAGTGCTCGACTTCATTATGAGTGTAGAATGCTGGACTCAAAAGTTCGAGATTCCGAGGAAGCAGTCAATTCTTTTGCAGAAAAGGTGGAAATATTGGAATCAAAACTCGAGAAAGTTGTTGCTGCACGTAATGAGCTTCCCTCGGTGGTTACTCAGGTATGTTCTGTTTGTTGCTGGGCATCTACATTGACATCAGGCTTGTTTCATTCAAAGAAAGAAGCGCAAAGGACATTATAAATAATATTATTAGCATTTGCATATATAAATATACTCAACTGAAAGTTGAGAAGGTTATATACAAAAAGATGACACGGCGTTGTTAGTCTTTGTTTCAAAACAAATTGTTCCCATCCTCTTGTACTGCAGAGTTCTCGTTTGCTTGTATTAACGCTCTGGCAATAGCCATTTCTTCTCCACCATGTACATGTTCCTCGAATGCACTTTCTACTTGAGGGTCCACGGGAATATCATCATTGCCAATATGATGTCCATTGTCATGGTGGTCATAATGTTGCATGTAGTGCGAGTTGTGATGATGTGAGCCATCATCTTGATGGTGTCCTTGAGCAGCGGCTACAGCAGCTATTAGGCTACTATCTACATCCTCTTCTAGATGTAAACCAGCTGCCAATAATGAGTCTTCTGAGGCTCTAGATAGGTGGTCATTCATGTCTCTCTTGGGAGTCAGAAGTCCTTCGTTAACTACAGCAGCAGCAGCAGCAACAGCAGCATCCATTTCGGGACCATAATCCTTCCTAACCCGCTTTGGAGGAGGTCTGGGTTGATCTCTACATTCGGCACAGTTTCGAATAGCAGCTGCTACTGTCTCTTTGATCCTTGTCCAATGATATTTCTCCGTTATTTGTGAAGTAGTTTTGTTTATTCCAGCATGAGACTGCATATGGAATTCAGTTGCAATAGCCAATTGACTATGAGGCTCAGAAACTACTTCTTTGCCTTTAAGCATCAATTTGCCATCTTTTAGAGTGTAATGGGCCGCAGATGATCTCAATCGTGATTTTTCTTGGCGGTCTGACTTAACTGGATATCTACCTGTTTCCAAATAATACTTGATCTTATCAAATCGAAGTTCACCAATAGCTTCTTCACTGATTTCTACCAGATCACGCCCATAAATAATAGCATCAACCGCATGATCAAAGCCTTTCAAGATGCCTGCACCCTTTACTCTACCCACTTTCTTGAACTGTAGATCATCAAAGATCTTCCGAGCATAAGTATTAGTTTCAAAAACCAGGTTGAAAATAGAGTAAGTATAGCCGAGTTTTGGTGCCCAATCAAGATAACATTCGGCTAATGTTTTACCGATTCCTTTCCCACGAATACCAGCATTGACAAGAAATCCTCCAGTACAGATATGTGAACATCTGCCTGGGTAATTCGGCTTGATATAGAACGTACCAAGACATTCTTTTTCCCATTGTCGTCGGTCATGAATACTTGGAGAATCACCAATCAACATTACACCTGCAAATGACCCGAACCAGTAATTTTGGAAAGTCTCAATATGGAGTGTATCGAACAGAGGATAAGTGTCACCACGATCTATTTCCATATTAAATTCGTCACATAAAAACGCGAGTAAACCTAAAGGAAGTTGCTCTGGCGATGATATAGGATATATGGTAGCAGTGGTCTCTTTATCCTTCAATAACACGGTATGAGGGGACAAGTTCGGTAACGTAACATCGGGCCGATAATGAGGAGGTTGAGTGGGATCATCCAATGCTGCTGGCATTACTAATACGACTAAGCCATTGTTAGTTTGTTGTATAATTCACGGATATCACACAGTTGTGAAAACCGAATCAATCAATGTCTTTAAAAGACCCGATATGATCAAGCGGCGCCCATTATTTTATTAAAAAAAAGGGTATTGTTTTGAGCCGTAAACAAGTGCTCTGCAATCGCAAAGGTGTAACAGCAAAAAGAAACTTGAACAGTTCATCTTAATAAATAAAGATCGTTTCACTATATATGCGATAAGGTATCAGTATCTAACTTACTCTTTTTAGATCTTGATATGGGACTTAGACCGTGCTCCAATCTTCTTAGGACCTGTGTGTCTGTTTGGGTTAGTAAAGGGGAGAAAATGGTCGTGATGAAAACTTTTTCTACGAATATTTCAGTACATCACGTGATGTGTGAGGATTATTTTGTTTCCTTCTTATCTATGTTGGGATATCATATAGCTTGGTCAGCAATTACGTGATACAATATTTTTTTCCGAGACAACAGTCATTGAATAGAAGATTTCTAAGTTATTAACTAGCCAAAGACAGTGGGCAAGTCGCCTCTAAATTTAAATAATGGTGGACAAGAGTATAGAGGAAGAATTGGATAATTATATATGTGATCATAGAGTCAAGCAGGTGCTTTCATATCTCGACCAGAAGCCCTTTGAAAAGTGTAAGTCTAAGCGTTTGCTTTAAAAGCTTATTGATCCAACAGTGCTAACCGGTTTTTTAGTGGATATTTGGTCCATGTGTATTCCTTCTAAATCTGTGGGACCTATTACTACTAAACTGAAATCAATACTACCTATAGAGCCTCATAGTCTGGTGCATGTACGACGAGTTCGAATTCTCGAAGAGGATCAAGCAGGTAAATCGAGCTCGGAAGATGGGCCGTTATTACGGGTTGTTGTTTGCACCAAAGACTGTATGCCGGATCTAGATGAGCTTGTATTATTATTTAAAGAGCATTTCCCGGAATTGGACCCTGAATCGCTTGATTTGAGATCAGATACTGTTTCTAAGTATTCTGGGTTTACAAAGAACCAGAATAATCTATGGCAAGAAATGGGTGGATGGCCGTTAGTATGGAGGGGAAATCCAAAAGCTAAAAAAGATGAGGTTACTGAAAGAGAACAAGAACAATGTATAAAGTATTTATATGAAGTAGTTAAGCTTTCACAGAGCAAGTCGTTGTTACCGGGCAACCAGCCTGTAGCTACTTTGATTGTTGATCCCGAGAAGGATAAGGTGATTGTTTCGTCTATGGATGAACGAGCGAGTAGTGGGAATCCTATTCGGCATAGTATAATGGTAGCTGCATTGGAAGCTGCTAATTTAGAGGCGGAGAAGCGAAGAGAAGCGGAGAAACATTCAACCGCCGATGACGCTAAGACAGCTGATCGTAATTATCTGTGCCTAAATCTGCATGTATATACTACGCATGAACCATGTATCATGTGTTCTATGGCACTTATACACTCCAGGATATCAAGGTTGGTTTATATACGGAAGTCGGCAGTGAATGGTGGTATTGAACCATCTAGTGGTGGAGGATACAGCATACATTCGCATGGACAGCTTAATTGGAAATATGAAGCCTGGAAATGGGTTGGAAACAGTGAAATTGATGTTGCGGAATTACCACAGGAAGTGTGTGCTTGAAATGGAAGAAAAGTGGATGTTTATTAGATTTGAATTGCATTTGAATTGCATTTGATATTGGCTGGCTGGATTTAAGCTTTAGAGGTCATGTCATGTCATTACCCCTGAGAAATTAGTGTATATATATATTGGACAGTAATCACAACCACTTACTTAATATAATCAGATATTACTGGAAAAATGAGTAGACCGAGGAAAAAGTTGAAATATACCAATAATGATAAAAAAATATAAATAAAATTGCTGTTCTGGATTATTTCCCTTTGTTCAGTTTATCTTTATCCCTGGTAGTTTCTTCACATCGGCTTGACAGTTCCGATATGGCCACGGAATTTCGGCCAAGAGCCAGAATCTAGACAATGAACCACTTCTCCAAGCTAACCACTTCTCTAAGCTATCAACTTCTGAAACTGGATTGAGTCAAACAATCAGTATTTCATTTGTATAACTTTACCTCGGCTTTTTTCATCTGTTGTCACATATTGTGATTAGTCGTTGTGTTGCCCTGTAATCTCAAGTTCGAGTCCATTCACAGATTCCCCCGGTTTGTTTATTTTCTCCTTTCAGCCACTAGGGATCCTTAGGTTAATCAGACCAAAGCAAACCAACCAACCAACCTCATAGATTGGACTACAATTTTTTTTATCATATTGGTACTGGCGACTGTTTGATATAATATAGAATTTGTAAAACGATGGAATCTCCTCAAGTTGTGCTCGTTCCTAGCATGGTTGAGTATTCAACACCAGCATCTCATACAGCATTAGCATCAGCATCAACATCAACATCAACATCAGCATCAGCATCAAAATCAAAATCAAAATCAAAACCAGCCTTAAAATCTGCATCACCACAAGATCGTGGATCTATTAATTTATCCAATACCATCATCGAACATCCAAGGACTTTTGAGTCGCTTAATTTAGAACAACAATCTCAAATCGATTCCAGTTCTAAGAGAGTAAAGCATACTAGAAGAAGATCTTCCATTATCTATACGAATACCACCAATACACATGCTGCTACAACCACAACCACGGCTGCAAATTCAAATGGTTCATTGGGGCTAAGACACAAATCACCTTCATTAAAGCGCAATAGTATAAGTGGATTGCCCGAACTGACCATATCCAGACATATCCCTTCTCTATCAGAGTCTATGGCAGCTCATCCAGCATATACTGATCTCAGACCTGAGTCAATAATAGAGAGATCAGTCAGCAGTTCCTCAGATTCAAGGTCGACTTTTGGTCACACAGGTAATCGTTTCAGAAACCACAGTAAAGCAGTGCATCCATCCACATTATTTGAATACCAGTTTCCTAGTCGTCCTCATTCCAGTCCAACCATGACAATATCATCGTCGGATGGCGGATCTATTGATATGGATGATAACAATACTGCTACAACTCCACCAGGTAGTGACAGTGGTAGAGATTTGTTATCGCCATATTTCGTCAATACACAACCAAATTTACAGGAATTGTTCATTACATTGGCGGGTAAAGAGCGTAAAGTATTAGAAGCTCGAGAACAACTGTTAAGTGCTGAAGACGAACTGAGGCAATTTCGTAGCCGTTGGAAAGATACATTACAAGCACAAGGACATGGTTCAAGGCTATTTGCATTATACTCGAACGACTCAAAAGACCAGCAACTGGTAGGCCCTGAACTGACGAGTGAATCGATTATACAACATGAATATCAGAATCATCCGGGTGGTTTTGGTTACCTTCAACATCATCGACATCAAAATTCGAATACCAGGAAAGCAATTCCCATTCGTCGTCATGTCAGTTCGGGGCAGAATCTAGGCATTAATGTAGCTGGCTACAATTCATATGTCTCGGATGAAGATGCTTGGCAGGAGTTTTATAATGAAATGAACGAGATTGACATGATAGAGGGTAGCAGTGATGATATTGAAGAAAGTACTGTGACATCTGACTCAAAGTATAGATATTCTTTTTTTGGATATATATCATCAATGGGTGCGTTTCTCCTTCGAGAGCTTGGTATCCTGTTTATGTTTGGCAAAGCACCGCATGATCAAGCCCTCGTCAAAACGCGAATCAAACAGAGATATCCTTCAGTTGTGGAGACTTATTATGGCAATTATTCGATTTTTAGGAATTGACGGGTAGTATGTATTTGTAATATCAATGTAATATCTTACCATATCTGTAATATCTTACCATATCTGTAATATCTTACCATATCTGTAATATCTTACCATATCTGTAATATCTTACCATATCTGTAATATCTTACCATATCTGTAATATCTTACCATATCTGTAATATCACGTAATATCTTATCATTATCATTATCATTATAATATATACATAGCAATCTAATTTTCCTCAGCAACATGCCTCGTTATCCTATCCAACAGTTTTTCTAGTGCTATAGTGGTTCGTTCTAGTTTTTCCACATCTTCCTTGGGTATACTGACATTTATGTTACTCAAATCATTATTTATATTCTCCATGGTCTTTGTAACACGTAATCGTTTGGAATCCATATGTTTTGCGCGTCGTTGTAGTTCGGCAGAAACTACCTCTGCCAACGTATGGAATTTAGTTTCATCTATAGCATTACCATGATAACCATAAGCACCGACTGACAATGCTTCCTGTTCATTCTGCTCCTCTGTTATCACCTCTTTAGCCTTGGAAATTGTGCTGCTTACTAATGGCCGCAATTCATCTACAAATCTCGCAATATCCAACCGTACTTGATCTTGTACTGATCTATCCATGACAACTATCTTAGAATATAAGTCGTCCAACAGTTTTGTGGGTAACTGTGTCACGGCAGCCATTTTATTACGTGGTAAATATTCATTTATGGAAGTTTGAGATAATAAATATTGCTCTAATGTTTGTCGTGCTGACATGGTTTGTTGATATATTTGATGTTGTTGGACATGTGAGGTAGGATGGTTTGAATATGAGGGAGAGAGGGTTATATGACATGGACCAGTATATAAGATACTAGCAAGAAATAGTTGGAGAAATATACAAATCAAATCAACTCTTTTACTTTACTTTATGCATATTATTTACCTCAAAATTACATTTGCTCCTCGTATACTTAAATATTGTTGATCAACTCCAGGGCCTAATGTGTTGATAATCTCATATACTTCACTATTATGATATCGAAGTCCACTTTGAGGGCTTTTATATCTACCTTCCAAGCCAGTGATATCGCACCAATGTTTTGCCGGCTTTAAAGATGGAGGTGCTTCTATGCTGAAATATGTAACTTTATCCATAGGTAATGGTGGTAGTGCAGCCAATCGCTTCTGTTCATCTATCAAGATAGCCTTAAGATTTTTGGCCCGCTTACCTGAAGACTTCCAGCCGTGGTTTTTGAACGATTTGGGCACATGGAAGAAATCGCCTTCAGAAACGAGTCCACCCGTATTGGATGAGTATGTAGACATTTATATTTACTTTTTTTTCGTACCGGCTTATAGCGCTCTGCATAAAACTCCTGCTTTCCTTCTACAAACTGCTTAGAACGGGTATGTCGGTCGCCAAGTTTCCAACTTCTGCTGGGGTTTTCAGGTGATGTGGGAGTTGGTTCAATCTTCACCAGTTAAGGCAACTGCAAGAATTCACCCCTACTTGGTGTTTAGCTTTTACGGGTTTATTTAAATAGAACGGGCATTGGACGAAAAGACACGGCAAAAACCAAAAACCGAAAGAAAAAAACCAGTTCCCGAAATACAAGCGATATCAAGATGGATCGGTCGCGGGCCTCATATAATAATGGCGGCCATTCTAGGCAAAATTCGGTAGGTTGATACAAAATTTGGGTGTGGAGCGCAGTAGAGCCTGGGGGAAGCAAAGCTTGTGAAATCATTAATGCTGGCGCGTCGAGGTTCTTTATATTTAATATTGTATAAAAGACCTTTTTATTATTGTGCATGTGTTGATTTATTTCATTACTAACATTCTAGATGAGTACTATCGAATCAACTGTCACCCGCCTGCTTGTAGCTACGAAACAGCTGTTAGAAAGCCTGACTCAATGGGCAAAAGGCGTGGCTACAGAACAAGATGTGTCTGATGTTTATGTGGTGCTAGGAAATGAGTTCAATGTTGCTTGTAGAGCGTTTCTAGCTGCAGGAATTGATGTCACAGACCTTGGTGACGTTCCTCAAGCCCTGAGAGTCATATTAGAACGTGCATTGTCTGAAGATGCTTCACAGGCCAACTTGGATCGCTACTTGCCATCTATACGGGAGATAATTGTCAATCTACTGCGACAATTGAAGGGAAAACAGACTATACTTCGACAACGGTCTAATCAATATCCCGCTCAGCAGCTGCCGCAGCAACAGCAACAACAATTTGCTCCTCAATACCAGCATCTTCCACAGCCAACCCCTCAATCTGTGCGATCTGGCAGTAGCATGTCTTCTCGTGAACCTCCACCTCCCCAGAATGCTGGTTCTGCAAATAGATCTGTGTCGCAGCAGGTCAGTGGATCTGCTCCTGTTTCAGTTCAATATCCTGCAAGATCCGAATCACTAAACTCTCGAACGGAAGCGAGATACAGTAGCTCGAGCTCATCCGCTCCCGCTTATCAAAATATCCCTGCATATCCCCAGAAACAGCCTCCAAATGCCTCTGACATCAGACCATCTATTGAGCCTGCTTCCAATGAGGAGGCTAAAGACTATATACCGAATGTCGAGCCTCCTTCCTCAGGTATGCCAATGTCTAAAAAAGAAAGTGCTTTAGCAGCTCTTCAGAAGAGCGATGCTTTGGAAAGACGTGCTTCTCGGCGATTCTCTGCATATCAATTTGCTAAACTCAGCAATAGTGGAAGTAGTCCTAGCATAGCTGAGGTCCCTCCATTACCTGGATCTGATTCTATTGAAAGAACTTCGGTAGTTCTACCTACAAAATCTGCACATTCGAGTTCTGCAGCCGAATATACCTCTTCTATAATGGTAGTAGATGAAGCCACCTCTCCAGGAAGATCACGACTTTCTGTTGGCTCCTTTGGATCACCTACTCGAAAGTCTGCCGAAATCCTTGGCCAGCCGAAATCTCCGTTAAAGAATGTTTCTGAAGGGATTAATGAAGAAGATGGTAACACAACAGTTACTGAAGACAAGCCTAAAAGTATATTGAGGAACTCCTCTATCGCAGAGCCTCTTACTGTGTTTCTACAGATGGCTAAGAAGACAAAGAAATGTATCATCTCTGATCCTTTGAATTTGACTCTATCTTCTTTGAAACTTCAATTTATTGAAAAATTCGCATACGCTCCTGCATCAGCGGACATCTTCCCTGATATTTATATCCTTGATCCTAAAACAAGTATTCGCTACGAGCTGGAAGAATCGACACTGAAAGATATACAGGATGGTACCTTACTAGCTCTAGCTATTGACGAGGAGGACGATTTAAAGAGATATTTTGATGATGGTATTGGTAAAGTAACGAAACACATCAAGGAGCTAAATCTTAAAATTGAGGAAAATGCTGTTACAATGGCGAAAATGAAGGAGGAGAATCTGAAAGCCATTGATACCGCAACTAAACGTGCAGTAGCAGACACAGCACTTGTCACATCAACCACTGGCAGTTCAAAATCACTTCGTAAAGTTGTGCCTCAATTTAATGACACTGGTGCAGCGCATCGTGAAGTAGATTCTCTCAGGAATGATGTTGCTGTGATTGATCAAATTAGTAGATCATCTTTTGATAGTGTCAGAGAACAGTTGATGGCTATTAATGCCAAAGCTAAGCAGTTACAGGACTCTACTAATTTGACAAACGGTAACACTTATCGTGCATACATGGAGAAATGCCACAAGAAACTATCTAGTGATTCAGATTCATTACTGACTCGTGTTGATGATCTTCAAGATATTGTTGAGGATATGAGGAAAGACGTTGCACAACGAGGCGTCAGACACAGTACCCGGCAACTTAAAGGAGTTTCAAAAGAGCTCGAGTCTGCTAATGGCTTTCTGGCTGATATGGAGGGGTACTTGTTGTCTGAGAAGCCAAGCTGGAAGAAGATATGGGAGAAGGAACTGGAGACGGTGTGTGAAGAGCAGCAGTTTTTCAAGTTACAAGAGGAACTTTTTGCTGATTTGAAAGATGATTTAGCAAAAGCGTCTGAGACATTTGCTCTTGTTGAAGCATGTTCTGTTGAGCAATCCAAGGGCAATCTCAAACGACGTCCTACGCCTCCCATGATTAATCCTAGTCCAATTGATGGCATTGTACATGCTCAAGATGCTGTTTTGTCTGAAGTCCTAGCACTGCAACCTAACCATAATAAACGGCTAGAAGCTATTGAGCGAGCTGATAAGATGCGACAAAAGGAAAAGCAGATATTTGGTGGTGATGATTTCGAAGATGAGCTTCGTGAATTTGTGTCTGACAATAGGTTGAAAAAGTCTGGTGGTGTGGAAGAGGCTGAGAGACGTAGAAGATTGAGGGAACAGAAAGTCATTGAAGAGCAGGGGAAAAATGAGAGCGAAATTAGAGCTCTTCGCAGAGCTGAACGTGAGGCAAAGAGAAAGGAAAAGGAGGCACTAGCAACTGCCGCTTCTGCTTCCAGTGTAAAAACCGACTCGTCTGTATCATCTCTTGTATATTCTAGTGACTCGAACTCTGGTGTCATCACTACGTCTTCGTCTCCAGATATGGTTGACTTAACCAAGGAATCTCCTGCCGGTATACTTGCAGGTGAGTTTGATGCGGAAACGACTACTGTATATGAGAACGAAACTAGTCCAGATAGCCAATTATAAACATTTTTATTTATATCATAATTATAACGGATGATGCATTTAGTACCAAATCTAATAAATAGTCTGTGGATTTACTTGAATCCAGAAAAGAATGCTTTGCGAATTTCTTCGGGTGAAGCAACAACAACATCAACAGTCCGTGCAATAACAAGAGACAGACAATATGGGCGCATTTTCTGTCTAAAAGAAAGACTCTGTTTGTTGCCAGCTTTGGCCATAGTTCGAATCAGAACTCGCAGATCTACAGCCAGTTGTCTAATTGACTTGAGAAATACTTTTTTGGACTGCCAACTGTAATTTACCACACTGTTGGCAAGAGCAATAGTAATCTTTTGTTTGAGCTTAACTTTCATCTGATGAAGAAACATGCCACTGGACGCTTCTTTTGTTAGACCTGTCCCACCTGTAAGGATTCTATCTTGTGAGAACAGGAGCATCGGGTCGAGTGTTTTGATATTAATATGCCAATTAAGAAAGGGTATATAATCCTTGGATATAATTGGTTCTGGCAAAACAACAGAAGTCGGAAAGTTTGTAACTGTTTTCGAAGGATTGACAAACACGCCATACTCTGCTGAACCGTCAGTCATAGTACGCAGAAATAACTCTGCGTCGGTCCTATCTGTGCTTAGAAATAAAAAGTCGTCAATGTATCGGAATAGAACGCTCTTCTCTCGATCATACTTTAAAAGCTTTTCTTCGAACTGATTCAGAGCCATAGTACAAAGTAAGCTAGAAAGTACCGAACCTTGAGGCACACCATCTTTTACCTTGTAGTATTGTTGTCCATTCTGTACAAGTGTGCTTTTAAGATGCTCGTCCAGCAAGTTTAAAAGATGTTCTCGTGTTTGAATTGAAGAAACTCCACTCTGAGAGTCGATTATTATCCGCCTGGTTTTATCAGGAAGACCCATTTTGATTAGTTTACCATTTGATGCACTCAGTGATTTGGAGGTTTCATCGACAGGAAAAACCCTCAGGCAGGTCTCTTTGACTTCCTTACACTTGGCCAGCGATGCTAAGTCTGCTGCAACGATATTAACTAGGCCATATTCCTTATATTTAGAAAGAAGATCAGAAGCAAGCGACAGAAGGGAATCACGATCTAACCTATCGAAACATTTAGATAGATCAACCTTAACAATGTAATATTTCGAGTGGTTAGTTAAAGAGCCTCCCTCTTTCGTCGACTGCTTATAGTTGTCTAAATTTGGCAAAAATTGATGAGTGTTTCGAACCACACTTGTATACTTGACACGGTCATGATATGTCACGTACTTCAGGACCTCAAAAAGATTAGCCAGCATATCATTCACAGTCTTCTTCTTCTTCTTGTTCTTGATCTTTTTGCCTCCTCCTAGAGACACTATCATTCTATAGCCCGAATCGCTTTTAGGCTGAACAATGGCGTCTCCTAATCCTATAGAAGTCGATTGTTTGGATAGAGTGACAAAACGACGGTCAAGTTTTTCAAAGTTTCCATTCTCTAGGACATTTTTCTCGACTACCTCCCATACATCCCTACGATAGTATGCTTGAGCGTTGGTATCTTTACTTAAGGATTTGACAACAAAAAAAGAGTTGAGAACTTTTATGAGCCAAAATCGTATAATCCAACAAAGAAACTGGCCGAATATTCGGCGCGGTAACACGGCATCAGAACCACATGTATCCTTTAGCCATTTTATACTGTTAAGATCCATGATATCGAGAACAGAGCATAGAGTGATTTGCTCGTTGAACCGCAAGTATACAAAGTCTCTTACAAACTTCAAACATGCATTCCAATTGGATTCAGATCCATATATAGATCTCGGAAACACACCTGCGAATAATTTAGTCATTATTCTGGCTACTTTATTAGTATCACAGCGTAAATCAAGGTCCTTGATAGCATCCCAATTTTCCAGGAGAGGGCAAGGGGGGCAGATTGCATTAATAAGATCACGGTAGTTTGCATCTGTGTGACCACATTGAACAGTTTCGAATAACTCGTAAAATTGACATTTCAAGGCTTCATATACACCGACATTGTTGGATTCATTTCTTGTGCGCTTCTTTGCTTGTTTCTTAGAAGTGACGGTGAACAGGTCCATTCCATATTCAATAGGAAACACATTCTTAAGGATAAATGATTTATGCTGATTTTCTAAAAAGTGCTGATGATTTCCATATGCATGTGTCCCAGGGGTGTAGACTTCGTTTAAAAGATAACGGTCATCAAAGAGTCCCGCATCGATGCGTCTAGCATGATTGAAGAACGCAACAGAGTCCAGATCAATAGTTTCATCTTCTACTCTGCTTTTGAAAGTACGCTTTTCAATAGAGCTATGATTCAAAACATGCTTGCCAGATATTTGTATAATGTTGCCATTAGGTAATATCTCAAACATTGAATGTTGATATAGAATTTGATATATTAAGAGATCCGGATTGGAGGGAATCTGCATTAATCGATCACCAAGTTCTATCCATTCATTCTCTCTTAAGAGCACAATAGGCATGTTCATATATTTGTTTGTGAGACTGAATAAAAGAACATTCTGTTTGCTCTGTTCAATGCCATCTCGACTATCAGGTAATAAATGTCTGAAAATGAGTTGATCAAGGTTGGCTAAATAGGATACATCGTTGCAGTTGATATCAAATCCATATTGTAATATAGAACGGCTATTCAAACAATTGGAGTAATCGTTTGTGCCATAAAATGCAATACAAACATCGTCAAGTACATGATTGAACTCCTTCTCTGTACATAGATTTAACGTGGAAGGATCCACAATTGAATTGTATGTCTCGAGATCAAACTTCTGTTTGATAATACTCCGAAGAGAAACTCGTATGTCATAGAGTGGAGTGAGTTCCGGTATCAGATCATCACTGCTTAGTGTAGATATATCCAGCATCACACGATCTGGGAGATATCATAGGATTATCTCGACATTTGAGAATATATGAGTTTTACTGGCATCTAAGAAGAGAATCGCGTCTTGGATATGTTCGGGTGAACTTACTACAGGGTAACTTTTTGGCGTCTGATATTCATAAGCCTTAAGGTTTGTAATACACGAGTTTTTGCAGCCTCAGAACTACTGAAAAAGTATAACTACAATTGATTTTTATTGAATTACAAAACTAAAACAATATTTGAAGTTAATTTTGCTTAATATGTTCGATTTAAGACGTGTTTAGTTCGATTTCAGCTAATCTTCTCACGTGATGATGTATCCAGCCGTGCGTTCGTCTCTCTCCAAAAAAACCAACCAGTTTTCACATACAATTTATAGTCTTCACGATAACCGTTGCTAGGTAAACACCAGAGGAGAATCATCAAATCACAGCAATCAACAGTGTGAAGTGTCATATAGTGTGATAGTGATTGGCTTTCTCAAAAGTACTCGCTCTAAAATGTTCAATCCGATTACCCCTAAAGAACAGCCAGTGTCAAATCTTAGTAGTCTATACAAGGTTCCTCAAGGTTTAGCCACAGGATATCCTTCAAGATTACGTTTAGATCAAACGTCATTATTTATCTCAACTCAACCAGTTGCTCGTACTACCAAGCGAGCCACGATCGTCAGTTATGCCGAAGTAGAAGAGGATTTTGATGATGATGATGATAACTTTGCTTTTGGTAATGTAAGAGATGTCAATGGTGTATTAATCGACAAGGATGAACGTAAATCGGAATCAAGAAAAGAACGAGCAAAAACTCAGCATGTAAATTATAATGATAAGCAGCTGAAAGAATTGGCTGAAGATGAAGAAATCCTAGTGCCTTTGAGATTGGCACTAGAGTATGAAGATTATCGTATAACTGATTTCTTTATGTGGAACTTGAATGAAAAAGTCATTACACCAGAAGCTTTTGCACTTATAATGTGTAAAGATTTGGAATTACCATATTCTTATGTTACTACTATCGAGAATGCAATCAAAAATCAGTTGGCAGAGTATCGAGCTGTTGCAAATATTAGATTACCAGCAGATGCAGGATTACATGTCGTAATAAGCCTAAGTGTCAATCTAGATAAACAGTTATATGAAGACAAGTTTGAATGGGATCTTGGTGCTGAACTCACTGCTGAGGAATTCGCTAAAGTGGTTGTACAAGATCTTGGTTTAGCAGGAGAGTTTTATCCTGCTATTGCACATGCTGTACATGAACAAATATTAAGAATGAAGAAGGAAGCTATAGATGGACATCTTCCTCAAGATATTGAGAATTTAGCCGCATTGAACTCGGAAGCTGGCTGGCGAATGGATCAAGAACTTCTTGGTGAAGAATGGGTACCTACTGTTGAAACATTATCTCAAGAAGAGATTGAAAAGCGAGAAATGGAAAGAGAACGAAATATCCGACGATTGAAGCGAGAATCTGCTCGTATGGGTGAACAAGTTACAGATATTGGAGGCTTGTTTGGTCGAAACAAGCGAAGACGAAGATATGAAGGAGATTCGCCTTCAAGAGGTGCATCCCCAGCTTTTTGGTAATACCACCCACTTTAGCATAGCAGTAAAAGGAGCACTCTCTTTCCCTTTACTAATAACAATAGAAGACTGGAAGCGAAGGCAGCACGTGACCGAAGAGATCTGACACGTGACCAAAGGGAGCTGACTGCCTGCCTTCACCTCCAGTCAACCTCACCCGATTAATTTTGGCTCACTCCCTTCGCTCGCTCGCTCGCTCGCTTGCTCTTCCGTAACGTCTTTAAATTTAAATTAAGTTGATTTTTTTGTAATAGTTGAATAATCATAGTTTCACGCCAAATCTATTTGATGTTCGATAATCTGGTGATGTCTCTTAGCTTACTCCCAAGCAAATCTACACTAATAATAATCTAAGTAACACAAAAAGGAAAAAACCTGGCGGTGAGTGACAACGACAACGACACGACGAACGACTTCTTTAGTGCTTACAAGTTCTGTGTTTGATGTCGTTCGAAAGTTGCACAAGGTATATTATACCCGCAGGATCTTTATCCTATGTGGATGAGTTCGGCACATCACATTCCATAGATTTGAATCCTTTGGAAGCATATTTTGAAATAGGTTGTACAGATGATTCAGGAATAGTAAAAGACTCTGATACTTCATTACTTCCTTTTTCTTGGAGTGTTTCTCCGGTTATTTTCACAATGTCTGGTCTTACTGCCGTGTCATGGCTATTGTTTGTTCTTTTGGTGATTTCGAATCGTAGACGACCATTTTTACAACTATGGGCAGTTTTATTTTTATCTGCTGCATTAACTATTTTATTATATCATGTGACATCTATATTAGAGAGTCAATATGATAATGGATATCAAGATTCTTTATTACTTTCTACTATGATGGTATTCAGTTGGATGTTCAGATTACTGTTCTCTCTTTGTCTCTTTTTCTTATGGTGTGCGCATTTACAAGTTTTATTAAGGATATATTACAGAAAACGAGAAAAAAATTATATCAAGATTATTGGAGGTATATTTGTGTTTGTTGATTCAGCACTTTGGGCTTTGGTATTATTGATATCCAAATCATATGCATTTCCTTGGGCTGTTGAAAATCCTAATCCAGCAGAACTTGCCGTACCTGCTGGAACCAGTAATCTTTTTGGAGGATATGATCCTTCTGAACATGATATTTATTATCCAATGTATTCCCCTCTTCTTATTACGGCCGTTATATTCCAAATCATTATACACTTTGCATATGGTTATTTGGTGGTGGTTTATACTTATCGAAAGAGGAGATATGCTTATCAAAAAAAGTACAGTTTGATCATAGCATTATGTGTGTTATCATTCTGGGTTCCAGTTCCACTACTTATATGCACAGTATGTGTATTCCGAGTATTTTTATGGTGTTCATTAGCCATCTTAGTAGCTGGCGCTGGGTCTACTGTTGTGGTATGGGATTGGATTGATATTATAGAACATGGTGAGAAAGAAGAACAAAAACTTGGAGTTATGGGAAGACAAATATTTGAAGGTAAAGATGCAGAAGAATATGAAAAAATGTCAGGTACTGGAGGAGGTAGTGGAGTTGTTCCAGGTGGGGTTTTAAATCTCAGAAGACATACTCATTTGACTATGGCTAAAGGGGTAGAAGCAGGAGGACAATTTGTTAAGAAGATAGGTAGAGCATTGGTTTCACCTGAGATTCCAGATATTCCAGCTGCTGTGTTGTTGCATTCACCAGAACTTGGAAATGAAATGCCGGAAATTGGAACTGGTGCTGATCTCGATGACCCCCGTCATACAGCCATAGATTCATCTTTCTCTGCTTCAGAAACCCCAGAACTGCGATTAATAGGCACTACACAAGTCGAGTTGTCATCCCCTTCACCATCCGGAACTTCCGGTATCCAAAAGAAATTTGCATATCCAGTTAAAAGAGGTCGAATTAGAGATCCTAGTAGATCAGCGACGGCGGAATCCTCGGAAACTGGAACAAGTGACATACGATCCAATGATAACGAATCATTATTACATGCCGCTGTAGGTGAACCTATCACAACTTTACCTTCTAACAATTATGAAGCCGAAGCAAGCGGATATCAAAATGATAATGGTGATGATAATGATCTGCCGCACTTTGACATGATCCCCGGCTTTTCCATCCAGGATTACCATGACGATAAGGTTTCAACCAATGATCACTAGACAACTATTGCACACAAGGTCATTTTTAGTAAATGCTATTTATTTATTTATATCTTTCTTTTCTTCTCGTATGATTATTTGTTTATACTTTCCAACCCTACAATGTTGTTGTGGGGTTTTCTTAACTTTCTTTCTGTTTCTAGTTAATTCTAGATGTTTCGATCACCCGTGGGCCCGGGTCCGGCTTGTTGGAATCCCCCATCTATTATATAAGAAGTGGAACATCCACAATCATTCCGCGGAAATTTATCTTTCAAAATTAATATTATCAGATATCATGTATAGACTGAGTCGCATTAATAATAAGCAAATCTTGCGTAATCTGAGGCTTGCAGAGATCAGAAATGGACAACATGTTGCAAGACCCATTGTTCTCTCACAGCCATCACTGTATAGGGGAGGGCCCGTAGCTGGCGGCAATGCGATGCCATTAGCCGGTGCCAGTAGGTTCTATTCAAATGGGGGAGGAGGTCCAGGTGGTCCTGGCGGTCCAAAAAAAGGATTTCAAATGCCTTTCCAAGGCCAGCAAGAACCTGAACAGACTGCCCTTGAACAATTCGGTACTGATCTCACCAAATTAGCCGCTGAAGGTAAACTGGATCCTGTAATTGGCAGGGATCAGGAGATTAAGCGTACTATCCAGATTCTTTCGAGAAGAACAAAGAATAATCCAGCTTTAATTGGTAAAGCTGGTACTGGTAAAACAGCAATTCTGGAAGGTCTGGCTCAGAGAATCATTCATGGCCAAGTACCAGAGAGCATGAAAGAAAAGCGAATTGTATCATTGGATCTGGGTAGTCTGATTTCCGGTGCCAAATTCAGAGGTGAATTTGAAGAGAGACTGAAGAATGTTCTCAAAGAAGTCGAAGCAGAGCACGGTAACATTATCTTGTTTATAGATGAATTGCATGTTCTTCTAGGTCTTGGTAAGACTGAAGGAAGTGTTGATGCCTCTAATCTATTGAAACCTGCACTAGCTCGTGGTCAACTGCAATGTTGTGGTGCTACTACTATTGATGAGTACAGAAAGTATATTGAGAAAGATGCAGCTTTAGCCAGGCGATTCCAGCCCGTCGTCGTTTCTGAACCCAGTGTCGAAGATGCAATTAGCATTCTGAGAGGTTTGAAAGAACGATACGAAGTTCATCATGGTGTGAGAATAACAGACTCTGCATTGGTTACTGCAGCTGTGTATGCTAATCGTTACATCACTGACCGATTCCTTCCAGACAAGGCTATTGATTTGGTAGATGAAGCATGTTCTGCATTGAGACTCCAACACGAATCTAAACCAGACAGTCTTCAAGAACTCGAGCGAAATATCATGACTATTCAAATTGAATTGGAGTCTTTGAAAAAAGAAACCGACTTACTATCTGTTGAAAGACGAGATAAGCTTGAAGAAAACTTGAAAGCTAAGCAAGATGAAGTCACTCGACTAACCAAAATCTGGGAAGAAGAGAAAGAAGAACTGGGTAAAATCAAAAAGGCAAAAGTGGATTTGGAGCAAGCTAAATTGGAGCTTGATAAGTCACGACGTGAAGGCAATTTTGGACGTGCTTCCGAGCTTCAATATGCAGTTATCCCAGAATTGCAAGCCAGAGTTCCTAAAGAGAGCAAAACACAAGGAAACTCTCTCCTACATGAATCTGTAACATCTGATGATATTGCTGCAGTCATTTCTAGAATGACCGGAGTACCAACTGATTCCTTAATGAAAGGGGAGAAGGACAAGCTGTTGTTCATGGAGGACACCTTGAAGATGAGAGTGATTGGCCAAGATGATGCTATCAAAGCTGTATCAGATGCTGTTCATCTACAGCGTGCTGGACTTACCAATGAAAAACGTCCAGTAGGTAGTTTTATGTTCTTGGGTCCTACTGGTACAGGTAAGACTGAGTTGACCAAAGCTTTAGCTGAGTTTTTGTTCAATGACGAAAGTTCAGTGATTCGATTTGATATGAGTGAATTCCAGGAGAAGCATTCTATTGCAAGATTAATCGGATCTCCACCTGGTTATGTCGGTTATGAAGAAAGTGGCGAGCTTACTGAAGCTATTCGAAGACGACCTTATGCTGTAATTCTGTTTGATGAAATGGAAAAGGCTCACCCAGACGTGTCTAAGTTATTGTTGCAGGTTTTGGATGAAGGACAACTCACCGATGGTCAAGGCCGAAAAGTCGATTTCAAGAATGCTATCATTGTCATGACTTCTAATATCGGTCAAGAGGTACTTATTTCTGATAAGGAACTTAAGGATACATCTGGAAAAATCAGTGATAGTACTAAACACGAGGTGATTGAAATCATGAAGCAGTATTATCCTCCTGAGTTCATTAACAGATTGGATGAAATTGTTGTCTTCAATCGACTGTCAAAAGACTCATTGGCCTCTATCTTGAAGATCCGACTTCAGGAAGTTCAAGAACGACTGGCATCACGAAGAATCCAATTGGATGTTGACAAGGCTGCCAATGAATGGCTTGTCGAACATGGATATGATCCTCTATATGGTGCAAGGCCATTGAACAGATTGATTCAGAAGCAACTTCTTAATCCTCTTGCAATGTATCTTTTGCGAGGATTTGTTCGATCTAATGAGACTGTCAAAGTTACAGCTGAAAAAGGTAAACTGAAGGTCTTGGCGAATCATACTGAAGGAGAAGTGGAGGAAGCTGAAGCTGAAGAAGCTGCAGATGCTTTCTAGGAGAGGGAAGAGACTCAATATAATATTTATAACTATGTACATATTTTAAAGTGAAATTTTGCTTAATAATTCAATTTCCAGGTAAAGCATTGTCTAAAGTCGGCGGTTTAGGAAGTTCATTTCGATTAGGGATATCAACCAGAGATGCATGTGGCAAAGTCTTGAGGACTTTTTCGTTTCTTGGGTCAGGCTCATTCCTAGAATAAGGTTGACCAATTCTTTTGGCACTTTCTCTATCCATTTTAGCCTGCCAAAGAATCTCTGCAGGATCTTGATCGGGTTCAACCCATTCAAAGCCCTCACCAGATGTTGCCCAATATTCTCGCATCATAATCTCATCATCTGATTCTACCACCTTCATGTCACGCTTAGCTAGCTCCTGAATCAATTTTGGGGAACATTCTCCTTGGTTCTCAGGAAGAGACTTGTTGATCTGTGTCAGAATAGATCCCATTTTCATCTCAGTAGCATTCCCATACCTATGCGAGAGTCGCGTTCCCGTGACCCATTCAAGTACATCACCACTACCTGATACTCTACCAGCAAATGCAAGATAAGTATAAATAGATACAGTTGAGAGATAAGTACCGATAGCTGTGATGATCATGTTTGTATCTGTCCAGACACCGATCAAACCACTATGGAACAAAAGATGAAACCCACCGAGTACAGATCCTAAAGACGCAGCCCATCCAACGAAATACTTCTTTCGTTTCTGTCGCATAGCATAGCCATGATGACTCTCTTTACCTAAAGTGAGATCCATGATCTTGAGAGCCTCGTCAAACTCTGCACCATAAGCAGCTCGTCTAAACGGTATGAGCGAAACTTTAGGAGGTATAACTCCAGTAGGTTTACGCTTATTGAATGTTTTCAGTAGCTGTATGCTTGTATAGGAACTTGGAGGTGGATTACTCATGAATACTTGCTTTAAAATGTCTGGGTTTAATGGTATGTTCTTGTTTTCTAGAATTATGTCCACAATTTGTCGAGCATCAGCTACTGGAGTCTCAGGCAATGGAGATCCAGGAGTAGACGACTCTTTGAACTGCGATTCTAGTCTATTACATGCTTTGAGTGCAGAAACTACTTGTTCCGCAGAGAAATTCTGGTCAGGTTCTTCCGGCTGAAATACGGATTTGACATGTTTTAGCAGAACTGGAGCTGTGAGATCGTTTTCAAAACTTCTTAGTAGCCTAGCGGTACTAAAAGCCCTTAGGTACCGAGGTTGTAACATGGTTTTTTTGTTGTTGTTTGGTTGCTAGAAGATGCGCGAGCTTGAAGTTGGAGAAGGTGAGTTTGAGAATCAGAAATTTTTGTGTGCTATCTGTTCGCCCAGCCAATATGAATGTTAATTAACCATTATATAATATTATTGATATTACATATAAATTCCAAAACGCAAACATTAAGTTATTCTATATGTAATGCAATCTAGTTTAATATTCGTTTAAGCAACTCAAGACCAAAACTTTCTTTATAAATGGAATCCAAGGCTACAGATACTCTATTACCATAGCCTTCTAATTGCCAATGTAATGGATCCTCCTCTAATGGAGTCGGGGATTTCTTTAAAGAGCGCTTATCTTGTACAATGAATCCTCTAGTAAGTGTGCCCAGAGTTTCAACTCTTAAATCCATATTTTCATTTATAGTCCAGTCGTGGTTACGATTTTTCTCGTTGATAACATACCAAATAGTGAGTGGATCATGAAGTGCAAGAAACGTAGAAACCCCTGGAGCAAGTCTTTGCTTATATGTATTCAAAGTAGTAGTTAACCATGCCGACATCCAAGTAGCTAAATGAGACCCTCTATTAATCGATTCATCTATGATAGTAACCAATTCTTTCTCTCCAAGTCGATGTCTTGTTGTAATATCCAATGGAAGGATAATAAGGTCCAAAGGATTGCTATAACGAGGAGATGATAGTTCATATACTTTAGAAGCTGCCATACAATCTGCATAAACATTGAACTCAGCAATAGGTGTTACATTGCCAGGAACATTCAACGCACCGCCCATACAAACCACACTCTTTACCCTCGAGAAAGTCTCCCAATCCAACTGTGCAGCTTTGGCAATATTCATCAGAGGTCCTAGAGCACATATTACAACGGAATTTGCAGGTTCTTCTTTGAGGATCCTTAGAATCTCGAAATACGACGGTTCTTTGGATGGTGTAAACAACAGTTCAGAAGTAGTTATTCCAACATCGCTCTGCTTAGAGAACAGTTCCATCCATTCTTCAGGGCAGGTATATTCAGGTAACAAAGTATGAACGTTTCCCAACCCGTCTTTACCGTGAAAATACGTAGCATCAAGCTGTTCGCCATCCAATGATGTAGGCAATCCAACAGCCACTGTTGGCTTCTGATGCCCATAATGAAGATTCTCATCACGTCTTGTATCTATTTCTTTTTGAATCACATAAAACATGGAAAGCACGTTTCTCAGCGAATCCGTCGTGTTACAATTGCCAAAACATAGGGAAATAAGTTTGACATCTATTATAGGCGAGTTCAAGGCTAACAGTAGAGCCAAGATATCATCGACCTTAATGTTAGAATTGGTGCTAAATTTAAGGTGAAGAAAAAAACACACACACACATACCCCTGGATCAGTGTCTATAATCACTGTTATTTTATCCCTAGTCATAATGTTGAACAAGTTTGCGTAGAATCAGCTATGTCTAAAAATAAGTGAAGATGAGAGGAATTCACAACCATGTCGCCATGTAACAGCTACAGAAAACAAAGTTTACAACTAGACATGACGTAATTGATAAAAACAAGGACGGCAAATTAATAAGTAAGCATAATATATTAGAGGTATACCGGACTAATAAAAAAAAAAAAATCTCGGCAACGGGGAATTGAACCCCGGTCCCCCGCGTGACAGGCGGAAATTCTAGCCACTAAACTATTGCCGATTTTTCTGAAAAAGACGTTTTACATTCTAAGATATAGTATTGGTACTTACGTAAGGCATTAGTCAGGGTAAATTGCCTAATTCCGATCATCATCACGTGATAAGGATATTCTATGAGTACAATGTGATTCATCGTCATCAGTTACAACAAGCTAAACAAAAGAGACGCCAAATTTCTTTGAAAATATATATAATTATTAGAATGTATATAGCTCTATCGGGACCCCATTTTAGCGCTCCCTAATTTAGCATATCAGTAAACAGCTCTTCCTCTATTTCCCCCCTTTTCTCACTTAAAAGCTTTCCAGACCAAGGAAAAGGGATTGCTGGGTTTAATGCTATGCCAAAGTGATGCCAAAGTGATTTCTTGATTTAATGCTATGCCAAAGTGATGCCAAAGTGATTTCTTGATTTAATGCTATGCTAAAGTAATGATGCTTTACTACTATGCTAAAGTGAAAGCTCATAGTTATCAGCCAAATCTCGCCCATTCTATACTATATACATGCATATTGTCCTCTTCATCTTTTGATCCAATCACCCAGCATTTCTTGACAGTTGTAGCTAATCTTCCTCTGGTAACTAGATCTAGCAAGTCAAATTCCTCATCCCACAAGTATCCATCTGCAATGTAATGCGAATGATAGCGCACAGGATCACCGGGGTATGTCATGAATTGAGCACCAAATCTTAAGCCAGAGCATATAAAAAAGCTCCTTTCCTGAAAATACTTGTAAATATCATAGTTAGCCGGCGTTAGTCCCGGGATTACACTTGGTGTAGATGCTATACTTAAACTGTCTCTTAACAGCATATATTCAGCCAGATCAGTAGAATTTAGAGTCTCAAAAACCAAATGATCATCTGTGGTAATTGCTTTCAAAAACTTCTGTTTGGTATTTTCGCTTATAGTCACATTATGCTTACTCAACGCTTCTACTTTTTTGGCCCATGCAGTGGATTTATATTCTTCAAGCGCAGCTAACTGCTTAATAGTCTGATTCTCCAGAATTTTTAACCGATCTTTCTCACTGAGTCCACCAAGTGATAGCTCATGTATATAACGATCTTGTACAATATATGCAACATGTAGGTCGTTTACAAGAAATTCAATATCTTCAGGCAAAAGCTCTAAAGGCAGACCTTTGAAGACATTTTGCTGTGGGAACTTTGGTAACACTCCTGTAAGAGTTCCACATATATGATATTGTTCACGGAGTAACTTGACGGTTTCAATATCATAGATCAAACCTCTTTGGGCGATCAGAGAAATAGGGATCATTTGTGGATTTGTATGTTTTTTTAGTGTCAAGATGGATATGATAAGATGGATATGATAAGATCGACATGATAAGATCGAAATTTTCATTCAAATCTTGGGAGGGATCAGATGAGAAGACATGATTAATGATCAAAGACAACCGGCCCAAATCTTTAGAAAAAAGTTGATTTATAAATATGATTGAATAGTTAAGGATATATCGGTTGGTTAAATAAAAAAAATTCATGTGAAAACTCAGCTTATGTAAAAGCCCATGCCAAATATTTGGCATATCGAGGTTCAACAGCTAACATCTTACCACTCACAGCAGGAACAGTAGAGTTTCTTTTCATGATATCAATGGATCCTTCGACCCATGCCTTTCTTCCTGAAACTTCCACAAGTTGGGATTTAAGCACAAGATATGAGTTTTCAGGGACATGCGATTCATAGTTGAGATCAAGGGTTCCAGTTACAGCATAATGATTAGGTAAGGATGATAAAGCACATCTTACAAGACCATCATCCATTAAAGTAGCAAGAAAACCTCGATGGATATAATCTCGACCATCAGAGCTTTTCAATTGATTACCAACATGAAAAAAGATTACAACTTCTTTACCATCTGTTTTCTCAAACACTATAGGTTCCATAGTTAAGAAGCCAGGACCAGTGAATAAGAGCTTGGTTACCATTTGATTGAGGAAAAAAGATGGAATTCGGTCATAATAACGTGATTCTTTGAAATCACTCAGACTTCGATAATGCATGACTAAGGAATGACCATCTAAATATCGATGTTCTTCTTCAGATTCGGACTTGAACGGCAATGTCGTACGATCAATAGGTTGGAACAGGTGACGATTCTGTAGAAATGCTCCTAAACTAAGTCCTAATCCAACAACAAGACCATTAAAAAGTAATGAGGTAAATGAAAAGAAACTTCGTTTTTGTTTACCATTGTGATGAGGAACTGGTGTTGTTGCATTATCAGGGGCAGGCGCTGCGGTTGGAGCTGTGGTTGGAGCTGTGGTTGGAGCTGTTGTAGCTGTAGCCGCAGCGGAGGTATTGAAAAACGTTCTTACGAGAAATAACCGGGCCATTGGCTTAGTTGCTCGGTATAATAGGTTTGATTGATATCGAAGCCCTGGATTCAAGGTTATTATCGACCTAGGAATCATATTGTATGTAGATAAGCGGTATATGTTATGATGATATCTGTATTGGGGGGTCCCAACTGATCATTTTGGGGAACTACAAAGGGCCGTGTTTGACCACGTGAGACCCCCCACGGAGTTGGCTTCCAAGTGATAGGAGATTTTCAAATACCAAAGAGAATTATGGCTTATTTGGGTTTTTATATATTTTACTACAGAAAATATGATGTTTTGTTGTTATAGAAGGTGAATTATATATCTGGTGTTTTTTCACATGCACATACTCACTTTACCATTTTAGCTGTAACACACAGCACAGCCAGTACTCTCCTCCTGTCAAGCCTAGCAGAGTGATAACAATATTTGTTAGAACCAAAAACTAACTTAAAATACTCAATTGAGTTATCTGATTTTCCTCATACTACTATTGACTTATTTAGAGACAACAAAACAAAAAATAAAACCTAAAACCTTGCATTTGCTTAGTTGAAACTGGCCTCTAATAATTTGTCTTTCCTGATTCGTTTTGTCAGTCTGAAATCTATTTTTTGTTTTTTGTGATTTTTTAATTTTTGTGCACAGCCGTACATTGTGCTTTTCTTTCGGCTACTTTCTTCGCCTGCTTTCTACCACACCCCATTCTCGCCGCCCCCCCTGAATCACAACCACCCCCGATGTCCTCAACAGTAGTAGTTGTTCTAAGAACAAGGCAGGTGAAAGTCAAATGCAATCCAGGAACACTCATTAAAGAAATTAAAATCAATGCCTGTAATGTTTTGGGTGTTGATGCTGAAAAGTATGATCTCAAGCATGGTAAGGACGTATTAGCATCATCCAGCCCTTTCCGGCTCTGTAATATCGTATCAAACGCAAAAATCGAATTGATACCGGCTGTATCCAAGGCTAATAAAGGTCTGGTGAAAGTAAGGCTCCAAGTGGTGGATTTGCCTCCGGAGTACAGCTCAAAACTTGTGGCTGATTTCCCTTGTACTTCTACTATATGGAATATCTTGAAAACATTTGAAAAGACTTCTGGCATCAATTTCACGAAAAGAAAGGTAAAGAAGTTGCTCAAAGAGTATTATGAAAGTCCTACTGTACAATTATTCAACAGAGTGTTGACAAAACTGGAACAGTTAGATTCAAGTCTGAAAGAGCTCGGAATTGAAGATGGCACGACTTCGATGAGAATTCGGTTCGAAAAGACAGATATCTCTTTCGAAAAGGCATTAGAGTTTACGAAAACATTCCGTACCGAAGAGGAATCTGCTTTAGAGACGGAACCCTCTCCATCAATACTGAAAAAGGAACCTAAACCTTCTACAGTTGCTCCTGTGATTAATGAATCTCGAATCTCGGTCATTGAACCTGTACAGCCGACAGAAAATGCTAATGTCGATGTTTCCATTTCTACCCCTGAAAACAGGAAAATCAATGTGTATACTCCTGCTACCACATCGACTAGAATCTCAACGACTGGCATTGCAGAACCTCAAGAGATGAACATGCATCAATTTTCTCAATACCAAAATCAATTGAAATCAATGTCAGAACCTCAACCGATTCTTATGACTAAATCTATGCGAGACCAGGCAGATGTTGAAAAGAGATCAAAAATAACGCAATGTACTATACGGATTAGACTACCAGATCAGACTCACATAGAAGCCACATTCCAAGGCACTGAAACGACAGATGCCCTTTACGACTTTGTAAAGTCGATGATAAGGAAACCACAGGAACCATTTATTTTATTTGTAACACCTCCTCGTAAGGAACTGGCTCTGGGAAAGAGATTGACAATTGATTGCAAATTCACAGCCCGTGAATTGGTATTTTTTGAATGGAAAACCCCACAATCTGTGTCGATACCGGTTCTAAAAGATGAAGTATTAGGAACTGCAAAATCTATATCTGAGACAATTGTCGGCTCAACTTCGGGTACGCCTAGTACGTCTGAATCTAGCACTACCCAGAAACTGGTTGAAAAGTCTAAGAAATTCAAAGGTAAACCTAAATGGATGAAGCTTTCCAAGAAATAGAATTCGAGAGATTCAATGCATATTTTAATGACTCTATTATAAGGTGTATGTACATTTGGCTATTGATCGGAATTCCATTGTTCGCATAGCGATTGGCCCGATTTTATATACAACATGATGTCAGGTTCAGGAACTTCCATAAGCACGAATAATTTCTCAGCTGCGATTGTCCAAGGAATAGACGGTTCTTTTGGGTCAGAGTATCCCGGAGATACCAGAAGATCTCTTTTAGTGGGTCTTGTGAATGCAAATTTGGCGTTCGTCTTCAATTTATAAGCTAGCTGAAGCATACTAGTAGTGAGCTCAGTTTGTAGCTTGATATTGTTGACGGTTTCTAGATGACAGATGACAGCACAGAATGCTTGCCAGTCATTAGCAAGCATGAACGTATGCATAGCATATTCATATACATTGAGTGACAATTGGAATTTACGACTGTGAATCATCAGCTTAAAGAAAGCTCTGAGATCAGGAATCTCGACTCCATTTTCAACACTTGTTGATTGATTCTTTGAAGATCTTTCAAGTCTGTAGAAATCTCTGAAAATAAGCCATAAGGTTCGGAAATTGATCTGATCGAAAAAATCTGCACCATTCTGAGATATTGCATGCTGGTAAAGACGGAATATCCCTGTATAATTATGGTGCCTGTAGTAATAGAACATCAGCGTGTTGAAAGTAGCTTGTAACTGATCCACTCCATGGTCTTCCATACGTTGAAGCATGTCTCGTATATAAATATCATCACTTCTTCTGGCACCATATTGAATGAAAAGTGCATAAATGGATGATGTTGCAGCAGGATACACCGAGTTCTCAGCGGACTCTTCCATCTTGACCAATAGCTTCTCAGCCAATTCTTTTTGGTTCTTTGACAACAATGCTTTAATGACTGTATGCATGTGTGGTGGGGTCAATTTGATTCCACGGTTCACCATGGCGTCAATGACCATCATAGCATTTTCATACAAATCCAAACCAGCTAAGCCTCTCAGCCAGGATTCATAGAACTTTGGGTTATCAAGAAGTTCAGGATATGATGATATTAGCCGTGTGATTAATACTGTCAACTTCTTGTTAGATTCAGTAGCTGGTATATGCCTCCTCTTAGTATTATATGCCGCTGGTTCATATTCGACCATTCGGCGAGTAGTAGCATCTAAAGTAGCCAAAGTACCTTCCAAAGATATGTTGACACCCTTCTTTTTCAGCTCATCAATAAGAAATGCAGAATATTCCCAGTTTCTACTGTTTAATAAAGATCTAAGCAGATCTTCTAGTTCTGGAGCTGTGGGTAGCCTTTTCCTATTCAATAAAGCAAAAGCATCGGCTTGCTCGATTGGTCCTTGGTCAGAATTTGCTAAAGTACTTGGTTCCTGCTCAATACCGGTATCTATAAGTGTTAAGAGGCGTTTATACCACTTGTCCACTTGATCCAGCTGTTTCAACTGTGAGTAAGCTGATATAAAACCCATGATGACTCTAGGTGAAATATATCCGCCATAGAGTTGTGCAGATTTGTCAGCAATTGCTTCTGCTTGAGAAAGATTTCTTGATTGCTGATAATAAAGTGATCCAACTTCAAGCCAATAAATATCTTGGTTTGCAGCATCTGTACGAGTTTTCCAGATCTCAATAGCTCGATAGTAGTTACCAAATAAGCATAAAGCATCCATGTACTCTACTTCATTGAATGGATCTAATCGGACTTTTTTAGTCGCATAAAGCATTTCACCAACCAATTTGATGTATTTTGGCCTCAGTTTAGGTTTTGGTTGAAGTTTAGCCAGCTCAAACAAAGTGGCCAAGAAATCAAATGGTATAGCATCATCCGGACCGGGTTTCATTTTCGAAAACTCTATCACCAAACCCCAGAATGCTTTGTTATGTTTTGTAGGATTATCCATGATACCAGACGATTGCAATTGCACCTGTAATAGTTCAGCCGCAGTACAATATCCTGTACCTAGATCTGCTGTCTGTTGTTGAGATTTCAGATCAACTGCCTGTGAATCTTTTTTCTGTGCCCCAGAGAAATCTGGTGAAGTCTCAAACATTTGCTGCAGCTTTTCAGCACCTTCAGTTTCCAGTGCTTCTTTCAATAGCCTTTGCTGTTCCTGTGGTAAAGATGGGAGTATCTGCATTAACTTGTCGAGGGTGATCATTGGATTACCATTACCGTCCTGATCCAAAGCGATGTGTTTTTGGGCAGGGGAATTGCCGTTGCCCTGAGTTTTCTTCTTCAACTTAGGGATCATACGAACATTTCGAGCGAATAAATAGTTTGGCCTATTAACACAAGCAACAGAACTACAAATCAAAGGTCTAAGCCTTGAGTGTAATCTGTACATGTTGTTGTCCGTTGGTTAAAAGAGATTGTTTTTTGGCTCTAGATATTAGATCGACTAAAAAAATATTTTGTTAAAAAAAGTTTGCACAGCCGTGCATAAGTGGATGCCATTATGGATTCTCATATACCATTGATAGAAAACATTAGTAATGTTATGATTATATATAAATATATAATAAATATCTTATATTCACTTATTTTCTCTTTCCTTCGAATCCAGCTCGCTTAGGTGCCAGCTTCTTCTTCATTTTGGATTTCTGAGCTTTTCCATGGACACCCTTCATTTGTTTCCGTATGTTCAAATTCTCTTCTCGTTTAACCTGTCGCTGCTTGATATTCTTATGAACCGTGCTGATTCGTTCCTTCCATTCCTTGTCAGACTTTTGCTTTTTCTTTTGTTGCAGCTTGATGGACTTTTTCAGAAGTTTCTCACTGTCATTCACTTTCTTACCTTCAGCTTGTAGAATAGCTTTACTCCATTGAGCCTTTTCCTCGATTTGTCCTCGTTTTTCAGGATCTAATGCCGCAATCTTCTTTTTCTTGGCTTCCAAATGTTTTAATTGACCAAGAAGATCCTTAGGACCTCTCTTTTTCTTCTCCTCTTTTAATGCTTTCAAGTCAGCTGTAGCTTTTTGCCCGTCTTTAAATTCAACGTTTCCAAAAATCACAGCGCTTTCTTCATCTGCAGATATGCTGTCTACTTCTTCTTCAATAGAATTTTCTTCTTCATGTTTAGCCTTGTTAGCCGATATAACCTCCTTTCTCCTCTTTTTTTTATCCCGTCGAGCTTCTAAAATGGCTTCTCTTGAAGATGGGGCTCCTTTGACACCAGAACCAGGAGCCTTTCGCTTCTCCCGCATTTCCTGGATTTTCAAAGCAAGACGTTCTCGAAGTTCAGATACATTTTGTGCGCTTACTTTTTTGGTTTGACCATTTGGAGAGGGGTCTTTGCTGGGTTTTGAACTGTACGTAGTGTCAGCAGCTGGTTGGGTAGCTGAGGAGTTATTTTGCAGTTTTTTTGATTTTGATTTGGAGGTTGATTTTGATTTTGATTCTGGCTTCAATTCTGTTTGTTGTTCTTGCTGTTGTTGCTGTTGTTGTTCTTCTTGTTCTTCTTGTTCTTCATCATCTCCAACAAGATTACCTTCGTCATCAAAAACTGTAGCCTCTTCTTCAGCAGACTCTTCGTCAATAGTCACATCTTCAATAGTTACATCTTCAATAGACACTTCGTCAGCAGACGCTTCATCAATAAACTCTTCTCTCTCTTCATCCACAGAAACATCGACATTCTCATCAACATGCCCATCCTCTTCTCCAATACCATCCTCTAATACATCTTCTTGTGCTTTTCCCTTTACAACCTCCTGCTCTCGTTTCCTTTTCTGATCCAAAGCAGTGAGACCGACATCCGGATCCAAACGTGCTCTTTTTCTCTTCTTTGACTCAAGCTTAGCTTCTTTCTTATTTTTCTTTGCCCACTGGTTTTGGCTTTCATCATCATAATAATATTTGGCAGGGATCAATGAGAGAAGCCCATCAAAAGCGCTTGAATGTGAGTTCAGTCGCTCCTATAGAAATCCAGTTAGAACCAGCTCTTGTTAAACAAACAAACCAATGATGTTACTTACTTCCAGTGTTTCACTCATATGGATCAACTGTATGCAAAAAGACAAAAAAAAGACAAAAAGACCAAGTTGAATACTTGTTTATGATGTGCTTATATCACCTGTGTTAGTTTAGTTCTGATGAAGAGAAAAAAAAATTTCTGTAACTAAAGCCAAAAAAAAATTGGCAGTTAGTGTGAATGCAGATTGATAGAAAGTACGTGTGTAGCATAAAGCACAACAGCAATGCAATGATAAAATATAAAATCTAATAAACACAAATTATATTTCAATTTAAATAGATTCTTGTATTTTTTCTTCTTTTTTTGATTATTTTCCGCCTTATAATGGATTTCTACTGGCTCGGATCCCTTCGTACGGCTGAACATCACTCCAGCCGCACGTTGTCGTTCCCTCACGGCATATGGCTGGCTGCTTTGGGAGGCTTCATTCGACTTCACCTAACTAACGACTTTGACTTGTAGCTAAGAGTAGCTTCCCAAGCATTATAATTGATAGAATACCGAAGTCGTGATGTCATCTTTGCTGTTTCTTTGTTTGCCACAATCAGCAGCACCTGCTGGAGGTGATCCTCAGACTCAGCTTGAAAACTGGATAAAGGAACACCTGGATGCTAGCGTTGTAGCGCCTTATGAACTGCCTAATTTCAAGATTGGCACTTTGGATAGTCTGGTAAATCAAAGTGAAGAGCTTGCTAAGATTGATGGCCAGTTTCAGGGCATTGTTAACAAGGTCAGCGAAGTCATATCGACAGTTTATGACGGGAAGACCGGTCAAGTATCGACTGCTAAGCGAATTGACGACCAATATACTGCCCAGGATTACTTGGAAAGATTCAGCTGGAACACCAGCAAATATAGAATCGATAAAAGCATACCTGACTTGGTGGAATTGATCTCTAAAGAAGCGTTTGAGCTGGACAGTGATGTGCGTGATAGCTTTAATGCGTATACAACGGCTAAATCCAACTTAGCTGCCGTGGATAGAAAGAAAACTGGTAATCTTTCTGTAAGATCCTTACAAGATGTGGTTAAGCGAGAACACTTTGTTCTAGATAGTGAACACCTGTCGACGTTACTAATTGCCGTGCCCAAATCCAACTCAAAAGAGTTTTTAGAATCTTATGAGACTTTGACCGATATGGTCGTACCTCGAAGTGCGTCAGTTATAGCTCACGATTCCGAGTATATTCTATATAACGTGACTCTGTTCAAGAAATATGTTCCAGAGTTTCTTGCAAAGTCTAGAGAGCACAGATGGACTCCACGTGACTTCAAGTATTCAGATACTCTTGTTTCCGATTTGCGAAAAGAGCAACAAGAAGTCACAGAGATTGAACGGAAGCAATGGGGCGAAATTGTGAGATTATCTCATACTGCTTATTCGGATTTGATTAAGGCATGGGCTCATCTAAAGGCTATAAGGATCTTTGTTGAAAGTGTGCTGAGATATGGACTACCACCCAACTTTGTCACAGTAGTGTTCCCAGTTTCGTCTTCTAAAGGACATTCAAAGTCGGAAAAGATTCTGATTGACAAGTTCGGTTACCTCGGGGGTAATGCATTTGCCAAAGATAAGAAGGGCAAGCTGAAAGGAGATGTGGATCTTCATGAGTATGGTGCATTAGTAGATACTGAGTATAAGCGCTTTGTACTTTTTGATATCTATCTTGAGTAGTTATTTCCCTAATACTTATATATGAGCTATATGCTTGAAATTAAATCAGATTCTTAGAAAAAAGAACGATATGTTTTGGTTAAGAATTGAATGGATATTGATATTCGAATGTCTTTTTAGGCACTGGGTTAATGACATGGTTTGTTCATGACAAATTCGAAAGGTTGTTCCCGATGAGCTTTCACCCATGCTGGAAAGATCATTTCCTTCCGGCAACATTAACTCAGCTCAATTATTGTCAATCAGAGAAAAGTCTCTATCTTTTTAGTAGTTTACTTTCTTTGAGCTGAGCAATGTCAGAATTGTCAGAGTCTCTCAGTATTACTGACAATTTGCCATCATTATTGGTCGAAGCGGCTCCCGCGACAACCGATACTCTGTTACCAGAAGCAGTAGTAACCACAACATCATCAATATGGAGCCGGATGATATGGTTTTTTCCAGAACTGATAATTCGCATTCTATGTTTCTTCTTGATCTATCTTCCTGGCAAGATGTTTACACTGGTTATTAATCTACTGAGTAAACGAGTTAGTTTTACTCTATCCTTCTCATCTCTGTTGCTACTGCTTGTGGTAGTGACCATAGTGGCATGGACAGTCGTCAGATACAAATATCTTACTATTTACTCAAAGCTTCCCCCTGAAAAATACAGGCAGGAACCTAAGATGGATATCTTTGTGGATCCTAGTAGAGACGAAGAAAGAAAATCAGGTCTAGCTAACTACCTTGACGATTTTCTAAACGCTATAAAAATCTTTGGCTATTTAGACAAAAAAGTGTTCCATGAACTCACAAAACAAATGAGAACAGTAAAACTGGAAGAAGGCGAAGTTTTCAATTTGAAAGATATGCAAGGGTTTTCAATTGTTATTGAAGGTTGCGTGCAAGTGTTTACAAAATCGGCCACAGATTATGATCCCATGCTTAAGGCCAGGACTCCCGAAGAATTGACAGAAGAATTCAATGGTGAGCAGTACCAGTTACTTAACAATGTACCAGAGGGAGCTCCTTTGTCGTCTTTGTTCAGTATTTTGTCCTTATTCACTCAGGATATTAAGCTGCATGACCATCTTAGACGATCTTCTTCTCCTTGGCTCGGCGATGCTTCCAGAGACTATTTCGAGCATGAAGTACCTCCTCTTTCTTTGAATGATCATAATCCCGGTGATATTACTCATTCGGAAAGGCCCAACTCCGTTTCGTCAGACACTGCTTCACCAGCAGGTACCCCCTGCTCCACAGATACAACTGGTGCCGGTGCGCTGGATCAAAAAATGCGTTTCAAAGGAAAGTTCACTGAATCTTACGAAACAAGTGCCAAACGTTCAAGGGGCGAATATCGACGGTTTCTGGCGTCGTCTCAATCCAAATCTCATCCTGATGGACGTCCAGCAAACAAGGCACGGCCCTCTACAACTGATTTCGACAAAATATCTGAAGATATTTTATGCCGTGCTCCTTCAAATGCAACTATTGCTATCATACCAGGTGAGGCATTCCGTGTTTTGACCCGTAAATATCCGAAAGCAGCTTCTCATATGGTGCAGGTTATTCTCACACGATGTCAAAGAGTTACTTTCGCTACTTGTCACAATTATCTGAGTCTTACATCTGAGATATTCCAAGCAGAGTCTAATTTGAATGATAAGGTGAAATATGAGCTGCCTGCTTATATTCATGACAGTGCGATCAGAATGCTGAAAGAACAAGCTAAATCAAATGCTAGGAAAAACGTTGTTCTGAAGAAGCCTAAGCGTGCCAAACCGTCTACTACAGATCTACTGGACTCTTTAGGTGGTTCTAGACATGTGGTATTAGAACCAGATAGATCACACCCTGGGGACCTTTTGTCCAATGTACCTTTATCAAGAGTAGATACTGGCGTTGGTTTATTCTCGGCTGCGCCAGGTCTGCCCAAAAAGAACTCACAAACACTGAGATTTACTGGAGATGATGAGACGGAAGATTCTATTTTGCGAACCGCTTTAGTTGAATCGATATTTGATATATTAGGATTCGATGGCAGCTTTATCGAGCAGCTGAATGTGACAAACCAACTGAATTCTTCGGTCGAGTCCAGCCCCATGTTTATCGGTATTGACTCCGGGTTTGGTAAAAGAAGGTCCACTTCGAGGGGCTCACTTGGAGATACTATTGGTGAATTCGCTAGGTTGGAGTTTGGTTCCAGCCAAGACGGAAGCCAAGATGCTTCATCTGTAGATGAGGGTAGTGATAGGATGAGGCCAAGCTCTAGAAATGGATACAAAATGAGACCGAATTACGAGTTAGCACAACAAGAGGCTGCTAGTCACTTACAGGTAATGTCATTCGAAGAAGGTGCTGTCCTCTGCAAGCAAGGGGATTACAGTCCTGGTCTTTACTTCGTTATTGATGGCATGCTTGAAGTTGGATATACAGATGCTATGGGCAAGTTCAAAGTCCTTCATGACGTAAAGGCTGGAGGAATTGCTGGTTTTATTGGTGCTGTTGTTGGCCACAAATCGTTTGTTGATATAACGGCCAAGTCACCTGTCTATGTAGGGATGCTGTCTAGGGGGTCTTTGGAGAAGATATCCGAAAAGTATCCCATGCTCTATATTTGTTTTGCCAAAACATTAACAAGCCTTTTGAGCAGGCTCATTATCGATCTCGATTTTGGCCTTGAATGGGTGCAGTTGAGTGCTGGAAACACTCTTTTCCAGCAAGGCGACCCGGCCAGCAACCTCTATTTTGTACTTAATGGTCGATTACGTGGAATATCTGAACGGAAGGGTGGACATAATATTTTGGAGGAATTTGGCAACGGAGATAGTCTCGGCGAGTTGGAGGTTTTGACGGTGTCCAAATACCATTGCACACTTCATGCTATTAGGGATTCCGAGCTGGTGAGGGTACCCAGATCGCTGTTCGAAGGTCTTGCGACTAGGCATCCCACTATGTCTTTTGAAATAATAAGGATTGTTGCAGAAAGATTGAGAAAGTCTCTGAACAATGAACCTCAATCCCCACCTAGTCTGGCCAACACCTTGGATTCCAATATACCTAATTCAGGTGAAGTGCCTAACAGCAGTTCTGACACTACCTTCAGAACTATAGCTGTTTTGCCAGTAACTGCAGGGATGCCTATAGTGGATTTCTCTGATAGATTGCTCACAGCATTTCATGAGATCGGAAGATCCGCTGTATTGGTTGACAATATGGCTATGCTGACTTATCTAGGACGCCATGCATTCAACAAACTCGGCCGATTGAAAATGGCTGGATATTTGGCGGATCTTGAAGATAGATACCAAACAGTTATCTATGTTGCCGATACAAGCGTCAAGTCTCCTTGGACCCAGAAATGTATCACGCAGGCTGATTGTATTCTACTTGTTGCTGATGCTATGTCTGCTTCTGATGTTGGCGAGTATGAGCATCTGCTTGTTAAAACTAAAACCAGTGCAAGAACCGACTTAGTGCTATTGCACCCTGACAGACATGTCGTACCAGGATCCACCAATACATGGTTGAAAAGTAGAATATGGGTCAACCAGCATCACCACGTTCAAATGCCCATTGTCAATACTACAAATACTACAAATGCAGCGTCACAGAGTCAGAGAGGGAAATTAGCACGTTTGAAAACTACTGTCCAAAATCTTCAAACGGAGCTGATGAGCAAGTACCGCTCAAACAGAGTGGCTGTATATTCTAGTAAAGACGTCCACAAGAATGATTTTAATCGACTTGCCAGAGTGCTATCCGGCCAAGCTGTAGGTCTCGTTCTTGGTGGTGGTGGTGCCAGAGGTCTAGCCCATCTCGGAGTAATAAGAGCGCTTGAGGATAGCGGAATTCCGATTGATTTCGTTGGAGGAACGTCTATTGGCGCATTTGTTGGCGGTCTATATGCCAAGGAATACGATATAGTGCCGATACATGGCAGAGCGAAGCAGTTTGCTTCTCGTATTTCAAGCATATGGAGAATGGTGATGGATGTGACCTGGCCCGCAACATCTTACACTACTGGACACGAGTTTAATAGGGGTATCTGGAAGGCCTTTGGTGATAGCAGGATCGAAGATTTCTGGCTTAGGTACTATACCAATACTACGAATATAACTCACTCACGAAAGGAAATACACACCAGTGGCTATGCATGGAGATATATCAGAGCATCGATGTCTCTAGCAGGCCTTCTACCTCCATTGACTGATAACGGATCGATGCTGTTAGATGGAGGTTACGTGGATAATTTGACCGTCTCCCAGATGCAAGCATGGGGCGCACGATATATTTTTGCTGTTGATGTGGGAAGTGTTGATGATACAACTCCGATGGAATATGGTGATACTCTCTCGGGACTCTGGGTTGTTATCAACAGATGGAACTTCTTTAGCCGGTATCCAAATGTTCCTAATATGACGGAAATCCAGCAGAGGCTAGCATATGTCTCATCTGTAGGTGAATTGGAGCGAGCTAAGAATGCGCCTGGAGTAGTCTATATGCGGCCCCCTATAGACGATTTCGCTACACTAGACTTTGGGAAATTCGACGAAATACTGGCTACAGGTTCTAAGTATGCGCATGAGTTTCTAGAAAAGCTTCGAGAGCAGAAGAAGCTCCCTACAATTCCTGGTGCAAACTCTAGCCGAGAGCCTAGGAAAAGACAGCTTTCTCGAAGAAATTCCATATAAGACAGCAGCAGGATATATCATAGCAGAGCATTGAAAGAAAGCATAGCATTGAAAGAAATACATATTATAGCTGGAACTTGGAGATAAATCATTTGATAAATACATTATGTGTGTTATAGTCTGTTCAATTCCATTTCTTCAAGATTTCCTAGGAGGAGAGACTAAGATAACGCTATCACCTCTTACGAATATCATTTCACTGGTTTTCTTTGAGACCTATCACAGTTAGTAAAGATCATTAAAAGCAATATATATAAGGCTTCAACTCACAGTAGTTTCATCATTCTCAGATATTGAAAATATGGTTTCTTCAGCTTCACCTAAGATCATATTACAATGGGGATCGAAAGCATGGAGTTTTCCACGCAGCTCACGGCCACCTCTGAGCTTAACATATACATTTTCATCTAATGAGAATCGCACAAGATCCAGAGGTTCTGGAACGTCGTCAACAACAGAAGCCATTATTTGCAGGTTTGATCTGGATTGGTGGACTTGGTGTTGCTTAGTATGTGCTATAATGTCAATGGCCTTTGACAAACAATTTTGTACTGAGGGAAGTGCACGGCTGTAGTTTCACTGTAGGGTAAGTTACGACTGCTCTCGAGGAAACATTTTCAAGATGTCCATTGATGTCGCAATTCAATACCTAGGAAAAAAAAAGAAGTATTTTTGAAAGCTAACATTCATACTAAAATTTGTGCTCAAATAATTTTGTTTTTCTTGTTAAATGCTTTGTCTATGCTGATTTCAACTTTGTTTTTAACCTTGACTTATTCTCCACATAAACCGATTTTCCTTCCTACAAATGCCCCTGATACATGCCAATATCCCAATACAGCGACTTAAACAACTCTTTCCACAGTCTTACAACTCGGTCGATACGAAACATGAGAACCACGACGAGTTTGTGGAGTAAGGACGATCCAGTCCGACTATTCAAGCTCGCCACAGATATTGAGTCCAATGGGTCTTGGAAAGGATATATGTCGATAGGGGAGCACAAGCTGTTCGCATCTGCCCTTGAAAAGGGTGAGCATGTGTGGAATCAGTTTATCAGCGGTAAAACTATTTCTCAGATAAAAAAGGTTTCTTCTTCTGTAGATACTTCTGATGATTCAGAGGAACCTGAAAGCAATTCTTCTACTATTACAGAGTTGCCATCAGCTGCTGCCGAGTCTGAGTCGCAGGTAGATGATAGCAATACAGAGGGTATTGACGATTCTGATTCGAAACCCAAGCTACAACATCCATCTCGAAGCGCGACCAAGGAGAAAGAAGAAGAAACCATTATTACTGTTGATCCAATTACACTTGCACTGCGTATTCGATATATGTTGTATGTGAAGTCTCTTCCTCTACTCTTTCCTTCTGCTGCGGAAGCTGGGTTGAGCCTAGATGTGAGTTCCGACGTATTCGAAATAGATCATGACAGTGATGACGAGAAATCAAAAGTTGATAAGAGTACTGTAAGAGAGGAGGACGATAACTATGATGATTTTGATGAGGATGAGAAGGAAAAGGAAAAGGATGAAACTACAGGAGAAGCCGAAGATGTGCCAATGGGGGAAAATAATGAAAATATGCATGAAGAAAACGAGCATCCGGTCCTACAGGTTACCATTAACGAAATGGAAGAGGATAATAATGATCCCGATATTGTGAAGTCTAGAGAGATTGTTATTCATAATTACAACAAGATGTATCATATATTGGAAAATGATCGAGAAAACGCTCTTCGTCAGAGAAGACTCGATGAATCGGATCGTCAAGTAGACTTTGATATGCTTGACGATAGCATCTCTGAAAAGGCACTATCGGGCAAGAACTCTGCTTCATTTGGTGCAGCCAACCTGAGTTTGAAATATTTATTGGCCACTATTGAGGCCAAACGAGATAACCTCTCACTAAGTGATTTCGAATTACGAAATCTCATTTCAGATGTGAGGAAAAATAGATCCAAGTGGGCTAGCGAGGACAAAATAGGACAGGAAGAACTATATGAAGCCGCTGAGAAAGTAGTTCTTGAGTTGAGAGGTTACACGGAGCATTCTACTGCATTTTTAAACAAGGTCAGCAAACGTGATGCACCTAATTACTTCAATGTGATTAAACTCCCTATGGATCTTACTACTGTTATGAAGAAGCTTAAATCATTTCAGTATAAAAGTAAAAAAGAGTTTGTTGCCGATCTCATGTTGATTTGGCGGAATTGTTTGACCTACAATACTGACCCGAAGCATTTTTTGAGAGCACACGCAATTGCTATGCAAAAGAAGACGCTGAGCCTGATTCCACTAATTCCTGATATCACGGTCAGAGATCGTGCCGAGGTGGAGGCGGAAGAAGCTAAAGTTGCTGCACAAGAAAATGCCGAAGAGGAAGCTGAAGAACAAAAAAGTCAAAATCAATCACGTATGGGGATGGGAAAAGGTGGAAAGCATGCTACAAAAGGACGGAAGCGAAAATTGGATGAGGCCGACGATGACGATGAGGATGCTGCTATGATGGATGAGTCTCAGCCTAAATCTGCAGAATCTACGCCAGCACCATCAGCACCTGTTTTGCTAGATGCTTCTGTGATGGCTAATCCTACAGTTGCCGCAATTGCTGCAGCCGAAAATTCGAAAGCTAACGGAGGTTCACGGTCTGCTACTCCAGCTGAATTCGACGGCGAAACATCTTTTATGCAGTCTGAAGAGACTATTGCTGCCGAACATGAATCAGATTCTCCAGAAAGTGATGATTTTGAAAGTCATATTTGGCAAGAGGTTTTCACCAAGCAGAGAGCTGAATATTGTGTTAAAAGAAGCGACTTATTCAAAGATGATAAACTACAGCCTGATATTCCTGCTATTATAAGAAAACCTACTTCAATGGGTAAATTCATTGATGCAAACAAGCATATTTTCCAGCCCAACGAAGATTCTGGAAGGAAGAGGGACCGCATTTTCCAGGGACGAAGTCTGCTGGAATCACTGGATGACGACAAAAAGCATTTTATCTTAGAGTACGAAGTCGGTGCCGGCGTTCCAACAGACCCACCTATGGCCTATGATGCTGTCGAAGGTCATGGTGGTGAGGAAGATATCAACCTCTCTGCGAACAGAGGTTTTAGACAAGAGATGGCTGCGATAAATGAGGTTACTGAGTCTGACTATGTTGGCCGTGGAGGACTTACTGAAGTATACGATGAGAACTTGAAAGCCATACAAGACATCCGAAAGATCTGTTCCAAGATAGCATTGGTTCGCCAGATGCAGCAGCAAAGCCAGATCCATCCAAACGATTTGTATCATCCCGAAGAGCTAGTAAATGGTGATTTGGATATCGATTCAAGACTGCCTGACAGAGACAGGTTTGATGGACCTGCTTCTCTTCAAGCTATGAGAAGAGTTGTCTCCAAAATATCTATGCATAGTGGCTTTGAGGTTACAGAACTGAGTGCTGTTGATGCGCTTGCAGAGATGGCTGGTGATTATTTATCGAAATTAGCGCACAATCTGGTGATAAATTTGAAACAGCCGAATTCAAATCTCATCACCAAAGAGAATGTGGTTCTGACAACTTTACAAGAACAGGGAGTTGAGTCTCTGGGAGAGCTAGATGTATATATCCGTGAGGACGTTTACAGGCATGGAGCTAAGTTAAGAGATCTACAGAGGAAACTGGCATCTTTCTTAGCGGAGCTTTTGCGACCTGGAGTCCAGGAGCTGACCGATAGAGAGTTTGTTGACGGAAGTGAGCAGTTTTTGAACGGTGACTTTTCACAGCAGATTGGAGACGATTTCTTTGGCTTCAGAGAGCTCGGCCTGGATAGAGAACTTGGTATACTGGGTGCATCAGTTCCGTTCCACTTGCTGCAAAGTAAACTGAGTTCATCGATGTCTACACAAAGCGATTTACCTGTGCATCAAGGATTTGTCAAACAAGTTCCTGAGTATCCCCATATTGACAAGACTCTTGCCAAGAGACAAATTGCGATTTTACAGTCGTTTTATGTTGATCAACTAGAAAATCCCTCGACAGTAACAACTGTACCCCGTCATGTGGATATCAAAGTTGCTGATGGCAGTGTAGGCAACGATGAACCAACTGAAACAGAAACTCACATGGAGACAGTTCTCAGCGAATGCGACCAACTACCACCTAAACTTCGAAATGTAAGAGGCAAGTTACCACCTAATGGTAAAATACCTGGTGCTAAAAAGAAGCTTATCTCCAAGTGCTTTTTCATACCTGATCATCCAGAGCTGGCAAATGCTACTGTTACTCAGGGACGGTTAGAGTCAAAGAACGGCGGATCCAACAAAGAAAACAACAGCAACGTAGAGTTTTTAGATGATCTTGGATCTAACTTTCTTCAAGAATTAGAATCGTCATTGGAGCCGTCGTCCTTTGATCAGAATCTTCAAAACTCTGTAGATGGATTGTTTTGAGCCGAAAAAAGAAAGCCATACCTTCTTTTTTGTTGCTGTAGTATTACATGTATATTAACTTTAATGTTACTAATATTATAAATAATGAATGAGATCTAAAGTGTCATAGATCATCGTGAATTATAAGACTAGCTGGAACATCTTGATCGTCTTCACCAAATAAGCGAACACTAAGTATACCGTCCTCATAAGTCACATGAAAAGTCTCAAGAACATCACCATGTTCATCATGCATAGCCATTAAGGTGTTGATTCTATCATCAGCAGTAATACGCCGTCCATCTATTATTAATGAACCATGCCTTATTTGATCAGTTAAACGGTCGATAAGAGCTTTAAATCGGACATAACCAGCGTCACTGTCAAGGCTTTTTTTGTTGATATCGCCATCAGTTGAGTCGTCAAACGTATATGCACTATTCATGAAGCGTTCGGCTATAGAAGAACCTTGGTTGGTGATATCAAGGTCAAGTTCAAGTTCTTGTTGGTTTTTCTCATCATTAAAATTCACAAATAATGCAGCCAAATCCTCTCTGGTCATGATAGGTTTGCAGACAATTTCATTCACTTCATGTTTATAGCCGAGAAGACTGTCATTACACAAAGAAGAGGTTGCAACAATCATTTCATAATGACAAGTTCTCAACTCCTTTATTGAGACTATACGATAGTCATTTTTGGAATTACTCTGTAAGCATCTGTAATGAACTTCAATTGTACGAGGTTCCAAAGTCAAATCACATAAAGTTCCATTGGTATACATTTGTACAATTGAGCCAGAACTTTCTTCTGACAGTTGTAAAGAAGTGGAATTTCGTGGATCAATCATGTTGCCTAATACAAACACTGGAGTTCCAGGCTCAGGTTTTGGTTTACCCATGATCGGGTGATATTGCCTTACATATCTGTTGTAGCAGAGTTCGTAAAGCCAATAGCCTTGTCCGCCAAAAGATATGCATTCACCAGTCAAAGGACTCAAAAGATCCATGAGATAGTCGGTTGTGTGCATTTCTATAGCAGTACTGCGTTCTTCTAAAGCTAGAGCTTCTGATTCCGCCACGATATCAGGAAGTGTACACAGATAGGCTTGGTCATGAGCTTTCATTATCTGAGTGTGATCATTAAGTAGATTTGGAACATCTGAGTCCAAAACAAATGTGTCGTCATATTCAGGGGTCAATATGGATATACTGATGGCGGGTTTAGCGTAGATGTCTACGTAAGGACTAAAGCCAAATGCATGAGATATGATAAATAGACCAAAGAATGGTATCGACAATGATTTGACAATCATTATTTTGCGAAATTCAGTAGATTGATAAGGTTTAAAGAATTATGAACGGAGAATATTGGATTGAATGGAAAACTAAGGTAGAAAAGAGTGAAAGAGTTGGTGAGTGAATGGATTCATATTGGTCCCTCGCCCAGTCACGTGCCTGTTTCATGAAGAACATGTTTTTGTCCAAATTGAAATATAAAAACTCGGAAAAAAGCCGAAGTATTCGAATAATCTATTTAGATCCAGAGCTATCTTTTTTTTAGTTAGTTAGTTATATCTATTATTCTTCGTTAGGATCGCTTTGGTTGAAATTTCAGCCGTGACAACTGAAATTTCATTTTCACTTTGAAAATTCTACTCGGATTAAAAGTTGACTTCATACAACTTAATCAACTACTTGTTTGTATTCAACCATGCTTTCAAAAAAGTCGACAAGTTTCCCCAAACTTTTCTCAACGTATATTAGATGTTATTCCTCTAATATTGAGCCCATTAATGACTCTTATCATATTGCTAATCCAATCACAAGAAAAGCTGTCATTGAAGGAATTGATGAAAACGGACCTCCTAGTCTTCGAACCAGAAGAGCTAGAGATGCTTACAAATCCCCAGAAGGTTTGAAAGAAGTGTTTCCTTTAGCATATGAGATTATTTTGAATGAGAAGCAACACCACTACAAGGAAGCAGAACGACTCTCAAAGCAACTTAATACTGCTACTGATGTCGAATCCAAAACCCAGTTGGAAAAAGAGATTGTCAAACATCAAGTACGAGCAGAATTGCATGATCCAGAAGTTCAATATAATCATCGTATGGGTCTTGGAGATTTAAGTCTACCAGTTTATAGACATTTGGCAGAACGAAAATGGAAGGAATATGATCAGTTATTGAATATTGATCGATTAGAGAATCTTCATGTTATACCTGACACCATGCCTACTCTTGACCTAAGAGCCAAAGTCAGTCTACAATTTCCAACATATTCGAATCGATGGGTGACACCTGGAGATATCTTGAGAAATGAGATTTGTTCTAGAATCCCCATATTGGAGGTACAAGAGTTTGAACAGATTTCTGAAGGCTCATTGTATACTGTGTTGATTGTTGATCCAGATACTCCGGATATAGAGAATGATAGTTTCAACACAACGTTACACTGGGCTGTCAGTAATATTCCGTTATCAAATACTTTGCATGGGGTTGATCCAAGTCAAAGTGACGAGCTATTAGCATACTTACCACCTCATCCTGAGAAGAACAGTCCTAAACATCGATATTGTGTGTGGGTTTTCAGACAGAGTCAAAGTACCAAGGAAATACGACGAATTGAAGTTGCCAAAGACGATTTGGTGAGGGAAAACTTTGATATCCGAGGATTTGCTACGAAATATAATTTGGATGCAATTGGTGCAACTTTCTGGAGATGTCAGTATGATAGAAGTACTGAAGCTGTCAGAGAAAGATTTGGACTTGGACCTGGACGGGTTTATTCTAAGATAAGGACCGGTTTTAAGCCGGAGTGATTCTGAGATAAGAACCGCACAGATTTCAAGCCAGTAATCAAAGAACATGTCAACCCAAATGATTCCTGAGCTGGGGGGGCTTGGCTGGCTAGCTCTTCTACTATGCTAAAGTCTGGGACCTCTGTATATATGTATATAAAATCAACAATATGATTCCACAAATGATTTATGCTTATATTAAGAAACAAATTTACAGAAAAGCAGACTGCTTTTTTTTCTAAGCCAATGCCTTGTTCAAATAAGCTTCAATGTCAAAGTTAGGATCATCCAAGTTGAAAGTAGAAGTGCTGCTGGTGGTAGTGGTAACCTCTGGTTTCTTGTGAGTTGCAGCCCATTGAGCTTTAGCTTCAGCAATAAGTTTCTCCTTGGCAGCATATTTCTTAGCATCAGCTTTAGCCTCGGCAGCTGAAGCTAAAGAGTAATTATGAACGAAACCGTAGACAATTCCACCAGAAAGGGCAGTCCATCTCAAAGCCTGAAAATCCAGTTAGTAATCTTGATAACCAAACAAACATATAATAAACACTGCCTGGCAGTAACATGTTACTTACATTGACGATTGGTGATACCATTGTGATCTTTAAATATACTGTCTAGTATTGAGTATTTGATTCTGTCAGTGTCAGTAAAAGTCTACAAATAGAAAACATGGTTTTTGTGCTTTTCACCAATCAGAGAAGCGTTCTGAAATTTACCCTGAAAACCTGGTTTTTAATCTTCGAATGATCAAAGTGACACAAACTTGGCTACTATAACGAGATAAACTAAGAAAAAACCATTGCAATATACAGCTAAGCTGAGATTATACTAATTGTATTTGTTTCTTCAACTCTTCCTAATGTTGCATCAATTTATCATATATACAGCCCTTTTCTGTATGGTTGTAGCCTCTACCATACCTTTATATATCCAGCCATTTGCTTCACAATCTGTGCTGAAAAAAGGTTATTTGGATATTGAACCCGGATATGCTACTTATAAACCTTTTGAGGATGCCGATTTTTATACAGGACCCGCTTGTATTGGTATCAAGGATGAAGAAGACACGTTTCACTGCATGACCTTTGGTGACATTCTACCCTCTTCAATTGAAGAATATATTGTTCACATCAATGATAATAAGCTTGAACATATCGACTACTCAAGGACTCCTGTTGGTAGTGGAGTTTCGGATTCATTGGTCAAAGTAATCACCACAGTTGCTAATGGCCCTAAAATCCCCTTCAGAGCGCCAGTCACCCTTGTCAACAACGAAATACCTAAAGAGGAGGCTCCTAAGAGCTTTATTCAGAAGTACTGGATTTATATGCTTCCTTTGGTTCTCATGGCAATGACTTCAGGGGCTTCAGCTGGATCTGAGTAGGCATACTGACCGCTCCATAAAGATTGGCGGCCGGCTCAATATTCAGTCACCTAAAACATAGAGATTCATCTCATCTCATCTCGCCACACTTACTTTGCGACCTACGTATTCTCATTGACCCATGGTATTCAAACTTCGTCCTGCTATTATCCATGACTCCATGCCTTTTCCTTCAAATGATTTACCATCTGATATTGATCCTTCTCATAAAGACCATACCAATGTGGAGAAGGAGAAAAAATCCACTTCTGATGACGAAACAAAATTAAACGTAGACCTTGACAAGACCATGCAAGAAAGTATTGCTGAGTTACTTCGTGAGAAGCATAGGAATTCACGCAACAGTAACCCTTATATCATTTATCCAAGTAGTGCTTCAAGCGGTGGTTCGCAGTTATCTTCAACAACATCAATGCATAAATATCCATCATCATACAAGAACCGAAAATATCGTGAGTTTCGCCGATTTCAGCGCAGAATACAGAAAACCGCTGCAAAGCGGAAAATCACTGCAAATGTTGCCGCTAACGAAACTATCTTCGACATTGTCAGTATGGTATTAAATTATGGAGCACAAGCTGCACATGGATTTTCCGAATTAATTACATACAATATGACGGCTTCTGATACCTCTGTAGAATCCATGAAAGTGACTTTAATGACAGCAAGATTGTTAGCATGCCTTTTGGTTCTTTTAATGTATCCAATGGCAGGATTTATACTGTTTGTTCTTTTGGTAGGCTGCGAGATTCTGTTTTCAGCCAATTCGCCTTTTTGAATAAATAGGCTCTGTATTCTAGTATTGTTTTACTTAATTCTAACTAATATGATCACCTGACATAATTACAAGTCAAATCTCCCTGAATTTCCTGGTTTGTTTCTGATGTCTCGAACTGTAGACTCAACAAATTCCTCCAATTCATGACCACGAGACAACTTAGCAGCTTCAATATTGAAAATAATGTTTTTGATGCCTATTCCCAATACTGTAGACTGAACTTCTTGGCTGATTTGCTCAATGGCCACTTGTCTTGTCTGTTTATCCAAGAAATCTAGTTCTTCAAATATAGTATGCAAGTCATTGACGTTGGATACATTAGGCACAAAGAGTTCCTTATTAAAACTTCCAAGCAAGTCCATCTGCTCTAGAACTTCTCGACGTCCTGTAGTAGCCAATACCATTAGTCTATGGCCGGGCGGAGGTAATTTTCGAATATAAACTTTTAGAGCCTGTAACACCGGATTAGAAAACCGGGGTCCAATGTTCACAAAATCAATAATATCCTCAATTTGGTCAATAACAAGAATGTTTAATGGCGATCGGTAACTGTCAGTAAACATCTGCTGAATGTAGTTGATTCGGTTTCTTTCGTCCATACCAATCATTGCATCAGGTGAGACAAGTCTTATGAAAGGAAAGCCGGAAGATAACGCAATAGAAGAAGCCAATGCAGTTTTGCCAGATCGAGGGCCACCATGAACAAGCACAGATACCAATGGGAATTGAGTAGACTCTGCGACTTGGCGGATGAGTTTGTCACCTTGTTGAAGTATATCAACAATCGCAGGTGAGTATTTAATAATACCACTTCTGATAGAACTTGCCAAATCATCCTCACTGACACCAAATGCAGGTTTGGTCTCTTCCAATGCCTGTAAAAAGTCCTCCCTGCCAACAACAATTTCCTTTTTATCAAAGATCATACCTTTTTTAGGATCAGTCTTGATATTCCTATTCAAAGCGAAACTTGCTGCACTTTTCACAACACCTTCAATCTCGGCTCCACTGTAGTTTTTAGTCATATGTGCCAATTCTTCGAGATTGACATCTTTTGAAAGTGCTTTAGCAGCTTTCATCTTTGCAGTATGAATCTTGAAGATCTGAGTTCTACCTTTCTCATCAGGTAACGATATTTCCAATTGAACTTCGAATCGTCCTGGTCGAAGCAACGCAGAGTCAATTAGATCCTTTCTGTTTGTCATACCAATGACGAGGATATTGTTTAATTGATCAACACCGTCCATTTTTGCCAATAGCTGATTAACAACATTGTCACCTACGCCAGTACCATCACTTCGTGAGCCTCGCTGCTTGAAAACTGCATCCAACTCGTCGAAAATAATAATATGCAGGTTCGATTCTTCTCCCTTGGCTTTGTACTCTGCTTCAGCATCTTTGAACAAGTTTCTGATATTCTCTTCTGAGCCACCAACGTATTTATTCAGCATCTCTGGTCCATTGACAATTTTAGGTTCTACAGCATTGAGCATTTTACCAATTTGTCTAGCAATCAATGTTTTACCAGTACCAGGAGGTCCATATAATAACATACCTTTGACGTGATTGATACCTAATCTTTCAACATCTCGAGGAGGATAGATACGACTTGCAAAAGCACGTCTAAAGATGATATTAAACTCCTCATCCAATCCACCAATTCCCATATCCTCAAATCTAAAGTTGGGCTGTAAAATCACATTCGCACGAGGCTTATTGCCACTAGCTTTTAGATTCATTAACCCTTGAGCAGGCTTGACAAAGTTAACTTCCGTGTTGCTGTTCAGTATACCACGCTGGTTCTGGACAACAGCCCCTGAAGCTGTGTCCAGAGTCATACCAAGATCAACCACCTGTGTAGATCTTACTTGGCATCTGAAGTTAATCCCTGCAACTTCCATAGCAAACTTCTGACCAGGACTGAAGATTTGGTTCTTGAACCCAGCAACCATTCTCTTAGCAAGAACCTCTTCCTCATAAGGTGTAGCATTGGCTTTGGCCTTGTTATAAAAGTCAATTTCTACGGTAACACTTCCCAAGTATACCCGCTTGTTGCCATTAGCGAATATGTCGTAAGGGGCCACAGTAACTGCCTGTCGCAACGACCATTGTCCCCATTCACGCATAGTACCACCTAGGCCAATAGTGCCCGGTTCTGTTTGGTTGGACTCCTCTACTGATAATACAAACATGTCATCTAGAATCACGTAGCTTCCGCTAGGGAATGTCCTTGGAGGCACAGTAGCCACGTTGCTGACAACATATGATGAATTAGGTGGTTGTGCCACAGCTAGAGTCGTAGAAGGCACATTTACTATAGGTCTTTTCGGATAAGAATCCTCAATATCATGACCGCCTTTTGAACGTCCAAATCCGAACTTTTCCATGTTTTGATCGAAGTGTGTTGTCTCTTATGGTGAAGTTGTTAAGATGATCGAGATGAGTGGGAGATTGACTACTCCCTCCACATAAAAGTGATAGAGAAAGAGTATTGAGGAAGAGTATATATGCATGACAAGCAATAGACAAATGGATACGCAATATAAAGAAGATATCACTGATTCTTAAATTGATATAATCGATTAAAAAGAATTCATTAAGAATTGGCTTCTCTTCGATCTCTATCTGGCCAGTACAGCCACTCCAATATAAGCACGGCTGTGCGTTTTACTAAAAATCGCACTGCTTATAAGGACAACGACTTATATCAACACTACTGAAAGGATAAACTAAAAAAAATTGGGTGATGCAGATTCAAGGCTTTCATTTGTTATTAAATAGTGTCATATATGGTTGAGCGATGTCGTGAAAGAACACAAAAAATAAAGGTCCTACCCGGACTCGAACCGGGGTTAACGGAATCAAAATCCGCCGTCTTAACCGACTGGACCATAGGACCGTTTGTTGAAGTGAAGAGCTTGCTCACATACAAGTATCCGAGTGGAGAACACCCCAAAAAAAAAACACACACACACAAAAAAAAGCCTAATCCGGAAACTGGCACGTGATCATTTCCTAATTAGGAAATGGTCTACCGAGAAGTTTAAAAACAAAATGTCTGACATTTCACAGTGGTACCTGTAAGCTCTGGCAGAGAGTCAAAGACAACAAGAACAAACTCAATAATCCATGTAATATATGAAATAAAGCTCAGTTTAAACTACATTGATTATGAGACTTCTGAAGATATAGCCCATATAATAACATAAAAGAAAAGTCCAATTGATTCATGCTGCTATAGGTGACAGATATATATGTTTTAGCACTGTGCTGATTGGGTAATCCAGGGATCAAGGATCTCCACAGATTAAGGAACCAGCAAGTCCCCGCAAGGCTCTGCCAATGACTGGTGGATCTAGAATATACTATATAAACCATTGACCATAAATTTGCGTTCTATTGTGTCTATCCATCTGAATTGGCGAAAGCTGAAATCTGTTCGGAGTCATGCCGGAAGTTTATGGCGACTTGGAAAAAAGATAGATGATAAGATAACGCTAGACGGCCATACAACACGTATTTCAAGAACCAAATTGCACATAAAAGGAAACCTGATCATCTGAAATTGGATCTCTTTTCTCATGGCCCATTTTATCCCTGATCTTGACCTTCCATATCAGATTCTATGTTCGATCATAAGGATATGGTGTCGGATTGTACGGCTGTGCGAAAGTACCCCAGGCCGAACAAGCATTTGTGAATGACGACAACAGCGTATATTGCTGATTGATCTTCGCAGTTATTTATTGTTTGCTTCATCTATATTTCTTCTGAAATAAAAATTCGAAAAAATACGAGGCCTTATTCTTGAATGGCTTCAGGATGCCAAATAATCCAAAGAGGAAGCGAGATGACATTTCATTTGGTGGTAGTGAAGTGGCCGTGAATAATTCGACACCGCCTCAAGATCGTGATCGACTCAGAGTTTTCAGAGCCTGTGATCGCTGCAAAAGAAAGAAAACCAAATGTGATGGGCTACATCCTTGTGGTCCATGTCGGAGGAGTGATTTCCAGTGTACTTATACACCTACAGCATATAGCGCATTGAGTTCCGACTCAGCAAAAGTCTTCAAAGAACCCCCACCAACTGATCAGCTCAAATATGACTTGAACCCAGAGCAGATAGCATACATGTCTGAAACTCCGTCTGGAGACTCCACCAAAATGGCTTACAAAACCATTGATGATCTTTTGGAGAAAAACAAGCAGTTAGAAAAGATCATATCACAACTGCAATCTGGGAAAGATGACGGCCCAAGTATAAATGGGATCCCCATGGTCTTTCCACCAAAAGAGAGTATCACTGGATTTGCAAAGTCTAGCAATGTTACTGATACTGGACCTGGTATACTCGTGGGAGATGATGGTGATGATGTCATGCTTAGCGGAGGCGACTCGGAGATATGGCAGATCCCTTCTGCAGCTAAGACTACCACCGCTCATGCTAATGCAAACGACCAGCTGTTCGCACACTCATCACAGCTATATGATATGAGTGATCTGGATCAATACGGTGCACAATCTCAAGATGTGGAGTACTTGTCTATTTCAAAGTTTCGTTACAGTCGAAGGTATCTACAAGCTCTGGGTAATGTGTTCGCTAATAGTTTATATGCCAATCTGCCAAATAATAGCCAGAGATTAGTCAAGCTGCCGCGAGTACAATCATATGGCTGGAATCTCAGTGGTAAGCATTATGTGACACAGAAACCAATTGCTTATGTTGAAGTCGATATCGACCCTGAACTGGTGACAGACTTGCTAGAGTATTTCTTTGAAAAAATTAATCCGCTATATGTGATGGTCCATGAACCTGTGTTTAGGAAACAGTACGAGATTTATCTTGCATCTCAAGAAAAAAGTCAAGAATTATATTTATTCACCAGTATCTTGCATATCATATGTGCTATTTCCATGAGATTCAAGGAAATAGGAGATGACGGTGTATATCCACCAGGACTAGAGGAAAAGCTCTTTGAATATACATATGAGGTTCTACAATACTTCACTTTCCAATATGAAAGTGTAGAAATAGTACAGGGCTGGTTGCTCGTAACAATGTACCTTCGTACTTGTCATCGTCAGTCTTCTGCATGGATGGCTCTAGGGCACGCAGTCCGTCTCACCAACGGTATGGGGCTGATGAAAGAATGTTGGTCTTCGCGTATGATTTCCAGATACAGTAAACTAAAAATTACGAGAATCTTTTGGTGTGTTTTCACCTGGGATAGGCTGCTGTCGGTTGATACTGGCCGACCCTTTTCTTTGCCTATTAGTGAAATAACGGTACCGGTAGTTGGACAATATGTTGATGATGGCTGGCTGACTAAACCAGCATTTTTACTGATCAAGTTGGCACTTTGTCTTACTCCTTTGACATACGATATAGGTTATGGCTTGTCTCCGCACCAACTAGACGTATTGAACAGTTCACTTGAGGAATGGAACCGCAAATCTATGGTTTTCTTGGGCCATACTGATGAAATAGACTATTCGAGTGCTCTAGATGGATCTATAGATGCCGCTATTATATGCCAGATAAGATGTGAGTTCCATGATTGTGTCATCTTTTCCAACACGAGAACTCTGTTCTCGATAATCGACTATAAATGGGAAGACACCACATCTGTGCATCAGAAATTGATCTACCAATCAGCAAAAGGTATTATACGTGCATTAAGCCACTTGAATGATAAAGGACGGTTGAAAACAGCATGGTGGCTGAAGCTCAGCTCGATATATAGCGCCACTCTGTCATTGCTTGTTCTGTTGAACGGAGGCGGCTCTGATCATCGTGATATCAGCAAGTATATATCCAAGGGTGTTAATTTGATTGATATTTTTGCAGCTGATGACAGATTTGCCATGGCAAAGGAAGTGCAGTGGGCATTGAGAACAATGAATCATCTGGTCTATTTGCGATTTAGAGACTGCCAAAACCTTTTGAAACATGCTGGTATAGATCACGGTGACCAAGATATTAATAGACGTCGGTTTTCTTCCATGAAAAGAATTGACCAACCAGAAACTCGAGCGTCGATGATTGCCAACAAAAACACAGCTACTAATAAGAGGCCACAACCTGTTCAAGGTAGGACTACTACCGAATATGTGAACAATATCGGCAGCAGCAGTTCATCTCCAGGGTTGGCTGGAGGTCTTAATGGGGCGGGCAGTTATGCAAGTTCCGGGAGCCATAGTGATGGTGATAGTCTAGAAGGATGGGAATTCCAGCCGCAATCTGCGACATTTATTCAGCAAAATGATATGCATATAGAGGATGGTAGTGCTATCCATGATATAGCTACGAATGGGGTGCCTGTAGAAGTTCTAGCTGATAGCTTCAATCCATTGAGCTCTTTGGATTGGTTTAATGGTTTTTCATGGGATGAAGAAGCCTTAGCAACATCGGTATTTGACACAGATCAACATAGAAACAAAACCACCTAATCGAGTGAACGGGTTCGCCTGGAACCTTCCATGTATATGTTATGTTATTTAAAGAAAAATATAGAGAAATGCAATTGATAATAATCCAGTGTCCTTGTTATGTAATGACACAAAGCCATCCTAATCCAACAAAGAAAAGGCCTATTGGATATGTAGCTATAAGTACTCTTGATGACAAGACTCCAGAGTTCTTTAAACCCCTAGTAGCAGAGAAGATAGCCCAGCCAACCAACAGGCTGTCAACGATTAACCTGACCAACTTCATCTTCACAAAAGAAGCAAATAATGCTGCAGGTACCATAGGGAATAAAGAATATCCACATACACATAATGCATGGAAAAAAGAAATTGTACCGCCCAAGAGCTTGACATTAAGAGTTACCACCAATTGGCCTAGCCATATCAGTGCAAACACACCACTGAAGACAGCTGATTTTTGTGATTCAGGGGCTATCATACTTACTGTAGTAGCAATCATAAGACAGAAAACAAGTGGCCCCCATAAATCCCATTCCTGGCTACCAGTTTCTTCTTCTTTAAATGTCCAAACCACCTGGCGCAGCCTCATGCCAACAGCCCTAACGTCTCTCATGAGTGTTGTTACCACACTTTCATCAAGTGTATCTCCACCAGTGAAGCGTCGCTGCTCTAATCTAACACCGTCGGCTACATTGACCTGTTGTTGTGGTTCCGGTATATATCTCGGGGGATCATCATTGTGACCGCCTCCAGCTGCAGAATCAGGTAAAATCTCATCATCATTTATAATGAAATCATTCTCATCTTCAATTAGAATATCCGGCGTGTTGCCGCTGTTCAGGTTGGAATATGACATTTGTTGGAAATACTTGTCGTGGTCTCTAAAATAAGTTGATGTCAAAAATACCTACGCAAGGAATTGTAGGGTTTTGGGATGATAGCCAGGGCGGGCATGCATGATTCAAACACTAGGATTAAGTAATCAATTCAAAAAAAAAGATGAGATAAATATAACAAATTAAACGAGAAAAGTTGTAGCCATTAATTTCTCAAGGACCAGTAGCTATGGCAGCTGCACTTTGTTGTTCTTTGCTTGCCAAGAAAGACCTGGTGAAATATGTGCTAGGAGTGCTAATGGGCTCATCATGTTGGACATCATTAGGGTGCGTTAAGCTATAAACCTCAGTGCAAGCACGATGATAAGCCCTGTTATTGATATATTCCTCAATTTGGTTGAGATCCTTCTTTTCTTTGATGCCTAGGCCGGCCAACTGTTTTGTGAGAGTTTCCATTGAATTGTGTCTATAAGGACATCCATGAGGTTCTGATGGAGTATTTCTAGTTGATTTGCAAAGCTCAATACATGATTGTCCGTGGTAGTTGATTCTACTACCTTCCAAACCGTATAAATGTCGAAAGAAATATCGATATTCTTTTTTAAACTCATCGTCACTCTTTTTGGTGAATGCTTTTTGCCAGAATTTCAGGGATTCTTCAGCAGAGACACCAATAGTCTTTAAGAACTTGCCATATTGTTGTCTTGTCTCGAATTTGGCATGACCATTGCTCCTTAAAGATTTGTGCATAGTACTCATACATAACGGGAAATGGCCGTGTTTCTCCAACTTATCAATCATATCTGCAGTGATAGTTTCACCAGCCAAAGCATCACTCGTATCATCCTGTATTTTACTTCCGGCTTCCATATCATCAGCAAGATGCTTTAATACGGGCACTAATCTATCATCTTCATCTAATCTTGGCAGGAGTCTTGCAGTTTGTTCCAAGGATTTCAGCAACTTTGCTGAAAACTCTGTGCAAAGCAATGAAAGCTGCATAGTGCCAGGTACATAAGCTTTACCACCACGTAAGAATACCTTCCTATATTCCACCAAATCACAGACTTTTTCAAAGTCGATCTTGAAATAATTCGTAGTCAAGCTTGTAGAAACTTCGATTGAAGATGACGCAGCTCTTAATTGTGGTAATAATTCCTCTTTCTCACGTTCACTGACTTGTTCCCATTTCAAGTTCAAACTATCAATAAACCTTGAACGGTCATGAGAATCATCAGTCTCATATCTGATTTTAAATAGTAATGTTTCCAGTTGAACAAACTTGGCTCTTAACTCTGCAGTTCTACAAAAAGCCAATCTCAAAATGAAATGAGAGAAATGATCTTTACGCCTTTCCCTATCGACTTTACCACTAGCATTTGTCACGCTTAATGGCAGATATTGGTCCAAAATCGGCTTCATAACCTGCACGGTTTCCTGAAAAGACATTTCTCTCATTTTACAATTCTCCAGTTCACAAAGAACCTTGATTCGATCCGCTGCCCAATGCTCGAATTCATCCAGGCGCATTTGTAGCTGGGGAGGCGTTTCATAGAAATTCAGCCTATATTCATAGTCAAGATGTCTTTCTACTTCTTCGCTGTAGTTGGTTCGTTCCAGAATACGTCTTTTTGCTCTAAACATCGTATTATATGTTGTGTTTGTGGTTCTGTTGCGTCGCGTTACGTTGTACCTGCTCCGAATGTTAAGAAGCTAACTTACGCGTAAAATGGTGTTCCCGTCGTGTCGTGCGGTGTGTCGCGTTGGAATTGAATTTGGAAGGAATTTTAGATTTTGAATTCCAGCCGTGCCAATAAGCATATCAGAAGAGAAGTACAAGGAAGCCAGGACCATCAAAACCAAAACCAAAAAAACCTAAAAAAAGCCCGTAAACAAATAAAAAAAGTTATTTTTACAATTAAACATTATTTATAGATCATCAACCATTGAACTCTTCATGCCTAGCCTGGTGAAGAATGCCCAGTGTAACACTGCTGCTACGGTACCGTCCGCTAGCAAGTGCAGCCTTGCGATGCTCTTTTTCACGACCTCGAGAATGAGAAGAGGAGATTGATACATTTGTTTGAGAAGTCTGTGAGCTTCGTCGATTTTCGCGCGGCTCAGAACCAAGGTCTGTTTCCATGTCAGTGTTATTTACAAGATTGATTTCACTCGTAGTAGCACTTACACCAGCACTAGAATTGATACTAGCATGACTGTTAACCGCTGCAGCATTGGCTGAAGCCATTATGGCCATTTTGTTAATAGAAGGCATCACTCGTGCTGGCGCATTCAAAGAGGTGGGACTGCCCGGTGGTATATCAGTACTGGGTGACAAGATCGGGGACTTGAGAGACCGAACTGATGGAATAGATTTCTTTCCGTATGACATACCCATATTGAAGCTCGGTGTTCTTCGGAGTGAATTAGGATCCTTTCGTCTAGATACTGAAGGGAACTGTCTTGAAGGCCCCAGTACCAATGTCAACTCTCCGTCGTCTTCACTATCATCTGTATCGTCTTCAGCATGAGCATTTGCATCCAAATAAGACCCGTTGTCTGAATCATTAGCATAGCCATAGTTATCAAACTGATTTGTCGGATCCAACTCGCGCATGTCACTAAGTTGGACAACATCACTATCTGATATTTCCTGGATCTGTAGTTCTCCTTCAAAAGAGGAAAGTGACGAGTTACTGGAACTAGCATCAGTAATGGCTATAGAAGACATTCGACTATGGCCAGCAATGTTGCGACGGCCCTCAACTCCTTCTCCACGCAAAATGGCATTCAGATTGGTGTTGCTAGACGACATAGGTATGGAACGCGAAATATGCATTGACGATTGTGGTAATTCGTCTCTTTCTGAACTCGTAGTTGTGCCGCTCACTGAAGAACTCGTGCTGGAATTTCGATTCTTATGTTTCTCGAAAGCAACAGACGATGAAGAGGAAGTTCCTGTACCACCGTTCACTGCACCAGACAAACCACTGCCACGTTTATGTGAGCCTGACCGATGGAATAATGATTCTTGAGAACCTGATCTCGAGCCTTTGGACGAAAAAATAGATGAGTTGGATGATTTACGCCTGATACCCGCAAATTCCAATGCACTATTCCCAATTTTTGTCAGTCCACGCTTGAGCTTACCAGTAATGCCTTTAACAGCCTGTTGAACTTCATCGCCGGTAACTTGAATAGGTTCAGCGTTATCAGTCTTATGCAAAAAGTCCTCCAGTGAAGATGAAGGCATCCCATCAGATATCCACGGGTGTCTTTTGATTTCAGGAATGTCGATACGCTCAGTAGGGTCTTTGGCCAACAACTTGCGTAGAAGATCTTTAGCCAGCTCCAGATCTTCATCTACACTCATTAGCGAGACATCTTTCAGCTTTTGAATTAATGCGTCCTCACCACTATCAACAGTTGAATCATCTGCGTGTCTCTCAGATATCATGGAAGCTTTGCTTTTTAAATGCGTAACAGTATCAGGATTGCTATCACCAGACTCTTTCAAGTCCGGTGCCATTCTGCAGAATAAAGATGAAGTCTTTGAGTCTTCGAGATTTCCCAAGGCTTCTTCGTCCACTTCATCAGGAAATATCAAAGGTGTGTTCACAATAACTTTGAACAATTCGTATTCGCTTTCTGCATTGAACGGCAGTCTGCCATAAATCAAACAAAATAATGTTACACCGAATGCCCAGATATCAATTTTGTGACTAATAGGCATTCTCTTGTGTTCTTCCGACTCAGTTGAAACACAAAGCTCTGGTGCGAAAAATGCAGGTGTACCGGCTGTTTTAGCCAATTCTAACTCGTTTGTTTCACGGTCAAAAGTAGTGACATACGATACACCAAAGTCAGAGATTTTGACCGTACCGCCTTCGGAGAGAAGTAAGTTGGCTGGCTTGATGTCTCTGTGTATAATGTCCTGGAAATGCAGATATTCAAGGCCAAGAAGCACATCTCGTGCAGTGCTTTTGGCCAAGTCTCTAGACATTGCAGGGGAACCATCCTCGTTCCTCCATATTACCTCACCTCGTTCCAAGTATTCTAGAACCAGATAGATTTTCCTAGATTTGGCATCATCAAGGACTTCCCTTAGCTGTACAATATTAGGGTGGATACATTTCTTGAGAATTGCAATCTCTCTTCGTATTTTATCCTCCTGAGTATTACCAGCCAGTGCTGCTCTGCCTAATTTAGGCCTAGAGTTACGATTCACGACTTTGATGGCCACAAACTCTCCGGTTTCCAAATTACGAGCCAGTTTCACTTTACCGTGCTGTCCACGACCCAATTCTTTGATGATTTCATAAGAATTCAGAAATTTTCTTCCGGAAACTGGATCGTAATCAATTGACACTTGATGAGTTTCTTTAACGGAAACACCAGAACGATTGCTGTGGGTATTTCCAAGAGTTATGTTCGAATTGAACACGCTAGATGATGTGCTTGAAGTGCTAGGATGGCGCGACGGTCCAGCTGTAGCTAAACCTGGAGCAGGCGAAGAAGGTGAACTATTAAACGGTGATGATGGTGATGTGGAGCTATTGGCCTGCTGCTGGTGAAGATGATGGCTATGAAAGGGATTTACACCCTTTTTTGCTATTTGAACAGAAGCACCTAGTAGGCTGGTGTTCGAGCCACCATGGAAGCCACCACCCTGTGGGGATTTCAGCAAACTTTGTCGTAAAAGATTATCTCCAGTATGAGAAGAAGCAGCTGCGATGCTGGAGCTCGAGTTATTGGAAGATCCACTGCCCACAGAACCCAGGATGCTGTGTAACTGAGAGTTTAGGTTTCTCGATTGTGAACTCGCAAATCCTCTCAGAGGAATATGAGTGTGTGTCTGTCGAGCCGGAGTTGGCGATGCAGTTGCTGATGCAGAGGAAGAAGAGGTTGTTGTGGGGGCTGTGAAACTGGCCGTTATAGGAGGTGTCGAAGGAACAGGTGAATCAGTAGCTGGCTGGTTATGAGAGGAACGGGCCATCAAAGTGCCTGTCAAAGGCAAGAATGGAGGAGTTGAATTACTAGCGGATCGGTTTCGTGTATTAGTAAAAGTATTCGGATCTGGTGTCGGTTCCGGAGTAACAGGTTGGTGTTCAGTACTTGTTGTATGACTGACTGGAATCGCACCATTAGAATTGAACTGTGGCCCTCTGTCACTGGTAGAAACGTCAAAAGACCCAGGGTCCTTACCCTGTGCATAGTTTGAGTCACTATGTATGGTCATTGACAGCTCTTTGAAGAAAGGTAAAGGGAAAGTAAGTTGTTGCTGGATTGAAGAGTATACAGGTGACCAAGTGGATTTTTGGGTTTTGGTGATGCAATTGAAAAAAGATGTTTAAATGGATGGGTAGACATGGAAGGGAAGGGAAGGGAAGGGCAAGGGCAGAGGCGACTAACTCAAGTTGACCGTAAAGAGTAGAAGATTTACAGAAAAAAACTTTGGGAAATCTTAGCTAAACCCTTTTCGGTATACAGTAAACTTTGGGGTCTGATTTGATTTTACTGAGTGCGTTGATAAGATATAGCATATAGTTGTGCATTGTCGTATCGAGCCGTATCGGTAAGAGTCGGGTACCCGATTACAAGGATCAGATAGGAGTTGTTCTTAGTTTTAACTGAAGAAACGAATTTTTGAAGAGATTGAAAGAACTCGAAAGATGATATCTACGATTCTGTATTTATAAGATAATTGTTTTAGCGGAGTTGTGGTTTTCAGCTTGAAATTTTTGTTTCTGGGCTTGACTTTGATATGTCCACTAATTAATATTCATATAAAGTTTGTAATAAATGGTGACGGAGAGTGCTTTGCAAGGACAACAAAGATAAGAAAATTTCTTCAATAGCCTAACTATAAAAACAGAATGATTATTCGTTTATCTTAATACGTTTGGCCTTAGGGGCTTCCTCCTTTTCTTCTGCCTCTGCCTCTGCCTCTTCTTCTGATTCCTTATCTTCACTTTTATCTGTAGCTTTAAGCCCAGACTTAACTGATGGCTTAGCTACTGATACAGGCTCAGATTCATCAGACGAATCGTCCGAGTCATCGATAACACCTTCGGCCTTACGAATCTCCTTCTCGATTTCAGGCAGATGTTCTATGAGTTTTTTCCAAGAATCTAAACTAAGAGCAATTCCCTATATGTTAGTAAATGTTCTATTGGCTCTTTGTTACCACCAATATTAATACGTACTTTTTTGCCAGGTAATAGTTTTCCATTCTGTTCATAATATTCCCTAATATTCAGCAAAGTTCTTCCTTTAAACTGGGAAACAGAGACTCGTTTGTTTTTCCCAAGCTACCTGTTAGTTTTACTCAGTGATATTGGTATTGCAATTGCCATTCTACTTACGTCAAAGCCCTCGTTTGAAGCAGACATTTTGGTGTTGTCACTAATTCAAGTTTGATATTCAAACAAGCCAATAGTCCAAAGACAAAGCATATTGTTTTAAGGAGAGCAGTCTGACAATTCAATTGGACACGGAGGCAAGCAACAAAGAAATAAATTTTAAATAAGATTAAAGAAGCTTTAAAAGAAGCTTCAACATAGCCCAATTCATTAGTTTTCAAACAGAACATATCTCTGGCAATGTCCAGTGCACCATTTGGAGATAAGTACCATCTTCGTCATGTTTCAGGATCGTCTTTAAAAGCATGTTTCATCTGTTATAAGCCTACCGATGCGGTTCTGGTTTCTGAAGATGGCAAATCAGATTTCTTTTATATTTGTGAAGCTCATTTGTCTGATAGGGCGTTTGCAGAGCCCGAGGTCGATCTCGAGCTTGAGAATACCAAGAAGCATCAGGAGGCCATGAAAGCGGAGATAGAAGTATTGAAAACACAATGGGAAGCTTACCAAGCGAAGAAGAACAAGGAAAAGAAGACGAATAAAGATAAAGACAATGATACTACAGAAAACGAGAAAGAAAAAGAGGATGATGATTCTCCAAAAGTGAAGTTGGATCAGTTGGAGAATCAGGCGTCTAAAGCAGATGACACTATAGCATCTGCCAAACAACGCAAGTTTATTTTGAACAAGGACATATATAGATTACGCCTTCAGACATGGAAGTCTGCCCAGGTCGCAAAACAAACAAGACAATTCCTTCAGAAACGAGCCGTGTTCCCTTCTGTTCCTAAGGGAGCTCCAGGAGCGAAAGCACAAGCACAAGCACCTACAAACGATGACAAACCTCCTGAAGATCCTCCTGAAGATCCATCAGATATTTAATACGTCTCCTATCTTAAATGCATACAAAGTTACTTATTAAGAGCCGTCTCATTGACCCAATCTTCCCATTTAGCAGTTCTGCCGGCCAAGACCGATCCATCAATGACAGAGATTTGGCCTTCTAATTGATGGAACGCAAACTTTTTACTACCTCCAATCCATATGGGATCATCCAGACCAGTGTCTTCTTCCGACACTTTCCCTATGGATTTGGATTGTGATGACCTGAGTTCTTCGATTTCATCCTCCAGCATGCTTTGCAGTCGCTGCGTTGATAACACATTGAAAACGTCAAACTTGTTTGCAGCAATGAGAATATCTACACCATTTGTGCGTTTTTCTGTGAGTTTCAAAAGATTATAAAGACTTGATGCTGCTTCTTTAACACCTTTAGGTCCACTGGCAGCATCAACGACAAACACTACACAAATCAGGTTATTTCTTGATAATTCAAGTTCCTTTGAAACTAAGTGATTCAGACGCCCATGTCCAGGAATATCTACAATAGTATACTCTTCTTGTAAAGGGTCATCTGAGCCTAATGGCAACAACAAATGATCAAATCTGTTGACTGATTGAGAAGGAACAACTCCATTGCTGCGAGTTTTATTAAACCCACTAGCATGATATCCTGTAGCCCAGGCTTTGAACAGACTTGTTTTGCCAGCTTCTTGAGGACCTACTAACAAAATTGTAGGTTTGACTTTTGGTCCAGAGCTTATAGAGCCATTATTTAGTAGAATGAAAAACACTCCACTAATCAGTAGGGCAATCACCAGAGTGATTACTAGTACTGTATTGAGCTCAGCCATTAATTAGCTGCTAGGAATCTCTACTATGAATTCTGAAGATTATAACAAAAGCTTTTCTCTTTTTAGTACTGCATTTTATATGCGAACTCTCTCCATATGATAGATTGTAAGCTATTGTTAATGCCGGGTAACCGGTGATGGTTTGGGTCAATTTTTTTTTTGACCAAAGGTCCAGCCGCACCATCTCAAGGAACTGAAATTTCACACCACCTTTGGACGACAAATCAAACTTCTGAGTCATACAGTTCAAACAACGACATCTGTTTATAACTTTTTATTTCAGGTCATAAAATGTCTACTTTCGGACAATACTTTAAAGTTACTACATACGGCGAGTCTCACTGCAAGTCAGTGGGTTGTATCGTGGATGGTGTTCCACCTGGCATGGATTTGACTGAACAAGATATCCAACCTCAGTTATCAAGAAGAAGACCTGGTCAATCCAAACTCAGCACACCAGTAAGTACATTTGCAAAAGGGTTTATTTATATATTTACTAACAATTTTTTTTTAACAGAGAAATGAAGCAGACTCAGTCCAGATCCAGAGCGGTACTGAATTTGGCAAGACTTTAGGAACTCCTATTGGAATGCTGGTACAGAATAAAGACCAACGACCTCATGATTATTCAGAGACAGATATCTACCCAAGACCATCTCATGCAGATTTCACCTATTTGGAAAAATACGGAATTAAAGCGTCATCTGGTGGTGGTAGATCATCTGCTAGAGAAACCATAGGCCGAGTAGCTGCTGGAGCTATTGCTGAAAAATTCTTGAAATTGGCCAATAATGTTGAAATCGTGGCTTTTGTCAGTGCTGTGGGTCCTATTGCTATTGATAGATCTCCTAATTCTGCCGAATTCCATGAATTGTTGAGTACAGTCACCAGAGAGAAAGTCGATGAAGCAGCTCCTATAAGATGCCCAGTGGCTTCGATAGCTGACGAGATGGTTAAACAGGTTGAAACTTACAGAGACGCTAAAGATTCTATTGGTGGTGTAGTCACGTGCGTTATCCGAAACGTACCTATTGGTCTTGGTGAACCTGTGTTTGACAAATTGGAAGCTATGCTTGCCCATGCTATGCTTTCTATTCCTGCTACCAAAGGATTTGAAATTGGCAGTGGATTCGCTGGTACTTGTGTTCCAGGATCTCAGCATAATGATCCGTTCTTTGTAGATGAGAATGGCCGATTTAGAACAAAGACGAACAACTCTGGCGGTATTCAAGGTGGTATCTCTAATGGAGAGAATATCTACTTTAGCGTCGCTTTCAAGCCTCCTGCCACTATTAGCCAAGAACAGGCGACTGCTTCTTATGATGGTGTGTCTGGTGTATTAACAGCCAGAGGAAGACATGATCCTAATGTAGTGCCACGCGCTGTGCCTATTGTTGAAGCTATGGCTGCTCTTGTTATTGCTGATGCTTTACTTATTCAAAAGAGTAGAGACTTTGCTAAAGATATTGTTTCTAAGAAGTAGATTGTATTTTCCAGTTAATTTACATAAATACCAAAAGTTAAGAAGAATAAAAATGAAAGATCCTACTAATATTCTTACATACTTCCCCGTCCCTGCCCCGCCCCATCATAAGTGCCTGCACCTCTTCAAACGATATTCATTTAATTGTATCGAAGACTACCAGAAGCCAATCGTGGTCGAGGTTTTGCAGCAGATTTATCGCCAGTCAGATCCGAGCGCGTTCTACGGTGAATGCCTGATCCAACATCTTGAGCATTCCTGGATATAGACGAAGATGAGTTGTCATGTGAAAGAAGTGCCGAGGCAGAATCTGTAGATGATCCCGAACTATCGGAGCTTTTAGATGCTTCTGAAATATTGGTCAATACTGGTGCTAGATGCTCCGTATGTTCATGCATATGTTCATGCATATCATGGTGTACTCGTACTTCATCCTCATTTTCCGGCTCATCTGGATTGGCTATAACCAACCTTGTACGTCTCCTTGAAGAAACCAAAACCTGGACATCACGGTCATGAAATGTGCTGTCATCCGTATCTTCAGATTCATCATTGGGTTGTTGCCGAGATCCGTTTATGAAAGGAATGTCACTGAATGGACCGAGACTCCTGTGAGAAGATTGAGAGTAGGAAGATCGAACCAGCTGCGAACGTAGAGGAGGGGATCTTACTGCCATTGCAGAATGAGACCTAGTGTAATTTGAAACAGGAACATCAGCAGCAACCCCAGAAATGTTGTCTTCAACACTATCGACTGAAATTCGAGATTGTCGTCTGTCATGTTCATACTGAGCTCTCTTTTCATTCCAAGAGTTTATCGATTTCTCATCACCATCAGCAGGTGAATACCATGGATTAGGATTAGGGTCTTCGATATATTCACCAAAGCCACGAACAGATGATGCAGGAGATTTACTGCCGTAAGGGATCAGCTGTTGCCTCTTTCGTCGTCGTATAAAGAAGACACCTAATAAGGCACAGCCACATACAGCAGAGAGAGGTAGAACTGTTGATAGAGCTGCTATTCCACCAGTAGAAAGACTAGAAGAAGAACTACTCGTTGAAGTAGGTGTAGTTGTCGTTGTAGCAGTTGATGTAGCAGTTGATTTACCAGTGGCAGTTACTGTTTTAGTAGCAACAGAACCAGATACTGATACACTGGCAGATGAAACATCAGGTACTGACAAACTAGATAAAGAGCTGAAATCACCACTGGTATCAAACATAGATAGTGTCAGACTCGATGATAAATCTCGAGATGACAGAGAACTGCCGGAGGTCAATAGAATCAGAGCATCATAAAGAGTGAAAGCTCCCACAATTCCATCAGCAACAGATATTGAAGCGTCAGATGTATCAGCAGCAGAAGTCCATTCCCATCCACCAATATCAGAAACTTGTAGTTTGGATATATATGGAGTAGAAGCCCGTCCACTCACGAGTCCACCGATAACCAGCAAAGATGTACTACTGTCAATGTCAGCGGCACTACTCTGGTTCCAACTGCTAGGAAGAATGATAGAATTGGTTCTTGAATCAATATCAGAATAGTTGGACGCCGAAATAAAAGTCCATGAACTGGTTTCCCAGAGAGCCAACTGGTTCATACCGATCCAGCCAGCATTAGAGCGTCCACCAATGAGAAGACTGGTACTGTTTGAAATCCTTGCCGCACTTGCTGCATATAAAGCAGCAGGACTAGTACCAGTATCAGGAGTCGAGAATTCGGAACTTGAAACATTGAAGGCGAACAAAGAACTATATGCTTTGTCATCACATTGACCTCCGTAAATGTAGATCATTTCTCCTGAGTTCACAGACCAAGCTGAGGAATCTTCAAGATAATAAATGTCATCATCTGATGGATTTGAACTGGCCAATTCTGACCATATGTCACTATTGGGATTGTATTCATAAATTGTCAGCGGCATACTTCCACAAGTGCTAGAAGTGGTATTACTTGATGATACTGCCAATAGACCATTAGGTCCTTCAACCAACGATGAGTTGGTGGGAGGACTAGTTATAGTTGTTAAACCATTTTCAAGTTGACTGGTAGAAAGTGTAGAACCACTAGACCCACTTGTATTTGTGTATTGTAATAAGGTTCCATCGTCCAAGTAAATGAATATTGAATCACCAGAATAGATAGTAGCTGGCCAAGCTTTAGTCAAGCGTATAAGGGTGAACCAAAAGTACAGTAAAAACTGTCTTATGATCATTTTAAAAAAATATAATAAAACGTAGGATATATTTGTCAGATGGTAGAAAGAAGAAGGGAGAAAATGGTCATAGAGATTGTGTGGTACGTGGATTTGGTAAAGTCTTTGGTTGGGGTTTGTTGACATTTCCTTTTTGGGAATGCATCATGACGAGGCGAGGCTAGGCGAGGCTAGGCTATAAGCATGATCATTAACGTTAGGTTTCGAATATTCCGGAATTCTTGGGGAATTAAGGTTGAAATATTTATATAGTAAAAGTTCGTTTAATTCATTATTCAGTAATCAATTGTTTGGTTGTCGAAATGACCATCAAATATTAGTCCTAAGATTTTTGACTGACATACAGCATCGTTTGTCAATTTACCACCGTAATGGATAACTAACAAGGGAAATCCATAAAACCCAAGACAAAGAGACATCGAATATTATTAAATGATTATTGAGACTCAGAATTGCTATATCTGTAGTTAATCTGTGCTTGGTATTACTTTACTTTGTCCTTCTCCACGAGGGTCACGTGCTGGATTCCCTTTTAGGAAAATTTCACTTCCAAGTTCTCAGCCTCGCCAATATTTTTCCTTCCCAAAGAAATTCTCCCACCGACCAAAGCCTTTTTAACCAACAAGCAGAGTCAGAGTCAAGAGGCAGTTAGTTGCATCATAGCGAATAGTACCAAAGGGACAGCTGAAGGACCAAAAAAAAAAACAAAGAAAACCTCAGATTCCAGAATCAAAGTCGATTGAAGTTGTGGTTGTTATTCAAAGACCCGACCTGACCTAATCCACGCGCTTACTTACCTACCACTCACAATGACCAGCTCTACTTATTACGATGCCATAGGATTGTTGGCTATAGCCGACTCTGTGGACTCTGCAGATGCCATAAAACTCCCTGCATTGATAGCAGCTCAGAAATCTCACAGGAAATATACCCAAGAGCTTGAATCGCGTCTATCATCTGTGCTAAACAAAGACCCTCCATACCCTATACCGACCAGCTCAACAGAAGCATTCAATCGTGCGGAAGCTAATAAAGCTGCTCATGGGTTTCTTCATCATGCACCTGCAGGTCTAGGACCTGCGCCTGCTCCACCTGTAAGAACTGCTACTGGCCAAGCCAATCTTCCTGCTAACATTGCCAAAGCTCTACAAAAAACCGAGATTCCAGGACAAGAGTTTGTAAATTTACCTGCTAATCTTTTGCCAAGAAATCTTACACCAAAAGGAGTATTGTTGGGCCGAGGAGATTTCGGAAGCCGACTGGATTTCGGTACCAGTGCCCCTGCTAAACCCTATACGCATTATCAACAGAGTCCTCAGAACAGTCCAAGGCCTATTGTTGTAAATACACCAAATTCAGGCGGTCAAGATAGTGGCCATACGGCTGCAAGTTCACATACAGGAGGAACCGTGTCTCCGCAGACTCCTCTACGTCAGCACAACTATCGAACTTCAGCTCAGGCTGGTAGCACACAGTATAAGCGAGAAGTTTGTCCTATCTGTGGTAGAATCTTTGAAGGGCCAAAGGCTTCTACTCACAAGCAACAACATATTCGAAGGTTACATCCCCAAGATTATATGCCTAAGCGTGGTGGTAAAAAGAGAATGATTCAAGACCCAGTTACTGGCCAACTAATACCTGCTTCACCAGGTGAATCAGGTGGAACACCACAAGGTGGCCATGGTTCCTGGTAGTTAAAACTTTAATGTGTAGAATAATATGAGAATAATATATTTTTACAAATCAAATGGTGAAAGTGTTTCATTGACATTGACATTCAGCTTGTATATTTCCATATCTTTCTGCGGCTGAACCGAACCCTTAAAATTCGGAACTATAATATAAGCCCACATTAAAAACGTTTTCTTTCTCATATACCATACATAAACTTCAAATATGGACAAAGAGTTCCAAATTCCGTCCTGGGCAATTGTGCTTTATGGACTCAGTGTATCAGTTTATATTCGAGCAGTAACCGTACTTTTTTCATCCCCTATAGTAGTTCAAGGTCAAACCGGTACTCATTTCCAGTTCCTAACCGTCCTCGGCTTATTTTCATCTATATCTACACAATCATTAGGATTCTTAGAAGCAGTGGCTAGCATTGTCTCTTTGAAAGGTATTAGTCAGAAATTAAACAAAGCCAAGGTATTTTCTTCCTATGTTTCTGCGCCATTAGAGTTTGTAGTAGTGATATTATTTTGGGCTATTTATTTGAAGGATCCTATGATGTTGATTAATCCAGAAAGAGTAGGGCTATTACCAGCATGGCTCAATTATAGTGTACACTTATACCCAGCGATTTTCGAGTCTCTTAACCTACTATTTTGTAGTGCACCTTGGAAAATTGGATTCGTGGCTCATACCATACTATTTGTTGTCTTCTCATTTATATATTTAAGCTGGGTTCATTTGGCTAAGAGTAAGTACGGGTTCTATCCATATCCTTTTTTTGAACTGTTGACACCTATGCAATGGGTAGTACTTTGGACCGGTGCTGTAACCTTAGCAATGACTTCTGCAGCGTTTTTAAAGCGAGCTCAATCGATTCTTGGAGTTAAGAATTAGTTGGTGAGTATCAATGGGTGTAGTCTGTCAGGGACTAGCCAGAAGCCAGAAATCAGTGATGATCAACTAGAAGTATATATAAATATATTATAAGAATGGGAAATATCAGAGATAATATTTCAATTGACGAATAACCGAGGAATACGGCATTTTTCCAAGTACAACAGTGGTTATTTTTTGGCAATGTGAATCTACAATGACAATGCAATCAATAGGCTCGGTTCCACCTCCAACCGGATCTAAAACTCGACATTCCTTAGCAAGCCTAGACTTGTTATCATGGACAATATGAGTGGCTACCAATGAACTAGTTTTGATTTTAGTATTTTTAGTTTTGATATCAGTTTTGGTATCGGTTTTTGGCTCGGTCTCGGTCTCTGTCTCGGTCTCAATTTCCATCTCCATCTCCATCTCGTCCCTTTCTTGGACCCCGAGAGGCACCTTTTCAAGCTCAGTTCTAACCCGAACTACAGGACATTGTCGTAGTTCGTCAGCAAGAGTTTTTTGAAGACTATCTACATCATAAAAACTATACTTGCTTTTAAACACTAGTAAGACCGGGAAATCATCCATTGACCCGCTTATAGCATCACACAGTGGCATTGTTTTGGTTGTAGGTCCCATAGATGAACTCAGCACAAGATCTGATGGGATATGCAAACGAATACTTCTTTCTAAGCTATGGCGCGAGCGTTTAGGACTATGTATGACATGATTCTTGCTGACCAAGAGTACCTGTTCAACTGGTGGAACATCAGGCAAAGGGCTTTCACTCCTCTTCCTTTTCATTGATGTTATTAGTAGGTCAAGGAAGGACAGGGCAGATGAAAATCCCAGATTTTCAGGCAGAAGTAAACAACGTTAAAGATCAACCAGTAAGCTTAAACCCTAAAAAAAGAAACAATTCCCATATGATTTGGTCAAATAATTTAAATTAAGCTAATTCAATCACTTATTTCGTTGTTAATACATACATATGTGGAATAATATATCGCTAGGCATGATACCTGCTGAATTGCTTGTTCAATCACATCCTAGCTGGTGGTTAGTAAGATCCTATTCATTTTGTTTGTTTATGCTTTTTTGGTCATTGCTATCTACTCACTTTGATCCTCCAGTAATAAATGTAGAACCTTTGATGATATTGGCAGAAAGACTGGTTAAAGCAATGTCGATCAAGGATTGCTCGTATTCAGTCACAGACTCAAAAGGATTCAACACTTCTTCGACACCTTCGACACCAAGCTTGACAGGAGTTGAAAAATAACCCACTTCAGGTCCAATATGCTTCTGAACGACGTCTGAATTGTTGAGACCATCTAAATGAACAAATGTGTTGACGATAACACCGCTTTCTCCAGAAGCGGCTTTCAAAACAGATTCAGCAAATGTAGCACCAGCATAAGCCATAGATAATGTAGCAGAACCGGCACCGTTCTTGGCCTCAACGACTTCGTCACCACCGAATTGGATTCTGTGAACCAGTTTAGCAAGCTTTTCCTGACTTAAATTCTCGGAGATCAATGCCTCTACTTTAGCTTTGGGTGAAGCAGTAGATTGTACCAAAGGAACAATAGATTCACCAGAATGGCCACCAATAACTGAAACAGACAATTCATCAGGTCGACCATTGTAGCCAATCGCTTCAGCAGTAAAAGTTTGGGCTCTAATTAGGTCCAAAGTGGTTACACCAAACAATTTCCTAGGATCAAATACACCATTCTTTTTCAATACTTCTGCAGCAACAGGTACAGTAGAGTTGACAGGATTAGAGATAATCAATACAAATGCTTTAGGACAATATTTAGAGATTCCTTCAATCAGGTCTCTAACAATTCCGGCATTGATCTTGAACAAATCATCTCGAGTCATACCAGGTTTTCTTGGAACACCAGCGGGAATAACCACCAGATCAGCACCACTAAGTGCTTTTTGCAAGCCATCTTCATCATTAGCCTCCTTTTTGGGCAAATAGCCATTAACAGTTGCTCTAGATGGGATATGGCTCAGGTCAGTAGCAACACCCACAGCATTGACGACATCAAATAATGCAAGATCCGAGATATAAGGAGACAGCTTCAATAGCAAAGAAAGAGGCTGACCGATACCACCGGCAGCACCAGCTACTACTACTTTACTCATTAAAAGTGATAGTTAAGAGATAAAAATAAAAATGAAGATAAAAATAAACTAATCAATAATCAATTTTCAATTTTCAATATTCAATTTCCAAGTTTCAAGTCTCAAATAAAGAAAAGATTAAACTTATCTATTAACGTTGGTTGGGGTTGTTGTGATGGAGAAAAGGGAACAACTATAGAGTCTGGTTAGAAGCAGCCTTTAAGTAACAGCAAATAGCAGCCTTTTAAATAAGCAGCAGCAGCACAGCGCGGGGGTCTGCAACGAGGAACGAAGCGATCTTCCGTTCTCCCACTCACTCACTCATCCCACTATGGGGGCGGCGGGCGGTCAAGCAAACCCGGAGAAATTGCTGCATACGTTTTGTAGAGAGGTGCGGGGGAGGCTGACGCGGATAAATAGATTCGACCCTATTAGTTGAATAGCTTCAAGAAATCTAAACAAACCAACAAGTCAATGCTTTTGTATTGCATATTGCACTGATAATTAAAACCGCTTATTTAACCGCCTATATCATCGCGTATTTCAACCCTTTTCGTACCGCTCTTGCCGGAAGACTACTGCCATGTATATCGGTTACACACACATTCACAGGATCTCCACCATTTTACCGGTGAGGGGTCGAACCCAACAACGTATTGAGCCAGGTCTACCGGAAAAAAACCAGCGACAGTTTTCCACCTGCCGAGAGTGTCACTAAATGTCAACTAGAATGGTGGATGACTCTGTATATTCGGTAGCTATAATTATTAATAGTTCAATAAAATGTCCAAGTCCAATTACAGGATTAAATTAACTAGACTAATATGTAGAGCTAGGACGGCGGAAAATGCCATTGGTCGGGCCCTATGTTAGAAAGCAGCCAGTCTTTTCGTTCCGGGTCTTTAATCCCGGAAAAACTAGGATAGAAGAAAATCCGGGGAAATGGACTATCGGTATAAAAAAACCAGGGAAACGACTAGAAATAGTGTCATCAACAGAAAAAAACCATAGCCACTAAAATTGATATGTCTGCTCAATAGAAATGTTATCTTGACTATTATAGGTCATTGATTGGGTTTTTTCCCTCCTTAACATGTTTTGGCTGGCATGCAACTAAGAAAAGAAAAGTTAATTGGACGATAATCCAAATTCACACTTCAACGAGAACTGACCGGCAATCTTTTGATCCGTTGTTTATCGTCGACGGAAGCAATTTACATATTACGATAGAGACTACAAAGATCTTCTATATCTAGTAGTTATCATTGCTAGGGTAAACCTTAGCCCAATTTAGCATAACTTTCTTAGTCAGCTTTTTGTCAGCTTTATCAACTTTTTATTATACTCTTTTATATGAAAACCTCATTATGAATAATGCATTGAGCTTATCGCTGCTTGGAAGCGTAAACCTTCTTGGTCTTCAGGTTGGCTCGAGAAAGAGCACTGGCCTTGACGACAGCAGCCTTGACAAGATCACTTCTGTAGCCAGAAACGGTCTTGGACACAGCACCAGCAACCTTTCGGCCAGTAGTCTTAGGCTTGAAAGAAGTAACACTGGTAGAACCATTCTTGTTCTTGGTCAAAAGTTGGATCTCTCCCTTAGGGCCAGATGAGACACCAACAGCCTTTTGGTTGACGAAACCAGAGGCAGAAGGGTTGTAAAGACCTTTGACGTTCAAAGGGTCTCTGGAGAATTCAAGACCACCAGCAGATCGTCGCTTGACGAGGAAGCTGGAGTTGGATCGGACGACTTGCCACAAAAGATCGTTAGAGACAGTAGACATTATGTTTCGTGATTGTAGTTTGTTAGACTGGTTGGAAAGGTTCTGAAATTTTAAACTATCGTCAAAAGAAAAGTTGAGTGGGTAGATACAGTTGAATATTAAGGGCCTACGAATATTGTGGTCTGATTAGTAATGTTTCTACAGAGAGCTGACTAAGTGAAATTTACTAAAAATCTTATCGCTCATTTCTTTATGCCACCTGCAACTTATTTACATAGTTTTCGAAAATTACAGTTTTATCAAATTACTGCAACCCTATATATATAATATTTAAGTAAGAATTCCCAGTCATTGTATAGCTTTGTCTCTCTTTCTCTACCCGAGACCTCCCCTCCCCTCTTCCCCACCCTCGGTCGTCGGATTGTTCCCAGCCCAGCCAAACCTTCCTTCTTCTCTTCTTTTATATAAAAGCGCGCTTGACAATGGACTTGGAGCAGTTAATAAGCAAATCTATTCGTGTAAAAGTTAAAGACGGAAGATATTTTTTTGGATCGCTTGTTTGTACTGATAAAAATTGCGATTTGATTATTAGCGAGGCGACGGAAAAAAGACCAGATCTGACTAGGTTCCTTGGTATGATTGTGATTCGGGGCCAAAACATTGAAAGTATAGGATTGTCCAGTTTGTAGGAATATCACAATGCTGAGCTTTAACTCAAAAGGATATGCTGGCTACTCTGTACGCTATTCTCCTTTCTTTGATAATAAAATTGCATTAGCTTCTGCTGCAAACTTTGGTCTTGTGGGAAATGGTCGGTTATTTGTACTAGATATACAGGATAACGGGATAATAACCACCCAGACACAGTTCGATACTCAAGATGGTATTTTCTGTCTAGCATGGTCCGAAAATAATGAAAACCAGATTATAACTGGGTCTGGTGATGGTGCGATCCGATTATTCGACATCACTACAAAGCGTCCTTTCCCCATTAGAGCTTTTGCTCCAGAGCATACAAAAGAGGTGTATTCTATAAATTGGAATATGGTTGATCGAAATTCCTTTTGCTCAGGTTCCTGGGATGGTACGATCAAAGTCTGGATTCCAGAGAGATTGGAGTCACTAATGACGCTGAAGCCTCAGATTGCTTATTCTGCTGCATTAACAAGACCACCACCTGGAGAACCTAGAGCTACTCAAAGTGGTCTTACAAAGCGTCCCGACGCCACAAACAATACTAAAGATTGCGTTTATGCTGCAAAATTCTCCCCTAGAGATCCTAACATCATTGCAGCTGCTATTGGCGACTCCAGTGCCCAGATTTTTGATATTCGTAATCCACAAACTCCAGTGGTTAAAGTGACCAATGCCCACGTAGGCATGGAGTGTCTTACACTAGATTGGAATAAATATGTTCCAACAATATTTGCTACTGGGGGTGTGGATAAGATTGTTAAAATATGGGACAGCAGGAATTTCTCTGTTCCTCTCAACGAATTCATAGGTCATGAATTTGCTGTGAGATCCTTGGAATGGTCTCCTCATGATAGAGATCTACTGCTATCTACTTCCTACGATATGACTGCCCGTGTTTGGCGGGACACTGTAAAGTATATCCGTGGAGCTCCTGGTAACAACAAACTTGTAAGAGTCTTCAACAAACATACCGAATTTGTTACTGATGGAAATTGGAGTTTATGGGGAGAGCCAGGATGGATAGCAACTACGGGATGGGATGAGATGCTCTATTTGTGGAAAGCATAGACGAACTTTAGCTAATCACAAAAGAAGCATTCATTAAGCATTCAATGTAAATAACCATGTAAATAACCATGGTATAATTCCAACTTTAGTACTTTACTTAGTTTTAAATATTTTACAGACAGTCGAATCACATATTGAATGAAATAGTAACCAAGTGAAACCAAGAATAAATAACGGTTGGACCTCAGAAAACATCAAAACATCAAAACAAACAATGAACAAACAATTTCTAACTACGCCTGAGTACACATTTTTTCGAGTTTATCCGAAAAAAAAAGGCAGTAGCTGTTGTACAATTGTTATCAGGTCAGGTCAGTGTCAGGACTTGTTTCGACATAGGAGAGCACGAATTATAGCTCCATTTCTTGTTTGTTTATAGGTCAGATTCAAGACAAATAAACAGAACAAACGCATACTGAGGTCTCAATATATTTTTTGTGTGTTGAGGAGGATGAAAGTTAAGGTAAATAGGTAGTAAATGAAATGATGGTAGCTTTCCAAAAGAATAGCAATAAAAGGTAACTTTGGAAAGAGGAGAAAAAAAGGAAGAAGGAAAGGAAAAAAATATATCGAAAATGAAGGGGATAGATGGTTCAATGCTCAAGGTTAAGAGGACATGACAGACACATTTGAATCTCGATTGTTCGAGCCAAGGCTACTGGCAGGAGAATCACAAGATTCATGGATACCAGCTCCATAATTTCCAGTGGCCAGATTTTCCTTTTTAACAACAGTGTCTTTGGATTCGGTTTTGGAATGAGCTGAAGCTGCAGCCAAAAGCGAACCCTCGAAAGACAGAGCAGAGCCCGCAAGAGCAGGTCTAGAAGCGCTACCTGTAGGTGTTGTCATGTTAGAAAGTGTTCCAATAGGCGTTGAAGCTGGTTGCATGTTGAACGGGTTACCTGCTAAACCTGACCATTCGGAAGTGCCAGTGGATGGAATGATATCTTGACTTTCCAAGCTATGATGAACAGAATAACCAGAATTTGCTGATGGTCTGTTGATTAATGGAGCAGGCATGGAATCAAAAGCTGCTGCTGTAGTAACAAACGAGTCTAAGCTGCCCATGGTGGTGGCGGCTATTACATTATTGGCCATTTCCAGAGCCGCAGAAACACTTGCACCTGCAGCTGCAGCAGAATTGGATACACCAGCACCAGAACCAGATGACATCATGTCAGGTGAAGTAGCAAAAAGATCACCTGTATCGGTAAATCCAGTTGGTCCATGATCTAAAGCTGCCATCGAATTAGAACCCAAGTTATTGCTAGCTGTAGTAATCGGAATGAACATACTGTTGGAGCTCATATTATTCATAGGCATTACTGCAGCATTGGCAGAAAAGTCATCAAGACCAGAGTTGTGCATATTGCCATTATTATGACTTATTAAGTGATCATCTAGAGAACCAGAAGTGATGTTTAAGGCCATTGAGTGACTGTCGGAACTAAACACAGTTGGTGTGCCAATATTATTGGTAGCGGAATTCATCCATGCGTTCGCATGCGAAGCAGAAGAATTAGCAACAGAACCGTTATTTAGTGGAGAATACACATCTGGAGTGTCAATAGCCGACATAGCTCGCACTGATGACATAGCTTCATCATCAGAAGGAGTCGTAATCACAGTGCCATCATCCTGACCAGCAGATGTAATAGTGCTGGGAGTTGGAGTGGCTTGGTCAGAAGTACCAACAACATTAAAACCAGTGCCTACAGTGCTAACTGCTGATTCAGCCAAAGGTCCAGTGGTAGTCTGACCATTGGCAATAGCAACAGGAAGTGAAGGATTTGCAATAACAGCATTCCAACAAGCTTCACCATAAGCTTTTGGTGTCAAACCAGTAACAGAACGAAATACCCTATGAAAATGCCATGGAGAGAGACCAGCCTTTGCAGCCAATTCTTTGAAGCCGAGAATGCCGCCTCGTCGTTTCTTTCTTTGAAGCTTCAATGGCTGTTTGAAATCTACAGATGCTCTTGAAGAGCCAGACACAGATGCTGAATTAGGTACAGATTTCTTGGAATCATCCCTCTCATCACCATTAGTAGCAGCAATCGCAGCAGCAGCTGCTGCTGCGGCCGCAGCTTCTGCAATGTGTCGGCAAGCTTCGTCAACAAGCTTCAAATGATCTCCCATACCCTTATGTTTATTACCAGAAGCCAGATCAGCTTTCTTAGATTTAGCATCTGCATTGTCCTTGAGGTTCTGCTTACCGCTATTTGCAGCAGATCGTATGATTTGATCAACCACAGCAGCTGCAGCAGGAATATGACCATTAGCTATAGATGCACGTCTTGGTCTCCATCCCTGCTCTTCCAAACTTGTAGGCAAATTGTCATCAGGGAAAACAGTGGAAGTAGAACGATGATGTCTTAGCTTGCCGGCAGAATTCCCTGTGACTGATGATGAAGAGGAAGAAGAAACAAAATTATTTGTATTGACGTCCATGTCGTCGCCAAACGTAGCAGCACCAGGGAAAACGGTAGAGCCAGGAGCACTTCCCAAAGGATCGAATTCATTTGAAAAGTTAAAACCAACTGGCAATCCTGCTTCAAGTTTAGCAAACAGTATGTCAGTGTCTATTGTCGGAGACAGTGACAATGATCTTGAGCCGTTGTATAAACTTGCGTCATTGCTGAAATTAAACGGCAAGTAACCGGTCTGCGAATCAGGCAAAGGCATGTTATCAGCATATGGGAAAGACATGAGTTTGTAGAGAGGATCAATGTTCTTAGTTCTGGAAGTGTGGCTGACTGGATTGGAGGAGGCGGTTGTAGTAGTAGTAGCAGATGAATCTAAAGCCGAGGTGGAGCTACTGTTGTTACTGTTATTGATACTAACAGTTGAGTCAGATAAACAGCTAGGACAAGGTTTCAGTCCTGCGTTATAAGCTTGTGATACAGTGTCGTAAAACCTAAAAGGCCAGTTTGAACTGTCACCGGTTAGCAAGGAAGTTGAAGTGGAAGCAGAGACAAGGTGAGTAACCTCACAGTTGGGTTTGCAAAAGAAAGCACTTGGTTCGACAGAAAAATAGAAGGAAGGGTCATAGGCATGAGATAGGACACACTGAACTCGGGCTTGATAAAAATCAGACATAACCTAATGTGTGGTGGTATGAGAGAGAAGTGGAGGTGCTGAACGAGGTGGTGGAGGTGGAGGTGGAGGTAGTGGTGGTGGTGGTGGTGAACGTGGTGGTGTTGGAAGTTTAGAAATGACAACCCGGAGTTTTTATTTCAATCGAGACTGCAAAATCCCAGTGAGATCTTTCAACTCGATTTCTTCAAGAATAAAAGAGAAGAAAAAAAACTCAAAAAACTCTTTATATGAGTTTGTTGTTGTTCTCTACTGATTTTCAAATATTGCAAATCAAGTGGTGGTGGTGAGGTATTAACACTGACAAGCTTAGAAATAAAGAAGCCCAGCCGGATAAAAAAGAAAAAAAAAAAGAAACTCCCCTCCCCAAGCAGACAAAAGCACGGAAATGAGTCTTGAAAACAAATTTAAAGACCGACACACAGGCACAATATGAAAAACGTTTGCTTGGTGTTCTGAAAGCAAATAGTCAAGTCAAAACAAACAGCCCTTTTACTGAGTAGAGAGTTGTCAAAGTAATGTGCAAAAGTAGAAAATACTTTTCCTTGAGAAAGCTGCAAGTCTGGGCTGGGCCTGATTAAATTAAGATCCCCCCCTCCCCTTATACCACCGTGGTGATTACTCAATCGGCACCGGCAAGAAATAAAACGTATGATAAGTTGAAGCAATGCCCGCCCGGACAAAGAAAATAACCCCGTAAATGGTATTATAATACGATTGGTTTGGTGGTTTATCCTTGTACACTTTGATGTGGTGGTCCTTATCTTTTTTCTTTTTCTTGTATATTTCTTTTTCTTTGTATATTTCTTTTTCGGTTGTCGGTTTCGGTTGTCGGTTTACGGCTTCTTCTGTGCCAGCCTTTCTCCAAATAAGGTGTTGTTGCAGAAACAATCAGGAGTTTAAAATGTGCCGATCAAAAAGGGCTAGTCAATCGGTCGGAACAAACACACAAGGAAGGCTCCTGTCAAAAACGGAAATGAAGTGAGGTGATGATGTGACGTGAAAGAGTGACACAGCGATTGATTACGACAATAGGCAATATAATACCACACTCAGCACATTTCTGGATTAAACAGGAAATCAAGGTTCTTTGAAATCGGAGAGTTCGAGTGAGTTCGAGTGATTGACAATATACTCAATGCTAAGCTAACCTGGGCTAGAATTCGAAAATGGACAGAAGAAGCAGCAAAAGAAAAAGCAACGGTATACAAAAATGTAAGAAAAGCCTATCCAAAAAAATAAAAAAAATAAAAAAATAGCCAAGATAGAAAGTATCCAATATTGGCAACTTCTCATCCCTGTAAGTCCAGCCTCAGCTTTTAAAGCTTGGATACGGGAATTGAATTGAATTGAATTGAAGTGAAGTGAAGACGTACCTAATCAATTGGGTTGATGATGATGCCTCCCACCCTCCTCTCGACCCTTGTTTCTACCAGGGTAAGGTCATAGTTTAAGGGAATTACAATGAACAAAACAACTTTTGGTTGAAGTTATAATGGCGACTGAAATTATAGAACCCCAACTAGTAATGCATATGATATTCCAAAGGAATCATACCACCCTTTTGGTGCTTGTTGATATAGTGTAGGTCCTAGGTCATACTGAGCTTATACAAACAAAGTGGGGGCAGGCGGGGTGAAGAGCACATGGAGATGGAGGAGGGGACACGGATAAGAGCGGATCAGAGATATAGTGGCGAACAGCAGAAAAACAAGACGGAATGGGATAGAACGAAATAAAGAAAGATAAAAAAAGATGAGAGGATAAACAAAATAAGAGTTTCTAGGCAAACCCGGCTAGAAGAATTTCAAACTTGATACTTACGTTTTGTGTTCACTTGGTAGTATTTGTGATTTCGACCCAGGCGATAGATAGATATATGTGTCAAGCCAAAAGAGGGATAATTGCTTTTTGGCAAATGTCGTCAAGTCTCGAGACAATAAACGACGATATACCAATAATTATCACTAATAATTGGATCCCAAGTGAGAGAGAGAAAGAAGGAGAAGTTTTCCTTATAGCAGAAATTGACTCTGAAGATATTCTTGGTGTAATGATTGACTTTTGTGTCGATTTTACAACAATACCTATAATGCGATGTTAGTTGACAAGTTAAACAAGTTAAATACTTCCGAGACTGACAGACAAAAATGAATTCTACACCGGATAATATGTTGCCGATCCGAATTTCCACTGCAATGCTTAATATGAAGCAAATGGTTTCTACACCTGCACTGCCTGCAAACTAGTATCATATCAATTGTTCATTCATATGTGGTGTGAAGGAGGAGCTATAGCTATACGCAGATCATCTGAAAGCAGGTACACATACTGTGTTCGGTCACACAATCTTCTTCAGCTACAGATAGAGCGAATGAGTACATCCACAACTGATTATCATGTTCATCTAGTAATTTTTCAATATCTAATATCTCTAAGACTTGAGGTGACCTGAGAAATTCTGCATGCATTTATTGCCTCTCACAAACGAAACTAGTGTGGGGAGAGACACGCCAGCAAGACCACAAAGAATACAATAGGCTTACAACAAACGACAAGTATTACAATCATCAACACAACTAATAGCACTTACTTACCTGCAGATCTGTTTCAATATAGAAAAACCAACAAAAAATATAACAGAAGAAATAATTTTTTTTGGAAATCTTTAAAACTTTTTCAATAGCAGGTATCATCCACCCATATATACTTATATTTTCTTTTTGAAATACTCTAATCTAAACCGTTTTTGACTTCCCCATGTTAGCTCAGCGGCGTTCTGCTGACCTGCTGCCGCCTGTCATTCTTGGCTAACAAACAATTGCCACGGCAGCTCCCTAAACCTCTGCATAAGTGAGGATGATCCTTTTTTTCTATGCGCCCTTTTCTGCAGCGAAACTGGTTACTGAAGGCCTGATTAGGAAATGTAATTACTACTGGCCCAACAAGGAAATGGCGCAGCACTCTTAGAATGACACGGGTCTAGCTTAATGGTCGGTCTCGTTTTCGCAGCAAGCACGCCTTATTGGACAGTGTAGAGATGCCTTCGATCGCTATCTACGCCTTTCCTTTCTTTGCATTTTTGTTTTAATTTGGTATTCTTTTCCTTTCCCTGTTTTCTTTTTTCGTCAAGCAGGCGGCCTCGCTAGGCAATTATTTCCTTTTTCCAAGACACTCCAGGGGGTGGCGGTAAGTAAAGTCAAAATAAAAGTCAACAAAGAAAGCAGTCATTTGAAGTCACTTACAGTTAGCTGCAACACTTGTATTTCAGAATTACTACCATGATTATTTGAAATCACAAAAGATGCTCTTTCTAAACTGGAATCTCACTCCAACATGAAACTCTCCCCTTTGTTCTTTTCTTGTGAATTTGATTTTTCTTTCGGTTTAGCCATCGTCAATCACTTTCAGATCGACGCAGAGACTACCTTAAAAGGTACTGCACAGGCCCAAACCGGAGGTGAAAACATGGGCCAAAACATGAGTCGGCATTATCCATTAGAAAACAATGCGGGGTTTGTAATTGATAACGGCTTCTATTTGGCTTATATTAGATATTTCAACAACATAAATGATAATTTGTATACCAGCACACTTAATTTACAAAAGATAGTTGGTATTTCATGACCTTTCGCTAGTACTGCCTTTTTAGGCATACTTGGAGAGCGATATACAACCTTTTCAGACTCGGATTTCGTGCCGTGCTGTGCATTGTTTTATTAAATACCGATCATCTAAATTATTGCTCTCTATGATTTGATTTAGGGGATATCCCGATAAAATGGTTGTGGAGCACTTATCTACTTTCGTACTGTACGAAGACGCAGGCTGAACCCTCGGATCTAGTCTGCCCACAATTCAGAGACTTAATCGGTTAGTTTATAGGAAGATCTAAGCTGCCAAAGGTAATAGAATTCCACGTACTAAGCCATATAAGGAATTCAATATGTTACCATCATTTGAGATGATGACTTTTTCGTCTGTAAATTATTGGTGGCTGCAAAATATCCTCGAAAATGCAACAACAGTGTCTTCAATATTATATTGCGGAATTCACATCTCCGCATTCAAGATCTCGCTCGCCATTTGAGAATACTGTTGACCATTAACAAGACATTCACTATGTATACTACTAATGGCGAAATGAACAAAAACTTTTTATTTTCTTTTTTTTATAAAAGTATTATGTCTCATATATTTTCCACAGAGGGAAAGTAGGATTAAGTTTTCGGTCTTTTTAGAGTTTCCAAACCTTAAATGATCTCAAACATCTGCTACCATTGCAACCAACAACCACCTTACTGCTAGCTATGTTATGCTTTGCAATGCACTTTGAAATATAATATAATATTTTGCCTATCTATAACTTCCATAGCCAATTTGATATAAAAAAAAACAAAAAAAAACAAAAGAGTTGGAGTCTTTCAGGGAAAAGTGGATCCAGGGTTGAACCACTATGATTGGTATAAGATAAGTATCAGCACCGAAGGCATACCAAGTTTGGCTTAAACCTGATATTAAGATGTGTATCAAGGTGTAAAAGCTGGGTCCGAGTTTCTATCAGTTTTACTGTTTACGGTTTGATCTTTAGAGTATACTATTGATTATGTATATTACTGAACTCTATAAAAAAACACCGAGCTGATGATGCCATTATAATATTTTAAAGCCATTTTAAAAAGCTAATTTAAACTTTTATCATGCTGTTTGGGTTCCCTGTACATTTTCGGATAACATGCTGGTTAAAGGGACTGCGGCCGTTATGATAAAAGCCAAGTGTATGCTGTAACAAAATGTTAAACACAAAATGCTAAACAAAATAAATTCTATAATATCGGTCCGAGTAAATAACATTCACATAGATATCAAATACGGCAAAAAATAGCGCCGAAAATCTCTTCTTTCTAACGTCAACTCACTGTACCTCTTCAATATATCTCCTATCGAAATCACTGCCAGATCGTGTAGATGACAATGAATCAGAAATTGCCGAAATTTATATAATTAACTAGTTTAATACTCAATTGCACACCCAATTTACTGTATTTCAAACTCCTTATAGTTTCGGCTGGACGCGTTTGAGAGCGTGCCGGCCAGCTTCACTTTCATGTCAGGTCACGTGATATTTTGGCCCTTAACTTCAAAAATACCGACAGCACATCAGGGCAGGGCCACTGTCATAACTCATCCTCGTCAACAGCAACGGACAACGGATTGAGCTTATCTTGAGCTTTGAAAATATCCCCTTTATAAAACTGCATATATAAAAGAAACAATGCCACCTGGTGCTTCTATATTGAATCCGTTTCGTGGTCACAGTAATGGTAGTAAGTAACTTTTCCGAAAACCAATCATTTCACGTGAATTAACTTAGTTAGATGACAATGATCCAAAGTATAAAAACTTGGCAGCATCGATTGAAAGAGCATTGACTTCGTGGGATAGTGTTCAAGAATGGGCCGATTATATCTCATTCATAGGGAAACTACAGAAAGCGTTTCGAAATTATAATGGTTCCAAAAACATTGCCATCCCGAATGCTCATTTGGTTTCGCGAAGGCTAGCTCAATGCTTAGACCCAGATTTGCCATATGGCGTTCATCAAAAAGCTCTAGAGTTATACAAAACGATATTCACTTTACAGGGCCCGGAGCATCTTTCACCCACAATATGGTTACCAGGCCTGTTGCCATTGATGGCATTTGCTTCTATGAATGTAAAGCCCCTTTTAATTGCATTGTTGGAAAAGTATATTTTACCATTACCTACATTAAGAAGTATACTTCTAGCGTTACTTTTGGCAGTATTGCCTGGCATTGACGATGAATCCAGTGAGTCTTTCAATGATGTTTTTGTCTTGATTGAAAACATCCAATTGAAAATCAATGATGATGCCCATTTTTGGCAATGCATATTTACAGTAGTTGTAAAGTCACATGATAGAAGACTAGGCGCATTGGCATGGTTATTCCGCAAATTGCCGCAATTCTCTATTGTACAGCCTAATACTGGCGAGAGACTTACATTAGACTCTATCAGCGATAGATCGGAGGCATACAGTCTGTTAGCGTATGAAGCTCAGATGGCAATAACCCCAGATCCAGGACTTTTGGTGAGAGCATTTTGCTGTGGGCTCAATGATGATCAGCAGTTAGTCCAACGTGGGTTCTTGGAATTGCTGGTAAAAAACTTGGAACTGCAATCACCGGCATTACAAATTGTGGTCCAGAAAGGTGACCTTAATATGCTATTATTGAGTGCTTGTGGAACAGTTCTACGAAAAGACATGTCTTTGAATAGACGTCTTTGGAATTGGCTACTCGGTCCAGAACCAGACTCTGCATTGCACAATGGCACTAATGATGCATCCTCACAGAGTATTTCAAGAGAGGAATACTTCACTAAATTTGGCCTTCATGCGTTGTCACAGGGATTAGTGGAAAAGATACAGTCGCCAACTTCTGATCCCATAGAGAAATCGAGGCCTTACAAAATATGCCTTAGCATCCTTGATAGATGGGAAATCAGCTCAGCTATTGTTCCCAATGTTCTTCTACCGATCGTGGAGAGTGTTCAGTTGTTCAACGCTCAAACAGATTCTGACTTTGAAGAAGTGTTGAGGAGTGCAGGCTCTTTTTTCGATGCGGTTGAACCTCATGCTATCTGGAGTGACTGCTTCAGAATTATTACTGAGTCTCCGCCTAAGTTTTCGCTTCTTCTCTACATTTTGCAGATGTTCAATGTAAGAGATGAAGAAATGGTTTTGAATCACTTACCACTAATACTCTTGACATTGCTGACCACAAAACTACAAAACCCAGACCAATCTGCTGTGGATTCTGAGTATTGGCTTCTCATATGCAACACCATACTTGATATCATCCCCAGACGTGCGTTTTCTGCCGTTGATTCAATCATATCCACAGACGAATTAAGTACTTCTGAAATACTCAAGGAGATTAGTGGGTTCTATAGTATCTCGCCAACCGATGAAATCAAACCGCCTTTCAGTGCTGTTCTCCTTACCAAGTATATCCTGAGAGAAGGTAATAATGTAGCTTGCAAGTTCGAACCTACGTCTGGAAAGTACTTTAGTCTACTGGCGTCGCTACTTGCTCTGATTCCTGAATCTGACAGTTGGAGAGCAGAACAGCTGGTGGGACTTTTGAATTCAGCTAATAACACCACAAGCCCTAACTTTTCTCTTGTCAAAGGCTCAGTTTCTCTTTTTGGTGCTGTATACAGAAGCTTAAAGGATATGGAGAAACGTGAATTAGTCTCATCATACTGTCGGCATCTGTTCGATTTCCTGGCTGATCCTTCTGGAATATATCAAATAGAGGCAGTTCGTCTGCTATGGTCTATTCAGGAAACTGTCAGCGACAGTAGAGAGGTACAAAGTGCATTAGCCACTCTTATGGTTGATCCTGATATATGTGATGAGAAGAAAGTCCAATTTTTTTCCGCACTGTGGTACCATTCTATATCGCGATCCACAAGCGATCTCATGCTGGATCAATGCATCTTTCTTTATCTGGATTTGGATCATAATGATTGGCTCTCTGGTATCAACAAAAAGACTATCAAACTGCCTTCCTGGCTCAAACACGATATGGACAAGCTTCTTGAAATGTTGTGTTCACCATTGCTTGTAGTGACGGATGCATATGACATCGAAGACCTTAAACTCAACGCTTATTATGCTCACAATTTGTACAAAGTTCTTGCCAGTGATTCACAGCTGAGTGCTCACTACAAATCAAGTGCTAAGAATATCGTGGACACTCTTATAAGAAGATTCTTTTTGCTTCCCACTGAAGATATCCCAGAGTTACCGCAGGAAATGCTCCAACTAATTTCACTGTCCATTAATATGCTACATCATGATGATGTATCCCACTTCAGTGACATTTTTTTGACGATTCACAGAACAGAAATACTGGATTTGTTAATGCTGTGTCTTGATAAAGCCAAGCTTCAGGAACATGAAATGCTACTCACCTATACTTCTCAGGGCATCATGATGGCCTGCGAACAAACGAAAACGAGCTATCTTACAGCAACAAACTCTGTTTCTAAATGGGTCCAGTTTCTTATTGACAGCCTGAAGTATTTTCATCCCGTTTTTCTTGAGGTTATAGGGCCAATCTGCCAATGCTTGTGTTCTTGCATCTCATCACAATTTGAAGAAATCATGAGGATATCTAAGGGTGGCACCGATGAACCACTTAATGTGGACATGTCAACTGTCGTGCATCTATTGACTGGCCTTGAAGAAGTCATGATAATGGCCAATATTTACAAGGAGAAGAAGATTTATGATGTTTCAAAGAAATCTTCCGGCACACATAGCACTGCGTCTATACCGGCTGTATTAACACTTGGTGGAGGCACTGTAGCTACGCCAGAAATTTCAACAAGTAATCTAGCACCTGCAACTACTGATCCTGGGTTCTTGAATAATGTTATAAGTGGTGTGTTTTCTGTTGAATCCCCGCTTGAGCGAAATGCCAGCAACATGGAACGGCAGGACATTTTGAAATGCTTCGAAATGTCAGTAAGTGTAGGTTATGATATTTGGAAACAATCTTCATTCGGAAAGGGCTCTGTTGGAAGCACTTCAGAGCTGAATTTGCCTGATATTGTCGCTAATGAGAAACCAAGCGATTCAGTATCGTTCATGTTTGCTCGTGTAAGATCAAGGGCTAGAAAGTTGTTGACACAGCTTTATCGACTCGATACTCTGCAGACTCTGGAGTGTTTGATAAAGTTGAACTCTGAAGGAAGCGATGTTGTCAAGCTTATTCATGTCATTGATGGATCGCGGCCCAAAGCAACTATTCCACACTTATTAGACTCAATTACCATGCGAGTCAGTGAGGCTGCCCCTGGTACTCAAAGTGGAATAGAAATGCCTTTCAAAGCAGTCAATACTGTGCTTTCTATTACTGAACTTAGTCAATATGCGGTGCTCGCATTCATCAACCTATACGTTGCATCTCTAGAGAAGGACGCTATCGAGGATATCTGGAGCGATTGCATGGGTTTTATCAAAGAAGTGAAATCAACACAAACACAATACAAGCAGCTGTTGCCAGGAATTCTGGAATTGCTATCTATTATGGCTTCGAAGGTTGATGCTATTAAGTTTGGAGAGCAGAAACGAATCCGAAAGGAACTTATGGACAATTTTGTGCGGCTTTTGAATTATGCATTGTCACGCATTGGTGGCACTTTATCACCATCGACTTCGTCAGCTACACAACCGCAGCTATCGTTAATGGAGAACAGAGATGATGAAAAACTTAAGCCGTTTGGCTCTCCGGCGCTTTCGGCTGTGCGAGTGTCACGACCAGAGAGTCCAATGCCTGTCAATGTCTCATCTTATAATCCAAGGCACGAGGAGTTGGCGAATGTTCTACAAGTTAAGGTATTACCAAACTTGAATGCCCTGATGGCCGATGACTATGATAAAATCCAAACCATTATTGGATCTATTACTCAAGGTATCATTGCACCAGCCGTGAAAAACAAAAAGTTTCCTAAAGGCACACCGAATTATATTGTTAATCTTACCCTTGCAGTTTGTTCAAATTTCCCTCAAAGTAAGCTATGGAAGCCTACCGTATCTGATGCCATATTTGACAGCCAATTCATGACCATGGAATATAACGAAATTAGAAATTGGGTGCCTATAATTGGTCGATGGATGTCAGTCAGCACTGAACAGATTCGTGAATATGTCGCCAAGATATCCACTTATGGTGGAAATAGTAATGTTCTCTTTAACTGGTCTGACCAAGAACACGTTACTCAGACAAACCTTGATCGGCTTTCATTATTCTTCTTATCCAGTAAGCTTTCGAAGCACAATTCGGTTGGTTCATGGACGGATATGATCGACTTCAACGATTTGACCAACAAGTTTGAAGAGTTGATCTCAAGTAAGTCACAAGATAACTTACGGTTCGGTCCACAGATATTCAATTGTCTCAGAGCTATTTTCTTGACAGTGCCAGAGACCAGACTTTCGCCTTTGATTGCTTTTACATATGCTCATCTACAAGAGGTGTTTATGGTCTTTTTAGATGATGTACAGTCATACTCAGACATTACAACATTGGTGGCAGCTTGTAAGCTGTTGGATATGCTGATATTCATTAACTTGGAAGGGTTCCAAATGCAAGAGTGGCTTTTTATTGGTGACAATTTGGATGTCTTGATCAGAGATTCAAACGTGGAACATGGCCTAATAGATAAGATTGCAACGGATCAGAAATTGGCTTTGGAAAAGCACAGACTTACTACAGAAATCAACGAGCTGCCTCTACTTGCAGGATACAAGATAAGAAATGTCACCAAAGCGAGAGATATTGGTTGGTTTTTCCAGAAGTTGAGTCTTTGCAATTATGAAAGCATTTATTCCATGACTCAAGCTGACTGGACTAAATGTGCCGAGGATTTGTTGTCAGATCTATTAGAAGTCGAAGATGGCGCATGATAGCTAGAATATGACAGAATATGCAATTTAAACTATATATGTACAGATTTATGAGTTTTTGGTAAACTTCAAGACAGAAAGCATTTCCCATCCGGCTCTTCGCTCAATTATCACAGAAGTTTGCCAGCCTTTGTGCTCCATGGTCTTGGAAACATCTTTGGGACGATTCGAAGCGCAAAATATAATATATGCTGCTCCTTTAGGTGCCAATATCTCATGCATTTGGTCCAGTAATATGTTTGTGACTTCCATTCCATGCTCTCCTCCATCCAATGCTAGATCCAACACTCTATTTTCATCATCTATAAACGATTCTGGTGGAACAGACATAGAAGGAACATATGGAGGATTAAATAGTAATATATCCACTGCTTGTGGTCTAATACAGTCAGCTAATGAAGTTCTAACTACGTCCACAGAAGAAGCAACCTTGTTAGCGCTTGCTGTATCTAAAGCTGCTATACAAGCAAACAAGTTCAGATCAGTTGCAAGGCATATAGTTGGAGTCAAATATTTAGCAGCAAAAGCTGTCACAATACCAGATCCCGTGCCTACTTCTAATATTACAGGTTTTACATAATGATGTTTGATCCAATCCATATCAGACTCTATGGCGTCAAGTAATAAGAATGTATCCTCATAAGGTTCATACACAAGATCATAATTGATCTGACCTACTTCAGGAGTAGGCAGCATATATTTCGAAAATACCGTAGTCCAGTTGTCGTCTTCTTATATCTTGCTCACTTCTGGCATAGTTGGGAAAATCAATATCTTTCAATATTGGAGTGTGACATTTCAAGACTGTTGACTAGCAGTTTCAACATCGAGGTCGAAGAATAATCAAGTAGGAACAATGCAAATCAAGGTCAAGGTAAGTGAAATCAATCGTAAATTCATTTTTCATATATATTGGAATTCAAATTTAAAGGAAACCCATGTCAGGATCATAGATACTAATTATTAGACATTGACTGGTAAAGAGGTAAGAATGAAGCACCCATACCACCATACTCAAACACTATCAAATTAGCTAACGAAACCTTGTAGATTGAACTCTCTATTGAGCCGACCGATACTGTTGCTCAAATCAAAGAGCGTGTCGAAGAACGAGAAGGAATCCCGCCTTCTCAGCAACGACTAATCTATGGAGGAAAACAAATGTAAGTTAAGACGAGTGAAATCTGACGGTATTTTTTTCTGAAATATTTTCTGATATTGTCAAAGTGCATAAATTCGTGTCGTAAAACTTTGCAGATATCTGCTTTCTTATAGTCGTCTTTATCTAACCTCTAGGAATGATAATGAACCTGCTAGTACTTATAAATTAGAAGCAGGGTCTCAATTGCATCTTGTTTTAGCATTACGAGGTGGGTCTTTGCTATGTAATTAATTTCTTTAATATATTACCGTAAATAAAAAAATCCAAATCCAATATTTCTACCAGATCTAAACGATATGTTCTTTGTTTGCCTCTGTTGATTGATTGGGTGGGTGATATCCTGAACATGGTTAATATTGACGGCAATATTGATTGACTTTTCCTTTCTTCATCTACCTCATTGATCTCACAACCTTTTTTTGACCACAAAATGGAGCGTAATGTACAGGTCAAAAATAAGGCAGTTGCACCTTTGCAAATCTCTGCAGAACAAATTCTATTGGAAGCTTTTGAAAGAAAAGAAGCCCCTTTACAAGTGGCTAAACAGCAGATCACAGATACTGAAGAACTCCAGGAATATCTCGGAAGGAAAAGAAAAGAATATGAAGATGCGCTGAGAAGAAATCGACTGAATATTGGCCAATGGATGCGATATGCGCAACTTGAGCTGGATCACAAGGAATATACTCGGGCTAGGTCAATATTTGAAAGGGCTTTAGATGTGGACCCATATAATGTTCCTCTATGGATAAGGTATATCCAAAGTGAGCTGAGGGAAAGAAACATCAATCATGCAAAAAATCTTTTGGATCGTTCTGTAACCCTTTTACCTCGGTCAGATAAACTTTGGTTCAATTACGTTAGTGTGGAGGAAACTTTAGACAATGTTTCTGGATGTCGCCAGGTGTTTGAAAGATGGATGAAATGGAGACCTGGTCCACCTGCATGGTTGGCTTATATAAACATGGAAAAAAGATATCAAGAGTTCGATCATGCCAGACAGATCTTTTCTAGATTTACACGACTACATACCAATGTTGAGAACTGGATCAAATGGGCCAAATTTGAACAGGAATATGGATCTATGGATGATGTCCGAGATGTCTATACACTTGCAACGGACCAAACCAAAGCTCTTGGTACTTTGAATGAGAAACTGCTAATAAACTGGGCTGGTTGGGAAGCCCGTCAAAGAGAGTGGGAAAGAGCCAGAGCTTTGTACAAGTTTGGTTTAGATCTTCTGGGCCGAGATAAGGCTCCTAATTTATACAATGCATACACACAATTTGAAAAGCAATATGGAGATGTTGCAGGCATAGAAAACGTCATCTTATCCAAAAGGCAAACTCGATATGAGGAACAAATTGAAGCAGATCCATACAACTATGATGTCTGGTTTAGTTACTTGTCTCTGGTCGAGGATAGCTCTTTAGAGCCAGAAACTATACGGAATGTATTTGAACGAGCTGTCAAGAATATTCCACTGGATAATATTAAAAGTTCGTGGAGAAGATATATTTTCCTGTGGATAAAGTATGCTATTTACGAGGAACTTACGAATAATGATATCGAAAGAACAAGAAAAGTCTATCAAAGAGCAATTGAAGCCATTCCTCATAAACAATTCACTTTCACCAAACTTTGGATACTTTGTGCTAAATTCGAAATCCGGCAGGGTAATGTTTCCAAGGCCAGAAAGATTCTAGGCCAAGCTATTGGAAGATCTGGTGGTGGTAAACCAAGCCTTTTCAAGCAGTATATCGAGTTAGAAGTGAAACTGAAAGAGTTTGACAGCTGTAGGAAACTGTACAACAAGTACGTGGAAAATTTCAATCATATTCCAGAACCATGGATAGACTATGCAACTCTGGAAGCCGATCTTGGTGAATATGAACGTGCTGAAGCTATCTATGAAGTAGCCATTTCTCTGACTGAAACCATGGAATTGCCTGAACTGTTGTGGAAAAGATATATCGACATGGAAACAGAGATTGGCAAGTTTTCAAAAGCGAGGGAGCTTTATCGAAAACTTGCTTCTAAATCGTCTAGCTCTAGGACCGTAAAATTCTGGGTTTCTTTTGCTCTGTTTGAGTTATCTGTTCCTGACAAAGATACTTTTAATGATGATGAAAGTGACATTGAAGAAGAAAACGGAACTCTTGATGAGACTGAATTATCTGAATCAGCAATAGAACGTGCTAGAAGTGTTTTCAAAGAAGCATGGGATATAATGAAGCAGCAAGGGCTGAAAGAAGAACGAGCTGCTCTTAACAAGTCATGGCTGGAATTTGAAGAGTCGCATGGAACTCCAGAATCAAAAGACCAGGTCATAAAGCAAACTCCTGTGTTAGTAAAGAAACGTACCCGATTAGATGATGGTACATGGCAAGAGTATATGGATTACATGTTTCCTAGTGATGAAGGCACCAAGAAATCATATGCTACACTTCTTGAGAAGGCTAATGAATGGAAGAAGAAGATGCAACAGCAATCTGAGGATGGCGAGAAACCATGAGAAAACGGCATATTTATTATAGATTAGAAAGAATCTTACTTGTATAAATAATTTTGATGATATTTTACGTATGAGGTCCAGGAGGAGGAGGTGGCATAGCAGATCCAGGCGGGGGAGGAGGAGGTGCAAATGCTCCAGGAGGAGGAGGTGGAGGTACAAACGCACTTGCAGGAGGTGGAGGAGGTGGAAAATTCGAGACACCAAGATTATTTGATGGAATGTTGTACATACCTGGAACCATTGGTAGTCCAGGTGCTGCAGGGAATCCTGGGGGAGCGAAAGAGCCAGCAGTCCGGGCATCTCGCTGAGACATACCTGAAAATGAAGATGATGCAGATGAACCATTGTCCTGATAGCTTGTCGGCCGTCGTTGTTGAAAAGAGGAATCCGAATTGATATTGTTAGCACCTGAAGCAGAATAACGCGAATAGCCTCCACCATTAGGCTGTCTTCGATTCTGTCCCCAAGGATTATCTGAGTTATTGTTTGAGTTACTATAAGAAGCCTGTTGATTCCTATTGTAACCATTGTCAACAAATCTTTGAGGTCTTTCGTCACGATTATTAGCCGAAGAACCGTGTCCTAATTCCATCATGAGCTGATCATATTCTTTGTCAGCAGTTGATCGAGGACCTCCGCCACCACCGCCACGGTTAGCATTATGTCTCTCTTTACAATCCTTGGCAAAATGTCCTTTGTTTCCACATATCCTGCAAATTACCGACACTGTATAGTTGGATTTGTTGGAGCATTCGAAACTCCTATGTCCTATTTCACCACAATTGGCACAAGGATGCATTGCCCAATCTTGCAAAGTACCATTAATCGAAGCCAATTCCTTGAGTTGGCCTCTTTTTAGCGAATTCTGACTTTCTGGTGTCGAAGCTGCAGTTTCAATAACCTCGTTTACTAAACGAACTGCTTTCTCAATCTTTTCCTCAGAATCAGCAGTAATCAAACAATGAAGTTCTTCACTCAAACTTTGAGCATGAGCACTGTTAGCATTGCCACCTTGCTTAACACTACCTTTGCCTCGAATAGAGATCTTAGCTCCACTTTCTTGTACCATCCGTTGTAATGTTTTGCCTCTTGGACCAATCAATAATCCAACAAAGTTAACTTCAGGATAATCATTTGCTGGTATATACACTTTTTCTTGAGTTTTCCTTGGAGGCAGATAATCACTAGGAGCTTGATAATCTGGAATAATCCTTATAGCTTTTTGGATTAATATATGCCGTTCATCTTCCAATTTACCTCTATATCGAACATCTCGGGTATCAATTCGTTTACCTTCTTGATCATATTTAGGAGGTGGCGATGGAGATCGGAACCGTTCGTGAGGAATCACATCATTAGTCTTGAGCTTTTGAGTGATTTCCAGTATACGATAGTTCAAAGCATATGCTTCTAATTGTTCGCTAGTAAATACGCCATTAGTACTGGTAGGTAATGCTACAAGGGCAGCGGCTTTATTAGGAGTATCTACAGAATCAAACATAGGCTTTACACGCCTACGTCCACGTGATGGATCGCTCATGTTGAAAAAGATCAGACTGTGTTGTGGCAAAAAATCGCGCCAGCCAAGTTAAGTCGTTGGTTACGAATCAAAAATTTCAGTAATGTTGATCCAAGGTAACTAAGGATTGGCAAGTTATGAATGTACAACAACTTAAGATATGGAAAAAAGCTTTTTTTCAATATTGTTTTTCACTATTCATGAATAATACAAAGATCTAGGTTTGAATCAAAAAAACAAAAAAATTCAACCAGATTAGTACAAGTAATGGATGCATATATGAAAGAAGGAAGTTTGTATGGTCTAAATATGAAAGTCACGTGCAGCTTAGTCAGTGCTTACTTAAAATGCTCACTCAGAAAAACCTCCCAGGACCAATCATCGTAGTTGTATTGTACTTCTTTAACAAACTGTTGAAGCCAAGAAGATCATGAGTTCCAGATCAGGATATCATGGAGGTGCTAGCCGATGTTTTCCAGGTAGGTATATATTTGCAATTTAATGCTGATACAATGGTGGTTATTAACATGGAATAGAATGGCAAGGATTTATGGAATGTTATACTGCATATAGAACCAAGGACAAAACTGCTTGTGTTCCTCACTTAGAAGATTATATGGAATGTTTACATCATACAAAAGAGGTGAGTTATATAGAATGCAAGGTTTCTGATATCATTTTTTGGATTTTTCAATACTAATATCAAGCGAATGTATGCTAATAGAGTAGCTACTGAGGCTGCTCAGGCTGTAAAAGGTGCAGTTGACGACAAACAAGTAGCTGTAGAAGAGCTCGGATTCATTAAAGCATAACCTGATATAAACTCACATCATTTTTCAAAAATATATTAGATAATTTTGTTGTATTTCCTTATTTCTATGTTTCGCTATGTTCCTTGACTTCCTTTTTCTTTTCTCTCACGCCCACTCCCACACATGCCTTCGAGAACAGATCCACTTTTCTACCGGGTAATAACGGGCCGAGACCGGGAATTTCCATCCAGCCATATGCTCGCCCAAAATTTATCAGATCTTACGCACCACCACCAGAGGTTTCCGTTCCACTCAGTGGACCAACAACAAAAAAACAAAAAAACAAACGGAACGAAATGGATCAGTTGGACATTGAAAAGCGGCATCCTGGACATGCGGAACAGACCTATTATGGGAACATGTTTGTTCTATCATATGCTATTGCGTTTTCTGTTATGGTTATAAAGAATGTTCTCAACCCAACATTAAAGAAACGTTACGGTGTTAGTGTTCATCCACCAGGATGGATATATTCAATGATATGGTTATTCCTGACTTTTGTCTTTTGCTATTATAAAGCCGATTGGCCATTTAGTTTTGTCAAGAGAACTGGAAGGATCTCTGTTGCAATGTTGCCATTATCAATATTGTTGGCGCTCCGCCCTTCACCATTGCCAAGAACTTATTATATGCATTTAGTGGAATTCCATAAATGGGTCTCAAGAACATTAGTGTTAGTTGGAACTATACACGGAGTTCTTTATTGGGGCCTTTATGTCACCATGGGCATAGGTAGTTCTGTCTATCGTGATCTTAGAAATCTTGCTGGAGTCATTTTAATGTTCTTGTTTCTTATTATGACAATTTCGTCTTTCCGTCCTATACGTGTTAGATGGTATCGATGGTTTTATTGGTTGCACTATATTCCTGCCTGGCTTTCTATACCTTTGGCTATTTATCATTCCAGACCAAATGTTGATGCATTAGCGTATAGTACAGCAGCTTTTATGGCATCACAAATTATATGGAGAATATACTCTTCAAAACATATTCAAAACAGTTTGGAGATCAAAAACTTGTCATCAACATTACAATATGTCACGTTACCTAGAAAGTACCTACCGGAAACCTATCCCATTGGTACTCATATACGAATCTCTCATAGTCTTTGGAATCCTTTGACTTGGTTGAACTCTGCTCATCCTTATACGGTTGCATCATTATCATCTGACTCTCATATAAAGTTATTGGTTAGACAAACCAGGTTCCCAATCAAACTAGGAGTAAAATACTCTATAATGGGACCATTTCGCTCACCTTTAGAGGTAGAGCTCCAACATGCAAAGAAAGTCTTATTCTTCGCTGGTGGAGCAGGTGTTTCTCTGGCTGGACCAGTTCTTCGATTCTTAGAATTAAAGAAAGGTATTCAGTTGAAGCTTATATGGATCACCAGAGATATCAACGATATAAAAGCCATTGAGAATTTGAATGTGGATGCTAATCTGGTTGATGTTTATATCACTGGTAGTGCTTCATATGCTGACACTCGAGAACCTGGTGTTGCCGAGTACTCTACTCTACCAGATGGAACCACTGTTATTAATGACAATGATCGCTTTGCTATAGGTGAAGAAGAGGTTATAGAGTTTGAAGACCTACTTACAAGAAGGAATTCGATAGATGAAGGGGAAGATGAAGATGAAGAAAGAAATGAAGACATTCCTGAAGAATATGGATTAAGTCCATCACTTGAACATGCCCAAAATAGTAGTGATGAAGATATTTTGACCACATCTTCTACAAGCAGTACAATAATCGGTACATTGAACCAGTTGGATCCAACCAAGCCGAATAAACCTGGCTTAAATATCAAGTTTGGACGACCTGATCTAGAAGCAACTGCTGAGGTATTCATGGATATGAACGATCATGGCAGTGAGAAAACATTTGTAATCGCATGTGGACCACGGTCTTTGATTAATGATGTTTCCAAGTTCTGTTATAAGAAGCGATATCAGTTTTTCGCCGAGAAATATGCCATGTAATCATTTGGTTATATCTTATCTAATCAGTCAAATTTAGGTGCACGCTTCTTCAGGATAAGACCTACACTGTTAACTAGGATGATCGCATCACTTAGACTCACAGCCGGAGCTTTGAATATTGTATATGCATTAGGAAAAAGGAAACATGTTTTTATTGGTTTTTTTGGTTTTATAAAGGAAAAGGATTGGTTAGCTAATATAATAATATTAACTAAGCAAGAATTAAACTTTTTTGACAGTTTAATTTGCTTTTTTCAGAAGTGAAACTTAAAAAGGAAGAGTATAGAAGAGAATATAAAGCTGATAAGGAAATGGGGGTGACATTAAACAGCTAGCTTAAAGCAAAGTGGCAAAGGTACCATTTTGAGCCTTAGCTTGTTCCAATTGTTCTCGAAGCAATCTCTGAACACCAAAGTCACTAGCAACTCGGTGAATAAGAGAGTTAGCACTGGTAGAGATCTGTTGACCTTCAGAATCAGCGACATAAGAGCTGACTCTAGGTTGAACAATAGGGCTGTACTCATCATAAAGTTGATAAGCAGAAGAGCTAACCTTGTTCAAATCAAAGTCATTGATGTGTGCCTTGAAGTACTTGGAGTAGCTGGTGAAAGAAGGTGACTTAGACCAAGAATTGTACTCATTGTTGGCAGATTGAACAAAGGTCAGGACCTGAGATTTGTTCAAGTTATCGTTTCCGGCAGCACTGCTGGCTTGGTTCAAGAGACCTTGGAAACCACTATAACTAAGGGGATCATTGAGCAATCGACTGGCCTCAGAAGAAGCCTTATCAGCAGGTACGCCGGATTGTCGAGCATTAGTCATGATTCGGAAGTATTCTCTAGAAGCGAAGCCAACAACATTTTGGGCAGAAGCCACAGTAGCCAGAACAACGACGGCAGATAAGATGGGTGTGAATGAGACCATTTTTTTGTTTATGATTAGATAGATAGATAGATAGGGTATTAGTTTGGAAAGATGTATGACAATGTACTAGAATATCCTAGAGAAGAAATATGAAATCATGTGCCATCAATGGCCCCTTTATAGCCAGTCAGCGTTTAACAAATGCGAGAGAATTAATGAGATGATTTGATGAGCAAAAGAAAAGAAAAACCAGCCAATGGCTCATACCGAAATTGCTTATTACCTGTTGATGAATAAAATCTGTTTCTCTTTGGTGGTTGTCGTCGTAATTGTAACATCATAAGTCATTTCGCTTAATTTATAATTTCTCAATTCGAAGTGCAACAGACTTTTGAAATAGAAATTTTTCAGATGAGCTATTTCCTTTTTTAGACGAGGGCCAATAAAGATCTTACTATGCTTTTGATCTCATAAAACTCATCTCCTATACCTCCCTCTATGACTAATCTACCCTCGGCCACTTTGCGCACTGCGACTTTTTCATCGCAAACCAGCACACCTTCAGCACGGAATTCGGCGCTATGGCCCATTGTAGACAGCTTACGCTTCAGTTCAGTGAGTTTGATATCTCCTACAAGTAAAGGATTAGATCTTGGAGCAGCTGCTAAATCTTGTGCAGTCTCTAATGGTACAAGTGCAAATTTATCTTTGATTTGTGATAGCTGTAGTTGTTGTAACTGCTTCATAGTATCGGTTGAGTGGGATTCACCATTAGCAGTAGCATCATCATCAATACCGGTGTCAACTTCCATATCATCAGTATTACTTTTAATATGCTCAATCAGCTTGAGTTTACCAGTTACATGTGCAACAGAATAATCGTTGACAATTTTTTGCCATTTCATTAAACCTTCCAATTCTGGAGATACCTGAACATCAAAAGCAAAAGTGTTAACACTAGCATTAATTGGCTCATTGAAAGACGCACATACAGCACTCTCTATTCCCGAATCAAGCAGTGAATCTACCAGATTCTTAGCAGAGTTTTGGAAAATGGACGGTAATGCAATAAATTTCTTGGGCTGAATTGAAGGTATTACCTCTTTTAAGGATCTTTCATCAGCCAAGCTCTCGAAATCGATAAATGTCAGAAAACACATGGCCTGGACATCTTCACTGATATTGGTAATCTTTTGAGGCATATTATCGGACGAAAGCATATCTAGTTTCACAGTTTCATCCCCAAACTTGGTATTTGTACCCCATTGTCTGGTTTCTCCAACTTTAGAAGAGCCATCAATATCCATCTCTCCGGTGCCACCTGCTGAAGCCAAAGCAGATCCATCACCGACAAACATTGCCTCGTTATTCCTCGAAAAGTCATAGGCTTTGATTGCTTCTCCATAGTCGTCGATTTTCTGTCTCTTTGGAACATACGGGAACATACGGCTCTTGCCTTTAAGTTCACGCACATCAAAGTCGTAAACACCTTTACCATACAATAGAATGGAAGTATCTACTTTCCCAGTAGAATCGTAGTCATATTCATCGTCACTTTCTTCCTCTTCAAACTCGTCGTTGTCTCCTTGATCCAATAGATTTCTATTTCGCATTTCAATGGCTTCTTGACGATCCTGTTCATCTTTCAGCTGTTGTACCATATCATGATACTTTTCCAGATCATCACCTTCTAGAGATACCTCTTCTAGGAATTTCAAATGCATTTCAGCACTCAATTGAACAGGTAGATCACCGTCAGCTGGCGATACATCATCTTTCCAGATGTTGTATAACTGCCTTGCTAAAGTACCGTCAACAGACGTCTCTGTGAGGATTACTAAGTTACTATCATCTGTACATAGCTTGGAGAATATTGGCTTCGAGAAACCCAATTCCATGGATTCGCTAGATGCAAGAACAACTTTAGGAGCAGGTTGAGATATCTCAGACAAATCAGAAGTCACTTTGAGATATCGTGTCTCAAAAGGAGAAGTGTTTTTCTTCTGCCACTCATCTATAATAGACGGTGACATCCATTCCAGCATTGACGAAGCATATGATAAGGTTCTGGAGCCTACATGTGAATAATAGTACAATGGAGCATCTATCTTTTCTTTTTCAAAAAAGGCATCCAAAAGTAGAATCAGCTCCAAAACTCTACAGCCGCTTGATGTCGGTAATAATATAGTACCACCACGATCCAAAGTTCTTTTGATTGCATGGAAAAGATTATCTTTACGGTTGGACAAGGTTCCAGCCTGTTGACCGAATTTCGAGCCAGAAATGAGAACAGATGGCTTGCTTAACGATTCCAAGACTTTGCCATTATGTAATAAAGATGCACCGTTAAGAAACGTATCTCTAGAGTGATTCCAATCAACAGCATAGACTACATTTTCCTGATCTCTCTGGATTCTCCAAAAAGTACCACCTAAAGTATGACCAGCATTAAATGCAGTAATGATAATACCATTAAGTACACCGGTCAAAGAAAAAGGCTGAGAATATTTGAGTAGCTCGATCTTATCAAAAGCTGCCTCAACGTCTGAAACTTGTATGGATGCTCCTAGAACAGGGCCAAGAAGACCTTTTGTTCTGTAAGCATCTAATGTTATGATACGACCCATATTGACAACTGGAAGCGTAGCATAGACAGGAATAGATGCAAATTCCGGGGCTTTTTTGACCAGATATGCATATGCACCTAAATGTGATATCGTAGCATGTGTCAATAGAATAGCGTTAATAGCTGGAGCCAGTTTGATTAACTGGTCGAGACTTGTGGATAAATCGGCATCCCATCCCACATCTACCAAGATGTTAACCTGAGAGAAAGTCAACAAACTTTGATGGATTCCGACTTTTCTAGAAGAATCATCTGAGTCCTCTTGACCAAGTAATGTGAATGTAAACATCCCACGTTAGATGTTGTGGATTATAATTATTATACAGATTGTAGATGGACGTAGAAAGTCAAAGTTGTTTGAGTGGAAATCTGTAATCTGAAATTTCAGTTCCCTCCTAGTGAGCGATACAAAAGCTAGAGCCATGCAGCACTAAACAGATCACCAATGATTATTGAAGTAAATTTTTATAAATAGACAAAGTAGACATTAGATACTATGAGATTTCAAGATTTTAATAAAATCCAATGACCTTAATTAATTAGTCAACAATTGAATCAACAATTGAGTGAGTCGACGATCCTTTCTATCTAATCATCTCATCAATAAACTTTACCATTAGTTTGTTCAGTTTCTATTGATTTCTTCATTTCGGTAAAATCATGCTCATTACTACCGCGTATCTTTGCAGTTAGATTTGCTCCTATCCTTAATTTTGGTGACTTTTGATTGACCCTTCTCAATGCAGAAAAGATATATGGAAACACCAATGAATCCATTCCTTCTCCCCATAAAAGATCTAGATGCTCATAATCGTGAATTCCAATATGTACAGTTTCTTTAGGCAGTGCTGCGAGCATGACATCAATGTCTACAAGACTATCACACGTACCATAGATTAGTACAATAGGACTAGTAATGTTTTGCGTAGGGAACGGTGAGACCCTGTAAAAAGATTCTCTAGGACCTACAGGTGAAGTGATATCATCATCGTACATATTGAAGCGTCCACTGCGTATTATTTGAAACCAATGTACCACACTCTTAGTACTAGTATAACTGTACAAATGCTGATAAGAAACCAATTTCTGAGCATAACTAATATTCTTACAGTACCACTTGAACAGACTCACGAGAGACCAATCAATTATTTTCACATATAGGGCAGGCATAATAAGTGATTGCCAAAACGCAGCGCTACCAAGAATAATCTTCCTACCAAAGAATAAGTACATGATTGAAGGAGAAGAGCATGCCAATGCATTGACGATTCGATTCTCGAGTCGAGGAGGTGCCATAGCAGGTGCTAAAGCAATAAATAACCTGATCTTGTGGTTCAATGGGGGATTTATGGATAGCGCAGCAAATGCCTGGGCAGATCCCTGAGAGAATCCGATATAAACGAGATCATTTTGGTTTACAAGGTCCAAAATATAGTCAATAGTATCAGGAATATCATATAGTGCGAAATCATCAATACTAAAGTTCCAGAATTCAGTAGTGTTTGGTTGTTTCCAAATGTGTTTTTTAGAATACTTATTACCACGGTTGTTGCCCAGCCAAACATCATAGCCCATATCAGCAAGCACAAATGGCAAAGATTTTTTAGGATCAAGATTACAAATCCATACTTCACTATTCATCAGTAACCCATGATGTAAATAGATGACAGGTTTTGGGTGGTGGTTTTGCTGTTGGTCGTCGTCGTCACTCAGCTGCTGGTCTTCTCCAAAGGGCTTACTTCTTCTCCAGTCGCTACTGCCTTTAGGTCCCCCTATTCTATGTATACCAAGAAGATAACCATCTGAAGTTCTTACAATATGTTCCTCACTTTCATAGCCAAATAAACGGCACATTTCTACAAATCCACTGGCATTTCCAAGGTCATCTATGAACCTTGTAAGTCCCGGATCACTGGCCAATTGTTGAGCAGTTTTAGGTGTACCAGGCCTAATCACTGAAGATGCAGTTTGTCGGAACCACAGAATCGCGGATTCCGGCAAGTAAAAGGTTATCAATGTCAAGGTTTGTTCTACTGTAAGTAATAGTAAGGATAATATTAGATACGGCCATTCCTGAGCCCTTAATCGGCCTATAAATGGTAGAGCCATGGGTGGTGGGTGTTGTCTAGTGTGCTTATGGGGGAAAAGCCAGAGGCCTAATATCTCGAGGTCGACGACGACAATCAAAAGGTGTAATCATTCAAAACTAATGGACACACGGCAGTCTGCGAAACTTCACCTAAATCGGAAATCGGCTATTTACAATGCATTAATTACTATACGCTTCTATCAATAGAATCTTGACAATAGCATTAGAAAATCCCCCATTTTTTCTTCTGAGACGTTGGCAGCTGTTGTTTGGCAAGTTCAGCCTCTGCTATGTCCACAGCTCTAAGAATCTTCTCGTCACGTTCCTGCCGGATCTTCTCAGATTCTACAATATGTTTCCTCTTTGGTCGTTCAAAATATACCTCACTTCCTTCATGCGAAAGATCAAGTTTCACATTCGCTTCTGTGTGTGCAGGCACTTCGTCGTGCAATCTTCCATCTAGATCACCTTTTTGTACTTGAGATAGGTTGGAGAACAATGCATCTCTGATCCTTAGTTGAAGCTTATACGTGGTTGAGAAAATATTGTCTTTACCATCGTTCCATCTGAAGAAGAATAAACCTCCAATAATAATGCCTATAATTTGTTAGAATTGAAACTTATTACTAAAACTTCAATTTCCGTATACTTACCTGCAGTAAGAAGTGTACTACTATATTTGACACCCTGTTGGAATCCAGTAGGGCCTCTTCTCTTCAAGACCTTGTATTGTCCTTGATAAAGCTCACTAATGGGCCGAGGAACATAATGCAGTTTTTTAAGAGTATCCCTGACAGATCTGTAATTCGAAGGGTCCTTGGGTATTTTACTCCAGCCTCGAAGCTTACCTGGGCTTTGGAACTCAGAAGGGTATCCTTGGGGTGGTCGCATATCCGTAGGGTCATAAGGATTATATGGGGCTTTTGGAGGAACCCAACCTGGGGGATTTGGTCTTCTCTCTGGTTCCGACATGTTATTTATGTTTTATAGTGATTTGTTGATATGCAAATGATAAACCTTGGATGTAAGTGCGAAAGGGGGATTTTTTCTGGCTTGAATATTGAATTTTCTACAAAACAAAAAAAACACAAAAACAAAAAAACATCTCGCGAATTAAACTTCAGCCGTGTCATCATCAAACAAGCCTACTCCGCGCGTAATGCAAACTACAATTTCTATCTCCTGTCTTTCCGCCCCCCTGAATTTGTAAAACCATTATAAAAGTTTGCTAACCAGGAAGGAGCTTTTGGTGGGATTTTTGTCGCTCATTTTATAAGCAATGCTCACAGAAATTGTCTCGTTTTTCTCAGTGGAGGCTCTTGACGAGAGATTAGGACCTCCAGAAGACACGAAACGAAGCCAACAGATCATATCGAAAGCGGGACCGGCAAGATGGAAAACACCAGAGTTTTATTTTTATGGACTGGTATTTGCTATTGCAGTACCTTTAATGTTCAAAGCAGCTTTTGATGTGTCTAAAACAGACAATCCGAACTACGCTCTTTATTCAGATCGACTTCAACAGGGTTGGATGTTTGGTCGTATGGTAGACAACTCAGATGCACAATATTCCACATTTAGAAACAATTTTCCATCATTGGTTGCAATAATATTATTGCATTTGGTATCGAGGTATGTATACGGTAAGCTGAAACCAGTGCAAACCCGTGATACTCGAATCAGGTTTGACATTTGTTTCAGTGTTATTTACCTCTTAATTATGCATGGTATCAGTTTCTTCAAGATTTTACTGATTCTTGCAGTCAATTACCAAATTTCCAGAGTAGGTGAAGATAATCGTAAGCTCGGCTATTGGCTTACCTGGATATTTGGAATATCCATTCTGTTTGCAAACGAACTATACGAAGGATACCGACTTGAATCTATACATCCATCTCTGGCTTGGCTCGATTCCTATTCAGGGGTTGTGAAACGATGGGATGTCACTTTTAACTTCACTATGATGCGTATGGTGAGTTTTAATGTGGATTATTTCAAAGCGTTAGCTTGCCCTCTCTCACCAGCTTCCAAGAAACTGGATGATCAATCTCCAAAGATCACTGAAAGATTGAGAGTAGATATTCCAAGACCGACGGAAGAATACAATTGGAAGAATTATTATGCCTACACAACTTATTCGCCATTGTACATAGCGGGGCCTATTCTTACATTCAATGACTTCTTGTACCAAACGGAACATACATTATCGTCTATTCAATTCAAACGAATAATGATTTATGGACTGCGATTTGTATTCTGTATGCTCACTATGGAGTTTATTTTGCATTTTGCTTATGTGGTAGCTATATCACAAACTAGAGCATGGCATGGCGATAGCCCCATGCAAATTAGCATGATTGCATTGTTCAATCTAAATGTCATTTGGCTTAAGCTTCTTTTGCCTTGGAGATTATTCCGATTATGGGCACTTTTAGACAAGATTGACCCTCCTGAAAATATGATTCGTTGTGTCAATAATAACTACTCAGCTATGTCATTTTGGAGATCATGGCATCGAAGCTTCAATCGGTGGGTGACACGATACATTTATATTCCTTTAGGGGGTTCCAAGAGACCAATTATGAACTCTCTTGTTGTTTTTACATTTGTTGCGCTTTGGCATGATATTAAGCTCCGTTTGCTTTTGTGGGGTTGGCTCATTGTATTCTTTATTATCCCAGAAATCCTCTGCACTTTTCTTTTTCCACCTATAAAATGGCAGTCAGAGCCAATATACAGGCATCTTTGTGCTATTGGAGCAGTTGTGAACATTTGGATGATGATGATTGCCAATTTGATCGGTTTCTGCGTAGGACTCGATGGAATGAGTGAGATGCTTCACGACATGTTCGCGACTGTTGATGGTATAAAGTATGTTATTATATCGACAATATGTCTCTTTGTAGGCGTACAAGCTATGTTTGAATTCCGTGAAAGAGAAAAGCGTAAAGGTATTGATTTGAGATGCTAAGATAAATATTGAAACCGAATCAGAGATACGATTTACATTTTATTACATGCAATGGACTTACGAGACTATCGGTACGTTTTTTTATATTCTCCAGGGGTCACCAAGTTCTTGGTTCCGTGTTTGAACATGCCAATTTTCTTTTTCTTTGCTTGAGCCTCTAATTTCGAAAACCAGGCGGCATTGCCATTGAATTCTGCGCCTTGTTTGGCTTCGTATACTACTGCACAGCCGTTCCTCAGCATCTCCGCTGAAATATTCTTTTTCCCAGTCAATTTCCACATGGTAGCTTGAGCTACGGTTCTTTGGTACTGGTCCCGTGATAAAGGTAATATGCGTACTTTCTTGCCTAATACGTAGGATCTCAACCACTCTAAAGCTTCTGATGCATATGGTTGAGAAGGTTTTCCAAAATGGGCAGCCTCAGGTGCATCTACACCGTTTAACCGTATATGAAGAGTTTGTCCTTTCAGGCCCTTCTCGTTTGGTTTCGGCACACGTCTTAGCCAGCCCCATCCCGCGAGCAAACCTCCAGGGGTATGAAAAAAATGAAAGTTATCCGCGTCTCCAACTGAAGTGACTACTCCATAAAGAGTTCTTCTTTTGAAATAAGAGTCCGGGATCTTAAAAGAGTTTGGTATTCTACGAAACCATGCTTTATACAAATAATATGAGAATCCGATCGAGGATGTTAAAATAAATGTAGGCAATAACACATCTTCCGAGAAAATAGTCACATCTTCATGCTTATCGTTTTTCTTAGAGCTCATTATATCTGGTGATCTAAGGAATCGACACTGTAGCAGAATATACAGCTACTAAAAGCTCAAATGCTAATCTTCGACGTTTGTTTGTTTACTCTGCGTGAAATCAAAATACAAGTTTAAGCGGATTTTAATTTGTGTCTCGATAACACAAAAAACACAAAAACAAAAAAAACTTGCAATTTCAGCCGTGCCATCTCCACAATATTTTTTTTTGTACCTGCACTCTCGAGGTTGTCAAAAAAAGAAAAACCAAAACCAAAACCAAAAGACATTGCGTCTATAATGATCAACAGCAGAAATAGCTTGTATAGATCTTGTGGATCACCTTTAGAGGGGATAATATTGGATTTACGGACAAGATGGCCTTATTACTTGTCTGACTGGACGGATTCCTGGAACTATAGAGTCATTCCTAGTACCATATACATGTATTTCACTAATCTCCTACCAGCTATTGCATTTGCCCAAGATATGTTTGACAAAACCAACAATTCTTATGGTACAAACGAAGTATTGATGTCTTCAGCTTTAAGTGGGGTTATATTTGGTCTTTTTGCTGGACAACCGCTTTGCATTGTTGGTGTTACTGGCCCTATAGCGATATTCAACTATACAGTTTACCACATTATAGTACCTAAAGGTATACCTTACTTTCCTTTCATGACATGGATATGTCTGTGGTCAATGATTATGCATTTTATAGTAGCAATATTCAATTGGGTATCCGGTTTGAGACTTGTTACCAGATTTTCATGCGACATTTTTGGATTCTTCATTTGTATCATCTATATTCAAAAGGGCATCCAACTACTCACTAAACAATTTTCTACTGATAGCATTGCAGGATTCTATGCTTGTGTAGTTGCACTCTCTATGTTTATATTTGGGATAGTTATTGTTATCGTTGGTAACATGTCTCGATTGTTTAAAAAGCCAATAAGAAAGTTCTTAGCTGATTATGGTTTACCGCTGGTTGTCGTCTTTTTCACGGGATTCACATATTTTCCTGGGCGACTTAGCAGTGTAGATCTTCTAAGACTAAACATTAGTAAAGCATTTGAGCCTACGTCTACTTCTGGTGGTCGGAATCATGGTTGGTTCATACACTTCTGGGATATCGACGTCGGCTACGTTTTTCTAGCCATACCATTTGCATTATTACTAACGATTCTGTTCTATTTTGACCACAATGTGTCATCATTAATATGCCAAGGGTCAGAATACCCTTTGGAAAAACCGGCATCTTTCCACTGGGATTTCTTCTTGTTAGGTATTACAACAGGAATTGCAGGAATCCTGGGGATACCTGCACCTAACGGATTGATCCCACAAGCACCTTTGCATACATCTAGCCTGTCAGTTATCAAAATGAAAGTACATGATCAAACTGGGAGAATTGAACGGTACATATCACATGTTGTGGAGCAACGGGTTAGCAATATTGCTCAAGGACTTCTCATCTTTGGCACCATGTCAGGGCCTTTGCTTATCGTGTTAGGACTTGTTCCACACGGTGTCTTGGCTGGACTGTTCTGGATGATGGGTGTTACAGGTTTGATTGAGAATGGCATAGTTCAGAAGCTGAAACTGGTTTTCAGCGAAAGACAGCTTATTCCACCGGATGAGCCATTACTTAATTGTGACAAGAAATGGCTATATGTGTTTGTCTTTATAGAATGTCTGATTACTGGAGCAGAAGTGGCTATTGTTCAGACGATTGCTGCTGTTGGGTTTCCATTCGTTCTACTCGTATCGGTAATAGTAGGTATCCTATTGCCGAAATTGATACCGAAACGGGATTTAGAATTACTAGATTCTCCGACTGGATCTGAGTTCACGTTGGCTAATCTCAAGACTGGTTCAGCAAGAGATGTTTGATTGCCAGTCTACCGCAGCCGATTGATTATGCTCCCTCCACTTGCTCATCCATGTATCATTAAAAACACTCATAATAATCAATATTCCTAAAATCTAGATGCCTTGGTTGATTTTTCGTAGAGTTCCAAATTCAAAGCTGCGAGGAAACATGGGATGTCATGTCGCTCTGTAATCCAGAACGTGATTAGATTCTCTATTTCTGAGTCATAGTCTCCATTTTCAATTGCACTGAACTTGTTCTTGACCCTAGGATCTGGTAGAAAGGTAAATACTTGACTTGAATAACTGGATTTTGCACGTATCTTCTTGTTAGGTAAAAGGTCGATTTGATAACCCAAGAGTGCATATATAGCCTCACGGAATTCAAGGGACTTCTTACTGAACACCTCTTTCAATCTCTCAGTACGCTTCATTTGTTCCTTAACTGTTTTTTCCATCTCCTGGTTTTCTAAGCGCATTCGCTGAATCGTACTCTGAGGCAACAATCGATCCTTCGAGTTCGATATTGAACGATGTTCTATTTGGTTGATAAGAGTTTCATTTTCCTGTTTCAGTGCTTGCAGGCTAGCAACTTTAATTGCTTCGTATTTTGAAGTTGGATTATCCCTTAATTGTAGAATACGATGTTGTGGTTCAGTATTATTAGCTCCTGATATCCCAATATTACTAGACCTCTTGGAATTTGCTAACTTGGTTTTCAAAACATCATTATCCTTTTGTATAACTGTAAGAGATGTGTTCAGTTCGTCTATGTTAGCCTGCAAGTTTCTGTTCCTCCTCAAAACCTCTGCAAGACGTTCATTATTAAAAGTATCGGACTCTCGTGGTCGTCTTTTCAAAGGACTTGTTAGAGTATTAACGAGAGTATCTTTGCTTGCTAGTTCTTCAGCAAGCCGGCTTGCTTCTTCCCGGTATCGATTCGCGCATGATTCCAGCTCGCTAAGTCGTTTGGCAGTAGTCTCGCTCTTGCCAGAACGCTCTTCAGACTCATAGCTATGCACTTGACCCCTTAGTAGTTCTATCTCATCTGATGTAAGCTTGAGCTGTTGTTCAAGTCGGGCTCGTTGATCAGATTCCTTGGTGAGCTTGTTCTCGAGATCTGAGATTTGAGCTTTCATATCCTCGATATCTTGTGATTCCAAGTAGGCAGCATTCTGTTTCACATTCAGTTCAGCTTCTAGTCGTCCAAGACGCTCGGTTAGAGTCACACGTTCTATCTTCAATTGCATCAACGACCTAGCGATAGATTCAGGCGATATGTTGTGTTCATTTTTGTCTAGATATGCCTTCCATGATCCAGATTCCTGTTCAGCATCGAATAACTGTTCTTGTAAACTAGCAATCTGATCTTTATAGATGGGTATCTGTGACACTTTGGATTCAAGCTGTTGTTTCTCCTCTTCAAGAATACCAGCGTAGCTCTTGGCTTCCCTAAGGTCAGAAAGCTCTCGCTCTTGAATATCCGTTAACTCTTGTAATTGGCTTATTTTTGCTAGCTGTTCACTTAGATCTCTTCTGACGGTCGTCAGTTCTGCAGAATCTCCAGCTTCCGTGGTCAGTCGTGAAACCTCATGTTGAAGATTGACGACACTTGATTCGAGTTCTAAGCATTGCAAATTCTTTGCAGACAGCTGTTTTACAATGGTTTCCTTTTCCTGCTCTATCTGATCACGTGCAAACGCAATTTTCTGGCATTGAGCCGATAGATCATTGAGTTCAGTATTGAGGCGATGATTACATTCATCCAACTCTTCCTTTGTTGATGCAAGCTCTTCGTGTATTTTTTCATTCTGAGCATGTAGCTGAGAAATATTTGCTTCCAGAGATCTTTTTGAGGACGAAGATTTTTCTCGCTCCTCTTTAAGCTTAGTGCCAGATTCTTCATTGGTGCGGAACAGGAAGGCTTGATCCGACTCAGCTTTATCGGCCCTTTTACCTTCATCTTGGAGCTTTTTCTCTAGATTTCGAATAGTTGAGTCGTAGCTAAGTTTCTGTAGCTCACGTTCCTGTTGCTCTCCTTTTAGTTGGTATTGCAAGGTGTATATTTGCTCGTTTAATTCCGATATTTCGCGATCATTGATAGGTCTCAGCCGTCTAGTAGGAGTAGAAGAGCCATTGGAGTGATTCGTCGACTGTTCATGAGGTTCATCTACAAATGGAGACGAAGATACACTCACATTGCTGAATCTCGATGACCGTTGATTCGAGCTCATCGGTGCGCCTCTTATGTTGTGTTATTGTGATTGTCCTAATGTTTCACAGAAAACAAATAAGTTGTTGTTGATTGAGGTGGAGATTTGTGAGACGAGAATTCCCAAACAACACAACGACAGCCAGGAATTATCACTTACACAAAATTAAGACAAATTAAAGATATTTACATATTCTGAAGCCAGAAATTGACACAATTCTATGAAACATTTTGTAATCAAAATTTCCTTTAATAGAAGTTAATATTGGGTAAAAACTATGATATTGTCGGTAGCTACGATTCTCTGTTCGGCTTGCGTCGGTTGGGAGCGATCCGACTTTATATTCTCGGCCCTCCATAGAAATACAGCTTCATTGTCATTTGCTTATAACCATTATAATAGTCGTTGATTAATCAACAACTTCTTAATAGCTAAGGCATTAAATAACGGTAGAAAAGAAGTACTACTATAATAGAGTAAAAGGACCCCCGCTATTTCATCCACTGCATATCATTTTATAATAAGCATGTCTAAAATGTAAGTAATGTCAAGTTTCTTTTGCTTATATAATTACTAACATTTAGTCCTCGCTCATTTAAACTATTGGAGGAACTTGAGAACGGCGAGAAAGGTCTCGGGTCGGAATCATGTTCATTAGGTTTGGCAGATACTGATGATATCAACATGACATATTGGAATGCCACTATTCTTGGGCCTCCTCATAGCAATCATGAAAATCGTATCTACAGCCTAAGTCTTGAAGCTGGACCGTCATATCCGGAAAAACCACCTACTGTTAAATTCATTTCGAAAGTTAATATGCCATGTGTTGATCAGAATACTGGGATAGTTGACCCAACCTTGGTTTCTTGTCTGGCCAAATGGAAGATATCTAATTCTATGGAAACCATTTTGATGGAGTTAAGAAGAGATATGTCGTCTCCTACCAATAGGAAACTACCTCAACCTGGAGAAGGTGAAACGTATGAATAGGTTTTTTTGTGTGTTCTTGTTCTTGTTCTGTGTTGGTTAAGCATAACTGTCTTTTGACCTATGATAGATAGACATTCAGTAACCGGGGTAATAAGAAAAAAGAAAATCAAATGCAAGAATTACGTAACATATGTACAATTAATCATTAAATAGATTCGACATTGAGCTCAAGGTCTAGTTTGTTGGTATCAGCAGTAGTTATTTCAAAGAGTCGAGAGTTACCTGATTTGTCTATGCAACTAAAAGTTAATATATCAGAAAATATTGATAGACTATTAATAGACTATGGTATACTAATATATACTTACTTATTAAATATTCTCTGGAATGGTGCACATACAATCTCATTATCATATAAAGCACATTCAAACTGGGTGAGCTCTTTAAGACTGCATTCTGAGTTTTTGCTTGCTCTCTCAAGACGAGCTGCTAAATCTTTTTTACTTAAAATGACTGTAGGAGGTGCCATAGTTGAGTGAAAATAGAGTCAGTCAGTACTGTTTGAGTTTAAGGATGGAAGGTGAATATAGAGAAACTGGAGACGTTAGACGACCATTTCCAATATGCATCTCACGTGACTTGATTGGAAAACAGAGCCTTAAGTTGCTTCAGTTGAGCAGCATATCTATGTATATTTAGAAAATATATTGGAGAGAGTATTTGAAGAATAATTGAAGAATACATGAGTAGATAATATATATAATATAAAATATACAATATCTTCTCTTCTCTCCTCTCCTCTCCTCTCCTCGTCTCTCCTGTCCTCTTATCTTACTCTCTTCCTCTGAACAAACCCCCCCCCCCCCCTGATCTTCCTCTTCCCAATCAAGGTACAATATAAATATAGCGCTACAAATCCACGGCTGGCAGGCAATGGGGAATTCTCCAACTTACTAACAAGTCAGATTCATTTTTATACTTATTTACTATCAGATTAAATTAAAAAAAAATCATACTTCTTTACTATAAAAATGACCGACTTTGCCAGTTTGTTTGCCAAATATCAGAAACCTTCTGTCAAACTCACATATGGTACTGCTGGATTCAGGTTTAAGGCGGATCTATTGCCTTCAACAATGTTCCGTTCAGCAGTTCTGGCCGCTCTGAGATCTCAGAAATTGAAGGGTAAAGTCATTGGTATAATGATCACTGCTAGTCATAACCCTCCTGCTGATAATGGTGTCAAGCTTGTAGACCCGTTTGGCGAGATGCTTGAAGGTTCTTGGGAACCATACGCTACACAGTTGGCCAATGCTGAATCATTACGGGAGTTTCAAGATTACGTTGGTGAATTGGTCCAGAAACTGCATATCGATACTACTATCCCTGCCAGGGTAATATATGCCATGGATTCGAGAGAATCGAGTCCTTCTTTGGCTAAAGCTGTTAATGATGGCTTGACAGCTGTAGGTGCAAATGCTACCAATTACGGTCTTTTGACTACTCCTCAACTACACTATTTGGTCAGATGTTTGAATACCCAAAACTCACCTACTCCTTATGGAGAGCCAACGCCTGATGGTTATTATAAGAAATTGAGCTCTGCTTATAGGAAGATCTGTGTTGATTTTTCTACAGTAAACGGTCAAAATCCCGTTGAAATCACCATTGATGCTGCTAATGGAGTAGGCGGTCCTAAAGTTGAGGAATTAAGCAAATTTATGGATGGTTTGGTTGATTTCAAACTCATTAATGACAAGTATAATGACCCTGTACTACTCAATTCCAGTTGTGGTGCTGATTTCGTCAAAGTCAACCAAAGACTTCCTGGTGGTATGACATCCCCTCAGAAGAACAAGTTATATTGTAGCTTTGATGGTGATGCTGATCGAATTGTCTTTTTCTACCTGGATGATAAGGGTATATTTAAACTGCTTGATGGTGACAAGATTGCTACATTGGCTGCTAGTTTCTTGAAGGATATTGTTGAATCAGCTAGTGCCGACATCAGGATCGGTGTAGTACAGACTGCCTATGCTAATGGAAGTTCTACTGAGTATCTGACAAAGAATTTGAAAATTCCCGTTGAATGTACGCCCACAGGTGTGAAACATCTTCATCATGTTGCTCAGACTTTTGATATTGGAATCTACTTCGAGGCCAATGGACATGGTACGGTTCTATTTGATCCCATTGCTATTTCCAAGCTTCAACAAATACATGTAAAGACGCCAGCACAGAAAACCGCAATTGATACCTTGTTGGCTTTTTCAGATCTCGTTAACCAAGCTGTTGGCGATGCTATCTCTGATTTGTTGCTGGTTCTTGCTATTCTATCTTTAACTCAATGGACTCCTTTAGAATGGGACCAATGCTATACTGACCTTCCCAACTGCTTGAAGAAGGTGGAGGTTCAGGACCGAAGTATCTTCACGACGACTGATGCTGAGCGACGGTTGGTATCTCCGGCCGGATTGCAAGTGCAAATCGATGAAATCGTCGACAAATATCCTCAAGGACGAAGCTTTGTAAGGGCCAGTGGTACTGAGAACGTGGTGCGAATATATGCCGAAGCCCAGTCAAAAGGCGAATGTGATGAATTGTCTAATAGTGTAGCCAAATTGCTCGATATCTACAAATAGTCCGTCCGAGAGGCAGAGAGGCAGTTGAACCAAAAATTATATATATATACATAGGTAGATTTTTTTGTTATACAAATATGAGTGACTACAAACACGATTTAGAGTTTTCGGGACCGTTTCAAATACTTCATATCCTGTTCCATCCAACTATACCACCAAAAAGTAGGAATCACAGTTGCAGCATGCCAAAGACAATGTGCATCAAACACATACCATAATGGTGGGAAATCAAACAGTTCCAAGCCCATTGCAAGGGTAATGGTACTGGTGATTCCAATGGGAACAAGAGTCCATGTTTCACCAGATTTCCTATACATGGTAATGCTCAAATAGATCCACATAACGTTCTGAATCAGCCCTACTACGACCATTGCTGCCATGTTATAAGAGTATGAGAAATGTATGAAAGCCAAATAGCCGACATGACACACATAGAAGGTGGCACATACCGTTGCAAAGATATATCTTAGACTCTTGTTCTCAGGGGTATCTAAACGAAACACTCTGACAGACGCAGTAAAAAAAGCATAAAGTATACTCAATATGGCGGAGAAATAATCTAATCGTTCAGTCAAGATGAAATCTCGACAATGGAACACTGTAGACCAGATCCAGGTGTTCATACCTATCAAGGCAAATACTTGATAATACTCTTGAAGATATACACTAATTGTAGGGTCATTTCTGAATGTTCTTTCAGAACGAATCATCTGTAGACCATAATAATGAGGAATGAAATTCAACAGTGAGAAAATAACCGAGGCAGGTTCTTGAATCCCTGCAAACCTAACAAATGGCCATTTACCATGATATTGCAGTATTGGCGCCCCGTTTGCGACTCTTTCAGCAGTGATTTCCTGTTGACACTCATAATCACATTCTTGAGGACAATCCCAGAACATTAATTTTCGCAAAAAGGGAACATGGAATGAACTATGTGGTCCGCAATTGGCATTTTCACATATAGAAGTACAGGTCTTGAACCGCGGGTCCTGATCTCCAGATGAACCCAGAACACCCATAGGCAATAGTAGCAGCACAAATAGAAACGACAGTGATTTCATTTGGGGCTTAATATATTATAATATGTGTCAATATTTCAATTGCTTTTGTTGTTGAAGCTTAAGTTAAGTTTTAGTGCTGGTCCACCGTAAATGTAAGCTAAATAGCCATCGTACGGCTTGGTTAGTTTACCATGGAAATTCGGTAAACAGCACGCAGGCAAACTAATTTAAGAACATCTCATCGGAGGACGGGAAAAAAAATTCAGGAACATAGATCATCGTTTCCTGCCTGCAAATCAACAGAAAATTCTATAAAAAAAGGGGCAAAACAGACGAACCATGTTTAAATTTGGATTCACAGATAATGAAAGTCCTGGTGCTGATGACACAGGTTCGCCTGAGCACTCGCCTGAGCACTCTTCAGGACCTTCTAATTCCGTACATACCAGTCCAGAGTTCCAGCCAAAATCCTGGAAACTGTCTGATTTGATTCAAGAGCCGTTGAGAATCTCATATGAGTTTATACAGGTCGGTGATCATACGATACCGAAACGTGACCTGTATGATGTCAAGTATCAGCTCATGAGGAAGTCCAATCTATCTGCTACTGAAGAAATCCTACTAGTCAACAACGAAGATATCCATAAAGCGACTTATGAAGGAGGAATCAAGATCTGGGAATGTACTGCCGACCTTATGAACTATGTAGCATCCCATGAGAAGCAACTACAGATAAGCCAAGGCAATGTACTGGAAATGGGTTGCGGCGCTGCATTGCCATCATGTTATGCTTTCCAATGTATGTTAAAAGAACAGCAGCAGCCCCCTACTCAGAGAAAACTGGTTCTGAGTGATTATAATATGACTGTACTACAATTGGTGACTGCCTCAAATATCCTGTTGTCCTGGTTGTTAGTCTCAAAGCCCACAGTCGCTTTATACGGACAGGAACTCGATATCACTGCAGAATTGTTGGAGGAATTTGAAACGGATATGACTAAGCGTAATATCGATGTGACCTTTGTATCTGGAGCATGGGGCCCTGAGTTTTTGGCAGCCTGTGGTGGCAAGATGTTCGACTTGGTTCTGGCATCTGAGACTGTATATTCACCGGAGGTTGTTCCGGTGTTCACAGACACGTTACTACAATGTCTGACAAATGGTGGCAGCGATGTATCCAAAGGAACAGCACTTGTAGCTGCCAAAAAGATTTATTTTGGTGTTGGTGGAGGCATTCCTGAGTTTACATATCAACTGGACAAGAGATCAGTTCCATGGGAGATGGTAAGCGAAGTCAATGAAGGCATTGGTCGAGCTATAATAAAGATATGAACGCTGGTGATATTAACAGTAAGTTGTTCAATTGAATTGAATTGTGTTCAACTTGTTTACTTGCTTGTACCATTTCTCTCGCTCTCTCTGTACATTAAACTAGACTCGACTAGACTACACTCAGTATATCCTAATATATCATAACTATCATAAATATTTTGTTTCTGTATGCATTCTAAGACTTATCTACCTTGTTTCTCGAAGAACTCTTCCTGCTGGTTGTGGAATCCGCGATTTGGCCCGCTGAGGAATATTCGACGGCTTTGACTGAGATTGAGCAGTGGTAGTTGACTTATTAGCCAGTGTAGCGACCCGAGGGAGTTTTGCAGCTCGTGCAGGAGTTTTTGCAGGTGTCCTTATGTTTGTTTTCTTACCTACTACACGGTTTGAAGATGGCGTTTTCGCAGTAGCCGTAGGTACAGGAATAAACGACATGTCGTCATTAGTCATATATGTAAAGTCCGGGTCTACTATATTCGGAACGTATGACGTAGTTGATGTGCTGATGAATCTGGATCCGGAGCTTGAACTAGGTTTACTACTGACAATATCAGTTTGATTTACATTCAGCTGATTGAGATCATACTCTAGCATAGAAGCAGTAGGTGCTTCAGGGAAGTCGACACACCATGCGTTCATCTTCATGCCATGCAAAAAAGCAGCAAAATTCTCGTTGAATGCGGTTAGAGAATTGTGTATATGTAACATATGTTGCATGTTCATTTCCAGGGTTGCTAAGCCATCGCTTAGTTCTTCAAACACAACGGCAGGAAGTACGGTTTCCAACGGTGTAACATCATCTTCAATATTCTCCTGATGAGGGGTAGAACGAAGAGACGAGTTTGATGCAACTGAATTGGGTCTCCTATGTGGTGTTGACGGTAATGATGTGGGTATTTTGTCCATTGGTTGATTGGTTTTGGTGTGTTGATATAATGTTCGCGTAGATGTGTCGGTTGGGTGGTGTGTGGAGAGAAGAAAAGTCCGGAAAAACTTGAAAACCCCGGAAAAACTCTTGAATCCTCAGGGGTCAGTTTGTCAACAAGAACCGGAAAATTGTTAGTCAAGAGATGGATACTTCTAATTGGCAATACTATATCAACTTATCTAGCAGTATTGATACTTCATCAAAGATCAATATAGCTGATGAAATGATGGTTCTGGAGTTTCATCGGCACCCTCCCGAAACAGATATTAATGCTCCGAGAACATTGAAAGAGGGCGACGAACAGAACAGCAAACAACTCAATTAAAGCCACTATTATAATATATCACATGTAGAATGAGACATTGTCTACGAATCTCAAACTTTACTTCTTTCTTTCATAGATTTCAGGTCTTGTTGATGAATTGATATCATACCTCAATTTCCCTTGTGCCAGACGGTTTGTTGAGCAAGTAGAAAGTGGAGATGCCGAAAGCACACCACCACAATTCTAGGATGCGCTGCTGCACACAATGTTTCTCCTTTCTCATCATCACATTGCAATTGCAAATTTCATTACATTAAAACCAAACACTCACAATGGTAAGAATCAATCCAATTCAACTCAAAGAATTATTTATGTATTAACACAATTAGGCTAGAACTTTTTTCGTTGGCGGTAACTTCAAAATGAACGGATCTCTTGAATCCATCAAGAAGATTGTCGAAGGTCTTAACAATGCCGACCTTCACAAGACTACCGAGGTCGTTATTTCTCCTCCTTACCCTTATCTTTTGTGGGCAAAGGAACACCTCAAGGCACCTACTGTTGAGGTAGCTGCTCAGAACACTTTTGACAAGGGTAATGGTGCTTTCACTGGTGAAGTGTCTGTTGAACAAATCAAGGACGTCGGTGCTACCTGGGTAATCACCGGTCACTCTGAACGACGAACCATCATCAAGGAAGATGATGAATTCATTGCTTCCAAATCCAAGTACGCTCTCGACAATGGCCTTAAGGTTATTTATTGTATCGGTGAGACGTTGGACCAGAAGAAAGCTGATCAGACTATTGCTGTTGTCCAGAAGCAACTTGATGCTGCTTTTGCTAAGTTCGACAAGAAGGACTGGGCAAATGTTGTCATTGCCTATGAGCCCGTTTGGGCTATTGGTACTGGTTTAGCTGCCACTCCTGACGATGCAGAGGCCGTTCATGCCGAGATCAGAAAGTATATTGCTGAGAAGGTTGGATCTGATGTCGCTGAGGCTGTCAGAATTTTATACGGTGGTTCGGTCAATGGTAAGAATGCTACAACTTTCACTGACAAGGAGGACATTGATGGTTTCTTGGTTGGTGGTGCTTCTTTGAAGCCTGAGTTCATCAACATTGTCAATGCCAAATAAGTGCTGCTGCTGCTGCTGCTGCTGCTGCCACTTTACAATATTTCTTTTGAATTAAATATATAAATATAAATTACAAAGCCAAAACCAAATAATAATCATGAGAATGAGGCTGTTTGGGCTTGACGGATCAACTTTTTTTGAGCACTGAGTCGCCAGTCATTAGGATCAGTAGAGTACCGATTATGCAGCGGTTGGATAGTGATATTCTTCTGCCGTTGACTGAGTTCTCCATCTTTACCTGCGACCTTGAAGAAATGTGGTGCTGCTTCTACCAACCATTTCGGATCGATAATCGTGACGCAATGCATATACTCTTTGCTGGTTAACAGCAACGTATGATAAATGACATATTCTGCTGGCTTAAAGAACAATGACGAAGATGGGTGCATGAAAATAGGTGTCGCTTCCACCAAAGTTTTATAGCCATCCTGTGGATCTTTCCTGGCAGAGTTACGGAAATATCCAGAGCATAATACTTTCCTTACAACATCCGTATTCATTCCACATGACTTTAAGCTACTCTTATAACGCTGTTGAATGATGGATACCAATTGTTTCCGGACTTCACTTGCTCTTTTCAAACTTCGTTCTTGAATAAAGTTATCTGAGCACCATCTTTTAGAATATCCAGATCTCACCCACCCATTATAGACATTCATCAACGTCAAGTGGTCTCCTGTAGGATCGTTGAATTTTGCCTTCTTCTGATCGGCCTGATCCTTTTTCTCCCTTGGACGATAGAAAATTGATTGCACAGAGAGCATTGCAATAACAGTCAGTATTTCTTCGGTACACTGTGAATCCACTGAAGAAATCAAAACCTTGGCCATAGCAGGCTCCATAGGGAAATCAGCCATTTTACGGCCCAGTTGTGTCAAAAGTCCTTCATCGTCTAAAGCAGACAGTTGATAAAGCTCCTCCAACGCAGTGAGCATAGTATTAGTAGGAGGAGGGTCCATAAAGTCAAAATGCAACAGGTCATTGATACCCATGGCTTTGAGCATGAGAATAGTATGCGAAAGGTTCTGTCGTTGGATCTCAGGCACTGTATTAGGCAACATTTCGTTTTCATATGCTGATTGTGTGTAAAGTCGGAAACATTTACCAGGGCCAGTACGACCTGCACGACCAGCACGCTGGTTGGCTTGAGCTTGCGAAATCGGAGAAATAATCAAAGAGTCCATACCCAGCTTAGAGTCATAGGCACTAATCTTGACAAAACCAGGGTCTATTACATAATAGATACCGTCAATGGTCAAGGAGGTTTCAGCAATATTCGTGGCCAAAATTACTTTTCGAGAATTAGGCGGTGCAGGATCGAAAATTCGACTCTGCATTTCACTTGGAAGAGCGGAATAAACTGGTAGCACAAGCAGATCTGCAACTTCGTCGGCACCCAGTGTGGATTTCAAAGTTTTCATTCTTTCCTCCAAGACTTCACAGCTGGTATCAATTTCTTCTTGACCCGTTAAAAACACCAAGATATCCCCACCGGGTTCGGAAAGATGAATTTCGATAACTGTCTTGAGAGCAGCATCCAGATAGTCTATTTCAGGCTCCTTGACATATTCAATGTCTACAGGGAAGGTTCTGCCTGGTATATAAAGGATAGGACAATCCCAAAAGTACTTCGAAAATTTGTCCGCATCCAAAGTGGCTGATGTGATAATGAGTTTGAGGTCGGGACGCCTTTTAGCAGTTTTCTTCAGCAGTGCAAATAAGACATCTGTAGCAATAGTACGTTCGTGAGCTTCATCAAGCATCAGAACTGAGTATTGAGACATGTCCGGGTCGATCAAAGCTTCTCTTTGTAACATACCATCAGTCATGTACTTGATCTTAGTACGAGACGAAGTGTAATCTTCGAAACGAATCATATAACCCACCTCATCTCCTACCCTGCTACCGGCCTCTTCTGCGACTCGTTTAGCAACAGATACAGCAGCTACACGTCGAGGCTGAGTACAGCCAATCTTGTGCCCATGTCCAGCAAAACCTTCCTCGTATAAATATTGAGTGATTTGTGTGGTTTTACCAGATCCTGTGTCTCCAACAACAATAAGAATCTGATTGTCCCTGACAGCTTGAAGCAACTGTTCCCTGAGTTGATATACTGGTAAACTCTTTCTTTGGAGTTCAATTGGCATATCAGATCTTTTACCAAATGTTTTCTGTTCGCCTTTTGTCCATGATATAGGATTACTCTTGACAACACTCGAAAGCATTTCATTAGTACTGTCGGCAGCATCTTCGCTGAATGATGCAAGCGGATCTTGTGCAAGCTCTTTGTTGATTTTAGAATCGACCCGTTCTTTGTTAGCTTTCTCTTTGGCCTGCTGCTGGCGAAGTTCTCGTCGATCATGGGCAAGTGTAGCTCCATTCATAGCTGCCCTGTTCAGGGAACCATCAGGTGCTTTCACCACTCGAATAGGACTAAGCTCCAGACTTTGTTTCGTCTGTCCAGCCAAAAAAGGTGGTTCTTCATCTTTGAGTTCGATGTCAATTTCTTCTTCCATTTCAAATTGATTTCCATTTTCTTCATCACCGTCACTACCATCCAAAGTAGTACCATGCAGGTCTGCTTGCAATTCTGGGTAATCTGAAGCAGATATAGCACCTGATGCAATCAATTGACGCAATTCCCATCTCTCAGGCGAAGTTAAACGTTTTTTGGGTTTCTTAGTAACAACGGGCTCACCTCGATGTAGTTCATGAGAATTACTTCCAGTTGCTGGCTTGTCATCATCAACAGCTTTTATAGACAGACCAATTTTGCCATTATCTATTTTGACGATCTTCACTGTGACAAGATCACCACGGTGAACAATTTCACTAGGATGTTCCACTCTGTAAGATGCAAGTTCTGAAATATGTATTAAGCCACTTGGAGGGCCACCACGACGTCCTCCATATCTATCTCCATGATTGAAACCTTCTAGATTTGCGAATGCACCGAAATTCGTGATATTTGAAATTCTTGCTTGACAAATATCTCCTACTGCTGGCTCTCTTAGATTCTCAGCTGGCTGCTTTGGATCCTCACCAGACTTTGATTTCCACGGTGGCGACCTACCACGATATCCGGCCTCAGAATATATCGGCGACTTGGATCTAGATCGTTTGTCGGTATGTGAGTTTCCACGGCCTCGACGGCTCTCTGTTGTTGGTTGATCGCTGAACATTTTGTCCATTTCACGGTCTAGTAGATCACTCTCAGACCCCTTAGTGTGTTCTTTCTTTATTAGGCTCCCATAGTCTTTGCTATCCAAAGAAAATGTGTCCTTTATAGCCAATCCTTTAAGACCTGCTGTATTGGATGGTCTGATAACAGAGGCAGATGAAAGCTTCTTCTGAGCTTCAACTGCGGCCTTCTTTTTTAAGCTCTTATATTTAGGATGCAACTGGAATATTAAATCGTTGACTTTCACCACTAAATCGTCAGGTAGGTCAGCGCCTTCAGTTTGCAAAATATTTTTGAACTTGTCCAATACTTGATCTGGGTCATCAGCACCCACTTGATCCACAGCTCTCTCATGTAAACTAAGTATAAACTCAGTCAGAGTCTTATCCTCCACTCCAATATGATTACTAAGCTCTCGAGTAAGCCGCGATACTAAAGATAACAGCTCTAGCTTTTGTAGAGAGTTCATCTTGATCGTACAACCCACTGTCTATAGATATAGTGTGTGTGTGAAGTTGGGAATATTTTGGAGAGCATAATTGAAGAACATCGAGTAATAGGAAAGACGTTTACTAAGCTTACTATCATAAATGCACACAAAATCTACATCTACATACTTTCTATCATCAGGGAAATGATATCATATTGTATAACAGAATTTACAGAAATCTACTTACATTAAAGGTCATCAGAAACTTGAATTCCATTCTTGTCGACAATTTTAATCTAAAATGTTAGTTAGCCACACAAAAAACCCAACCAATTGCTGTCATATACATACCTGAACACCTTTGAAATCCATAGGTAACCGCCGTCGCAACTCTTCTATGCAAGTTTTCATCAAATCGAGACCTTCTTCAACAGACATGCCATGCTTGAAATGTCTATCCAATAGAGACAGAACATAATATTGCGCATACCCATGAGCGGCAAAAGGTAATTCTACATTGGCTGCAAGATAATCTATCCAATTGAGAACGGGTCTATTCTCTTTAGTGTCGTAACTTCCAATAAGAACATTGACCTGATAGGGTTTTCTAGATCTTAAAGAAGTGGCTAGTTCGTTTCTAGTCAAACTAGCTACAGCATTAGGAGACATTTCAAATCCATTTCTAACCTCGTATAGCTGAACATTGGCTTGAATATATTCCGCAAACTGTACTGTATCACCGGCTTCTCCACTATACGCCACCACTGAGTGTTTTGTCAAGTTCCTAGTCTTATCATCAGTGGCTTTAAGAACAGAGACGCCTCGAACAGCGGCTTTGGATGTTGCCAAAAGAACAGCATCCTTCGTTTTGATTCCCACAAGAATATCCATGGTTTTTTAAATAGTTATTTGTTAAACAAGATGCTGAAGGATGTTGATGTGTTAGGTTTTTAAGCACTGTGCTCTCTCGCTGTACTTTTGTGTTCACCTGGGATTTGGGAGGCACGGCAGAACATGACAGGAGGGTAACTTTAAATATATTATTGCCTCGCGAACGCTACGCGACTTTTCAGATCTGATTTTTATTCCATCATCATCATCATCATCATCATCATATATACCAACCAACATGCCTGACGTTGATACTGTGGATAACAGAATAATTAAAGATACTCCAGTCGATGATTTAGAAGTATTCAGAGAGTACTATCAACGGTTTTTCCCTTTCAGATTGCTATTTCAATGGCTTAACCATTCACCGGTACCTGGCAATGATTTTGCCAATAGAGAATTCGCATACACATTAGAAGATGATATTTATTCGCGATACCAAGCGTTTCCAACTGCAGAGGAGTTTAAGAGGGATGTGGTACGAAAGGCGCCTAAACGGTTTGAAATTGGAGCAGTTTATAAAGTCAATCCTAGAGACCGTAAAACAGTACGAAAGGATCTTGTAAAGCCTGTTTCTAAAGAATTAGTGCTCGATATTGATCTTACTGATTATGATGATGTGCGAACATGCTGTGATGCAACCAATATCTGCCAGAAATGCTGGCAATTCATTACTGTGGCAATTAAAGTCCTGGATAGAGCATTACGACAGGATTTCGGTTTCAAACATATACTATGGGTTTATTCAGGAAGACGAGGTGCTCATGCTTGGGTTTGTGATAAACGTGCAAGAATGTTGAACGATCATCAGAGATCAGCCTTGATCTCATATCTACAGGTTATAGGACGAGGTTCACGTGGAAAAACCGTGGATTTGAGACGTCCTTTACATCCTCATCTTCAACAAAGTCTCGACATTCTTAAAACCGATTTTGTGAAGATGATATTATATACTCAAAACCCATGGCAAGAAATCGATCGTGCAGAACTGCTTATCAAAGCACTTCCTGATGAAAAACTGGGAAAAGCGCTAAGAAGTGAATGGCAACAGTCATCTAAAGACAGTTATTCAAAATGGAAAGATATAGATCAGCTGGCTGCAAAAATCGGTTCCAGTTCTTTGGATACGACTAAATTGAGAGATGCTAAGCAAGATATCATCTTTGAATATACATATCCACGACTTGATGTCAATGTATCGAAACTCATGGGACATCTACTAAAATCCCCTTTCTGTGTTCATCCTAAGACTGGCCGAGTTTGTGTACCAATTGATATGGCTAGTTTTGAAACATTCAACCCTTTCACGGTGCCTACAGTTTCATCGTTGATTGATGAACTAAATGCATATCAGATGGATAATGATGCTACTGAAAGTGTTCGTCTGGAAGCTTATGAAAAAACGGCTTTAGGACCATATGTTGATACTTTTCAGAGATTCATATCAACGTTGTTGAAGGATGAACAGGATGCTGAGAAGAGACAACGAGAAGATACCTTGGATTTCTGAACTCTATTTTATTGAATAAATTATATATATATCGTGACTGAATATACAAGTCACATGATGCAACATGTACATAGATCATGGCCCTCTTCCTTAGACGATACTGGCTCAAGTTTTAGCTCCTGCTCACCAGCATCCTTATGCCACCATAATAGTACACCCTTCTCTTCATCTAGTTTCCATGTTCCAGTTGATATATAAACATTGATATCATCGACAGAAGGATAATGTAAAGTAGGGATAAATATCTCTGTTGGAGAATTCTTCGAATCGCTGCCATTAGAATCTACTCTAAGAGAAAACGTTTGATTTTTCATATCAAAACCGTATTCCAAAATTCGGCCATTGGTTAGAATAGGATATGGTCTGCAAAGAGCTTGTACTGCTCTCACGTTTTTGAGAGGTCCATTAGTGATGCTACTAGCAGAACTACCTGAAGACCGGATTTTAGAGAGTAATGAGGATTTGTCAGTAGCAACGGATAAACTATCGCTATCAACAGAGTCAATTGGATTGAGCTTCCTGGATTCAGATCTCTTTGAAGAGCTCGGTGGGTCATATAGAGGATCAGCACTTGAGATACCAAAGTCTTCACCATTCCAGTAGTCACCGTATATATGAGAATTGGCATAGGAATAACACCACCATGTGTAGTTGAATTGACTTTGCTCTAGACCAAAGGAAATCGCATCTGTAGCCTTTTCCTGAGAAGTATAATCACCTGTTTTATAATAAGAGGCACTGTTATTCATATTGAATGGAATACCAGTTTCAGACATCAAACAAGGTATCTGCTCACCAAGATACTCGGCACCCTCTTTACGGATGTGGTTCAACTGGCCAGCAATACACTTTCGGATACTGGGCTCACCAAACCGCAGAGCCAAAAGAGGATGCTTGTATTTACCTCTTAGGTAGCCTAAACAATCTATGTTGAATACCGTATTCCATTTCTTAAGCATCATTGTCAGACCATCATAGAAATGTGGAGCATAAATAACACGATCATCAAGCATATCAGTACCTTTAATTTCAGGGGGAATAGCCAAGGTAGGCGGTTGACACATTATAAAGACATTGGGGCCTAATAGTTTTCTCATGTAGCTGAAAAATGATCCCCAGTATGGCTTGTAAAAGTGATTGACAGCATATACTTCTTCCTTGTAACTTTCCTCAGTAGACATGAAATAATTTGGTAAAAAACAAGTCTGATTTTTTGGGTTCCAAACTCCATGCTGTGCCCATAGGCATTGAGATACTACCCATTGTGGATCTCGTTTGAAGCCATATTTAGCATCAACCTGTGCTGCCAATTCAGGTAAAAGCCAAACGGATTCTCCTTTAGGATCCACAAGTTTCTTGCCCTTTTTGCTAGGACCAAAAGTACCAAACTCATAATAGTCCACTTCACAAGCAATACCACTAGAAAGCTTCATACTTTCAAAAGCAGTAGGCGCGGTACCTAACTTAAGGTTCTGACTCTCAGGTAAGATGGTAATGTCTTCTTGACCGATAAGGCCCATTGAAGGTTCATTTATGTTTTCTACAGCAAAAATACAAGTCTCAAACAAATCTGTTTCCTTGAGTATGCGTTTGTAGAAGTATCCCATAGCTTCTAACATATGGTTTTGCAGATATTGTTGGATGTTTTCGCCATTAATAACAGCTTTAGGTAGGTACTTTTCGCCAGCGAAAAAGGCAGTAAACATGATTTGTGGGATACTACGCCAATAGTTTGTAGCCCAGATCATGACTGGATAATCCAATGGTTCTGGAAGCCAGCAGTTTTGGACCAATGCTGCCTCAGTATCTTTGAACTTCTTAGGGTCAAGGCCTACCGCATAATAAGTCCACATAGGAGCACCCGAGCCACCTGAAAACCGGCCCCAAATGTCTTGATGAGGGTCCATAAATACATAGAAACCGAATTTCTTTAGTATAAGCAACACTTGTATAGTATAATCGATAAACTTATCGTCATACTTGCCAGGACCAGAATGTTCCAAAGATTCCCAGGTATATATATATCTGATCGTATTGAAGCCCAAAGATTTGATACGCTCAAAATGTTCAGTAGCCTCATTTAAAGGGAAGGGCCTGCCTATAAATGAGACGTTGTCACCATCCCAGAAAGATTCATCTTGTTTCGTGAAAGTGGTGAGATGAGGAATAGCAGGCAGTTTACAGCTAGCATCCATATTGATACCTCTCAAGGTAATGGTCCTATTCGATGAGGGCTCGACGAAATTACCCTTGTAGTCAATTGATAATAGCATACGGCTCATTTTCGATGTTTTGGTAGTCGTATAGATTGCTTTGTTGCTGTTGTTAATGTGTGGTAATAAAGAGAGGGGGCACGATTGCGGCCGAAACCGAAAACACTGTGCGTAAAAGTACAGCCGAGTTCTCAAGTAAAATGAGTTCTCAATAAGATAAGCAGTTAGAGAAAGACAACAACAACGAATAATTAATAGATAATATTTGAATATAAAAGATGAGAAATTATCTAATAGTAAATATCAAATAATATCTGCTTATATTACACCGTATCTTGTTATTTCTCAGAGATTTCAGATGCTCCTGAAACTCCGGGCTCGGACTTAACTTCGGACTTATACCCGGAGATCTAGAGACAGAATAGCAAGAACTGAAATCACAAAGAAATCGTTAGATATTCATGAAATTAATGGTTTCATATGAAAAGATATATATAGTGGATAATTATGTAATCTATAGTATGCTATGGCTATGGCTGTGATTGTGATTGTGATTGTGATTCTGTTACTAATGCTACTGCTATACTAATAGTCCATAGTATTCAGTATCCGGGTATCTCCTAGCTAATCCTGGCCATTGTACTATAAAACGATGACATATTTTTCTCAAAAGTTTACCTGACAATGATAATGATTGTACACGTGCCAAAGATTCGATATATATGACCCTAGCATGTGTTATGCCGAAAAAGTTCAATATGAATGCTGATAGACATATAACTACACATGTACCAGGGCCATTACATATTATGACCGAGGGATGACTTTGCCAAACTTGTAGAAAACTCTTTTGAAACGAAAATAAACTGGTGAATATGCTGGAAATGTAATTTTGACCCACATATCTTGCTCTTGGAGTTTCTAGCAAAGTATAGCTAGAAGGCTCAGATTTGGATGATTCCTCGTAATTAGCAGCCTTTTCAGCAGACAATGCATCACCTGTGGTATATACCCAATACCTCCTGGAATAATATTCAAGTTGGACATCTTTTAAGAGTCGAAACATTTCTCCTGTATGACCACCAGATCCAAGGACAATCATCAGGCTGGGCAAACCAGAACCAGAGCTTCTTCTTCTAGGTTTTGGGTTCATGATGATCTGATATCTTTTGAATATCAGAGATGCCAACGCTAAAAAACTGATGGCAGAAATCCGTATTATATCCAGACCTGTCCAAGACATTGTGGCTGTGGTTCAACTGAAATTTCAAGAATCTGAATTTTGAATTTGCCCTTGAAATTTCAAATTTCACTTTCTTTAAAAATGGAAAACTGAAAACGGAAAAACCATTTCTTCCCTCCACATCTTCACTTCTTCTCCACATCTTCTTGTTGTTGGGCATTAGGGCAACCAGGAACGCAACTTAGCGCAACGCAAACATAGCCAGCCAGTATAGAAAGCAAATTCTTTTATTTCCATATCAATTGTGTGATAGTTCTAGAAACCTATTATTGGGTGTTTGCGAATTTAAAATTGTCTGCTGAGCTGACTAATCTTCAAAAAAATGGACATTTCTGCCATGATGAACTCTGGCTTCCCAGAGAGTCAAGGCAAACCTAGTGAAAATATTGATAACAAGTCACCTATACCGTTGTTAGTGTCACCATTGGCTGGTATTGGCCCCGCTGATGATGTTGTCAGCAGCTCATCGCAAGAACCGATGAGAGCCGCACCTTCTTCTACTATGCCTCGGCCGCCGCCGTTGCCCAGCACCAATTCATTTAGAACGGCATCTGGCCCCCCCACGCTGCCTCCTATAAGCGCATTGTCTGATAGTTCGTTACCATCTATATCCTCGTTTTCACGACCTATTGTAAGAGATAGTGTAACTGACAATGTAGGTGGGGGTGGTGTGCCTGCTGCTGCGGCTTCAGCCTCAGCTTCAGCTGACTCAAGTACATTGGTAGGTGACCCGCCAAGTAGAGGTACTACAGAATCTCGAGAAATCCAATCTACACCATCTATTGACAATAACAACACAATTGTCAGCGATAATCTCTTATCAGCATCTACAAATTCTTCCGTTAACATTACTACTACTAAAGGTATAAGCGACTACAGTGTAAATAACATGACCAGTACTCTGATCAATACAGCAAACGCATTGCCTGATCTTGCAGAGGATGCCGTGGCCCGATTGAAAAAATCCTCTGAAGAATCCACTGATCTTGTACAAGGAACTGACTACGCTTCTAACAAGAAATTGCATCACCACCATCATCATCATCATCACCACCATCATCATCATAACCATTTGAGGTCTAAAATATCTTCTACTTTGGATGTGATAGCTCCTACCCTCCACAATCTAGAGATTAAGGTGGATAACAGTCAAGTGATAGATACAGTCAAAGATTGGCCTCGTAATAACTTAGGATCAATCGTTTACAGTTATACTTTCCATGACAGGACATTATTTCCGAGACTAGAAGGCAAGGAAAACTCATTGTTTACAGTAAGAATACCTAATCGCTTATTGACCAAGGAGAACTATGCTGTTGTGAAAAGAAAGCTCTGGGGTACTGATATTTATACTGATGATAGTGATGTAGTTGCTGCATTATATCACACAGGTTATCTTAAAGGTCTTCATGCAGATCTTCCTTCTCCGAAGAAACAAAAGACAGGCGACGACAGTTCGTTAACAGCCGCATCAACAACAGTTGCAACTAAGACCGAAGAAAGAGACTGCATTGTGACGCTGATAATTTTGCCAAAACTCACTGCGTATAGAGGCTCATACCGAAACGGGCTTAATTCCCGCACCTGGAAGACTCAGCACGATGGTGTGAGCTTTATGATCGACAAAGTTGAGTTTATAGCACGGGGAGATGCTGAGAATGTGCCTTCATTGAAAAAAGAACGTCTAGACGAGTGGAATGATGTCCGAAAATGGACTGTACAGACATACCCTGACTTTCATCTTGATAAGAAGTTGGTTAATGAGATACTAAAGAAGGTGGAAACCAAGACCACGAAAACGGCTGAGACTGAGCCTGTACAACAGCCAATATAGTATATATGAAAAGAGTTGGTGTCATGTGTTTGGGAAACATTCTTTTTGGAGACAGTGACCTTCGTACTTGTTAAATGTGGGCCTTGTCTTGCCTTGTACTATATATAGAATAATTAACGACATATCAATTATGATTGGACAAAAAGCTAAGATATGTTAACAAAATGAAATATGCATTTCAAACAATCCCTTGTCTCTTTTACTGCTGTATTGTGGTGTTCACCCTAAAAAAAATTAACCTTTGAACTCTAACGGTTGGCCGGTTTTGTCAGCCATATACTCTGGAGATGCATTGAAGGTTATCGTTTCGCTTTAGCACATCATCTACTTATCGGCTCAGCTCACTAAAAAGACAAATAAGTAAGCTTTTTTTTTCAAGAAAAAAGAAAAGACCTGGGCAGCAACAGACCGGTTAAGTTAAGAGCTAAAAACCAATCATATACTTGTCCTTTTTTTGGTTTGAACTAGTTTTCTTTCTCGTATATTATATAGCGCATCTCTGCCAGGGCCGTTTGGTCAGCAACTACAACCACAGTCGTAATGCTACCCCCGGAAGCTGCTTCAGGAGCAAGTAGTATAGTATTCGAACCGTATACCATTAAAAACAGTAGAATATCAGCAAGAAAGCTGCTAAGATACAGCGTTTGCAAATTGAGAATTCTCAGCAGGAAACTTCGGTTAAACCCTGAGCTTAGTGCTTCTCATTGCAGTCTTGCTGCCGCACAATCCTCTTCACAACTCTCCACCGCAATGTCGACTTTATTTGAGCCTTTAAATATTTCTACGACATCTCACGAGAATAATCCCGCACAATGCATCACAGCAAATGGCAAAGCTTTTCAAACCTGTCAGAACCACAGAAATATTGCGGATTTCGTCCAACCCTTGGTCATCCCCTTGCATTGTGACGATTTGGATTGCTGGCCATCGGGCCAAAAGCGCACGGCTATGCATTGTCACCATAAAAATTTCCTTGGATTTTATCAGGAAAAGAAGACCACAGCTACTGCTATCGTGACAGAGATCCCGGCTAAAGCAACCGATTTCGTTACTGACGTCATTTCAAATATGAGCAATAATAGTGGGGGTTCATTGCAGTCCACACCGGAGTTGGTAGAGAGTCGTAGTGGTGATGCTGGAGGCGCATCTACCTTGGATTCTCCAGATACTCAAGAAAGTTTTCAAGAACATGGTGATAAATTGAAAACGACAGCATTGGCTACGTCATCGTTTACAGAAGATGTCTTAGAAGAAGAGTACGAATCCGACGAAGAACGTGTGAATCCTGGCTATCGAGAGTGGAAAAAGCGCAGAAGAGAATGGGTCAAAGGAGGTGAAAATGTTACCCCGAAACCTAGTGTCATTGCAAATATTCCTGAAAGCAGATACCCACAGCTTTATAAAGTGCTTATCGAAGACAAACGAAGGCTCAAAGAACCAATGAACTTGAAAGATGCTATCAAAGTGATTCATGCAGGCTGGGTAGACAACGGTACTTGGCCTACCACATCAATGGGTTAAAAAAGCTACTATAGAAGTCTTATATTTATTCTCATGCATATTGTATTCCGGTTCTTTTTCACTGTGACGTATTTGCTCTACGTAGTGCTAATGTCTCCTCTACAATTCGGAGGTCCCTTTCAATCATCTCAGCCCAATGTTGGACATCGCCAATCTCCTTTAGCTTGTTATCAGCTAACAATGCCATATTCTTGAGCTGATCACCGGCAACTTTACCTGCATCGACAGATTTTTTGAATTGAGTTCTCTGATTTTCTATCAATTGTGCATTCCCTCGAATTTCTTGCATTTTTTTTTGTAATGGCATACTAATTTGATCCGGGGTATCTTTCAGCTGTTTGCTGAACCTCATGATAGCCGCATCTTCACTGTGTTAGAACAGCTTCTTTTATATATGTAATCGATTAATCTAAATTATTTACTTACTAGCCGCTTCTCCTCGGCTCACCTGACCTATACTCGCATCTTTGATCAGCCGGTGTGCTGATGTCTCTTTCATTTATGGATATGGCTAAAGTAGTTTACAAATTCCCACCCCGAAACCATTCTGAGTGACTGTGACATTGCTTAGAAAATAGCATAGCTCCATCATCGCTTTTTTTCCTATAAGCGATGGCGGACTCTGGGAACGGTGATTTGGTGGAGGCTTATACTGAGCGTCTAGTAGTAGATATCTCCAAGGAAAAGACCCATATAAGCTCGATATATGGTCATGGCGACAGGCTCTTGGTTGGTTTGTCAACAGGGAGCCTTCAAGTGTATACCATCGATGATCCTTATTCAAACAATCTAATAGCCTCATTACAATCTGTATATAAAGATATATCCAAGCGATCAATAGAGAAACTTGGTATTATAAGAGATGCCGAGTCTCTTGTTGTGTTGTCGGATGGAGTTATCAGCTTATATGATATGGAGTCATATTGTAAAAAAGAGACGTTATCGAAAACAAAAGGTGCTAGCACATTCGCGATTTACGAAGGTGTACATATAGATTCGGATGTATCAGCTAGTACGAAAGCATCGCGATATTATGTTAGAGAAGAGTTGCAAGAACAACAGGGCAACAGTGCTTCAATGACAGATCCTGCACCTCCTAGTGCTTTTGTTTCGCGATTGGCAATAGCATGTAGAAGGAAACTGATCTACTACGAATGGAGAGATTCCGAGTTTCTGGATTGCAAAGAGATACTACTGAATGACAGGATAGGTTCGATAACATTTACTAAAGACGGAAATAAAGTCATTTGTGGGCTTTCATCTGAATTTGCAATTGTCGACTTAGAAACAGTATCTGTCACTCAAACAATCTCTCCAGATGCCAATGGTTCAACTGAAGGTTCATCATTTACTTCTATGAGTAACTATATTGGAATTGGAGGCCGTCAATCAGATCCATTGTCTTCTGAGTTGTATGAAGATTCATCCATCATTATTCTGGATACAAGATACAAGATTCTAGATGATCAATGGAAACCTCTGAGTTCATCTCTGATATTAAAAGAGGCTCCAAAAGCGGTAGACTATTGCTACCCATATTTTATATGTGTTTTCACCGATCGAGTTGAAATAAGGAATGCTGTTACTATGTCACTCTATCAAACTATAATTTTGGAAAATGTGTGTTTTATAAACAGAGGTAAAGCATTTTATCTTGCTACTAAGACACAAATATTCAAGCTACTATCATTAGGATACCAGGCACAGGTGGATCAACTTACTGAGAAGCATCTATGGGAAGAAGCCGTATCGCTTTTGGCCCAGATAGAGCCGGTACTTATCGACCAGAAACAGGAGTTAATGCGGGAACTCCAAACACAAAGAGCAATTCAGATGTTTTATGAGAAACGTTATGTTGAGTCAATGGACTTGTTTTCCGAGATCTCTGCGTCACCAGATGTCGTAATACGTCTATTTCCGGAACCAATATCGGAGAAGAAAGATGGACCTACTACAATTGAAGAACCTGAACCTGATTCTGGTTCTGTTGTAGCCCCTGAGGATTTGAACAAATCAGTGAGGGCCTTACGATCGTTTTTAGCCGAAACACGACGTAAAATATCTACTCTTGCGGTTTCCAATATTAAAGTAAAGTATCAAGGCTATGAACTATCTGAAGAAATATATGGAAATCTAGATGCTGCTGCAAGTTTGGTGGATACATGTCTATTCAAGTGCTACATGCTAACTAGTCCTGCTTTGGTAGGACCACTGGTTCGTGTACATAATCATTGTGATCCAGCTGTTGTAACGAAACAACTCACTGAAGCTGCAAAGTGGAGTGAGCTCATAGACTTCTACTATGGAAAGTCTATGCATCAGGAATCTCTCTCACTTTTGAAGCAGTTGTCTGACAATGATGACATTGATAATGGTTTCACGGGACCTGAGCCTACAGTACGATATCTACAGAAACTAGATAACAGCCATCTAGACCTCGTCCTGAAGTTTGCTGGATGGCCATTATCTATTGACCAAGATAAATATGGTGAACAGTTGTTTCTGGAGGATAGTCCAGAATCATTGAGCTATGATCGAACTGTGGTTCTCAATTACCTTATGAATGCGCCTGAACTGCAACCACTTGCTGTGAGATATCTCGAGTACGTCATCGATTATATGAATGATACATCACCATTCTTTCACAATAGCCGTATATTGTTGTACCTCAAAGCAGCAGATCGTTACAATGATAGGTTGGTACAGTTCATGAGCCACAACCCTTTCTATTATCGACCAGATCGAGTTCTTCAAGAGTTTCCTTCCAACCCTACAAACCCTCAGTTGATTGAAGCATTAGCGATATTACAGGGACGTCGTGGTGACCACAGGAGTGCACTCACACTCTATGCTCTCAATCTGAATGATGCACAACGAGCACGTAATTACTGTTCAAGGCTTTATGAAGAGGATCCTGACATGGGCTGCTCTGCTCTGCATACGCTGCTCACACTATATATGGAGCATGACCCAGATAAGAATAAAGAAAACATTATAGATTTGTTGTCGTCACAAGGCTCAAGAATGTCACTTTTAGATATCCTTGCAACGCTTCCGTCAAATCTCAAAATCAATGAGATTAAAAACTTTCTTCATTCACACCTTCGTATGATGACAAATGATATCTATAACCAAAAGCTTCACTCTTCTATCTATAAGGTGCATTTGGTTCGTGTTGAAGAAGAACATCAGCAGTTAGGTGGAAGAAACACAGTTATAACTAGTTTCCGGACATGCCAAATCTGCAAAAAAAGACTCGGCTACAGTGTTATTGCCATTTTCCCAGACAATGTTGTTGTACACTATGGCTGCTCCAATGCGTATAATGAGATTCTGGAGAAGCGAAAGAAGATATCCAACGGATACCGAAATAATGATTCATATAGCTCAGGCTCTCATTCATCGGCCGGTTCGGTAAATTCATAATTATAGCATACACTTTTTTTTAATATTTATACGCTGAAATACATAGAATGTATTTTTATTTTGGGTAGAATCTTTTAAGCACTTCGTATGTAATTCAAGACACCAGCACAGTATCTTGAAATACTGTCCAAATGTGCAGATTTTCCAGATTGAACAATCTGCCACTGCCGTAGAGATTCACAAAGCTCCTCGGCAACATCATCTTCCTGTTGAACAGCACTCACAATGACGTCACCATGGATTTTCAAAAGCATATTCGTCCAGGCCTGAATAAATTCGTAGTCTTTTCCACTTGAAAGTCTTAGGGTCATTGCATTGATGAAAGAAATGACTTCTGTATAAGGAGCTGAAGTATTCAATGACCTGATTTCTAAGTCAGTGGCAGCTGGGGAAAGTGTTCGGAAATGATCAATAAATCCTTCGTAATCTTCCTCCCTTAGCAGCCTAGTAAATTTAGACTCTGCTTGGATCTTACCGTTGAATGAAGGAGTGATTCGCTCACGGACCTCAGTATCCAAGGATGAATCAGTTGAGTTGCCATGCTTATCTGCACTACCAAGGAAAAATGGAGCAGCTTTCGATTTCTTAGGTGCTTCCTTTGGTTTATTTCTCATCCTAATGGCCTCCAAGTTCACCAACGTATTGAACTTACTCCTAGGTAGTAAACTCAAAGTAACCAAATCCTGGCTCAACTGATCAACTGTCTGAGAACTTAAATGGCCAGTACCTTCCATTATAGCATCCATATCGAGATCTTCATCGAATGCACCAGAGATAACATTGGAGCTTCCTTGGCCGGAAATGTTGGGCATTTCTATACGTTGAATCTCCTCATCAGTAATTAACCGTAAAGAAACCATTTTACTGAATTGAGCTTTCTGTGTCCACAACTGAATACCGGCCTCTTGGACATGACTGGTAGCAATCCATTCACCATTGGCACTGATCCTCAGACATGTAACAAGTTTATCTACCTTGACAGCATCGACACATCCACCGATAGGCACATCCCATGTTCTTATAGTCCTGTCTAAAGATCCAGAAATAATCCATCGTCCATCAGGTGTGAAGTCAAATGTGGTAATTCTATTAGAATGACCTGCAAACACTCTGCTTACTTTCTTGGTAGTGATATCCAGTACGGTTAGAAGTAAGTTATCTGAAGATACAGCTATGAGACCAGAATTTAGATGTAAACGCATTTCGGTAATAGATGAATCTAAGGAAACTTGTTCAATAAGCTTTCCGGTCTTAAAATCGAAAAACTTCACATAGCCATCCAACGATGACGTTACCAGCAAAGTATTCAGATTATCAACAGCAATACCAGTGATTGCTTTCGAGTGGGCCTTAAGGATCTTTTTTCGGCAGATACCGCTTTGAAGATTGTAAATAGCTATTCCACCATTTGATGAGCCAACAAGAGCGAAATTACCACAGCCAGATATAGCAACGCTTTTAACTATTCCATTATCAGCAGAATGAAGTATATGCTTACCGACAATGCCACGTTTACCACTCCAAGTTCGGGCAAATGTCAAATCCTTATGAGCTGTGACAATATTGTCCCATCGATTTTGCTTGTTAGCCTGGTAAGCCAGAGCAGTGATTTCCGGGAATTTTTCAGACAATGAACTCTTCTTCGCATTATTAGTAGTTCTTTGAGAGAATTGATGAGACTGACTGTCCTTTCGTAGCGAAAAACTCCACAACGATTGGTCCTGAGATGCAGAAAGTATGAAGTGAGCCTCTTCGTCTGTGAATTCCATTGTAGAAGGAGGTAATGCATGTCCGCCTCTTGATCTTAAGTACCGAGGAGGCGCAGTTATAGATGAGTTGTTTGTGATAGCGGGATCGAATACCAATTCATGGAGAAGATTGTCAGCGCCATTAGATAGAACAATAGATTGACCATTCAAGAACTGGACATTTGAGACACCGGTTCGAGAGCCAGAATGCGTACCTCTCACCGTATGAATTCGACGCCTTTGATTTAAATCATAGAACAGAATGTCTCCTGACAAAGTTCCAATGGCTAAATGTGCAATTCCATCAGTACGGAAAGATAAAGATGTGATCTTGACACCAGTATCTAATGAGTATAAGATCTTGTCACTTTTGATATTGTACAGGAATAAAGATCCATTGGCTGTAGCAACAGCTATGATATCCAAAGCAGGAGCAGCTTCTACAGAAGTAATAGCTGAACCGAATTCATCTGATGTGAATAATGTCTTTCCTGATCGAATGTTATACACAACAAGCAGATTTTCTGTGACAACCACTATTTTGTTCAGATATGTGGGGAGATGTACCAATTGTTTGATACTGCCAGAAATACTGGATACTCGGTATGTCACATGCAACTGAGGCTGGTTACTGAGATTTTTCAGATCAACAGTATATACATATACCGTCTGATCCGTTGAGATACACAAGTAAGAACCAAAAAGAAGAATGTTCTTAATATTGCTTTCACCAGGGACTGATACATCGATGTCTATCGTTTGTTCAAGTTTACCACGTTTGAAAATACCCACTGTCTGACTCCATGCTGCAAAGACATGATGAAAATGTGAATACAGGCATGTAATTCTTGAAGGTGCCAACGGACTGGACACAAACAGAAGCTGCAAAGATGATGCATCATATATGTTGAATGCACAATCAACTGCCGTGGTTACCAGAAAGGTTTGGCCCAAGTTAGTGACTGTGAATGGTGTACCATCAGTTACTAATCCTATAGTCTATTCTAGTTAGTAAAGCATCAAGTAAAAACATTATAAGCTATACTTACTCTATAAGGCTGGAAAATTTTAGAAGCACTTTTCCTTTCCAAACGCTTCTCTAATAGCTTTCGCCTTTTATATGTTTCGCTTTCCAAAACAACCATGACAAAGGTGTTTTCTTTCGTCTAAGTTCTTTTGATCTCGAGGAATCCAAAAGGACATAAAAAAAAATTTCGACCGTCCTGTTGAAAAAAAATTGGTGCGGCTGAAGCTCGTTACGTGCGGCGAGTGATAGATACCCTGCTAGATGCAGTCAATTGAGTTTACAAATGAAGGAAAATAATAAAAAAAAAATGTGAAATTACTCATAGTTTTACAGGTTTTTCTGGATATTATAATATTGTACTCTTTATGTGCTGAAGTGCGGATAGAAGAGTCTGGTATCATATGGCTGGGAATCTCACCCTAATATACCGAGAAAGAGCACATGTCCAATGTTCATCGAGCTGATTTGACTCCCGCTTCCCATCTACAAGTTGTATCAATCTAATAGAAACGCCTCTAAAAAGTTGTTTTTTCTAAATGGATAAGAACACTGGACAGCCCAGACAGTCCATTGACTTTGATATGGAGAAGATGTCTGCCATAATCAATAATGAGTTTTTCGAAGAGTCTACTAGTGTAGATATCAAAGCTGTCAAACGAAGCTCATCGTCTGCTTCTAGTCGCGGTAGTATCACTCCAACTTCTACTGGTCAAAAGCCACAGTTGCCGAAGATTGGTACTATTGGTGTATGTGCTATGGATAGTAAAGCCCGTTCCAAGCCTTGTCGACAGATTCTGAACGAGCTGATTGAAAATGGAGAATTCGATACCATTATCTTTGGAGATAAGGTTATCTTGGATGAAGACATCAAGAACTGGCCAACAGCTGATTTTTTGATATGTTTTTTTTCCTCAGGATTCCCGTTGCAAAAGGCTATTGAATATGCAGAACTTCGTAAACCGTTCTTGGTCAATGATCTTCATATGCAGAAGATCTTGTGGGATCGACGATTGGTCCTGATGCTTTTGGACGCTTGTAATGTCAGAACTCCGAAGAGATTTATTATTTCTCGGGATGGCGGACCCAAAGTAGATGAGAAACTAGCCCAAAAACTTCGTAGTCATGGTGTCTCATTGGAGCCTAGGGAAGAGCTACAGTTTACTATGCCGGATGTGGACACTATGAAGTTTGCTAACGGTGACACTTTAGTCAAGCCCTTTGTGGAGAAACCAGTCGATGGTGAAGATCATAATATTTACATTTATTATCATTCTAAAGATGGCGGTGGTGGTAGACGGTTGTTCAGAAAAGTTGGAAACAAATCATCTGAGTATGATACTGAGCTTACTGTGCCTCGGTCAAATGGAAGCTATATCTATGAGCAGTTTATGGACACTGATAACTTTGAAGATGTGAAAGCTTATACTGTAGGTGAGAACTTTTGTCATGCTGAAACTCGTAAATCACCTGTAGTCGATGGTATTGTTCGAAGAAATACCTACGGCAAGGAACTGCGATTTGTTACACAGTTAAGCGATGACGAAATTCGAATGGCTTCCGCAATTACCACTGCTTTTGAACAAAGAATTTGCGGATTTGATCTTCTAAGAGTCCATGGTCAAAGTTATGTCATTGACGTAAATGGCTTTTCTTTTGTCAAGGATAATCAAAACTATTATGACAATTGTTCCCGAATTCTTCGCGAGCTTTTCATTAAAGCAAAGGTAACCAAAGAGCAGACTAAACGTTTAGCTGAATCCAGAGGGTCTCCAGAACCTGTTATAGAAGAAACTCGGAAGCAACAGTGGGTACTCAAAGGTATAGTTTCTGTTATTAGACACGCGGATAGAACACCTAAGCAAAAGTTCAAATACTCTTTCAAGTCGCCGTTGTTTATTGATCTACTTCAAGGACATAAGACTGAAGTTATTATTAGAGACAAGGATCATCTGCGAGAAGTTCTTAGGGCTACTGAGGAAGCTCTGAGAACTGGTGCTGAAGATCAAACTAAGTTGGTGCAACTTAAACGTGCCTTGGAGAAAAAACTTGAACTCCCTGGTACAAAGGTTCAACTCAAGCCAGTTCTTCGTAAATTGAGCGAAAATGGTATGGGCGAGAAGACCAATGAAGAGAGGAACTCTGTTGTAGAGAAGGTACAACTTATCATTAAATGGGGAGGAGAACCAACTCATTCTGCTAGGTATCAAGCACTTGACCTTGGTGAACAGATGCGAAAGGATGTTATGCTATTGAACAAAAATGCCGTGGATCATGTTCGGTTTTACTCTTCATCTGAGAGGAGAGTAATAGCTTCTGCTCAATTATTCGCCAATGCTTTCATGGATGTAGAAGAACTTCCCGAGGGATCTATTCATATCAGAAAAGATCTTTTAGATGATAGTAATGCTGCCAAGGATTTAATGGACAAGGTCAAGAAGAAGCTGAAACCTATGCTTCGTCAGGGCATTGATCCACCTCCTCAGTTCACATGGCCACCTAAATTCCCCGAGCCGTTTGATGTTCTTCGACGAGTTGTCGATCTCATGAAGTATCATAAACGGCTTCTGGACTTCAACTTTGAGAACAAGGATGTGGACAGTTTCCAGCAGAGATGGTGTTGCCAAGAAGATGCAATGCTCTTCAAGGAAAGATGGGATAAACTATTTGCAGAGTTTGTCTCCGTTGATAAGGTGGATCCATCCAAAATATCGGAACTTTATGATACTATGAAATATGACGGTTTGCATAATCGTCAGTTTTTGGTTAATGTATTCAAGCCTGACCTCAGCATTGAAGATCTTTCGCCTCCTAAAGTTGATATACCTAGTTTGAAGGCTAACCAGGGAATGTTCTCAAGCTGGCCATCTCCTTCTGCACCACCTAGTTCCGGTACAGGCACACCAATTTCCAACTTTGACGGCCAGGAATACTTTGCACTTCGAGAACTTTTCCGTTTGAGCAAGATTCTATTTGATTTCATATGTCCACAGGAATATGGAATAGATGATCAAGAGAAGTTGGACATTGGCTTGTTAACCTCTATGCCCCTGTTAAAACGTATCCTGCAAGAATTTGACGAGATGAGAGAAGCTGAAAATGGCTATAGTGCCTTTTATTTTACTAAGGAGTCCCATATTTACACTTTGCTGAACGTTCTTTTCGAATCACAGATTCCTACAAAGGTGACAAGAAACATGCTTCCAGAGTTGGACTATCTCACGCAGATCCAGTTTGAACTATATCAAAGTGAAGATTCTGAATCTGGAGACAAGAAGTTCTCGATCAGAATCAGTATCTCTCCAGGTTGTAACAGCCAGTCTCCCCTCGATGTCCAGCTGGATTCCAAGCATTGTATCTCTTGTATCCCGCGACAAGCTTTTACTCGACATCTTGACTGGGATAATTTTGTCGGCAAACTTCGTGGAAAGTTCAGCAGAGTTTCTATGCCAGAACAGTTTATTCCTGTGAACATTTCTTCGCACGAGAGTTCAGAAGCACCATCAAAGTAAGTGAATCGTATATATATGATAACTACTCAGATTATCTTCATTTTTTTTTTGTTTGTTTAATGTTAGAATTCATTTAAAATGCAAGTAAACCTGCGGTGTATTACATAAATCCGTAATCAAAGAAGAATCAACTGCTCAAATAAAGCAGATATACTTTCTCCGTTATGGTTTCTACGTATGCACTCCGCGAATATGGGTGACATATCAATCACAGAGAGTTTCGGTGATTTTCCCTTAATTGGATAAGTGTTGGTGACAACAATATGGTCAATGTATTCACAAGCAGTCAGTTTCTCCAAAGAACTGTCGCTGAACACACCATGTGTAGCAATGACATATACACACTTAGCACCACAGTTCTTGACACAATGCTCTGCAGCAGAAATGAAGCTGGTTGGTCTATCAATCATGTCATCTAACAGAATAGCGGTGGTGTCTCTGACGTCACCTACCAAGGCGATCAAACGTTCTTGGTGTTTAGGAATCTCTTCTTCGTCATCTGAGAGGTCAGCATCTACTGTTCCCCCTAAAGCATGTTGGGTATCCCGCGTAGAGTATACAGACTCAGCAAGATTATTTGCGCTTTCTCCTTCAGTGTTATTCGTATCCTCATCTTCGGTCTCGGATGCTTGAGGAGAAATATAGTCATTGTCGACTACATGTCCATCAATCACTCTAGCAATCTGTATACCGTGTGAGAAACCGTTACTATTGACAGATAAACCATCATCTTCGTCGACAGATGACAAAATATCTCCAATTATACCTGCATCATTGCTCTTGTCCTGAGATTCAGCACCATCGTGTGTATCCAAGAACTTGCCAAGATGTGTCTTCTTCATCGGACTGCCATCAGAGCCATTCCCAGGAGCAAAATAGCCACCAGGATTATTCAGACTTGAAATACTGGGACTATTCAACCTTGAAAGGTTTCTATGTGACAGTATTCTTGACATTGGATCATCTTTGGTTCGGCGTCTATCAGTATGAATCATGGCAAAGTTCACTTTGAGAGCATCCGCAAGAGCAGTGACTCGTTTAGTTCCCCCTGGATTCTTGGATACAATTACTGCATCCTTGTAGTTAGGTACATGATGCTTTATCCATCTAGCCAATGTGGGAATAGCAATCAGGTTGTCGACAGGCTTAGTGAAGAAACCCTGCATCTGGGAAGCATGTAGATCCATGGTAATCACATGATCAGCACCAGCCATTATTAACAAATTTGCTATCATTTTAGCAGTAATGGCTCCTCTGTGCTTTTTCATCTTGCTTTGCTTAGAATAAGGGAACATTGGTATAACCGCAGTAATCTTATTCGCTGAGCCCCCTCTACAGCCAGAAATTAAAATTAGCAGCTCCATTATGTGGTCATTAACTGACTCACTTGATGACTGGATGACATATACATCTTCATCTCGTACAGATACGCCGATTTCAATGGAAGTTTCTCCATTAGCGAACTTTCGTAGAGTACAAGGAGCAGGATTCACACCGAGTCTGTCACATATAAGTTGCCCCAATTCTGGGTGACTTGAACCGACAAAAATATGCGACTTTCTCATGCCTAGAGGTAATTTCGAGAGTGAGGTTGGTTGTTGATAACTCCAGTATGGAGAAAGAAGCACTTGGCAATCAGTCGTTTAAAAAAATTGTGGTGAGCCAAGGCGGGAAGACCAATTGAATTTTTCGCTTACGTTATTGTGATCACGTGAAACGGGGTCCACAACCAATTCAATAATAGAAATCTGCATATAAATGTATGGATATGAAGCACGAGTATATATTCGTTTTAATGGAGAATTAAATATATTTGTGGTTGTGAAAATGTAAGTTGATGCTGAAGCTTCTTATTTTTTGCCTTGACAGAGGAGATGAGCATGCACAGCCCATCATGTACAGCTTGCTTGTTATTCACTGCTAATCGGTAAGCTCAACTACAGTGATGATAATTTTCAGTTAGCTATCCAAAATACTTTCAATTTCCTTTTTTGTATTGCCGCGTTATAGTCAGGACCGTCACCATTTTCCTGCTATCTCTCCTGCTGCCTGGGCTTCTTTAACAGTTCACTTCGTAAATTTCTACCTCTGCTAAACGTCAGATCAAGTATATATGAGCGACCAACAGCCAGCAACAACCCAGGAATTAATTTCTGAGTCTACTGATACAGATGGGTTTAGAACATTTTCCACATATAATAAAAGAAAGAGCAGAAAAAAGAATAAGCTAGTTTATCTAGAGAAATCTATCGAAGACTATCAGAGAGAGCTAGACTCATACAAAGATGAGATATTGAGCTCTGATATGTTTAGAGAATGCATTGAAAAGTCTATTATTCTCGACTTTTCTCATACCAGTTATAATCGGATCATATGCTTAGGATTAGGTTCGCCTACTGGTTCTGGACTTCCTGGTATCTCTCATAATGCTCGATATCAACTAGCCTTTGTATTAGCATTATCACAACATAGCCATATTTCTGCTAAAGCTATTCATGCATGGGATCCTCTTTTTGAAGATTCTGATATTCGACTTTTTGATCGTATGGGTATAAATTTCAAGGAGATCAATAGTGAAAGCGATGTTCATGCTGATCAAACTCTATATTATCTACCGCATTGTCCTCCATCTGTCCTCAACTATATCATGCTGAAGTGTGAAAACCAAAAGCACAGTTGCATAATTGGAAACGATATTTATGACTATGAAACTCGATTATATCGGCCAGAAGTGCAGTCACAGCCGCAGCTTGTTAAGGTCATTCAGAACAAAACTTGGAGTGTTGAACCTATCTCAGATAGATATTACCATGGTAAACCATATGACAACACTGTAATAAGTTTAGCTATTCAAAAGCCGGCCAACCAGTAAAGAAACCTAACATTATTGTAGTACTATACATTATCTGTACATATCTATATGGAAACAAAACATCAACCTCATATCACTATAAACTCGAACAAAAAGAAACTACACTCCCTTCAATGAGGTAGTCAAAAGTTCAGCGGGGCACTTATGAGGATTCATAAGATTCCCAGTTATCGATGATATTCTTGATTCTGTCACTCTTGGTCAGTTGGTACACTTCTTCGAAGTACTCCTTGGTAATCTTGAACGGGCTAGCAGTCAAGTTAGGAATATACTTGTCAATAAGACTAGCAGGCTTAATAGCAGACATGGGAATCTTCTTCACCAAGAAATTTTGGAATGGCTTGACACCGCTTCTCAAGTAGGAACTGTGGAAAGGAACACTGATACCCTTCAGTGGGATGCAGGCAAATCCACGTTCAAGATCAATTGGCTGAGGTTTGGCGATACTCTTTGCAGCAACTTCACTTACAATCTCGCTGAGATGTGCCTTGACCTTCTCAACAGGCATGGTCTCAAGCAATTTGTCGATGTTGATGCTTTGCAATTTGATAACATTCAGAACGTTGGTCAATGTATCGAGGCCACGAAGATCACCAGCAGTGACATATTGCTGGTTTTCAACATTGTAATTAACAATCTCCAAAAGCCATCCAGTCTGCTCAGCAATGTGGTCAATGACAAATCTCAATGCAGCATCGTTGAATGTCTTGGAGATCCTAGATGGGTTTACTGCAGCCATACCATAGTTGGATCTACCTTGTGAGTCACGAGGAACGGCAACTTGCATAGTCATACCTCTGTAGAAAACAACATCAATCAGATTCTCAACAGGCATAATTTCAGCCAAGGAGGACAATGCAGAGTATTCGCCTAAAGAATGACCAGCAAACAAACTGTTAACATCGACCAAGCCACGGCTCTTCATATCTTCGAAAGATGCCTTTTCCATCAAGGTCAACGCAGGTTGTGTGAACTGAGTAGCAGAAAGCAATCCAGTAGGAGATTGGAACGTATATGAATCAGTATCCTCGGTAATATCCTTGAATATCTTCTCGACCTTTGTAGTTCCATCTTCTACAATGTACTCAAAAAGCATGGAGATATAGTTATCTCGAATAGCAGCACCTTGAGCACCACCAAAATGAATAGTTAACTCCTTAGGATTATTTCGAACAATGTTAATAATAGAGAAACCATAGTTTTCAAGGAAGTGCTTATCAGCCCTATCCCAAACCTTTCTGGCAACTTCACTAGCATCATACAAATCCATACCCATACCTTGCTCCTGAGAACCTTGACCAGTGAAGACGTAGGCAGTAGTAGGTTGTTCAACTTCAGCTTCACCGATGAGAACAGGCTCCTGGGTTGCTTCGTTGACACTAGTGACCTTAATAATCTTTCGGCCATTGATCATGCCTATGTGTTCAAGTTTTGTAGTAATGTCATCGTTAGGAAGAACCATACCAACAAATGAACAGCTGAAAGCTCGGACTCTTGAGATCTTATTTTCAGCAGCCCATGTCTCGACCAATGATCTAACAGATGCAGAAGTGTACATTCCGTGAGTGATGGTACCCGGTAGACCAGCATAATCAGCAAAGACCTTGGAGACATGAATAGGATTGTAATCACCTGACACAATGGCGTAAGGTTCATTACTTGTAGGAGCACGAGTAACCAAGGGAGAGCCGGCATTAAGAGGAATAGGGTTGTCAAAGTGAACAGGAAGTTCTAATGTGGTACCATTTCTTGTCAAGTAATCGATAACAGGATTACCAAAAGATGTACCAGCAACGTATTCGACGATACCAACTTGAATGACCTCCTTCGTTGGCAATTCCATAAGAACTTCACCGGTAGTCTCGACACTACTGTAAACAGTAGGAGTCTTAAACTTGATGTGCGACTGTAATCGGAAAATAAGAGCTTGTCCAAGAATATCGGTTTTATCATCGGTCAGTTGGAACCATTCCTTCGATTTGATGATTGCGACATCCTTGGGGGTTTTGATCTCCAGCTGCATAGGTGCTTCCTGTACATTCTGGAATGTCGTTTCATAGTCAGTGAAGCTTCCTCGGTATAAGAATGTTGATGTAATCTCCATAATTGGTTCACCAGTGTTTTTGTTGGTTAAAACGCCAGATACTTCTACAACCTTTCCAGATGGCTGAATCAGGACAGAATTCAGCTTGGCAGTGGTAGAGGCGACATCTCCTGTCTTAAGAGGGGAAGCACCAGGGTGCATCTTGAATCCGTTGGACAAGTGAACTAGTCGCAGAAGGTCACCATCAATGATCTTAGGGAAAATAGACTTGATAATAGCCTTCCATCCAGTAACAATAGCAAAGTCCATAGGAGCATAAGTTGTTTTACCAGTTCTAGCAACAAAGGCCTCACCAGTGTTACCTACTGTATGAACAAAGTCGCCGATGGCCTTAGCCTCAACGGTGACAGACTCTCCAGACCAGGGCTTTGTAATATCGAATTCCATCTCCTTAGTACTTGCCGTTCCAAACCAGGTATCCCAGTAGAAGTTCTTGATTCTAGTATTTCTATCTTCCATTACTTCCTGAATGGGAGCAAAACCCATCTCGGGTTTGTAAACATACTGCAATTCAAGGCCCACAGGCTTCTTGTCGAAATTTCTCTCGTCAATCAAAAAGACTCTAATGAGATCCTTGCTGTCTTTGTATATTTTAACAACCTTGGTAGTCTTACCATTAATGGGTTCAAAGACACTAATGACAGTTTTATCAGCATCATTGGGATGGGCAATTTCAACAGTAATACCCGCACGAGGAGCAAGAACATTAAGTAATACATTCTTCTGGTGCTTAGAGCCCTGAACAATGATATTCGTGGATAGAAGAGCATGTCTCCAGGAGTAGCTTTCGCCAGCCAAAAGATCCACCCAGTCTTCCAATGATGGTAAAGATCGTTCCGAGGCATGAGTGCTAATCTTGTAAGAAACAGAGTCTTTCTCGGCAATTCTGGAAATAGAAGACGAAGTAGAACAAATTTTAGCTTCAGTATCAGCTACTAAATGAGGCTTGGGACCGCCGAAGGATTCAACAACAGGGATCTTAGATTTGTCACCAGCATAAATGTCATTAACAAGCATGCTAATATGTGCTTCGTGAATGTTATCCAAGATCTCCTTGATAGGCTCATCGACCTTAGTAGAGTAAGCAGCAGCAACTGGTCCATGAAGGATACAAGTTCGGCCGACATCTTCACCTACAACTGCAGCCAAGTCTTCAGATTGCCACAATGAGTCTTTCTTGAAATAGAACTCGAAATTATCATCCAAAACAGGAATAAAAGGAACAGGCTTCTGGGTAGGTCTTCGACACAAGATCAAGAAATGATCCTTGTCCTGAGCATTAATAATCTGTTCCTTGGACTCAGGGTATCGCTGGAACAGCTCCTCCAAAAACTCAAACGGCTTATCAAGCTGAGAATAAGACTGCAACAGAGACAAACTGTCGGATTTCTTAGTGAATCGTTCTTCGAGCCGTCGGATAAAATCACCAGTGAAATTTCTCAGCGTAATATCAATCCATCGACTTTCCTTCTTAACATATTGAAGTTCGATTAATCGTTCTACAATTTCGGCATAAGTCATGTCTTGAACATCAACCACTTCACCATTAGATTTCTTACCAAACCAAGTTTTCTGGAAATTTTCATTCAATTGCTTGATAATGTGCTCTTTCTTGGCATGAAGAGCGTCGACCCGTTTTGCTTTGGGCAAGTTGAAGATGGTGTTATCCATCTCATGCCAAAACAATACACCACGAGTGGCTAACTTATGAATAGGCTCGCCCATCTCAGAGTTAACAGTAATAACTCCACCAGTGGGTTTCTTGTAACTGTTCTCCCATAGTTCATCGGGGACACCGGGAGCATCAACAATAGCTTGTTTTGCGGCAGGGGAGGTGAAAGCTTCTTTAGCAACCATGACCCTAGATCCCATTAAGACACCATCGAAAGGCATAGGAGGATATTCAAACTTGGTCGCCCATTCACCTGTAAGGTATGGGTAAGAGCCCTTAGCATCACCAAAACCAGAGCCAGCAACCAATATGATGTTAGGATACTTTCTGATTCTAGCATAAGTCTCCAATATAGGAGCGTGGAAATCCTCGAAAGAGTGATGACCACCACCTCTACCACCAGTCCACTGAATAATCACGGGGAAAGTAGGATTAGCAGCAGCAATATCTATGGATGTATTGATTGAGTCAATAGTACCTGGTTTGAAAGAGATATGCTTCAAACCAAGATCTCGAATGTATCCATTTGCAACTTCAACGGATGGTACACCAGCACCAATAGTCAAGCCTTCAATGGGGAAACCTTCCTTTCTCAATCTCTCAATCAAAGGAATACACCATTGGAGCATCACAGGGTTGACATACAAAACATTCAAGGAAATACCAACGCCATTAGTGATTAAACTTTCAATCTTGTTAAAAGCATTAACAAGCATTCTATCCATGAAATATCCACCGCCAGCTAATTCGATATGATAACCAGAATTCAACGTAGCGGCAACAAATTCAGGGTTGACAGTAGTGGGAGTCATACCAGGAACCATCAAAGGAGGTCTTCCAAGTAATCTACTGAACTTAGTATCGAGGAATACTTGGCCAGAGGTGGTTTGGACAACGCTCGGAGAGAACTCCTTCACCCAATCAAGAGCAAACTTAACAGAATCCTCTTCACGATCAAATATCTCCTGTTTGTAACCCCAATCTTCGTGTTCCGACTCTCGGTCTATGACACCGGCAAAGATGACACGAATACCAGTACCTTCTACATTCTTCTGAGTAAGGCCACCAATACCAGAGGTACCACCGGGGCCAAAGTCAAGAACGTGAGTTGAAGGGAACGCTTTGATAGAGTTTTCCCAGTCAACAACATGACTAGTGATTAACTTTGTAACACGAGCTACAATAGAGTCGGAATAGTTTCGAAGATCCTTTCCATCATAAGTATCGATAACAGGGATCTTCAAGCTAGAGGCATCCCATTCGATTCCTGCATTCGCAGCATCTTCAACAATAAGTTCTGCAGCATCATCGAGAAGGTGAGAGTGGAAAGGAACAGTCATAGACAAGAACCTACTCTCGAAATCCAACTTCCGCTGTGAGTGGGGAATTCGGCCCTGATTAAGACCTTTTTCAGCCTTGAACTTTCTGAGAGTTACATTCAAACCATACAATGATTGAGGAGGACCTGAAACAACAATGAATCGAGGACCGTTAATCAAAGAAATAACGTTATGCTTTTCCTTGGGCAAATGCTTATTGGTCTCTTCGACATGTTTTTCAACCTCATCCTTTGATAATCCAACAACAATTAACATGGGAGATGGAGTACCTTCGTTTTCGGCAGCAGTATCTTTCAAAATTGCAGGAGGCAATGAAGTCTTAGGATATTGTTGTTGAACTCTTAAACCAATATAGAAGAGCAAAGTAATGGCCTTCAAAGACAATTCGTAAAATGAAGCCCAGTCATCAGCAGCTGCGATAACTAATGATGATACAATACCCTGTGAGTGACCAGTAGTAGCACCGATATAGTCTCGTAATTCTCCAGGTGTGATACCAAGAACTTGGGCTGTGATAGCATAATGAGCTAATTGTATAATACCAATAGTAGGCACAGATACGGGAGCAGTTACAAGGTAATCGAGATCAGGAGTGGTTTCAGGATTATTGAGCCATTGCATGATATCCAAGCCCTTGAAATAGGTCTTCTTTCCATCAGGATGACTTCGGGAAAGACTGAGAAGCTTGCTAGCAAGCAGCTCTATGTAATCAGAGATCATATCGGTGTAAATATTGTAGGTTTCTCTCAATTCATCAAACATTTCCATTTTGCCTTGACCACTGAAGACTGCAAAGATGGAAGCATGTTTGTCGGATACAGCTCTCAAAAGTGCCGATTCATAAGACTTTATAGGTCTATCAGCAGCAGCTCTTGCAGCGTAATACCATTTAACAATTTTCTTTGCTTTGGCCGCAGACGCCGAAGACGCCGTTTCTTGGTCATCTACGTCAGCATCATCTGAGGATGCAATAGATTCTTTGATATTAATAGCGACTGCATGAACATTGTTACCACGTAAGTATCGAGATTCAAACTCGTTAAGAATCAAAGCAAGGACCTCATCAAAAGGGCCAGGCTCGCCATGTTCGACAACAGATGCAGTGTAACCTAGGAAAGCAGCAAGCAATTCAATAGATGTAGAAGGAGCATCTTTGAGCTGAGCTTTGTCGGCAGAGTTAACATCAGGTAATGTGGCAGAGAACTGATCTTTAAGCTGACTGAAGTTGAAAAATAGAGATGTAGGCACTAGTAATGAGTGCTCAATATCTCCATGGGAAAGATTCAACGGCCGTAATGAGGCCGCTGTGTGAGGAGTAGCTACTCCTGTTTCAAGACCCTAAAAAGAAACGTTAGAATCAAAAGGAAATTGGAAATTTTGCCAGGTTTAAAGAGTGCTATGACATCACTCGAGAAACTTGCAACATGATTATGGCAATTACTTACACCAGCCATGACGACAAAACAAAAGGTAAGATGGCTAAATTAGAGACTTAATAGATTCTAAAAACGTTAGTAAATTTGTGATTATGATTTTGAAAAAATTTCAATGTTTATACGATCAATGATAACAGATCATTCATTCAGTTCCCTTAGTACAAGGATATTCGCCATAGGCGATCCAACGGTATAAAAAGTCCATTGATCCAGGCTTAATCCTGAAGAATAGCAATTCTACTTACACTAACAGCAATTTATTAGACTCGAAAGACTTGAATGATAATATCAAATCCTACTAATCTTTTGCAATGTTGAGCGACCAGTGTGATAGAGAAAGTAAAAAAATTGTGTGAGTGTGGGTGGTTTTTTCTATATATGTAACACCACAGAAAGCAGCGTGGGTTACTCAGCACTGATTTGGGCTAAGGGGCGACGTATAATTTTGGGGGCAAGTCCTCTGTTGGGAAGGTTGGGGAGGAGCCCAAATGTGATTGTTCACCGTGCATGGGATGGGCGAACGGCGGCGGCGGCCATACAGATTGTGGAAATTGAAAAATTCTCGGAAGGTATGGGGTATGGGTAACTGTGTAATCCAACGGTGAATTGGGTTGAGTAGTTGTGTAATTCAACAGTTGGATTGTGTTTAGCTAACTACGGTATTAATCTATTTTAATTAGGGTTAAGATAATGCGTTGAATTGATTAGCTTTTGTTTAGCTCAATTTTGAGTTTTTCCGAGACCCGATAAGTATTCGTGCGAAAAACGGAGTAATTAAAGATCCCACATATATATGATCAATCATGTTCAATCATGTTGGATCAAATTGTCTATGAACTGCTCTTTTTTTCCTAATAATAAATAATCGGCACTTATATCGTATATATTAGATCTTCTATTGTTATGCTTTGATCTGTTAATAGGTGATTATCAAAGCCGCACCATATGCGGCTCTCCCCCAAACTATAATTTTCAAATTACTCAGAGGTTTATTGGCTTAGCGGAAAATCATTGAGTGGGAAGCGATGCGGTAGTTCCTGAAATGGTAAGCCTAACACCTTATTAAGGACATTCCGGTTTTTTTCGATAATTATATTTATCAGCATTTTTGGATGCCTGGTGACTTTGCGGCTTATTTTGTCAAAATGTTGTGTTAATTAGACTAATTTTGTGGGATTAGAGCTGTCAACTCGTTGGGGGGTCGTGCTTATCTAATAGTATGCCTCAAGTTTAAGTACCTTTTCAGTATAAGTCGTAAGCAAACAGAATTAGTTTGATTTTTAAATCCTCTATACTCAAATATTTGTTAGTTCAAGTATAGAATGAATATTGCTTTATAAGTGACTCTACGGAAGAATGTGTTTATATATCGGTTCCCTGCTGCTATATATGGCAATTTTCTTTACGGAGAAGTGTCTATCGATCTATCTGAATAAAGTAGGCAGGATTGCAACAACAGATTCAATATATGCTCTTTAACTAAATAGGCTATTGACTTATGTACTGAATTGTGGCTGTTTTAAAACCAATCATCAACATTTTGAGTTTCTATTTCGTAGTTGAGACCCATCATCGTGCACAGCTAATGAGATTTCCCCTGATTTTACCATGAGCCGCACAAACCGAGGCGACGCTTATACTTTCCTGCACTGGTCATTGAAGAATAACACAATATTCTATGATCTTCAGACTAAGAACTGATCCTTTGGGGCCCGAAACTTTATGTATTTTGAATTCTCGAGCTAGTCTCATCAGTAGAAGTATTATGATAAAGTATATTGTTTGTATAAGAATATGTATATAAAACCCGTCTGTTGACATATATATAAGATAAATGTCTTCGATTTCGAGAAAGAATTTTTAAAAGAAATATGATTTTGCTCCATAAGATAAATATGGAAAGTTTTCGAGCAACAAAACTTGAAAAGAGTCAGAGTAACTAATTGGCGCCTACATTTCGCAGGTTACAATTGAGAATCTGGATTTACTCAGGTATGAGTGGAGCTTGACAGAATTGTAGTCCTTTACTTCACTTGTGGCTAGGCAACTTCTGATTCTGTGGCTTATAACGCTGTAGGTGGAACCGCGTTCGGGCCAACACGGGGGATAATACCAATCTCAGATGGAAACGTTAGATCTACCTTCGGCCCCGAAATATATGAATCATCATCATCCTCAGAAGGGATATCTTGATCTGGTGAACCTTTCTCAGCTGAAACGAATTCACCATTGTCAGCTGAAACGTATTCTTTCTCAGTTGGAACCGAGTCATCGGTCTTAGCGGTTTCACCGTTATCGGTCTTAGCAGTTTCGCCGTTAAATGGAAGGATGTTATCCCCATCAGGACCTGGGAAATTAGGATGGAGGAGGTCATTCGCAGCAGGAACCGCGTTATCGGTCTTAGCAGAATCACCATCAGATGGAAGGATGTTATCCCCATCAGGACCTGGGAAATTAGGATGGAGGAGGTCATTCGCAGCAGGAACCGCGTTATCGGTCTTAGCAGAATCACCATCAGATGGAAGGATGTTATCCCCATCAGGACCTGGGAAATTAGGACGGAGGAGGTCATTCGCAGCAGGAACCGCGCCATCGCTGTTAACAGTATCAGTATCAGATGGAAGTCGGACATCTATTTTCGGAGCCGCATTAGCAGAATCGTCATCAGCAGCAGAAACCGAGTTATCGGTCTTAGCAGAATCACCATCAGATGGAAGGATGTTATCCCCATCAGGACCTGGGAAATTAGGACGGAGGAGGTCATTCGCAGCAGGAACCGCGCCATCGCTGTTAACAGTATCAGTATCAGATGGAAATCGGACATCTATTTTCGGAGCCACATTAGCAGAATCATCATCAGTAGCGCCACTCTTACCAGCATCAGCATCAGCATCAGAAACATCAGGATCGCTCACAAACGGACTACCATCAGCATGTGGAGTCACAGGAGTATCAGGTACAATAGGAGCATTGGGATCGCTCTCATGAAGCGTACCATCACCAGGTGGAGCTTGGCTCTTATCAGTGTCAGTATCAGTGTCAGGAAATCGGACATCTATTTTCGGAGCCACATTAGCAGAATCATCATCAGTAGCGCCACTCTTACCAGCATCAGCATCAGCATCAGAAACATCAGGATCGCTCACAAACGGACTACCATCAGCATGTGGAGTCACAGGAGTATCAGGTACAATAGGAGCATTGGGATCGCTCTCATAAAGCGTACCATCACCAGGTGCTGTCTGGTCAGTACCAGGTACAGCAGGAACTGCAGCATCGCTCTTACTAGCATCAGCCTCAGATTCAGCATCAGCATTAGGTGGAAAGAGGTCATTCACAGTTCGAAAATTGTCAAGATCAGCATCATCAGATGGGTTATCCACAGCAGGAGCCTTGGCATCATCTTTCAAAAGACCATCAGCACCTTCTGTAAGAAAGTCATTCGCAACAGGAATATCAGCAGGATCTACGGGATCGTTACTAACAACATCAGTATCAGGTGTAATAACGGCGTCCTTCGCAGGAATATCTTCATCGCTCAAAAGACCATCATTTGGTACACTCTGATCAGTACCAGGTGCAGGAGCTACCGGATCGTTACTAACAACATCAGTATCGGGTGTAATAACGGCGTCCTTCGCAGGAACATCTTCATCGCTCAAAAGACCATCATTTGGTACACTCTGATCAGTACCAGGTGCAGGAGCTACCGGATCGTTACTAACAACATCAGTATCGGGTGTAATAACGGCGTCCTTCGCAGGAACATCGTCATCGCTCAAAAACGTACCATCATTTGGTACACTCTGATCAGTACCAGGTCCAGGAAGAACACCACCATCGTCATCGCTCAAAAGAGTACCATCATTTGGTACACTCTGATCAGTACCAGGTCCAGGAAGAACACCAGCATCGTCATCGCTCAAAAGAGTACCATCATTTGGTACTGCAACGTTATCAGGAGAAACAATATCATCAGGAACTGCAACCTTATCTGCAACATCATCAGGGAAAGCAATATTATCAGAACCTGAACCACCACCAGGGGAAACAATATCATCAGGAACTGCAACCTTATCAGAGGAAACAATATCATCAGGAACTGCAATCTTATCTGCAGCATCATCAGGGAAAACAATATTATCGGAACCTGCAACACCACCAGGGGAAGCAATATCATCAGGAACTGCAACAGAATCAGCTCCAGGAATGTCAACTGACGAATCTGCTTGTGTGTCACCACCACCAAACGCTTTAGCTTCATCCCCATTAGTAGCTACAGGCAATCGTCCTGGGCTATCATTACCATCTGAGCCTCCGCTGTTTGACTCGCCACTAGTATCGGCACTACTACCTGATGATGAACCAAAATTATCAGAACCGGAACCACTGTTTGAAGAACTATCAGCAGAATCGCTTCCAAACAAACCACTGCTTGAAGTATCACTGTTCGAAGAATACCTGTCTGTGATATCACTATCTGAAGCACTACCTCTTGAAGAGCCACTTCTAATAGTATCATCATCATCATCATCATCTTGATACCTGTTTCTTGAAGATCCCGATCCAGATGAACCGGATGATCCAGATGATCCAAAAGAACCTGATGATCCAGATGAACCTGATGATCCAAAAGAATCTGATCCAGAAGAGCCTGATCCAGAAGAGCCGGATGATCCAGAATATCCGTCATCATCTCTTTTCTCAATAGGTGATTCATCTCTTTTCTCAGCAGGTAAATAACCGGAATCAAAACCGTCATCGTAATCAAAGCTATCATCGTAATCCAAGCTATCATCGTAATCAAAGCCGTCATCGTAATCATACACATCAGGATAGGTAGTATATGAATAATGTTGTTTATGTCCATCATTCCAGCCAGCTAAGTTGAGCAAACCACTCAAACTGCCTGAGAGAGCATCAGTCACAGGATCAACGTAGCTGTACCCAGTCGAATAGCTAGGAACATAACCAACATCATAGACACCAGAAGATGCAGTTTCTTCGTCGTCACGGGGAACAAGTGCAGGGGCATGTTTAGTACGGGCGGAAATATCTCTTCCGACAACAACAGTACCATCGCCATGGTCTCTACCACGAACATGTGGAATTCTTATCGGCAAGGCAAAAATGCCTGTTGACAATATAATAATAGAAAGGTATAATCGGTTCACCATTGATATATCTTTGAGATCCGCTTACAATTATCTTGTTTATTCCTTTTGCCAGTGCGGATAGCTAGCCATATTTATATCATGAAGAGCCTTGGCATTATGATGTTTCCGAGACTTTGGTTCTTGGCCGTGAGCAAAGTAACAAGTCTTGGTGTAAATGTTTGAACGATCTGCAGCTGTAATTCAGACGTGATTATGAGTTAATTTCTGGTTTCGGATATAAGCAGCTGTTTTAAAGTTCCATACAATCTCGTATGGTTAGACTCACTATGAAGTCACCGTATGCTGGGAGAAACTTTAAAAATCCCATTCAGGTACCAACCTTGAGCTTAAATTTTAAGGTACGGGTTAGAGAAACAAAAAAATCCGATTAAACCATTGTCTAAATATATCTGCCTCGAAAAAAAGAATCTATATGAAGCCTGAAATTGCTGAATGGTTGTTGTATTGATGATCGACAGGAAAAATAAGCTGACGGGTGGGTGATTGTCGTGGTTTAAAGGAAGAAAGCAAAATTCGAAAGATGTCAGGCAAGAGTCTTCGATGTGAGTGAGAATAATGATAAACACTGAGAGATATGAAACAGGCTCACCTCCCTCCAAGCAAAAAGTGCCAAACCAAAGTTCATAACAGATTCAAACTATACAGAAATATATTAACTCATCTTGTTAATTAATAATTATGACTAATTAGGTTTTCAAGAATTACAAATTTTCATCGTTCATGTATGAGAAACCTTTGAATTGCTCTTGCATTTGTGCTGTGAGAACGGTAGTGACGGGAGTTAAAGCAGGCGGTTCATCAGTAAACTCTCGGTCAAAATTTCGAACATCTGTAGGAGATTCAACATGAGGAACATATGGGGGTCCTACTCTGAAGTTATAGACATCATCGAAATTCATATTCCTGAAGTAAGGGTGTGCCATTACTTCTTCCGCATCTCGTGGCCCTGCACCAAGACGTTTCTCGGGATCCCTAGTCAAAAGTTCTTGCAAAATTGAAACTGAGTCTCTTGGCATATGTATAGGGTATAAGGGTTCATCTGAAAGAATAGCGTCGAAAACTTCGTCCTCATCATCACCTCTGAAAGGCGATTTGCCTAACAGCATCTGATAAATCAATACCCCAAATGCCCACCAGTCCACCGCTCTACCGTATTTTTGTTCCAACAGAATTTCGGGAGCCATAAACTCAGGCGTACCACAGAATGTCCCAGTGGTCTTCCCGTACCACATGTCTTCTTTGCATAACCCGTAATCGGCAATCTTAATGTGCCCATCCAAGGTTAACATGATATTATCAAGTTTCAAATCTCGGTAAATCACGCCATTATCATGGAAATATTTCAGAGCAAGTAAAACTTCCGCTGCATAGAATTGTGCTCGACGTGGTGTGAATAATTCCTTCTGAATATGCCACATTAAGTCTCCACCACTGACATATTCCATAACAAAATAAACTCGATTCTCTGTTTGGAAACAAGAATAAAGGTTAAGCAAAAATGGGTGCTTTTGGGCAACTAAAAACACTCTCTTCTCTGACTTGGTACTTTCAACTTCATCATTCTCAATAATAAAATCTTTCTTCAACACCTTGATTGCATAAAACTTTCTTGACTTTTTAGATTCAGCAAGCATAACTTTACCGAAATTACCTTTACCAAGAACGGCCAAAAAATTGAAGTCATCTAATCCAACCTTCCTCTTTCTTTCCATCCTTACAGGAGATCTTCGTCGCTCTTGAGTAGCGTGGTTGGTGCCGCTGCTAACCGAGTCTCCGCCAGCAGCAGAGACGGCTGTGGTAGAGGCTACCACCAATGCTTCAGTTGCCAAATTATCTGCTTTATGTTGTTGAATCTCCGGTTCTGGGCTATACGTGCTCTGTCGATCTCGTGCCTGTGGCTGGGAAGCAGCATTAGCATTTCTTGGCGAAGGTTGAGAAGAGACATTATATCCATGCACAGGAGACAATATACCACTACCAAATGAGGAGTCTTCTTCTTGGCCTGCATTATATTCTGATGTGTCAGGTGTTGCGAAAGCGGTGGAACCACCCATCGTAATATCTTCCTGATATGCCGGTTTCGCAACACTCGTCAGTGGCGCCTGTGGCTGCGAATACGATTTTGGCTGGTTATGCTCATATCCATAAGGCGCCGCATTGTCTCTTTGAGGGCTCACCGAAAATGAATTTGGTACTTGCTCCGTACCAACTTTTCGTCGTCGCACAGGTTCTGTTTTTGGTGGTGGAGGTGGTGCAGAAATGCTAGAGCCAGAAATAGTTCTCACACCATAAGGATTAACAGGTGGTAGATGCTGATTATAAGCCGCAGTACCCTGAGGAAATCGGCCAACCGGGGATATCTGCTGTGTGGAAATTGCTTTATCAGGAGATGACATTGCCTGTTTTCTGATTTTCGTAGACTTAATTTCACTGAGGATCTGATTCACAGCTTCCATAGATAGACCACATAGATCCGGGACCAAGTGCGCGCAGTGTGGATGACAGTATATACCACACTCTGTACACTTTCGAACTGTTTTCTTACCAAGCGGGAGTATATAGCCACAGTGACAACACCAGTTAGCACCCATATTAGTAGTTGGCTCGAATCTGTGGGGGATTCTGTGATTAAGCTTCTCTTCGTCTGGGTCAGGATCAGTGCTGGCTTTTGAAATACACTTTGTAACAACTTTAGGATAACACTTCTTATGACAAGTATACCTGCATTCTTGGCATTGATAACCGGCAGAATATTTGAGAAAATCGCCACAAAGAGCACACCTCATGATATTGTAGAACTGCTGTTGAGCAAACTTATGGCCATGAACTTCATGTACTTCTTCCTTTCTTTGTCGGATTGCGCCTTGTCGACCAAGAGCGCCAAACTGATCGTATGTTCTCTTTTGTCCTCTATTGGTCTTCTGGAAACCTATAGCCAGATGAATCTGTCCTGCTGGTTCCAAGGTAAACCATGAATCGATTATAAGAGGGTCTGAATTGCTGCCGTTATATGCACTGTCACCAGAAACGGATCGCATAGGATTATTGTTGGAATAGTCACCTTGAGTAGCATCATTAGAGAACGGAACTCCACCAGGAGTTTGCGTAAACGAAGAATTGTTCCCATTGGAGTTTTCGGCATATTGAACTTTAGATGCACTTACCCAACCAGCACTACCTATCTCCTGCTCTACTTTTTTTCTTCGTAGAGCTTCAGCGATATCAGAGATTCTCAGCCACATCAATCCAACCGGGATATCACGATCTGCAGATTTGTCGTAAACAACAATCTCGATTTCGTTAGCCTTGTCCACAGTAATGTTGAATTCTTCGCTCCATCGCTCAGTACGGGTGAACTTGGTACGTGCTCTCTGTTGTCCTTCAATTTTGAAAGCAATAGTAGAGTCGGGGAACTTTCCAAATCGACCAGATGCCACATGATCAACGTCCTTTATAGCGTAACAAGCAATGTGTACAATACCTGACAGGGGCCGTCTCATGTTAGCTGCAGCAATACTATCATTGTCATTTGTAGGTTCATCGTAAACATCAATATGCATATCTTGGTATCGTTTTAGCGCTTTTTTCAATAGCTGGATTTTTTGTATGCTTTCTGAGTGCCTGTGATCAGCTTCAGCCTGAGATCGCTTGTCGCCTTCTAGCTGATAAAGCTTTATCATTTTCTCTACACCTCTCTCGTATTGCTGTTCTACACTCAACTTAAATTCTAATTGTTGAAGCATTAATTGGATCCGGGGCCCCATGTAAGGATTATCGTACTTGATGAGGTCAAGACGAGCATAGTTAGGTCTTATATGGTCTATAATGTTAGTATTTTAACTGGAAAAAGTCAGTGATTGATATTGTGTGTACTTACCCTTAGTAGGAACTGGAGGAGGCTCAACTGACGTTGAAGCATCAGAAGATCCTTCATGAGAGCTGCCACCACTTGAACCAGATATGTTATGCTGATGAGACTTGCCAGGAGAAAGGTGGCCATCGGTACCTTTAGTAGATGCTGTAGATGCAGAATTAACAGAGGAAGAAATGTCATTTCCAGCAGATTGTTTCTTCAACTTTAGCCCTCTCATAACTTCTTCTAAATAGGCAATATTTTTCTGGGCTTCATGGATACTAGTATCGCATCGTTGTTGTACGCTTATATTCTGGGTGGAGGCCCGCATGGCCCGAGAACCCTGGATGATGGCTTTCTCTCGTTCAATGCGACGATAGACATCGCCAATAATTCTATCTTCATTGGATTGCCCACCTTGTTGCTGTGAAGCTCCTACTGCTGCTCCTGCAACTGCTGCCGCTGTGCCTTGCTCGCTGCCTAGTTCCTGGGCTCTATCCATCTTATTAAGCAAATAAAAATGGAATTCAAACAAAAATAGTATGAAAACTTCAAACAACAATATGTGTTTCACCTTATAAACTAATATGTTTGTGGGTGAACAAAATGTGTTTGGTAGGTTGTGATGTTGCGCTAGGTAGGACGTGTAGCAGCGGGTGGAGTGAAAACAAAACAAAACTTTCACAATCAGGGGTGTTTTGTAGGAGAAGAGATTGTGGACACAGCACAGAGTCTTCGTCGCTCTCAGTACGAACGCGTATGATTTTACGAGAGGTGATCGGATGAGGAAATAATAAATTCTATTATTTTCTAGAAGATATGTTTTTTCAAATACTACTTTTGGTTTAATATATTATCGTAGTTTTATTCGACTATGTTCTCCATGGTGTTCAATATATTTTGGATTCTATTGTTAGATAGGCTTTCCGGTTTTTTTTTTTTTTTTTTTTTTTTTTTGACTCCATTTCTCTTAGCGGGGACAATAACCCTGAGTATGAAGGCTGTGTGCGTGCGGGTTCAAACCAACGACAACAAGATAAAGTTTATTGTGGCGTAACAACCAAGGTAAATCTAAAGATTTGTAAAATCCCTTTTACTCGAAATGGTTTTTAAAAATTTATATTAGCGTAGACATAGGTTATGTTGTGGTATTCCGGAGTTCTGTGCTTTACTCATTGTGCTTTACTCATTGTGCTTTTACTCACTCCAGCCGTTCGGAGGACATTCTGGCGGAAGTCAAAGTTCTACAGGAAATGGGAAAAGGACCAATTCAAGTTATCTAACATTCAAATTAAATTCAAAAGTCAGTTTTATTTACAGTATTTATATAAATCTCATGCTATATTCCAAAGGTCATGTTATCTTTGTTCTTCTTCGGTGTCTGGTCTACTTTCTAATTGGTATCATCCATTTATATGAATATGCATCTATCAATCATGTGATTTGGGATTAACTTTATCAAACAGACGAGCAGCATGATAATTAATAGTAGTCTTAGATTGGACTGCTTTATTGTGCTAAAAAATGGTTAGTATGTGGGGTATCACCGAGGATCATATCGGGATGCGATACTTCACATTTGATTAACCTGTGAGAATTTTCATTCAGACCACTGCTAAATCATCACCTCTGCTTAAACTTACTTTTTGAGCCATACAGAGCTTAAGGTCTTGTTCCATTCCAGAACAAACTACTGCTCCTTCAGCATTACTAGCCCAGCAGTTCAAAAGATTACTCATCATGAGTGTGCAAGGCCCAGTCTTGTCTGTTGCAGTAGACTTGACACGAAGAGTTCGAAGTTTGGGCAACCGCACAGAGGGTTTGGTCGACATCCTTTATGCTGCTATTCTGTTGTGTCGCTGAAAGTGAATAAATGAAGTTTCCCAAAGTTGAAACTTTTTTCACATACACTTCACTTCCAACTTTTAATATCCTTTGACCATCGAGAGATTTCTCAAGGCCGGGTAACGTCGTCGACTGTTAAAACCAGACCTTGATCATACTACTCTCTTCATTTACTATCACTTAACCAGTTTGGATCCCTATGGCTTCAAGCTTTTAAACTTAGTTTATTCGTTCCACAATGAGCGAAGATGAAGGACAGCAGTCTTTTAAACGGGCTCGTATTGAAGACCCTGTGCTGGTCACGGAGAATCCTAATGTTCATGTTGAAGACTCCAGCAGTATGTTAGAGAATCAGAATATTAAGTTTGATGAGGCGTCGAAAGTTACTTTGGTTGATCCTTTGTCTGTACAATTACAAGATGGTATTGATAGTAATAATGTTGATGGAACTGTAAGCGATACAGGCTCTGATTTGGCTGATGATAGAGACGATCTTGATCTCTATGAAACAATCACCGACGAAATGGAAAATGCCATCGCTTGGGCTAATGATAATGCTAGGCTTGGTCAGGAATTCTATATTAAAGATGGCCGTGAGTTCGTGGATCCTCAAATTGAATGGAAAATACGGTCAGACGTATGGAAATGGGGTCCTCGTAAATTCTTGGCCAAATATTTTGAAGAACTTCCATCAGATCCAAGACCTACTGGTTACTTGTCAGCGTTAGGATGTCCTCTAACATTCTCATTTATTGAGGAACATGGTCAAGATGTTTTACGTGAGTTTATAGGGCTGGCAGTATATGCTTTGGTGAATAATCGAAGACGCGCTCGACTGCCATTTCCGTCTAACATCGATGAACTCTGTACAGCTATCGACAATTCCAGCAACATACTGGTACTTACTGGTGCTGGAATATCCACGAGTCTTGGTATACCTGATTTTCGATCCGAAAAAGGTTTGTACAATATGCTGGCAGATTTAGGTCTTTCTGATCCCCAGGAAGTGTTTGATATTGATTTGTTTCTCGAAGATCCAAGTATATTTTTCAGTGTTGCAAAGAAAATCCTACCAGATTCTACAAGAGTATCACCTACGCACTTATTTATTAAGTTACTTCAAGATAAAGGCAAGCTTTTACGAAATTATACTCAGAATATTGATAACTTAGAGCACTATGCTGGTGTTGACCCTGAAAAGGTTGTTCAGTGCCATGGTTCATTTGCAACAGCCACTTGTAGAACTTGTAAGACAACTGTTGATGGTGAGTCTATTTATTCAGAAATACGGAATGGAGAGATTCCGTATTGTAAGAATTGCAGTGTGGAAAGGCAGTCAAAAATGCATTCAAAGAAAGGAGGTGACGATGATGACAATGATAATGGGTTTCGAGATAACTCACAGGGTGTATTGAAGCCTGATATCACGTTCTTTGGAGAACCTTTACCACGTCGATTCGACAATCATTTATTCGATATTGATGGTGAACAATGTGATCTTCTGATTTGCATAGGGACATCTCTTCAAGTGGCCCCTGTCAGTGATATCTTACGAGTTGTGCATTTGTCAACACCTCAGATATACATAAATATGACGCCTGTGAAGCATAGCATATTTGATGTCACGTTTCTGGGTGCCTGTGATGATGTTGTAGAATTACTTTGTGAAAAGCTTGGATGGAAATTGCAGCATGAAATGACTAAAAGAGATAAAATGGACAAGGTGCCGGATGTAGCTTCTGAAACTGTTTATCCAGGCGGTCAGATCAGTTATATATCTGAAAGCCATTTGTACAAGTTTGGTGACAATATACAGATAGACGATGATGATGGTGATGACCTGGAAGGTAGTCTGAGTAATGATTCAGATTCGGGCTCGGGCTCTGGCTCGCGCTCAGACAGCGAAGATCAACAAGATCAAGCCCAGACCACAGTAAATACTGTTTCTGATGATACAATTGGCGATAACTGAGACGGCATGCCATTGAATATGCTACCATCGCTCCCAGGCTAATATTGTTCAGTTATTCCAAGACTAATGTTGTTGTTGGCACAGAATTAATCTATAATCTATGTCATGCAGTAGTACTATTAAAGTTATGTAAAGTAAAAGACGAAGCATAGTATCTAGTACCATCCTTCGATTGCTCGAAGTGCATTATGCAGTCGTCGCTTGCCTTCGATACGCTTACCATCATCGAGATTTATCTCAACAGATAGCTTTGAAAGAGCGTCCACAAACTTTGTCAACAGATGGCGTTCTTCCGGAGGCAAGTCTATATCTTCTAGTTGAAGGCTGTTGTCCGCCATATCCAGAAGATTCTGGATATTCTGCTGCGAAAATGCTCTTTTACTGGTACTGAAGCGCTGAGCACTGCTGCTATCTCTGTGTTCAGGCTCATTAGGCATAGATATAGGCATAGATACAGATCTATCAACTCCGGCTCCAACATGCTTTCTATGCTTCTCATACCCTTGCGGTTGCGGCGGAGCAGGTGCTGACCGAGTCTTCGAACCACGCTTCTTTCTACTGCCGTGATGCTTACTAGATGAGGATCGTCGAATATGGGGCTCTGCAAAAGAACTACCTGGTAATCTCGGTGTATTTTCCTCGTTATCAGAACCATTGTATGCTGAAGAATTATGCCTTTGTTTAACTGTCATTGGCTCTTTGTCTAGCTGCTCATCATGCTCATCCGCTGGTACCATAAAAGGAGGTGGTGTCCTCGGTACTTGTAATGACATGTCTATCTGTGGCGGCGCAGTGACAGTGTTTCCTGATTGTCCAGGTGATATGCTAGCTGTCGTAGCAGGCTTAGACGCTGCTTTATATTCTGTCTGTGTTTTTGCATTTGCTTGCTCATCCTCCTCGTTATTGTAATTAGAAGCGGACCGAGCTGTCTGGAACGAGTCAGCGGAAGATGTGACAGGTCCGGTACTCTCCGTAGCTGATGGCAGAGTCGGAGGTATTCCTAAAGCATAGTCGCTTTGGTCATCGTCGGTTGCAGCTGTCTGACGCCAAGCTGTTAACGTAGGGAATTCATTGTTCCTTCCAGGAGAGGTCATCTTTGAGAAAGACACTGGCTCTCTAGATGCAGGAGCAATTTCACCATTCAGTTTATTCAACGTAGCACGATAAGATTCAATGGATGCTTTGAGATTGTCCATATCGCCTTCACGGACAGAATGATAACTCGAATTAGCGCTTTCTTCGCTTTCCATACTGAGAACCCTTGAATGACCCTTGATACCGGTATTCAAAGGTCTTGTTTGAACAACAGGTACAGGGGCTATCGATGCTGTATTTATCGCTCTATTATCTTCTTCTGTAGAGGCTGTTGCTGTTGTTGTTGTTGCTGCTCCTGATCCTGATCCTGATCCTGCTTCTCCAGAAATGGCTTCTGCACTTTTGGCATGCGAATGTTCGTTGGGCACTTTTGACCTCCACTGCAGTCTCTTTAAACTTCCACCCATAGACTTCAATATAGAGCCTTTGGACTTGGAAGCTGACCTGCTTGGCGGCTCCGAGATGTTTTCATTGTCAAGCGTTTGTTCTTGTTCTTGAGGCAAGTCAGGAAGTGGTTTGTTCCGCGATTCGGATACCACACGTGAGGACTTTGAAGTTTCCTCCACTAATCTGGAGCTCGTTTGGTTATTTCCATCTTCGATATCAGTGGTAGTCCGTGTTTCTGCTCTGCTGGACAATTCTTCAATTGTTTCGTTTGCCTCTGCTGTAGGCCCCAAAACAGAAAGATTGTTGTTATCACTGATGCTACGTCGCAAGGACTGGATTTCTGTAAGCATTGACTCGAGTTCTTGAACAGATTTTCTTGCCTTATTGATGGAAATCGACCTTACTGTGGCAGAAGGGGTAGTATGCGATGAGCTGCTACTGGCAACAATGCTGGTTCCGCCGATACTGGGAGATTCTCCATGCTCAGAAGCACTTATGTTTCTCAGATGACTCACCTTCATAGGATAACCTCCAGTGGAAACAGAACTGCTCTGGATTTGAGAGGGATCCTGATGGACGTGAACTCGAGTAGCCTCCTCGACAACTGGGGAATATTGAGTCAATTGTGAATAAACGGATGCACGTAAAGGAGGATTCGATATTGAAAGATTCATTTTATGCCGTCTAGCAGCCATAGCCAGCGGATCACTGGCAAGTGGAAGTACCCCTGTCGAGCTTGATCGATTTATGCCAAGAGTAGTATGGGTAATGATATCAGAGTCTAGACGAGCAGAAGAGGAGTCGGTTTCAATATTATCTTCATCTCCAGTTAATTCATGATTGGAAAGCCGATTGGGTTCTTGTAATTCTTGTGCGTCATGATATTTCTGCTGATATATGCTGGCCGATGATGACCTACCCTCAATATCCTGAGCAGCAGATTCAGCGAAACTATTAAATGCCTGCTCTTCAGACTTTGTAGGCTGAAGTGTAGCAACAGAAGTAGACGATAACATCTTTGTTTCATCCAAATATTCATGTTGGTCTGCTTCACTAGTGTCGGCCAATGGCTGTTGTTGGTTAATCCTGCCGCTGCCTTGAGCTTGCTGAGAGCTCAATCGCTCCATCTCCTAGAAAAGGGGGTTAATATTTAGATATCGACTTGATTATTAACCAAGCTATGGTAAAGGTCAAAAAGGCAAGCTGCAACTTTTTTTTTGGTACCTGGTAGAGGTTGTGTTGGTGTTGAGCAGAAAAAGTTGTTGATATTTCCAGGTGGCTGGTTCCAAGGCTTTTTATTTCAGACCCACTCGGTTGCCCCAAATAGCTGAGAATCGCACAATCGAAGACCCACAGTCAAAACATAAACAAAAACAAAAGCAAAATATATGGCCGAAAATAGTAGGCCAATATCGAAACAGCGAAAGTGCATATAAAAGCTGCACAATACCTTGAGTTTGTTGTAAATTGTTTTGTTCTGCTTGGTGGGTTTGTATGCAGTTTCCAGGGGGACATTGTTATCTTTTTCCTCACTAGAAATGCCTATCTCGATCAATGGGATCTCCCGATCTAGACAAGATCTGGGCCCCTGAATTTTATCGAGGCCAGAGAAAGAAATTAATAAGCCCAACCAAGCCAAGCCAATAAATAATAGCATATTCTGTTTTTGTTTCTGTTTCAATAAAAACCCACTTTTTGTTACATGTGCTTGTTTTTTTAACCCTTATGCAATTGCTTGTCCTATCTTATGTAGGATTCCACTGCTCCGTGCATAGATGCGGTTTTTCACGCATCACCTGCATGCATGCTTCTACTTCTTAGTACTTACCTGCTGGAAATGATATGACCAGGAATTCGGGGACAAGAATCCAAATAATGGCGATGATTTTGTTTCTGGTGATTGTATCGTGTCTGAGCCGCTTTCATCTACATCTACTTCTCCAAGCAGTTCTGCAGTGAATGGACTGATATTGAGCGACATATTGCTAAATAAACTTTGCTCCGTGTCATCAGATCTTAGGCTAGCTTTGCTAGTTCTCACTTGCAAGGTATTCTGAAAACTCTCTACAGATTCAATGGACTCTATCGGAGAGTTGTTTATTCTAAGGTCACCGAATGTTTTGCGGGGCTTTAATAAGGGGAAATGATCATAATCCTGTTTTTTTTCTTTGGTAATCTTCTTAGGAGAGATTTCCGGGGTAGATGGAGGTGAATGCAAATTGACATCATCTCTGAAGTAAGATGCCAGTGGAATTAGTTCTGGTGATGGTGTTAGGTTTGGGGAAATAGCTGGTCCTTGAAAATGTACTGGTGGTTCTAAATCAGGAATTGTGCTGAATATATCACCGGCAGAATAGCAGCTACTGTTTTGTCTGCTTTTTGATATCTGTGTCCCTTGATATAACTGGTCTACAGATGAATATCTCTGGTGCCCATGGGTGGCCCTTGATAGTTTATGCCATGGTAATTTGCTAGCCTCGTCTGAAATTGTATCTTCTTCTTCACCAGTAAAATATTCTTCAACAGCCTCTGGAATTGGTGAGAGTGTATTGTTGGGGTTCACAATCACATTGACATTGGGTTTATAAGTATAAATGTCATTATCCAGTTGATTTTCATCGAACGTATCGATCAAAGAAGAGGATGCAGAAGTTGTAGATTCATGTGACTTCAATTTGAATAATTTGAGTGAATGCCGTTTCTTTGACTTTCTCAATCGATTCTGAGTCATGTTTATGCATATGCTTATGCTAGTTATATTTGTGCTTTATGCTTAATTCTGCAGCCTCCAACCCTAATTTTTCACTCGCTCTGAGCTCCAATGATTCAGAGCTGATAAGTTCTACCTACAGCTACCAAAGGATTGGTATCTATTCAGCTCTTTTGTTTTCCAACCCCCAGTGCTTTTGCTGTGTTATAGATAAAGCAAGAGTTTTGCTTTCAAAATATTCAGGCCCAGTCTCTTGGATGAGTTATATCCAGGAATGTATCCTGTTTCCTAATTAGGCAACTAGCTGCACACATCGTAAACAATTTTTACTCTGGACATGTGCACAATTGCAGGAACTAAAAGGACTAGTGCATAAAAAATGTCGGGTACTACGGATAGGTTCAAGACTGAGATGTTAACATTTGTCGCTGTTGGTTTGTTGTAAATCTTGTTATTGTATTGTTGACAGTTGCAGTGCACTTGGTTGATTTTTCGGCAGCCTGTCAGTCAGTCGTCAGGGGTACGGCTTTTTTCCTTTTTCGGACGAGGCAACCTTGTTTCCTATCAGTTGCCTGCGAATACCCCCCACCAAATAGAAAAACACAGACAAAAATAAGTCGGAAAAAAAAGAATATACATGAATCGACAGACGTTTGATTGATGATGAATATTAAATTTTTTTTATTATTTTTCTTTTTGATATTCTTTCGTGAGACTGCCTCTAACATTCCTGTAGACAAGGCTTAGAGGATCTTACCGGATAGCTGCCGCAACCTGCATCCGGCCTTAGTATCATGCAGTCAGTCAAGCTAACTCCGACTCATAAGTATACAGAACTAGAACTATAGGTATTTAACAGAGATATTATTACATTACATTCGGTGATTTAATAGAATAAATAGGGGTTGATTGAACATGTTTGAAGGCATAGATAGATCATAAGAGTCGAACTCAATGCAATATTCAAAAGTCGGGCAGCCAGGCATGCATGCAGGCAGCCGGGCAGATCTGCTGCTGAAAACAGAGGGAAAGAAAAATATTTTGTCAATAAAAATAAAAATAGGCAAAAACGATAATCCTAAAAAATTAGGGTTGCCGCATTCGGACTACACAACGGTAGCTGTCAGTTTCTCATCCATTCTAGCAATGTAGACATTTATATGAGATTTGAGATTCTCAGATTCTTTGGCTATAGCTCGCATCTCATTTCCTAGTGATTCTCTTATGCCGTCAATCTGCTTGTTTTTAGACACAATATACTGCCTTTTAGCATCGAATTCCTTATTGTACAAAGTTCTTGTCTCGACCAATTCTTGTGATCGTTGATTGATTTGTTCCAGTCTTGTTTGAGCTTCATTTTTCTTGACTTCTGCTTGTTGACTGATTCCATTAAGTCTTTCTTTACTCCACTCAAGCTGTGATTGTGCCTGTTGGATCTTCGTATCCATTTCAGCATTCTTGATTTTCCATGCTTCATTAGATTCCTGTAAAGAACTCAATTGATTCTGATCTTCTTCAAGTTTCTTAATAGCCTCCTCACAATCTGTCTCTATCTTCAAGCAGGACCGTATATCCTGGATTAAGTCTTTCAACGATTCCGAGGTTATATCTAGCAGTCTATTTCGTTGCTCAGCATTCTGTATAGCTCGTTTCCGTTCATCAATTCTTTGGTATAAATCTAGATTGTTGTTGCTACTGCTTGAAGCGAAGAATTGTTGGATTTTCTCGCATTCTTGTTGTAGCTGTTGAATTGTACCATTCAATTGTTCAATACGAGTACTAGCCTTCCTCTTATCTTCTTTGAATTGGTTATGCTCGTTCATCAGATCATGCTCCACCCGCAGTAACTGTCTCAAGTCTGCTTCTCTCTCCGAGTTCTCAGCTTGAACTATTTCTGCTTCTTGCATCCTTTCTTTAATCAGATTTTCCAGGCTGTTCGTATCCTTTACCAAATCGACACTTTCTTGCCATAACCGCTGGAATTTTTCGTTCTGGACTCGACAACGTTCAATCAGATCATGATGATCGTTAAGCCGCTCTTCTCGAAACTGTGAGTATGCTATTATTGCTGATAGATGACGTCTCAAACGTAACGGTTCTGGTTTCTCAAAATCCATAATGTTGAGATCAATCACTCCACATTCTTTTAAGAATTTTCCAGCCTGTCTCAGTAATGCAAAGTTGTAATTAGGTTCCACCATTGCAGGCAGACGTGAGGCGCTATTCTCAGCTTCGAGAGCAGCCACGGCATCATCCACTGACTGGGCCATAACTTCTCTTGAGATTTCTAAGAAATATTCAACAACGTCACTATAAATATCTATAACCAACCTGGTGTGAGGTTGTGATAACGACTCCTCATTGACTGAAAAAGATAATATCATGTTCAATGAGTCGGCTAATTGGCTAGGATCCAGTATTCGGAACGGTAGGTCTGGTTTCTGTTGCCGCTGCTTTCTTGTGGTAGAAAGCCCTCCAGAAGGAACCATACTCCTTCGTTGTGAGTACATTTTGTTGGAGAAACGCGCTTCAAACAGCTGGTAAAGTAGGAGTGATCAACAGTCATAAAGTAAGTGTGATTCTGAAAAGGAAAGTCGCGTTCCCCAAGGAACATGGTGCGGCTGGAGCCAAAACCACAATTTGCGTGGGAAAACAAAAACCAAAAAAAAGTGCCGGCTGCCGGTTCTCCACCAATTGAATCATCCTCATCCCTCATAAAGAGCAACATTCATCTACCTCCAAAAAAAATGTCTTTGAGTCGTATTTTACTAAAGAGAGTTAGTACCCCTTGTATTTTTCCTAATATAGCTACTCGTTTATATAGCAGCGAGCCGAGAACCGGTGGAATTGCTGGCTCTGAAGATGCTGAAGGTAATCTGGAAATCAAAATCACACCTATACCTCGTCCTGGTGAAGATATTGAAAAGAAACGAGCTCGTTTACTTTATCAAAGTAGAAAGAGAGGAATCCTGGAAACAGATTTGCTATTGAGTAACTTTGCTAAGAAATACCTTAGCACCATGACCATGAGCGAAATGGAAGAATATGATAAACTGTTGGATGAACAGGACTGGGATATTTATTATTGGGCTACGAAGAACGACGATGTTAAGCCATGCCCTGAGAAATGGGAAAAAAGTGCTGTAATGTCCAAGCTAAGAGTGTTGGCGGAGAACCGAGAAAGGACTCTTTTCACGATGCCCAGTCTCTAAATTAAAGTTGGTGTTCGCAATCGATACCTGCAGATTGGTCATGTATATAAATTAGGACTTTGCTTACAGAATTAGTGCTTTGTTTTTATAAATAATATCGGATTTCGTTCCGTCTTTCATCACCACCTGGTGTACTCCTTCATAAACTCTATTTGAGGGTCATCGAAGTCTGCCCGTTGGCCGATATCCTGCTGCTGTTCCCTCTGAAACCCGTCTTCAGGAGTGCTTGATGATATGCTGGCATCGACAGTACCGACGATTGAATCGTCACCTTCCTCTTCCTGACCTTCTTCTGGCGTTTCTTCTATTGGTCGTAGTCCCAGCCTAGACAATGCTTTCTCTGCCGTTGTGTATGTGAACTTTGTAGGGCTCTGACCTAGTTGCACTTGTAATCCAGTGACCATGGTCTGTAGTTCTAGTTCCTGCTGATTCTGTTCGTCAATCACAGATTGTAAAGCTTGAATATACTCCAGACATAGCTCTAAAATGACACCCTTATGAGGCCTTCTATCGTCTTTAGCATTTCCTTTAATTGAATGGTCAATAGCAATCTTGATATATTCGTCTGGTAATATTTCTGCAAGCTTATCGATTCTTGAGTTGATATTATCTCTTCGTTTCCGTTCCACTGCATTATGAGCATCTCGTCTTCGGCGTTTCTTCTCCTCTTGAATATAATGCTTAGTCGAACCGTCTATGTTTCTTGGAAGCGGTAAACTTGCTGCTCCGGCTTCGCCGAACAGTTGTTGCTGCTGGTTCAATGGCAATTTTTGAGCAGGGATACTGACCAAACTGTCTATAGATGATGCCAACCCTGCCGATATGTGGCTATTGCCGCCGAATGGCGTACCATACGACGATGACGCGATTTCCATGATTCTCGGTGCAACTCTAGGCGTCAATTTGTTGAAAGCCTGGCCGCCAATTGAACTACCTGCGTCAAAAGGAGACGGTGATGCTATGCCATTATTACTAAGAGGCGTTCCAGTAGAAGATTTCTGGCCCTGATTATAAAGAAATCCATTGTTCTTTGTTGTATTCAAAGTCGACTGGTTTGTTGCAGTTGATGCACTCGGATATTGACCTGTTGAGATGTTCATAGGATCCACCGGCAACCCATCAGCGGCGGCATTAAGTTCAGGCGACATCAGATCCAAAAGATCCGAGTCATCAATCATCGACGAAGGAGCATCGAAAGAGTTGTAATTAAAGCCGTTACGGGAAATCCCTGACCGTGACGTGAAGTTATCGCTGCTGTCATACGGAACGGCTCCTCCTCCACCTGCATTGTCCTGCAAACTGCTGCTGAAGCTGGACGGAGTCCCATATGCACTATCGTCGCGTTCCGTCTTGATGAAGAAATCCATTGTACGATATCCTGATGGTTAATTGCTTACTTCTTTCGGCAAAATACACACAGGCGAAAAGAGCTTCCGATCTATGATCTCTTGTTGCTTAATAGCACGTTTTACTTTGGTTAGTGGTAGAAATGTGTTTAGTAGTTTTATTAAAATGGGCCGGCTAAGTTTACAAAAAGGACACAGCCATTTTGGTTTTTCGCTTTCTCGCACCAACAAAGTCCCAACAGATAAAAAAGAGCGCCGCACGGTAGCGCCGCACTTGGGAGAATAGAAAACAAAAACAAAACAAAAAAGGCAAAAGGGATTTGGCTTTTGTTAGGTGGCAGCAGAGAGCTTTCTCTGTTACTCAAGTACTTTTCAAATCTAAGCATATAATCTCTAATATGAGCGAACGAAGCTTTAGGACTCAGCTTTCCTCGTTCCGATCTGGTATAGGCGGCCGGTCTAATAATTCTGCGCCTATTCTCGATGATTCTCCACCATCAGGAATTTTCGATAAATTAAAACAGTTGAATCCATTCCGTGAAGGCGGTTATGTACAGTTGCCGTTGGCGGAAAGAGAGTCTCAAGCCCAACAAGCGGCATCAGAAGTGGAAGAGCCATCATGGTTCACACTATCTAGATGGGATAGACTTTTGATTTTCGGCGGCTGTTTGATTAGTGCGGTTTTATGCTTTGTTCTGTGTTTCACGCTGCTATTGTTTAAGCCCCGTAAATTTGCCATTATGTGGACTTTAGGATCAGTATTATTCATTGTATCATTCGGTGTACTGCAAGGTCCGGTCAGTTATATCACGCATCTTTTTTCGTCTCATCGTCTACCGTTCACTATTGCATATTTCAGTTCTATTATTCTGACATTGGTCTTCTCTTTAGGTCTCAAGTCCACCATCTTGACCATGCTCGCCTCTGTGGTTCAAATGATTGCTGTATTATGGTACACTGTCAGTTACTTCCCTATGGGTGTTGAGTCTCTTAAATTTGCCTCCAGAATTGGAGCTCGTCAAGCCACGTCTTGGATCAACTCTTAAAGCTCTGACAGTTTTGCCTAATATAAATCTGGCATTGCATTGGAATATAGACTTTTGCACTTGAATCACGTGCGAAATTGTATAGCATTAATATTAAATATCTAATTCAAATTGAATCATAGGAATGTTAGGTATATAAGTGGCTGTGTGTGATAGCATACAAGACAAAGGCTTGGTTGGTTGATTAACCAAAGTTGACATTTATAGCCTGACCCTCGCTGTCTACAATTACATTGATTCTATCAGGTCTGAAATCGCGAGTCATTATCGCACCTGGAGGACAAACTCGGAACGGTGTTGGCAATTGAGTCTTGGAAAACTCATTCAAAGCTGTTGCCTATAAGTTAGTATTGTGGGACTAGATAGTATCTAGTATCGTGTAATTCAATGGATTCTAATATCGTGTAATTCGATGGTTTCTAATATCATAATTAGATGGTTTCTAATATCACATAAGGAGATAGCAGCCATCGTTTCTATCATATAATGAGATATTAGCACCATCTCTCTCTCTATCTATATTATCTATACTAACTTCTCCATCGACTATACGCTTTCCAATAAGTTTCTGAGACCATTCTGAACTTTTCTGTAGGATTTCTTGCTCTGACATTCCGTTTTGTTTATGTGTTTCGTTGGTGGTCACTTAGCTACGATTCTTAATTAAGCAACATACAAGATGGTGGGGAAATTCACAGGTGACTTTTTTGCAGGTTCACTATTACTCAATAGAAATCAAAGTACTTCTAGTTAACTCGAAAACCAAGCTTTACCACTGAAAAAAATGGCATCTTCTGTATCTACTTGTATCTTCTGTAAAATTATCAAAGGTATGTATTTAATTCTATGACAATTGGCCCTGAATTAGTGATACAGATACTACCTTATTCATAAGCGTACGATCGCAGACACTACCATATTCGTACCGAACTCAACTAACTTTTAGGCGAAATCCCGGCCTTGAAAATCTATGAAACACCCAAGACTTTGGCGTTTATGGATATTCAACCTACTGCTGCCGGTCATGCTTTAATAATCCCCAAGTTTCATGGTGCTAAGCTCCACAATATTCCTGACGAATATCTTGCCGAGTTGCTTCCTATAGCCAAGAAGATCGCCATTGCCCAGGATTTGAACATCGATGATCCTAAAGGCGATGGCTATAATGTTCTTCAGAATAATGGTAGAATTGCCCATCAAATTGTCGACCATGTCCATGTCCACTTGATTCCTAAGCGAAATGCTGAGACCGGATTGGGCGTCGGATGGCCTACCGATAAAGAAGGTGCTGAAAAAGTAAAAGATATCTACAGTGATATTGCTGACCAGATCAAATTGTTGTAAACGTTTCAGTGATTCAGAATACATAGTTTTTCTAAGTTTCAATCGGTGTTTTTGTTATATTTTATATGTACATCTCTTGAGGACATCCCACACTCACACTCACCTGTCTAGAAAATACTCAGATGAGGAAATATTTTATGTGATTTTTCAATGTAATCTTTAGCAGAGGAACTGTTCAATTGCTTTAGAAGTTCATACCCTGTGACAATATCTGTCAATTGCACATTATCGATTGAAGGAACACTTAGGAGATTATCAGCAACAACATCACGAATTGAATCAATATCATCATTGATCTGAATCTTAGCAGTAGTCCAACTGAAAATTTCACTTGCTGTAGGTTTGTTACTGTCTTTGAAAACATGGGAATCCAAATATTGGTTCAAATCAGCTTTACAAATATCTTCAGATTTAACACGGTCTGGAATAATAGCAGGAATAGACATTAACGCAGCCGATTTCAGTACAGCAGGTAGAGACTCATCATGTTCTAATTTATAAGTAGCTCTGACTGCAGATGATATCACCCATTCATCTGTAGCTCCTGCACGTTTACCTGTACTCAAAGCTTTACAAGCCAATGCAAGCTTCTTCTGCCTATAATAAATCTCAAAAGCAAGCTTCCATGTAGCTACATTAGAACTGGCACACTTTTCCAAAGGTTTCCACAATTTAAATATCTCGCCTAATGGATCACTAGTGGCAGCAGCTAAAAGTGCTAGGCCCTGAAGGTCCTTGTCATTATCATCTTTTTTGGGCTCCTCATTATGTTTCTTCTTTTTAGACGGTTCACTAACTGTAGGATGGTCAAACAAGTCAAAGTAGACTGCAGCAGCGCCTTCCACAGCTCTAATATACGTAGGATGCTGGAACAACTTGTCTTCCCATTCAATCATGTCTAAATATGACAGGATAGTACCTTTACGGATACCATAGAAATGGAAATCAAATTGATCGTTATGGAAAGAATTGAAGATCCCAAAGACATCATGGAACCTTCTCAAGGCCATGTTTTGTTCACCCAATCTTGCGTAAGCTTCAGCTTGCTCAATAACAAACCAAATCGCTTCCATATCAATCAAATCTGCCACACCACTACCTGACTCATCATTACGGGTAAACAAGCTCAAGTTTTTGATAGCGGGCTCAATTCGATTAGCTCTAAGCATATATTTCGTGGTCTTTGTGTTTAAGAACCTATCAGACTTGTCCATTTCCCTCACATAATCCATGATATCTGCTGCAGAATTGACATCACCACAATGCTTCAAAACCTTCGCTTTGGTCAGATAAAGCTCAAGCACCTTCTTTTCAGAGCCTTCCTGAGAGGCTATGGCGGTTTCAATTAGCTCCAATGCTTTTTCTTGATCACCAAGAAAAGAGAAATGCAAGGATTTGAAGTTTTGTATCCACTTCCATGTCTCAGATCCAATATCCGTGCTTATACTATCGATAGAACCTTCAATGAACTTGCTAATAGCCTTTTCTTTCTTAGGGTCGAGATATAACCGTTTGACTAAAGCAAAAGCTGCTGGGACACCTCGTTTAATGAAGCTTGTGATATATTCAGATACTGCATCATAAAATTGATCACTGTCTCCTTGCAAAAACTGCAGTCTAATTGCTTTGGGTGCAACAGCCGTAGGATACTTGGCTATCAGGTTTGTATACAGGACGTTTCGAAGAGCGATATTACTCTCAGCAACACCCAAAGCTTGCTCAAGAGACTTATAATAGCTTACACAATCCGAATTACGTTTCAACAGTATCCTCAACTGCTTTTCAGCCTCCTTTTTCCGTCCAAGCTCGAGAAGATACTTGGCTCGAGTTTCATATAAACCAACCACGTTCATCACTTTGCTGGAAATCTGTTCAAGGTTCTTTAACGCACCTTCAACATCTCCACTTTCGTAAATTATGCGGTTTTTATACATGATAATCTCAGAGTTTTCTTGATCTTGCCTAGCAGGTGCTTCTTTAAGCAACTCTTCAAAATTAGATAATGTCGTAAGAGCACCTTTATAATCGTTGGCCAAATATTGAGCAACTGCCAAACCAGTCCAGTTCATTCTATAACCGGGCTGGTCAGTAAGAATACGTTTCCTCGTAACAACCAAGGCATCAAAGCTTCTTACTTGCATCTGCATAAAACCAAGATCTCGGACCATTGTATGATTTGAACTATCTATTTTCGAAGCTTTAGTATAGCATTTGCAAGCCTCTTCATAGTTTTTCTCATTTCTATAATAAAGGCCAAGAATATGCCAACATATCGAACTCGACAGATCTTTCATCAAGCCTGACTTCATGATTTCCAGACCTTCAGTCTTCTTGCCTAAATGATAGGAAACAAGTCCTTTCAAACATAAGCATTCCCCATGATTAGGGTTCTTTTTCAGAACAGCTTCAACTCCTTTAAGGGCTTTTTTGTATTGCTTATCTTCATAAAGCTTAAGCGCTGCCCGAAAGTTGGAAGCATCTTTCGAAGAAAGTATCCGATTCTGAGGGATAGCTGCCATTTCTCCACTTTACTGCTTTTATTATGGAAAAACCAAAGAAAAAAAATACAAGGACAGAAGTCTATATATATCTGTCCGGTTATGTAGCACGTTAGCTGCAATGATTCAATTGACGTCTGAAAGAAAGTTGGAACTTACTCGCACAAAAGTGGACTTGAGTGAAAAATTCCAACACCAAACGGAATCGGCTGTCGAAGGACTAAATATGGAGAATGCACGACATGAATTGAAAAAGGAGGCAAAAGATTAGCAAAAGATCAGCTAAAACAAAAACAAAAGATTAAAATAGTAAGCAGAGGGTATCACATGATTTTCTTACCAGTGCTTAGTCAGAGTTTTGTGTTGTTCATCAGATTCATGGCCATTCATTTCGCTGTTACCCTACTTTGATTCCGTAGTGAGTGAGCATACTATTCCTTACCCCTGATCTTGTCTTCAGAGAGCATTGTAAGTTCACAGAGAGAAAACCATTATTTTGACAAATTGTTTATAAGTAATCAATCCGTTTATGATGGAATATTTGGCATATTTAAGCTAGGTTTGAAGAGTGTATGTCATTGTATTTTGTTGTGCCTGAAAGACGTTAAATCTGCCAAGTGAAGTTCAGGAACACTCATTAAAGTTGACATGTGATCTGAGACGCAGATGTAGTTGCATTTTTTTCAAGGCCAATAAATAATTGTACTCTTAATAATAAAGTATCCCATATATAGTCAATCTTCATATTGATAAGTATTTCTATACTCAACTGAACAGACACTTTTCTTTGGATCTCATATTGATGATCGACATCGTGCGGCTCAGATCTGTCCTGGCCCGTCCTCGGCGTACCAATTGACTACCGATCTGAAAATGTGCTTAAAGAAATCTATACTATTTACTGCATATATTTCAAAACTCAATCCGTATGTCCTTTTCGTGCTGCCTTTAGACATTCTTCCTCTAGGCCAGAGATGTGAATATACTCCACGCCTTGATCTCTCAGTTTCTGAAGACCAACATTCTTCTCCACAAATGTCTGGGGTTCGACAACACCAACAAATACCGTCTTTATGTTTGTATTGATAATTCGATCCACACAAGGTAGATTTCCACTGAGTCTCAAGGAACATGGCTCCATGGTGGTGTAAATGACCGTACCTTCAGGTACGTCCTGACAGTTATTCTTCGCAAAATACTTTTCTAGGGCACATTGTTCGGCATGAGTATTACCAGGCAATTCTCTAGAATATCCGCTTTCTAATATTTGGCCATCTTTCACTAACAAAGCACCTACACTGAAAGCTGTCTGGGTATCTTCACACTTCTTGGCCTCATCTAAAGCTTTTTCCATATATGGCATATGTACTTCCTTAGCCCAGTCTGGCAAATCGGTTTCATACTTCCATGAGCCATCGTTAGCTTGATATGTCATAGCATGTAACCAGAGATCCAAATCATTTGGACCAGGGTCAGTATATAAATCGGTACGACACTCCTCACACTTCTCACCAGTCAACCTTTCACCATTGTCTTTGAACATGAAACTCTGAGCAGATTCTGTTTTACCAATCTTGTCTAATTTAGCAATTATCTCTTCATTTTCACCTGCTCCATCTTTGCCCAAAGTTTCACCCCATACCTGGATATTAGAATATATAGGGTCGTTAGCAATAGGAAAGCCCATATATTGCAAGTGAACCCTAATCTGGTGAGTTCTACCAGTTAAAGGTTTACAAAGGACCATACTTGTTTCACCATCATAACTAATACGTTTGAAAACAGTCTTGGCATCTTTCCCATCAGGATGCACACGATTCAATGTTACTCTTGGATCCACAGTGAGCAGAGGTTTGTCACAAATAACTTCGCCCAACGGAAATTCTCCAATAACTCTGGCTAAATACTGCTTAGAGACTTCACGACCTCGGAGTTGTGCAGATATCTTGTCCGCACTTTTAGGATTCCTAGCTAAGAACATGAGACCTGAAGTCAATCGATCTAAACGGTTACAAGCTGGTTGTTAGAATAAGAACAAAGAAAATGAAAGCTTTTTTATACTCACGATGCACATTTATTCCCTGTTCATTTTTTAATACCTCTACCACTGTATTATACCGATATCGACCGGTTGGATGAACCTTAAATGTTAGTTAAGTTTTGAGGTAATAAAAGCTAGTATGCCAATAAAAATGGAATTAAAATCGCAAATTCAAGGTCTAAACTCACAGGTATGCCAGATGGCTTGTCAATGACCACTATCTCATCATCTTGATGTACAATTTGTATAGGTCGAGCTGTAACAGCTGGTTCATGCTTATGAGTCCGATGACTAATAGCATCACCATTTCTCACGATTGAGTCCAGATTTGCCGGTTTAGAATTTAGGAAAACTTTGCCATGATCGATTGCCCATTTCTGAAGTTAGTATATCATGTAGTAATGATAATCGTCATATGAGATCAGCAGCAACCTGATTACTTACGTAATATATCTCATCTCTGTCCCTGAACTCTGTAGTAAAAATATCAAGCAATTTTCGATCTCTCCATCTCATCTTACAATATGTAAGATATGTATAGTAATAAGGAGGGACTTTTCTTAAAGCTCCGCTGATGATATATCGAGCACCATCAGCCATATCACTATGAATCTCCACAACCTTGGCGTCCGCAGGTAAATCCTTTGGATCAAACACTGGCAAGCTCTCTGATGAAGAATGCGCCAAGTGTAGGGCTTGCGCCTGTAATTGCCGTCCTCGCTGTCTGAACTGCGATGGAGGATTGCCAGGAGAAGGTGTTTCTGCCGGAGAAGAACTGTCTCTAAGCTCACGAGTACTTTTATTATCTGAAAAATCCGCCGCTTCAGGTGAAGCTGATCTTCTCTTCAAAGCAGACATAAAAAAATGTCTGTAATGCTTCTTGTGTTGGCTGAGATCAATGGTGTAGTCTGAGTACTTGATCCAACGAAGTTTGTGAGAGTTGAAGAATTCGCGGATTATCTCGAGGCCGAATATAGTACAATAAGGTTGATAACAGAACAACATTGAAACAATATGAATTAAGTATTTCTAAATGTATATTACAATAATAAATATGATTGTTATAATAAAAGAGAAAAAAAATACAAAACAGCAAGTACAGCGCCGGCATATAAGGAATACATCCTTCCATCACTAGTAGTACTCAGGAACATTGTCCATGCAATAGCCTTGTCAGATATGTCACTGACTCTCGTATTATACGAGCTCCAGGGATTGATTCCAAGGAATGTATCATGCAGATCGTTGTTAAGGTACATATCAGATGAGATCACCACATTAATGGATGGCGGTTCTTCAGGGATATCAATAGACAGATACACTGGTAAATGATCTGAATGCAATGCTGACGATATGGAGGAGTATTTATGAATTTTGACACCATCAAGATCATCATCTCCATATTTCAAATAAAGTATTCTATCGCACCATGAAGGAATTCGCTTTGTAGTGTACTTTAAGGAACCTACAAGGAATTTGTAGGTAGGAGCAAAGGTAATAGGAGCTTCACCAAATCCAAAAAGTACATTTCCATTGGATCGTTCAATCAGGAGTTCATCTACATCTTTGAGTTGGCTCGGGTCAAACTCCGATAATAGTCTGACATTGTCGTCATCTCCACCAAGTCGTGAAACACCAATGTTCTTTTTACACCTGTAATTCAAATCACCCATAAAGAAAATATGGTTCTTAGGTTTATAAAGTCCATATCCATCATTGAAATCGAGGTTTGTTGCAATTGTCAAGAAGTCGGCATTCCTAGCAGCCTGTTTGCCTTCATTTGCGGCCAAATGAGCAGTTACAAAGGTGAATTCGGTCTCAACAGGATCAGTCATAGTCAATCGTAATGCAGCGCTTCCTTTCAAACTTGACCGAAAGAATCCACAGCCACAACTAGAAGATACCGACTTGGAAATCTTGACTTGCTCTTCTTGAGCGAGTACTACAAGGCCAATTGCACCGCTTACAGACCTACCTACACGATAAAATTTTTGATAATATCTCTCACTGATGGCAGATTCTACACTGCTCACTAAAGCTTCCATATATTTGTCTGTGTTGCTGAAGCATCCGTCCATGATCGATGTAAGCTCCTGAAAACCCAGAACAATCATCAATGGCGGGCTCTCCGGCAACTCAGGACCGATCCAGTCTTTAGGCGATTGACTCGTCTTAGCACAGTTGTATGTTAGGAAGAAGAGAGGTATAGTCATGTTGCTTTAAAAGATCAGATTAGATGATTTCGTAGGGAATGTGAAAGTCGGAACAGCCCCGTTGTCATGAATATTAAGGTGCTAATTTCCTCGCATCAACAATACCGTAAATACATCTACATCTGAATATCTTATATATTTATACATATATATTATACATACTAGTACAAGCTAACAATGATTTTTTTAATCAAGAATATGAAACAACTTTGAATCGCAATTCTACTTACAGGGCTCGGTTGACATTCTCAGCCGCAAGACCTATCCAGGCTTTGGTCTTCGGGAAACCTGGTAGCTCTACATCAGAACCTTTCCAGCCTCCAGCCATTAGTCCAATAGCATATAGAAAGCTTCCGTTTCCAGGGAAATAAGGAGGCGGAACATGTGTGGCTCCATTGGCTGAACCTACGTCATCCATCTCGAGATTCGGATGAAGCAGGAACTCAATGGCTTTTTCAGGCTCTCCTAATCTGGCAGCATTCATAGCAGCCATACCGAAATCCCATCCCCAGCCTTTCTTGTCGAAATCCCAAGTTTGCCATACTTTATGTGACGTTTTCCTGCTGATATCGAGATCAATATAGCCATCACTGTCTTCCGGTAACCAGCCATACATACCAAGTAGACACGGATGTTCCCAGTTATATTTCGTCCACATGTCTTCAACACCTTCCCAGAGAACATATAAACCATCTTGAATAGGAAGAGGTGATATAATATCCAGAGCATGTTGCCATTCTGTTGGAACTTCTTTGTTCATTCTGCCCATCCATTCAATAGCGACTTTCAAGCCATAACGCCAGTACGCCAATTCAAATGACGGGTTGAAACTTTCTTCAGTCAATGTATTTTCTGACATAAGTTGTAGTGGTGGGCCCAATTTGCCATTTTTGGCATAACTGGCCATAAATTCTGCTGTTTCATGGATAATGGTGTACCAAGCAGTCAGGGTTTCAACATCTTGAAAGTGCTGATATTCGGTCTCGGCAAAGAAAATAGCATGTGGCTGCTGCCAGATAAGAAATGGATTGATATCTCCAGGCGATGATTTCCCGCTGACATCGGTCATTTTAGGCCATCTAGCCCCTGAATAGCCTTGCTTATTGGCACGCACTTTGGAACTTTCAAGGAAACTAGTATATACATCTTTGATCTTGACGTAATGGGTCCAATTGTTGAAAAGAGCCATATATGCCCAGTGCCAGAATATCATTTCCATATGGAATTTTCCATACCAGCCATTGTTAGTTAAACCACTTTCCTGAGGGGGCCAGTTACCAGCACAGTTAACTGCCATTTGATATTGAGAAAGAACACATCGTCTTTGTAACTCAACTGCACGACTGTCGTCAACTTTTGAAAAATCAATAAAACCAGAGGTTGACCAGAAATCTTTCCAATGAGACACACTAGCCGAGGTAATCTGCTCTACTGTCAGCAGATTAGAAGACAGGTTGAGCTCAGTATCTTTGGCAACATCTATAAAGTGAACGGATATATCCACCACATTAGAGGTTGCTTCAATATTAAGAACATATTTATGACTCGAATTTTGTCTGACTAAAGATCCGGGCTCGCTGAAATTCACCGCTGTAAGATATTGTTTATCGTTGATAGTATGCCAGATTCCTGAGCTATACTTGGAAAAACAAACCAACTCAGTAGTATGTAAACCATAAGTACTGTCATCAAAGTTGCCTACATAAGGAGCTTCAAATTTCTGTGTACCATCGCCCCAAGGAAAGTCCAAAAAAATGCTCATAAATCCGGATTTAACGGCCTCGGATTCAATCCTTAAACCAAGGGAGTCTTGATCCGGATGACAAACAGTAGTAATCTGACAATTTTGACCATTGATCTTGAAACTACTTGAAACTAAGCCCTTATATAAGTCTAGTTCTTGTACAGTTTCTTTCAGGTCTTTTTCATCTTCAACCCCGAGAGATTCATGAAGATGGAGCCCTATTCGTGCCAAGTTGATACGATTTGGGTTAGCAACGAGCCATTGAGTGAACTCCTCAGGGTCATGGTCATTGAAAGTATTGAAATAGATGGTACCTAGTCCGTCTACTTCCATAGGCTTACCTCTATGATTGATGTCTTGAAATTCCGCAGGCTTAGGATCATGTTTGAACCCCCATTCCGATAACGTGGGGAAAGGACGAAACGTCTGAAGACCCGTCAAATCCACACCATAAGCAAACTTCCCGTTGCCCACTTGGATTGGAGATTCCTTATTGAATGTCATCCTTTTAGGATTCTGATTTTTTACAATTTTCTCTCGTTCAATCATTTCTAGTTGGAAAGATGAAGAGTTGATTGAGTTCGCCGTATTAAAAGACCGATGCCTCGAGGAAACCCCGATAAGCGGAGAAGCGAGGGAATTCGCCGCAATATGAGAAAGATAAAAAGAAAAAAAGAGCTCGAACAAAATCAAGCAGGAAGAATTCGGGTATTTTGGCTCTGACTAATATTATGAGATCGTCACTGGATATGATTTGATAATTTTCTTTTTTCTTCAGACAGTTGAGATCTTAGGCATCAGGCTAACTGTGCCTGACAAGTATAATATGATCCAACTGAAATCATAGACATTCACTAATACATTCACTGATACTTATACCAAAACTTATACAACATTATACAATAAGCATTTCAAACAGTCTCAACGGCATCAACATTTTCAACAAAAAGAGATTCATGCTTCTCTTCAATCTGTAAAGCACGTTCACTCTTAAGTTGAGTCTCAGTCAAATAATGCTTGAACTGCTTAGTCTTAACCTGTTTCTTGAACATCTCATCAATCTCTTCATAAGTTCTTCCCTTGATTTCTGGCATAAAGAAATACAGTAGAACCAATAAAATCACCAAACAACCAAAGAAGATAAATCCAACTTTGGCTTCGAGTCCTGCCTCATCAGGATTGATAATATATGGTAATACAAAAGTAATCATACAATTCAATGCCTGGTAATGACTGATTGCAATTGTGATTGTTTTTGCTCGTAAATAAGATGTAGGAATCTCAGAAGCCAAAGTATAAGCCACATTACCAATACCACCATTATAGAAGAAGTTAAACATACAGATAAAAGCCACACTTGCAGTTCTTACTGATGGATTCGAGTCAAAGAATCCTGTAATACCTAGAATCAGATTATCCAACATCAAACATATAACACCACCGATAATCAATGTACGTCTTCCAAATCTGTCAATAATATAGAATCCAAAAAAGTTACCAGAAATAGACAAGATTTGGGTACCAATACCGATCTGGAAGCTCTTCTGAGCAGTTACACCAATAAGTTGGAAGATATAAGTGTTATAACTGCTGATGAAACTTACACCAGAAGCAGGGTGAGTGAAGAAAGCAAGGCAAGCAATCATTGTTCGTCTCAGATTACTACCTTTGAAGCATTCCAAGTAACTGCCTTTTGATGAAAGCTCTTCAGCTTCAATTAGGGTGATCTTAGCTATCATATATCGACGTTGAGCCTCGTCATCACTATTACAGATCCTCTTGAAACTGTCAACAGCTTTATCATCTTTACCTTTTTGAATCAGGAAAAATGGCGATTCAGGCATAAAAGGTTGCAAAAATAGAGCAGGAATCGCAAAACCCCATTGAGCAACAATCAAGGATTTATATGACCAGTTGTTATCCCAGTCTCCGACAGAATTGACCATGATGGCACCAATCAATGGACCGATACATTGGGCAATATTCATACAACCAGTTGCAATAGCTCGAAGAGGTAAAGGTGCTATTTCAGCAGTATAACTTAAACATAAGACAAGGAAAATACCAAGTGAAAAGCCATTGATCATTTTTCCAGCAAAGAAGACGCCAATACTATTTGCAGCAAACTCGATGCCAATAGCAACAATAGATAAAGCCAAAGCACCGGTAATAATTGGTCTTTTACCAAAGATATCACCAAGAAAACTTCCAGCAGTAAGACCAAGTACAGTAAAAGCAGCTGGGCCTCCAGAAATAGCAGACTGCCATTGAGCAGTCAAAATATATGACCCTTCATATTCGTAACCAAAATTTCTTCTGAATTGTGGTACAGATAGAACAGATCCACCAGCTTGATTATCGAAACCCACAATGACCATAATCCATGTCATAACAGCTATCCAAGTGATAGCCCTAGGATTAGCTCTTGCACATTGCCAGATCCCCTGTTCATGAAGGGCACCTTCATAGGCTCTTGCTTTAAGCACTTCCTCTGTATTTTCTTCGACGACTTCGATGTTTGGTTCACTCATAATAGTTGAATGTTTTAAATCCACAATCTAAAATAGAAGACAACTGGTGATCATACGCCTACTTTTATACAAGTACGTTCAAATCCGCAGGTTTACTCCGCAGTGCGTAATCTGCAGATTACCCCACCAATTGGGCCCTCGCATACCCCACTCTGCCGATCAAACGTGCCAGGAACGAAGAAACGAGAGTTCAATAAGAATTCAAGTAAGACAACAGGGCATATGAAACTGCTCTTCACTTTAACAAAAAGCAAAACAGATATTATCACTTTGTTTGTTAATGTAAATCATTCGTTGATTTCCCAACATCATTTCACTCTATCACTTGCCCATATAGTTATCTCTAACTCTGCTGTTGCCCTCTTTATGTCCGTTGAGGTTACCCCACACACCGAAAATGGCGGGGTAGCTACGGAGAACAGATACTCCAAAGCCGCATTCCTTCATGGGCAACGAACGGATGAAATACCCAAAGCCCGACATCATGTGTGCCCCCGTCATTTCTCTGACTGTTAAATATCCGATGCTGGATCATCAATATACCGCAATAACATGTCACGGGGACCTGCAGAGAATGTTGGAGAAACTCTGCAAGCTTATTGATATACTGTTGGACCCCCCATATTTCGTATGCCCGCACCCAATTAATCAAAAAGGTCGACACATGTCCATAGAAAGATTTTAATAAACCGATAATGATATTCTGCTGCGATAAGCCTAAATGTCGGAATTGCGTACATTGTAGTGAACTCTCTTTGTATGACAATAGTTAAAAAAAAAGGGAGATGAAATTGAAACGACCCAGAAATATCTAAGAATATCATTCATCTCAGAACTGAACTATACACTGTTTACCAGAATGAAGTGTGCTGTCACTTAAATTGATCTACCGTGGGGTTGGTTCATTTAGTCAGTGATAATCGGGCAGCATGGATGGATCATCTCTAAACAGGAGAAATCTTCCTAGAATCTTTACTAAAAACAGAATCTGATAAATCAAAAAAAAAGATGCTTATTCGGCTAGCCCGGCAATCAGTGGGCATTTATCATTGGATCTGCAATTTGAAACAGCTATGGAAGTTCACAGAATAATAAGGAAGACATGAGTTACCCTACTGTGGCTGTCATAGTTCATTGTAGCCGTGAGGTTGTGAGCACACCGCGCTAATGGCTAAAGCGCCACCGCACAGATTCTAACCTCCTCCTCAACACACGATTACATCTATTTATAATCAATCATTTTTGAATCTACATTGATTTTCTTTTGAATTGATTATGCCAGAAGAAGAACACAAACATAAGCCTAATCTCGCTGATGCCTCTGGCGCCGAGAATAAGGAAGATGCCACAGCAACCGCTATCTTAAGACGAAAGAAGAAGGATAACGCACTTGTTGTTGAAGATGCCGTTAATGACGACAATTCCGTCATCTCTATGTCACCAAACACAATGGATTTGCTACAGCTGTTCAGAGGTGATACTGTGTTGGTAAAGGGCAAGAAAAGAAAGGATACCGTCTTGATTGTTCTTGCTGATGAGGAATTGGAAGAAGGTTTAGTCCGTATCAACCGAGTTGTCAGAAACAACTTGAGAGTTCGATTGGGCGATATTGTTACTTTACATGCCTGTCCCGATATCAAATATGCTAAGAGAATATCTTGTTTGCCCGTTGCCGATACGGTGGAAGGACTCACTGGCTCTTTGTTCGATGTCTACCTCAAACCGTACTTCTTAGAAGCATACCGACCAGTTAGAAAGGGTGACTACTTCACTGTTAGAGGTGGTATGCGACAAGTAGATTTTAAGGTTGTTGAAGTGGATCCTCCTGAATATGCTATTGTAGCCCAAGATACTGTTATCCACTGTGAGGGTGAACCCATCAACCGAGAGGACGAGGAGAACAATCTGAACGAAGTCGGCTATGATGATATTGGTGGTTGCCGACGTCAGATGGCACAGATTAGAGAATTAGTGGAATTGCCATTAAGACATCCTCAGTTGTTCAAATCCATTGGTATTAAGCCTCCTAGAGGTATTCTTATGTACGGTCCTCCTGGTACCGGTAAAACATTGATGGCCAGAGCAGTTGCAAATGAGACGGGTGCATTCTTTTTCTTGATCAATGGTCCCGAAATTATGTCCAAAATGGCTGGTGAATCTGAAAGTAACTTGCGAAAAGCTTTTGAGGAAGCAGAGAAAAACGCACCCGCTATTATTTTTATTGATGAAATCGATTCTATTGCTCCCAAGAGAGACAAGACTAACGGCGAGGTTGAACGACGTGTAGTTTCCCAGCTGTTGACTTTGATGGATGGTATGAAAGCACGTGCCAATGTCGTGGTGATTGCCGCCACCAATCGACCGAACTCTATTGACCCCGCTTTGCGACGATTTGGACGATTCGATAGAGAAGTTGATATCGGTATCCCCGACCCTACTGGTAGATTGGAGATTCTACGAATCCACACCAAGAATATGAAACTCGGTGATGATGTCGATTTGGAAACTATTGCAGCCGAGACACATGGTTATGTTGGTTCTGATTTGGCTTCTCTCTGTTCCGAAGCAGCCATGCAACAAATTAGAGAAAAGATGGATCTTATTGACTTGGATGAAGAGACAATTGATGCAGAAGTGCTGGATTCACTTGGCGTTACTATGGAAAACTTCAGATTCGCATTGGGTATATCCAACCCAAGTGCTTTGCGAGAAACAGTCGTCCAGAGTGTCAATGTTACTTGGGACGATATTGGTGGTCTCGATAGTATCAAGCAGGAGCTGAAGGAAACAGTCGAGTACCCAGTTTTGCATCCAGAAATGTACACCAAGTTTGGCTTATCGCCATCAAAGGGTGTGTTGTTTTTTGGTCCCCCTGGTACTGGTAAGACTCTCTTGGCTAAGGCTGTAGCCACTGAAGTATCTGCTAACTTTATTTCTGTTAAAGGACCTGAACTTCTGTCTATGTGGTTTGGTGAATCTGAATCAAACATTCGAGACATTTTTGATAAAGCACGAGCATCCGCTCCGTGTGTAGTTTTCTTGGATGAATTGGATTCTATTGCTAAATCTCGAGGTGGATCCCTTGGTGATGCTGGTGGTGCCAGCGACCGTGTTGTTAACCAGCTTTTGACTGAAATGGATGGTATGAATGCTAAAAAGAACGTATTCGTTATTGGTGCTACTAACCGACCTGATCAAATCGACCCCGCTTTGCTGCGACCTGGTCGATTGGATCAGTTGATCTATGTACCACTTCCCGACGAAAACGGTCGATTGTCTATTCTTCGAGCCCAGCTTAGAAAGACACCTTTGGAACCCGGTTTGGAATTGCGAGAAATCGCAAAGAATACAAATGGATTCTCTGGTGCTGACTTATCTTATATTGTTCAGCGATCTGCTAAGTTTGCTATCAAGGATAGTATTGAAGCTTCTATCAGTGCTGAAAAGGCAGCTCAGGAGGCTGGTGAGGAGTTACCTGATGAAGATGTTGCCATGGAAGACCCTGTACCGTATATCACCCGAGCACATTTCGAGTTGGCTATGCAGAGTGCCTCAAGATCTGTTAGTGACTCTGAATTGCGACGATATGAAGCTTATGCTCAGCAGATCCAAGCATCACGGGGTACCTTCAATTTCCGATTCAGTGGAAATGCATCATCTGCCGATAATGCAGCAGCTGCGGCAGCTGCAGGAACAGATTCAAATGCCAACACTGGTGGTGCCTCTTTTGGCCAAGAAGGTGAGGATGATGACTTATACAATTAATAGCTATGGTGCTTAGATAAGATACAGTAGTATTGGATGTCATTGTCGCTTCCTCTTAACTTCTACTTGTGTACGTTTGTAGACATAATTTAAAACTATTTGTTACACGTATAATAATATTTTATAGTGAAAGCTGTTCTAGATAAGGCCCTGTTTCTTTAGATCATTGTAAACCTTCTGCGACATGACGTTTCCTTCATCATCCTCTACTTCGATAGCTGCATCAGTCTTATTATTCTGGTTTCTGTTTTGCTTCTTGATCTTTTCCCACAGAGCTTGAGCTTCACTTATAGATGAGATATCTTTGAATAATGGGCTAGGCTCAACACCAAGGCACTTCAAGCCATAGATATGCCGAGTGTCCATGAAATGTGTTTCATAAGCTTTACGACCCATATAACTGTGATTACCACATATTTCACAAGTGTATTCAATGCCGAGTCCCTGTAACTTCCACAGCCAATATGGTATGGGTTTACCATCCCAGCCAATAGGTAGTTTCAGAGGGTTGTAAGTATTATCAGGCTCTGATTCATCATCAGATCCGAGCTCAATATCATAATCATCATTATCATCCAAGTTTTCATCGTTCCCAAGTACGTCTCGTTCCAAAGCAATAGTCTCCTCTAATCGTTCTCTGTCTGTAAGAGCTTGACGTCGTTCTACATTGGCTCTTGTCTCAGCTATTGTTTTCGCCAACAGATTTGAGATTTCTTTCACCCTATATTCATGGAAAATATAGAATTTTTGTTTGTCTAATGCTAATGCAGGTGTCGTGCCATTATTTGCAGCTACATTCCTCTTATGCTGTTTTCCGTTGAGATGCCCTTTAAAAACCCCTTCAGATGCGAAAAGTTTGTTACATGATTTGCAAAAGAGAGGGCTATCGACACTATTAGCTTCTTCTTTTGGTATCCATAATATGGAGTTAGTGCTGTATGCATGTTCAAAGTCCTGATCTATCTTAGCCAAGCCTAGTTCAGGTTGAGCTAAAATCCGAGTCTTCTTTAGGAAGCCTGTTAAATATTGATCTAGAGCCGAGATATAGTCAAAATAACTACTGTCAGATAATCGCTTAGGTGAATAAATGTCAGTGTCTTCGAAAGAATTGAAAGCATCAAGATATTCTACATAGCTGACAGCTTTATTGGTTACCAAGGACAGATTGACGAATCTTTCATGGAACACAATCAAGTCCACAAAGCGGCCATAATATTCCTCACCAGAGAAAAGAGTATCAATACCAATATCTGCAGTGAATGCACTTAATAAACGGTCGGATCCAGAGAGTGAATGAGCAAACTCGGGAATATCTCCACCAGTTTGATCTCGATACTCAATGATCATGGTACGTCTCATTTTGAAAGACTGACTTAAATCTTGGATAGGTTCGTTAGGGTGATGTTGGTGAAACTGTTTGATATCATCAATTTGCTTATAAAAAGCACCAAATACCGCTTTTGTGGCCGTTCCTTCTAAGTTTTTGAGATCTGTGATGTCCTTCTGACGTAAAATTGAAGGGTGCGTCGTCGAATCCTCGCCTTTATTAAGAGAATCGGGGGTGACACTAAGAGCTTGATTCAGATATTGACACTCTTCATTATATCGGTCCATAAGTCGTGATACTTCATGTTGTTGTAGAAGTGTATCTCTTATAGGCCGTTTTCTTTTGCCGTTAAGTACGGATGCAACAGATAATGCTTGTGTCTCAGGAAGCAGATGTGGATTGAATATTATACGATCAGCAACTGCTTGCTCAATTCTCTCTAGTTCCTCGGCAGCAGATCTTATTGTTTCTATAGAAGTACTGCTCATGGCTTTTGTAATGTAAATACAGTTAGATGGAGATGATGTTTGATTCTATTGAGTTTGTCTTGGGAAATATATTAAGACGGAGGGAGATTGGAGATGTCCAAAAAAAAAAAAAAAAAATTACCAAAATCAAAAAAAAATACCAAAGAACAAAAACTTAAACTCCTAACTATTCATAAATATCAACTATTTTTCACCTAAATTCCAATGTCTTTTGAAAGTATAGGAGTACCGAAATGGTTAAGGGAGTCACTACAAGCTATGGCCATTCATTCGCCCTCAGCTATCCAAACAGCTTGTATACCACCAATCCTAGAGGGCCGAGATTGTATAGGAGGTGCCAGAACTGGTTCGGGTAAAACCATTGCATTTGCAGCTCCAATGCTCAGTAAATGGGCAGAAGATCCTTTTGGAATTTGTGGATTGATTTTGACTCCTACAAGAGAACTTGCATTACAGATTGCCGAACAATTTTCTGCTTTAGGAGCTTCTATGAATGTCAAGACCGCTGTCATTGTAGGAGGTGTCGATATGATGGCACAAGCGCTGGAACTGCAGAGAAAACCGCATTTTGTGATTGCTACTCCTGGTAGATTAGCAGATCATATAAATAGCAGTGGAGAGGATACGATATCAGGGCTGAGACGTGTCAAATACTTGGTGCTGGATGAAGCAGATCGTCTTCTCAGCGAAAGTTTTGCTAATGATCTTGAAGTATGCATTAGTATGTTACCATCCCCTGAAAAGAGACAAACATTATTATTCACAGCTACAGTCACTGATGCGGTTAGGTCATTAGAAAACCAACCTGTGCGAAAAGGCAAGAAGAAACCGTTTTTACATGAAGTCACTAATCCTGAGGATATTGCTATACCAACTACTTTAAGCCAGCATTATTTGCTTGTACCCTCTTATGTGAAAGAAGCTTATTTATACAGTCTTTTGACACTTGAAGAGAATAAGAACAAATCTGCCATAATATTTGTAAATAGGACCAGAACAGCAGAACAACTTCGACGTATGCTTCAAAAACTGGAAGTTCGTTCTACGTCCTTACATTCTGAAATGCCACAAACTGAACGTCTTAATGGTTTAGGTAGGTTTAGAGCAGAAGTAGCACGTGTACTTATTGCTACCGATGTTGCTAGTAGAGGGTTGGATATCCCTGTTGTTGAAATGGTGGTGAACTTTGATATACCAGCAGATGCTGATGATTATGTCCACAGAGTAGGTCGAACTGCTAGAGCAGGACGATCCGGTGAAAGTATATCTTTTGTCACTGAGAATGATGTGGCAAGAATAGAAAACATTGAAGCCAGAGTGAACAAGAAAATGGATCTATATGAAGGTGTTTCTGATGTCGAGATTATAGATAAGAGTCTTAAGAAGGTATCTAAAGCAAAGAGAGAAGCTTTGCTGGACATGGAAAGAGAGAATTTTGGTGAAAGACGAAAAATCCAGATGAAAAAAAGAGATGCAAGAGAGTCTGCTTTATCCAAGATAAAGAAGAGTTCAAAAGCTAAAGCTCATACGCGGTGAGGTCTATAGTAATAGTGTAAATGTGATTATTTTTTCAACCGAGTTTTACCTTGTTGTAATCCTTGGTAATAACCTGCCCAATACCAAGCCATTGCGAGCTTCTTGACGTCGTCGTCTAGATTATCTAGGGATATAGAGGTGTTAATATGAGTGTTAAGAGTCTGTGGGGCAGCAAGGGTCCCCTTAACAGCCTCTGAATCCTCCAAATTCGATTCTAAATCTTCCTCTTTGTGCTCTTTATGTGAATCTTCAATTTTCGGTGCACTTTGATCTGGTGGTTGATCGGGTGGTTGATCTGATGGTTGATCTGATGGTTGATCTGCTCCACTCTCATCATCTTCACCTACTTTCACTTTCTTTAGCTGCGGCTCTCCAATATCTTCTCCATGATATTTCTTGTACTCCTCTACCGCATTATCCCAGCTTTCCACGAGCCCAGAATCATCCCAAGAATATTCATCGGTACCAACATGCATCTATAAGTTGTGTTTGCTGAAGGTCAACTGAAAGTTGTAGTGGTGTAGCAAAATAAATTCTATGACCAACAGTATATAAGGGGTGTTCAGCAGTCACGATTATACCGAAATAAACCATGGAAAACCAAGGAAACCAAGGAATGCTATATAAAACTTTGATTGTATATTAAATTGCCTATTAAATTATATTTTGAATTCCATATTGAATTCCATATTCAATGATAAATGCAGATATTTGATTATTCTAACTCCATATACTTATGACTACTTTCTCATTTTACCCTTTTGCTGCTTGGATTTATGAACCATTAACGTCTTTTGCTTATCCCTAAGACTCTTCCTTGCCTTGCCTTGTACATCTCTATTATGAATCATCATCATGAAGTTCTTCTTTCTAGCCTTTTCCCTGTTGGTAGTACTATGAGCTTTCTCCTGATGTTTGGCCTTGTGAGATCCAAAATCTCTACCATCTTTACCTTCTCGAGCAACTGCAATTCGCTGTTCTTTATCCTGCTTATATCTGGTATTTCCAACTAAATCTGCAGCATTGACATGTTCCTCATTTCGCTGACCTGGCTTCTTCTTGCCAGAAATCTGATCTAAACCTGCTTGTGTTTTCAATTCATCGATTTTGGCAAAATCCGCGGGGGTGAGCACGGTTGTAGCGGCTAGTGTCATGAAAGCATCAGCATCATTAGCAGCTCGAGCAGCTACACTGAGATCAAGCTTGGATCTTTTAGCGTCACGTTCTTCTGGATCCTTCTTCTCCTTCTCATCATCATCATCATCGCTATCAGAGATATTAATCTCATCATCACTGTCGACATTAACCCATCCATCACTTTCATCACTACTATCTGAATCTTCATCAACCACTTCCCAAGCTTTGTCGTCTTGATCTTCAGTATCTTCACCAAGTTGTTCTTGCTTCCATTTCAATAAAAGATCCAGACCTTCAATACCTTTAACCGTAGATCTATCAGTACCATACTTGACAGTTTCATCATCCTTGTCAATATTGGATTCTGGATCAGCCTTTTCTTTAAGTGCCATTGAAGCAACCTTACCACGATCTTTGTTCTTCAACATAGATGGGTCAACTTCTCTGAAAAGAGTAATCAAACTTCTGGCAGCAGTCATAACAGGCTTCGCTTTAGAACCTTTATACTCCGTAAGATCCTGTAACAAAGTTTGTTCAATAGCATGAGGAGCTCGACTAACTATCTCTCTGATAGTATTCAAGCCTGCAGCAGCGACTTCAGCGGCTACACCGTCACTTACAAACTCATCTGCGATTTTTCTGACAACAGGTCGTATATCTTCAGGTGGAACCAGGTCATGTGATGCCTGTGCCGCTGCTGCCATAAATTGTGTGACATCTCTTTGTTTAGGGGTAAGATACTTCAACAAGAAGGAGTATAGTTTCAGCAAGGTTAACTTATGTGTACCAACAAGTCTTGATATTAAATTCACAAATAAAATCTTCTGTTCCAAGTTCAATCTGTTTCCACCACTAGATAAATGCTTGGAAAATAAATGGTCAGTGAAACCTTGTGGGTCACGGAGAAGATGGATGGCAGAGAAATTGAGATAAGTGGCACTATGATGTGTGTTATTCTTCTTTCTTAAAGATTTCAAAGTCTGTTCCATTTTCCTTGTTCGTCTTGTATTCTTCTTATTCACAAGTGCTTTATGTTTCATAGATTCAGTATCGACATCTTCTTCTTCGTCCTCTTCCAACTGAGCTTCTTCTCTTTCCTTATCAGCACCTAAAAAGAATCTAGCCGCAGATACAGAAACTTTTGTATTCGAATGTAATGCAGCTTGACACATGATCTCTACAGTTCTACTGTCATCCCAGATACCTCTTCGCCAGAGCTCACGAGTGATTCTAGTAGCCCAAAGACCAGATGATTCTGGGTCCGTCAAAAGGTTAAATAACAACGCTTGGAAACTTTTGTTAACTCTTTGGTTTTTGGCATTTTGATTCACGTTTTTCATCAGAGAAATCAACGACGTATAAATCTGTGATCGCAACTGTTTAGAGTCGGTAGATATTAATATAGGGAAGAGTTGCTGTATCAAATATTCAGGACTTATAGTACCTTTATTTCGAAGCATACACAATGATTGTACAATTTTCTCTCTCAATTCTGACGGAAGCTGGAGATGCTTTTCAATCAGCAGCTTAGCAATCTCTTCCGGGAATGTCTTGGTCTCTTCTTCAAAACAAGAGCACAGATGTGCTACAAATCCCAATAAATCTGTAAATTCATCTTCTGATCCTCCAGAAGCTTCTGGATTTTCTAGATATATGTCCAGTAAGGATTTATAATGCCTGTACTGTAGAAGGAATTCATCTTTGTATGATCTGTGTTTGAAATGTTAGTCCTGAACCAAAAGGAGACGATAATGTATCTATACATACGTTGGATCTCGTTTAACAAGATTCTGCAATAATGCAATATTGTTAGGTAATAAAGCCGTTCTTTGTCGCTTGACCATGATATTACTGATGTCTATAGTAGGTGAATTAACTCACTGAAAAAAAAAAAAAAAAATTATCGAGCAGTGAAAAAAAATATTTCGAGGTGCGGCTTAATTTTTCACATCCGGAATTTTAATGGTACTGTACGGATTGAATAAAGGCAAAATAACCAACCATGCATGCATGCAACCAAATTAAATTAATATTATAATGATAAATAAAAGTCAGTGTTAAACTGAAGACCCAAAATTTACTGAATCAGCTGTTTTTAGCAAATAACGAACTTGCAACAGCGTAATTGAGCTTCTTGGAAATACGCCTTGTAGCCATCATAGACATGGCATTCTCCTCGGCATTAGGCTCTTGACTTGGATCAACACCATCATTAGCATTGGATCCCGACGCATCAGCATTACGGGGCTTTCTTCGTTTCTTAGGCTTGTAGATTCCGGCAGCTATATCCGCTTCTCGTTTCAACCGTCTCTTCTCCTCTTCAATGAGGTAGTCAGCATTTAGTGTCATCCAGACTCCTTTCTTGAGTTCTGCCTCCTCCTTAGTTAGAATAAACGAGTCAATTTCATCGTCACTAACATCTGACAGATTCTCGGGATCATCACGAACTTGGGATACCCATGGTTCATAATGCGATGCGTTCTTTGCAGCAATTTCAGCCGCTTCCTCAGCTTCACGAAACATTTGTCTCTGCAATGCCTTCTCTTCTCGATATTTCTTAAGGAAAAGTTCGGCTTGACTTGCTCGCTTAAATGTAGGATCCTCTAAAATGACATCTACATCATTTTCGAGTGTATCTTCTTGACTTTCATCAGTATTGTCGTTAGCCTGCTGAGACGCTTTAATAGTCCTTTCTTCTTCTCTTTTCTTTTCAAACTCTTCCTTCTCTTTCTCTTCAAGCTGTCTGATTTCTTCAGTCATTTTTATCAATTCCTCATTCTGATACACATCATTTTCATGGTTCTTTTTGATGGTCTGTTCTTCCTCCGGTTTGGTATGCTTGTTTCGGAAAGAAGGTGGGTCTCTCTGAGATTCCATATTAGTGTTTCTAAACTGGTTGATAGTCAATGTAGCTGCTTCTGTTCTTTTAAACTCATCCAATCGACGTTGAATAGTCTCTTCAGCGATTTTCGCAATTTGAACGACCTCCAGCTTTGATCTTCGGAAATTATTCATTCTTGCTGCAATAATAACTGCAGCCGCAGCTATACCAGCTGGCCGTCGTCCTTGAGTCAACCAATCCTTTCCCATTCTAGCTACAACCTTTGCAGAATCATCCCTTACTTGTTTCTCTTGGTCTCCAAACTCTAGAGCCATAGTGAAACGTTTGACGTAAAGTGTGGGATCTGTTAACGGTATGTTATGGATCCCAATCGCTCGGACTAATTGCAGGTAAGTCGCACCAATGGCGAATACGTTGACGCAAATGACTTCTGCAAAGTCCATAAGCATATGCTGAGTTGTATTCTGGCGACAGGCGAGATAAAGACAAGCAGAAACCACATACTGTGATCGTCTTCCCTTCACAAAGTTACTCCCCAGTGCTATTTTGAAATAACTGAATGCAGAACTGCTGACATGCTCCGGGATATTTAATATAGCCGCTATGCTAGCAATACGTCGCTTGGTCTTTTCCAAGGTTTGTGCACGACTTTCACCCTGGCCACCTTGCATACGGCCACCGCTGGATATATGAGTTTGATCTGCACCTAGGTAAGAACCTGTAACCATAGCAGCTCCACTTGAAGTCTCACTAAAAGTGACTTCGGATACTAGATAGTTTCCGTCGATTTCGGACCCGCAGTCCATACAAATCAACTCATTTCCGGGTTTTCTTTCTATTCGGTTACTAAGACAGTTCGGATTCGGGCAGATAGGTTTTCTTAGCGAAGACATGACGAGTTGAATATGCTTGCGTAGCTGGTGTTACGCGTACTGTCTCTTCGTTTGTTGTTTGTTTGTATGAGATAAAGGTGAGAGTGTTTGCCAAAGCTTTTGACTTTTTTTTTTTTGGTAGAAAAACTGTCTGTCGGTAATTTTGATTTTCTGTTTTGTCCCAATGTCATCAGCCGCATGGTGCTGCAGCTGCCCCTCCCGATTTTTAACCTGGCTGGGATAACTGGCAGTGGTTTTTCAACTTCTCAACCAACACATTGCAAATATGTTGTCCTTTCAATGTTTGAAAAATAACGCTAGGTAAGTAGTCAAAATTTTGTTAAAAGTGATGGGTTATTTGGTAACTATGATAATGTGCTCTTTGTCTTGTTTCTTGCTGTCAATGCTTGGTTATCGTTATGTTATTAGACTGGTTATAAGCTTCAGAAGAGGGGAGAGAGATGACCGACATGAGCCGAAGCCCTCGGGTTATTTAGCGCCGATTTCAGATAAAAACGGATCACAACAATGCAGTGATAGAACCAGAATAGTCCTGTGTTTTCACTGCAAATGTTAAAGTCTGATTTTATACTCATATGTCCTTAATTATGGCTGGTGCTGCTGATTCAAGGCTTATTGTCGTGTTCCCTAGTTTATAGCGTGGTTTTTTTGCTTCTGTTGGGGTGCACCACAAGAAAACGGCCGGAATCATAACGGACATTTCACGGAGCTTCAAAGAGAAAGAGCCCGGCTTGGTATGGTATATTATTAGATTTGAGAGAGAACAAAAGCATCAAAACTTATCAAAATTGCACCCAATCATTATTATCTTGTTTATTGAGGTGTTCATATCCTTTTGTGCCATCTCTTTCTTTTTTGTTCCATTCTCCGTTTCCTCAGAGATTTCTCATCAGCAAATTACTATACTAACTTTTTAGAGCATTCTCTACATCAACTGCTCGACGATCTTATGCCGATACCATCAAAAATCTTAAAATCAATTCAGATACTAAGGTTCTTTTCCAAGGTTTCACAGGCAGGCAAGGTACATTCCATGCTCAGCAGGCACTTGACTACGGCACCAAGATTGTAGGTGGTACCAATCCTAAGAAAGCTGGAACTACTCATTTGGGATTACCCGTGTTCGGTAACTTGGCTGATGGTATTAGAGAGACAGGTGCTACAGCTTCAGCCGTTTTTGTTCCTCCTCCTGTAGCTGCAGCTGGTATTATGGAAGCCATTGAAGCTGAAATTCCTTTGGTTGTTTGTATCACTGAAGGTATCCCACAACATGATATGGTCAGGGTTGTAGATGCCTTGAAGTCACAGAGCAAGACCCGATTGGTTGGCCCCAATTGTCCTGGTATCATTGCTCCTGAACAGTGTAAGATTGGTATCATGCCATCATCTATTCATAAGCGAGGTCGAGTCGGTGTCGTTTCTCGATCAGGTACCTTGACTTATGAAGCTGTGAACCAGACTACTCTTGTTGGTCTTGGCCAGTCATTGGTAATTGGTATTGGTGGTGATCCCTTCTCTGGTACCAACTTCATTGACACTCTCAAGGTTTTCTTGGAAGATGAAGAAACTGATGGTATTATCATGATTGGTGAGATTGGTGGATCTGCTGAAGAAGATGCAGCTGAATTCCTCAAGGAATTCAACTTGACCAGAGCACACCCTAAGCCCGTCACTTCTTTCATTGCTGGTATGTCTGCACCTCCTGGCCGACGAATGGGTCATGCTGGTGCTATTATCTCTGGAGGTAAAGGTGGAGCTGCTTCCAAGATTGCTGCTCTCGAATCTGCTGGTGTCCATGTTGAACGATCTCCTGCTCGATTAGGTAAGAGTCTTTACGATCAGTTTGTGAAAAATGATCTTTTGTAAATCGCAAACGTCAGATGATAAGGAATATAATCGGAGACTACTGTGTAAGTGGAGAATGGTTTCAGTGACTGAAAGCATAAAGCACAAACGCAACCAAACCAACATATATTTCAAGGCTTTCGATGGGTTTTACTCCATTCTCTAGCAATATAATCCAATTTATCAGCCAAAATGCTGAAATCAATAGATTTTTTTAGACTTTCCGTGATCTTCTGGCTTTGGCTTTGGCATTGGTCCAGCCCTTCCCCACGTTCGTTCTCCCCACCCCCCGTGCTATACGAACTTGTGCGGCTGCCGTGCCTTTCTTGAACAAACCCCTCCCGCTGTCGGATTTAACCTTACCAATTAGGGAACTGTTAATACAATATGTAAGGCTCCGCTTCTGTTGTCCGCAATATTATAAATAGGCTGCAGGCAGTCGCACAGCTCAATTCTCCTCCCTTATAGTTGTCACTTTCAGTATTATTGCTTTCTCTGCTTGTAAACGAAAAGTTGACTCATGATTAATACTCGCCTCGTATAGTTCATATGCCATATTAATTAAAGCTTCCGAACCGATAGCCGAACTTGATAGAAAAAAAACAGAAAAAACAGAAAAAACAGAAAAAAAAAAAAAAAAAAAAAAAAAAGAATCTTTTCAGAACCAAGACAAACTACTCTAGTAATTTAGAATTTATTCCGTTTGAATATTTGCTTGAAAGAAATATATTGACAAAATGACAGACTCAGTATCAAGGTCTCATCAAACTGTAAATGAGGGTATTAGTAGTAGTCCATTGACGAGATACCCGACAGTGAGTGAGCCCGATGAGCACGACATACAGCATTTGTATGACACAGATGACAGAATCTCAAGACCAGCTACCAATGCTAGCTATAAAGTCGAAGATATTTATAGTAATATGAATGAGACACAGATCCGAATGGCACGACAGCAGACCAGGGATACTGTGTTGTCGCTGTTACCAGATGGTGATCTGGAGGAGTACGAACGACGAGCTGCTGACTATATGAATGCTAGTCCTCGTGATGGCTCCGAGTTCCAACATGTAGATCCCGAATTGGTGGCATGGGACGGACCTGATGACCCTGAAAACCCCAGAAATTGGTCTCGGAAAAGAAAGTATGCAGCTACTCTAATGGTATCGCTATATACATTCATATCACCAATGTCGTCATCGGTTATTTCGCCAGCAGTCGAGAAAATTAGTATCGACTTGAATATGACTTCCACTTTCTTACAGGCTTTGAGTGTGTCTGTTTTCATTCTTGCTTGGGCTATCGCTCCCTTGTTCGTAGCTCCGTTCTCGGAAATTTTTGGCCGTAAACCAGTCCTTGACTGTTCCATTATTTTTCTTTTGGCTTTCAATTTAGCATGTGGAGCCTCTCAGAACGTTGCACAACTTATGGTCTTCAGATTTCTTGCTGGTATTGGTGGTGCTGCGCCTTTGTCTGTAGGAGCTGGAACTTTAAGCGATGTATTCGATAATGAACATCGTAATGGACCTTTAGCATGGTACTCTGTAGGACCAACACTTGGACCGGTAATTGCCCCTATTATTTCTGGCTGGGTTTCTCAATATTTAGACTGGAGATGGGTTTTCTGGGTTATAAGCATAATCAATGCTGTTTGTGCTTGTATATGCATATCTCTATTCAAAGAAACCTATCCTCCAGTTTTGTTGGCTAAGAAAGCTCGGCGGTTGAGAAAACTAACAGGTAATTCTAATTTGCATACCCTATGGGAATTATCTCGGCCATCTTTTAGTAAGCTGATGATATCGTCGATATGGCGACCGGTGAAAATGCTGTTTAGAAACCCTATTATCCAAGGGTTTGGTCTCTTTATGGCATTTGTCTATGGTTTTATGTATATCGCATTGACGTGTTTCCCTCTTCTTTGGTCAGAATATTATGGTTTCAAGAGCGGGATTGCTGGTACTTTATACTTGGGTCCAGGAATTGGTGCGTGTCTTGGCATCCTTGTCTGGTCTCAGTTGATCCAACGAACTTATATGCAGTTGACTTTAAAGAATGGAGGTGTCAGTAAACCGGAGTATAGGCTTTTTTGGTTACCTCTTGTTGGTATCACAATGGCCATTGGGTTATTTTGGTATGGTTGGAGTGCTCAAGCCCGTGTCGTATGGATCATGCCAGCAATAGGTATCGGCATATTCTTTTTTGGTCTTGTCGGTGTTTTTCAGAGCATCCAAAATTACCTAATAGATATGAATCCTAAATATGCTGCCAGTGCAGTAGGTGCAGCTGCGGTTTTCCGTTCATTCTTTGGTTTTGGGTTCCCCTTATTCGGCAACGCTATGTACGACAAACTTGGATATGGATGGGCCAATTCATTATGTGCATTCCTGGATCTTGCACTAGGAGTGCCATTCCCGCTATTTATGTTTTTCTATGGTGAGAGACTGCGAAGGTGGACCGACATCCATGTGTACAAGGAAAAACCAGAAGACATAGATCCAAAAGAGAGTCAACCTTCTTCGGCAACAACAAGTGATCAGCCGTCAGATAAATCGCATGCTTTGTGATATGACTACAGTGACTTATTGAACACTATCTAATCTAATTTAATAACCTAAGTAATATAATGATATCATGATGCTATGCTATCGGATAATCCGCATTCACACCACAGTTATCGCTAACTATGATGGAATGATTTAAAAAGCACATTTGTTTTCTTTTGCATTAACTTGCTGAAATTAATACTTTCTAGACAATCTCAAATCGTGGCAACATCTCTAAGATTTCTGCTTATTGTTCGCTCTTTAATTGGTTCACACCACCGGTAAGACCTAGATTTCCTCATTAGGATAAATATTTCCGCTCTGGATTACTCATTAACATCAACATCTCTCAGAAAAGATATTCCTTCGAATACTATTCTCTTGTTTGTAACAAACATGGTTCACATCACTGAAGGTAAGTTCCAGTTTTTAACTTTAACATTCAGTTTGTAGTTTCTAACTGTAAGTTCAAAAGCATACTACTGCTGATTCCTTGTGGATCATCCTCCATGGTAATGTCTACGATATGACTGGATTCGTCGCTGACCATCCCGGAGGTAAAGCTATATTGCTGAAATATGCCGGCAAAGATGCTACCAAGAAATTTGATCCTATTCATCCTAAGGATGTTCTCGACAAATATCTTCCTAGTGGTGCTAAACTGTTAGGACCAGTAGAAGGTCTTGAAGTTTCTCCTGAACCTGTTGTAGAACTTGATCCTGAAGAAAAACAGAGACTTTTGTATGATTCCAATAAGCCCCATTTAGATAATATGCTTAATCTGTCAGACTTTGAGTATATCGCTAGTAAAGTGGCTTCTAGATCAGGGTGGTCATACTTTACATCTGCTGCAGATGATGAGATTACTGTCAGAGAAAATCATAATGCTTATCATCGAATATGGTTTAATCCGAAAGTACTGGTAGATATTACGAATGTGGATATTAGCACGACTTTGTTAGGTTCAAAGACTGATGTGCCTTTTTATATCAGCGCTACAGCTTCTGGTAGACTAGCACATCCTCTAGGAGAAGTGGGCTTAGCTAAAGGGGCTGGTAAAGAAGGCGTAATCCAAATGATATCCAGTCTGTCATCATGTCCTTTGGATGAAATTCTGGAGGCCGCTTTAGATACTCAGACACAGTGGTTACAAGTGTATGTGAACAGCGATAGAGAAATCACTAAGAAATTGGTACAACATGCCGAAAATAGAGGAATCAAAGCGATAATAATCACAGTGGATGCGCCTCAATTAGGTAGAAGAGAAAAGGATATGCGCGTAGCACTTTCTGATGGTTTGGCAGGTTATGATGAGGCTATCAACACTACTAAAGCTACCACAAGAGGCGTTACCCCAATTATTACCACTGCTTTAACATGGAAAGATATTGCATGGTTTAAAAGTATCACAAGTCTTCCTATTGTTATAAAAGGAATCCAAAGAAGTGATGACGTACTTAATGCAATCCACTATGGTTGTCAAGGAGTTGTTCTTTCGAATCATGGCGGTCGACAGCTGGAGTTTTCGAAACCGCCTATCCAAGTACTAGATGAAACCATGTCGGTATTGAGGAAGTCGGGATTGCAGGACCAAATAGACATTTTCATTGATGGGGGTGTAAGAAGAGGTACAGATATCGTTAAAGCTTTATGTCTTGGAGCCAAAGGTGTAGGACTTGGTAGGCCGTTCTTATTCGCATTAGCATCATATGGAGAGGAAGGCGTGGCCAAAGCTATGAGAATTTTGAAAGATGAAGTTGAAACATGTTTGAGGTTGTTAGGTGTCACAAGTATCGATCAACTGAATCCTTCTTTTGTAGACACTACGAATATTGGTCTTCATTCGACAATAACTCGGGACCGATTGCAAGAGCAGACATATGTCCCATTGTCACGAGTTGAATTCATATCCAAGGCAAGGCTCTGAATGTGTCTTGTCCTGTATTAGTATAGATGAATGAATTAAGAAAGACTATAAAACGTTTACGATCCAGCATAGCTCATGACAGAGAAAGTGATGATGATTAACAAATGACACAACAGGAATTCGTCTTCTTCGCCTGGTTATAGAATAATCGTGAAGACGATGAAAGAGCTTCCGATTTATCAACGAGTGAGTCCAATTTTTCGCCTCGAGCTAGCACAGATTCAATGGTCTTATGTAACACAATCTTGGTCTCGTCCAGTTCTTGTTGAACCTTCATAATAGAATCTGCTTGCTGAGGATCCTGATATTTCTTGAGATAGTCTGCAAGTTCTGGGAACTCAAGGCCAGTGGGCCCAGTGGCATTGATCCACTTGGCTCTAGGGAATCTTATCAGATACTCATCGAGGATCTTGTTTAATAAAGAAAATGCAACTCTCACGGGATATTCTCGGTCGGCAATGATAACTCCGGCAAGGCCTTCAGATCTGGCATAAACGTGACCAATATAATCTAAATATTAGTAAATGTTCTAAGCATATTATGGGGGGTGAGCAAGCAGTTGACATCAACAATAGAATACTTACTAGTGCCCTCTTCAACAGATTGACGCTGGCCAGCCTTGGTTCTATTAGCCACAGTCAAGCTGAAAAATGACATGAATTGTCCAACACTAAAAAAGGATTAGTATATTTGTACAAGTTGAGAGAGATTTCAAGGGGAAAAGGGGGCAACAAGTATACTTACCTCGACTTTTCGAAAAAGGAGAAACTGCTGAGATCTTTGGATTGGGCAAGTTCCAATCCCTTATCATCAGTGGTTCTAACGACTCCGATATAGAATATTTTCATGTTGTTGTTGGATTCTTGAAGTGGAGGTCAAGTGATAAACAGGTTGTAAAGTGGTGTTTTCTGTTTGATGTGTTGTTTTTAATAGCAAGGCTGAGAAAGGTGAGGAGTGGGTGGTTTCCAGTAGATTGCGTTTACATATATCAACAACAAAAGTAGTTGTGAGATAGCAAAGATAAGTAAAAATGAATATTGTCCTTATATAATAGGTGAATTATGTAGGAGATACTATATACGATTAGTTCTGTCTGTTGTGTGGGGGGAGAGTTCGAGCGGTGACGCACGGCTGTGCATTGAAATTTGAGCCGCACGACATAAAGTAAACCGGACTGACTTACGGACTGAGCCGCACGAAAGCATTTAGATTTGTTCAACCACTATGATTCCTCAATTCGATAGTGAAAATAACATCGTTGGTTGTTTTTATGCTAATAATTTCTTCAACAAGATGATTACTGGTGCTCATTTGGGTGCTGAAACTGGTAGGCCAATTCTCCACATCCCATTCAAGTCCTTTGGTAGAGATTTCACATGGCCCTGATATAGGAATAATGCCACAAGTTTTACCGAGATGTTTCAAAGGCGTATGGATTTCGTAAGGCCCTCCTTCAGGCAACAAAAATGTAACACTTTGCTCCGATATTATATACATCAGCTGGCCTTGCTGCCTCGATAAGAACAAATGGTGAATTGTATGAAACTCTTGGTCTACTCGACCCCCCATGCCTCCAAATGCATAGACTATAGAAATGGAGTCATCTAACTTCTTTATGAGAACCACAGATTTCATTAGATCAGTGGAATATTGGTCTGGGTTTTGGATAATCGGCACTCCGAGCCGTTGGTAGAACAGTTTAACATCGTCTCTCAATGAGTCGAAGTCGCCAGTAATTGCATCTGGAATATACTTTGATCTCTCCGATTCATTTTCTATAAATAGATCGTATACTCTATTCGCTCCTCCATCTGCACATACTCTAATTGTTGAATTTGTCCAGCTACTTACAAATAGTGAAAGGCTCAATATTGGTTGGTTCAAAACCACCAGTGCTGCGTTTCCACCTATTTCTGTTCCATCCAGGAACTTTGCTGGATAAAAAATAGTGCTAGATGTCATGACTACTTGGATTTGAGTTGTGGAAATTTGGAGTTCGTGAGCTTTCTGGAGGTACGTTCTTATATAGCTAAATCTAAGCAAGCCTTCGAGAAAGAAAAGGCAGGCCGTTGTCACGTGACCAGACGAGGCTCATAACCAAACATGTCCTAGAAATTTCGCTTTTGGCAAAAAACATTTTTGATCTGCCAAGACTGACTATTTGTAATCAGCCACCGAAAACAGGTCAAGCGACTTTTTCTTTTTAGATTATATATCCACATGTTTAGACGAGTCGTTGCCTCAAAAATACTTGCTGCTTCCATCAGACCTTCGAGAAGATTTGCCTCTTCATCGAGATCAGCTGCCTATGGTTCGTGGACCAGAACCTCAGCCGGATCTCAAGCCGCTGGTTCAGCGCTTCTTTTCACATCTGCCGTAGCTGCTTACCTCGGTTACCAATACAAGTATGCACCTGTTCATGCTGATGCTCAAGCTGATGCTGATGCTGATGTTCTTGCTGATGTCCTTATTAGTGAAGAGCCGCTTCTATCCGAGGTTGTCATCTCCGAGACTGAGATAATCACTCCTGCCTTTGACATCACCGACGGCAATACTGGTTCTACGGAACCTACGGAAATTGATATTGTCGCTGTGGAATCAGAAGACGGTGAGCAACCGCAAGGTGCTTATAACCCTGAGACTGGAGAAATCAACTGGGATTGCCCTTGTCTTGGTGGCATGGCCTCTGGTCCGTGCGGCGAAGAGTTCAAAATTGCATTCAGCTGTTTCATATTCTCTGAAGCTGAGCCTAAAGGCGTTGATTGCATTGAGAAGTTCTCAGCTATGCAGGATTGTTTCCGAAAATACCCTGAGGTTTATGCTGAAGAGTTGAGGGAAGACCCTCCTGTTGATGCAGTTGCTGAACATGAAGCTTCTATTGCTAATGCTAATGCTGATGCTAATTCTCATGCTCAGACTGAACCTTTGCTTGATACTAAATCTCAAGAAACTCCTGCTGTCAGTACTTCCTAAGTATATGGTGACATTTGGATTTTGTAAATACACATGTAAATACTACAAACCAGATTATTAGTATCAAGTTCTTATTGTACAAAGTTGTTTAATAAATATATAAAGACCATTAGAAACGATCATCCAGCTCGTCAAGAGAAATAGGCTCAAATGTCTTGCGGTCTTTCCTGCTTGTTGCCCACAGCACATTGTCGTTAATATAGCATGTAATACCACCATGGCCACCAGGATTATCAGAAATTTTGAAAAGCGCATAGCCAAGCGTAGGATGTGGTTTACGTAAGGAGATGAAAAACAGGTCTTGTTCTGCACAATGATCTTCAACAGTATCTTTGAACGAAACCTGGTCAACAGCAGACGCTTTTTTCATGTTGCTAACAGTACTATCCGGCAATGCAGTTGGTAATGGTAGAGGTTTGAAATCTGGTTTCTTAAGCTTATGACGATCTTCATCAAGTGCTCTATTAATAAGATCTAGACATTGGAGGAAGCCTGACTGTACAGAGGGAATCTCTGACACTGTTTTAGGAAACCATTCAACCCAAGTTTCATACCAAGAAGCAATTTCGGCAAGATCATTGTCTTCAGCTGTTACCAACCATTGATACAACACATTCTGCCATTTTGGAAAAAACTCGTTTTCCAGAATCCGTCCAACAGAGCTCAAACTGAGCACATCTGTCCATTCTAATATGTCCGTTAAAGACTCGAGCTTCTGGTCTGAAGGGTCCACGACAAAATGGCGACGAAGATACTCCTGCAATCGATTTACAAGGTTGGAATCAACCAATTTGTCCATGTTTTTTGACCCAACAATCTCTTTCCACTTTCGCACACCGTCATGCATCCAACTTGTTTTCTGAGGAGTCCATGCTTTGAAAACGGCCGCTAGTTTTCGTGAAACCTCCAACACAATCTGATCCCACCTTTTCTTATCTAAGTACTGTATCCAAGGCAGCAGCCATCTGGTGATGTCATTGTGTCCGGAGGAAGATGGTTGCCACTCATTTATACTCCGTTGAAGTCGAGGAACGATAATCTGATCAACTAACAACACTTTAATAGATGTAGTAAGGAAGTTATCCCACTCTTCAAGAAATAATATAGCTGAAGAGGGCGAAGTTGTCTCCCAGATATTTGTTAGAAATGACTGTGCTTTAGGGAACCAAACCAAATGCATCAGACTGGCTAGTTGAGCTTGATCAGAGCTTTTGTCGTGGATATTCACACCAAGCATCGGTGCCCAGCGTATAAGCTCTAATTTGAAAGCTGCAGGATTCTCTAGAGGTGACCAATCCTGCAAGGATAGTTCGAAATATGGTTTTAGTGCTGCTGTCGCTATATGAAGCGGTTTCAAAGGATGATCCTGAATTTCTTGAAGATATTCGTTTTGCAATGTATCCAACAGATTCGTCAAAGTAGACCGATCATTAGAGTCATTAGCATCTTCTATATGTTGTAGAAGCTCACATAATCTTTCTAATCTAGCCAATTCACTGGACTTCCTGTCTAGTTCTTTCTCCATCACAACCAGTTCAGCACTATTGGAATTCATTCGTGCTTCAAGCAATTCCCATTGTTGTGAAAACTCATCCAGTTGTTTTCTGGCATTATCGTATAATGCTACTTTGTCGTTGTCCAAAGTATTGGCTGTATCATTGAGTCTGATCTCACGGAGATCTTCAATCAATCTACCATTTTCTCCGCTTGTCATGTCTACAATATGCATAAACCCACTTGGAACATGAAGTCCTTCAGACTCGAGGTCTTGAATAGTTTTGTACAAGGTTTTGGGTTTTCTGCGTATTATAGTTGGACGACTACTGGAAAACTCGTCATCGTCACTCTCAGAGTCAGATGATCCTGATTTTTGTTTGGCTTTTTTGGCTCTTCTCTCCGCATCTTTAGACTGCTTAGTCTTCTCATCCATTGCACCTAAACCAAGTAATGATGGCCTTAATTTCTGTTGAATCGGCTCCACAATGCCTTTGCCTTCTGAACCCAGTCCTTTACCAGGAACATAACCCATTTTACCCAAAAGTTTGGCACCTATACCATAACTTTTAACATGGGAATTATTGGGTTCAACAGTTGTATTTATATTCATAGAATTCATATTCATCATAGAATTCATATTCATCATAGAATCCGTACCCATTAAGTGGGGTTCTTCTTCTTCCTCTTCCTCTTCCTCTTTAGACTTCTCTATAGATGGCTCTATATTTTCCGCATTTCTCTGTACTCCACCAGATTTGAACGACATGCCTGAATATCGTGACATAAAACCCATACCCCCCATCTCATCATCACTGCTGCTACTATTATCAGTCATTCTACCTCTTTTTAAAGTCCTAGTATCACCGGAATTGTCGTCATTGTACATTGATTTCACTGGCTATGTAACAAGTTTAAAACTCCCACCCAAAACATCTCTTAAACATACAGTTTAAGCTACTCACACTATAAACAATGGAGAAATCTGGCGACAAATACAAGTATCGGCTGGAAATCCAGCAAATGATGTTTGTTTCTGGAGAAACACATGATCCTCCTGCTGAAACCTTGGCGTTGATTGAAGACGTGGTTCGTTCGCAGGTAGTGGAAATCCTTGTACAAGCCTCAGCTTTGGCTAGAAAACGAGGTGCTCGTTCAATTGCTGTAGAAGACTTGATTTTTTTGTTTCGACATGACCGTGCTAAAGTCAATAGACTTAGCACGTATTTATCCTGGAAAGACCTAAGAAAAAACGCTAGAGATCAGGATGGAGGTGGTGTTGAAGGAGCTGATGTCATTGAAGACCCCAATATGATGAACTCTGAATCTGCCAGAAAACTATACAAATCTGCAAAGATAAGACTTCCATGGGAACTGACATTTATGTTTAGTGAGCAGCCGCTAGATGATGATGATGACGATGATGATGAAGATGAATATGAACAAGAGGCCAACTCGGAGACGTTTCAAAGACTGAAAGCTGCTGATGAGCGTACGAGAGGAATGACAAAAGAAGAGTATGTCCATTGGAGCGAATGTAGACAGGCTACTTTCACTTTTAAAAAGGCCAAAAGGTTCAGGGAATGGGCTGGTATCTCGCAGCTCACAGATTCAAAGCCTCATGATGATATCATGGATATCTTAGGGTTCCTGACATTTGAAATTGTAGCCAATATAACCGAAGAGGCTCTCAAAGTTAAGGAAGTAGAAGAGAAAGTCGAACTGAAAGGTCATAAAGCAAAAAAAAGAAAAAGAGAACATCATTTGTTCGATGGTCCTGACGATGATAACGGGCCTTTACAAGTTAGACATATCCAAGAAGCATACCGAAGATTCCAACAACTTACCCCGAAAAGCCGGTCTATGCGATGCTTCACTGGTGGTTTAGTGTCAAGAAAAGTCCAAGTCATATAGAATTTGTTTGTTTGTTGTTCTACTTCTTGGTATGCATGCTATTTATATTGAGATATATATATATTCTCAAGCAATGAGATCATTTGGCCGTATTTCTGGCCCTGTGTATATTACATCTTCAAGAGGAGTATCATCGCCAAAATATTCATCTTCTACAATGATACCTCGAGCTGTTAAAGATCGCTTACTTTGTCGTCTCAAAGCTGTGCTGTCACTAAATTTGGATAATCCACCTCTTTCCATTCGACGTTGGAAATCAGACCGTGCAATACTTCGGATAACAGGTGCTAATTCCGTAGTTAGTGCTTTCAGTGTTGTACAATCTACAGAATTGTAGCTGGTACCTGTAGAACCGACACCCGCAAAGCTGAAAGGGTAGGAGAGGAAATGCAATGAATCTCTAATTGACTGCTCATCACTATGCTGCTTAGTTTCTGCCAAGGACAAAGCATGATTAATTTTCAGAAGCTCAGTGACCAGATATTCACCTATCTTGATGTCGATATCTGAAGGCTCTTCATATGGATACAGTTCACTGCAGTGTGTTATATCTATGGTATTATCCAGAGGAGGAAACACAGGAGTTTGAAATCTAGAATGCTCGTTATTTTGAAGTATATCAGCATTAGACATCAAATCTGTAAGCTTGACATAATTTTCTAGAGATTCCTGTTTTCTCTCCAAGGGGTTTTCAAAGGAAGCAGGGTCTTTTAGAGCTGCTGTATCAGAACACTCTCTACTAATGACCCGTACGTTAGATGCATCGTTTCCAAACTGGCGACGTTCTTCATCTGTGATAAACCATTCAACTCCACTAGGTCTCCATCCCACACCCATTTGACTCCGATATTGTAAGGTGTTTATGGCTTGACGAAGGTCACCATGACAGTCGTCCAATACTGCACGTACATTCGACCTATTAAGAACGTATCCTTCGTTCAAAGCTATCAACAGCAAGCAGTCTTCTGCGAGTCCTGAATCTGCGTGACTAAACTCTAGAAAGGTGCAGTTGTCTGCAATTATAGCCGGAATGCATGCAGGATCATTACAACTCATAATGATAGGTCTGCGCGATGTTTCTGCAAACTTGCAGACTGCAGGCCACACAGAACGTTCTTCCTCATATAAAGTGTCAACCTCTTCTATAAATATAAATGTATCGCTCCATGCTGCTGATTTGGTCGTTTCAGTCGTTGAAAACAGAGAATGCGATTCACCAACTTTCTCCAATAATGACATGACTTCTTTACCGGTTCTCCTCTGTGAAGAGTTGAGTTCAAAAACAAACGCACCCAACTCAGATCCGACTGAATGAACAGTGGCAGTTTTCCCGCTACCAGGGGGACCATAAATAACTAAGAAGTCTGCAGAATCTTCTGATGTAGAGAGTGAAGGGTCCAGCTCATCCTCAGTGAGATCGTCATCATCAAAGTCATCAACAATAAAGTCGTCCATTTCTTTTAATGACTTGTTGACGCGCTTCTTTCGCGGTTTCTGCCCAGGTGCTTTCTTCTTTAATTTGGCTATTTTCTTGTTTATCCATTGAAATAATGTAAAAGCACTGGATCCCCCAGAGACAACAGCTTCAGTGACTTTCGGGGAATATTTCTTAGACCACAACTGTGTCTCGCAAGAAAACATGTCAAATGCTTTAGGGTCTTTGCAAGTATCAAGAAGATATTTCAGCTGGCGCATATTTTCAGGGTGTATGGTCTTGTATGCAAAGTCTGTGATGTCGGATCCTCGCACCAGGAGCCGTTCATCTTTTGGTATAGGTTTCCCATATAATTCGTTGATATTCAACTGTTTTGAATATGCATAGTTATCTGGATGTATATATGCAGTTTTATTTTTGGTTTTCCCCTTATTTTGTGCTCCTTTCAAGATGTAGCTTTGGACATGAGAAGAGTCTCTACTATGTTCAATACCACGAACATGCGCAACGGAAGGGAAAGGAGCATATGTTGCAATACGTTTGAACTTGAAAGTATCGGAAATTACATTACTGATAGTAGCATCAGTTTTGCTGTTTTCTTTGGAAGCTTTTCTTTGATTGAACTTGACGAAGAATGGATGCAGATTCTTTGGAGGTTCAGTCGAGGTCGAGGTCGAGGTCGGGGTCGAGGATTCCACGTGATTTATACTCGATAAATTAAGAGTCTCAGGAACTGCAGTGAGAATTGCTTCAGAATGCGTGGTTTCTTTTATCCGTTTTGCTTTCAGGAAAAACGGGTGTATTTTGCGCTCAGAGCTTGGCTCGGCACTTGGCTCAGAAGTGAGATGAATGTCCTTCCGCTTTTTTGAATTAACGCGTAACGTGACAAGGAACCGTTCCTCAGTCTCACTTGTATCACTAGCTATCAGCTCATCATTCCTCACCATATTATTAGCATCAGCAGGCACCTTCTCAACTGCGCTCTGATCTATTATGTCGCGTTTTATACACCAGAGATCTGACAATGTTCTCTGGGTGCCTACTGTCTTTGACATGGCATGCAAAATTTGGAAAGATATGCAAAGGCTCTTGAATAAATTAAGGCCCGTTTCACTGAGTGTCTATTCAGCGGGGTTTTCTCTCTCAGTAGTAAAGTTCTAACATATTCATACCGGCAGATCGAGATAATCGCATTTGAAAAAAAGTGCACAGCCGCACCTCGTCTTTGACTCCAAAATATAAGAGAAATATCCACAAAATTCGGTTATTTTTGATCATTGAAAATGATATTTGAAGGTTTTATACGTGTAGAATCTAAATCTCTATTTTTAAGAAAATATTTCACTATTGAATGTTGTTGGTTTCAAGGTATTGTTTGCTCCTCTCAAACCCTCAAACCCTCATCTCCACACCCATTCCATAATGTACCTAAACTTAGCATCCACCAAGTGGGTCCTATCCAATTAAGAAAACTTATAGAGTTTAACATATCCCTGCTTTGGCCATACAGGTGGATCCTTTGGATGCAGACAAGAAACAGGTGACCAGACCAGAACGTTGTTGTTGTTTTGTTTGTTGTGGTTTTTTGCCTTCATTCCTACTGTGGGCTTCCTTATATCATTCAACTTAGAGTGGCACAACCAAACAAATGTCTTTGGATACTTGGTTTTCAGAAGCAAAACATGCTCTGGCTGTAGCTGGTCCTATTTGTACTGATGCCAATACATTAATCTCTACATCACGGAAGCAGATAGAACAGGCGGCTGTGTTATGGGCTCAAGCATCATTTGTATCGAAATCAGTACGACAGCAGTTTGAATTTCTCAATAGAATACGAGCATCACTTAAAGGGCTTTATAATACTGCTAAACAGGATTTTGAGCTCGCGTTGGCTCAGTTTGAGAGCATGGATCAGCGCCTGGATAAGGCTTTACGAGCATTAGATAATACGACATTGGACAGATCATTCTCGAAATCGAGAAAGACTTTGCGTAGTTTTGTATTTGAAGAAGGTGTACAGCAATTACGACAAGCTGCAGAGTCTATGAAGCAGAAATCATTTGAGTGTGACGAAGAACTGATGCAATGTATCGCAATGTTCGAGAAAGATATGAGGTCACTGGAGGAGAGAATAGGTCCTTTGGACAGTAAATCACTCTCAAGAGACGCTTTAGCAGCTGCACATGATTCCACGGACGCAATTGCCCGGGATGCCCGTGGCATGGCCATGTTGTTAGAATCCTTAACGCATCATTATGACCTATGTTTGAATGGAATCAAATTGTCTAGAGAAGAGCAGACTTTTGAAATAAAGCAGGAACTGCAAGAATTGATTTCTGTACTAGAAAGAGATAGCCAAGAAGTTGAAGAGGTTGTTGGCGAGTTGTATGACCGGAAAGATGCTATAGAGCAGGCTGAGACTGTGGTCTCACAGTTTCACTCTCAATTAGTTGATGCTCACGGAACAATCACTAAAGGCTTTGATGAATTGGATTCATTTGGCAAGGCACAACTGAAAGCATATTCGAAACAGCTAGACAACCTTTCCAAAGAAAAGTCCGCTTCAATGTCAGGCATGAATACCTTGTTACAGGATATAGAAGCTCTGGTCAAGTACTACGAGATGTTCATGAAATCCTATCATTCTATGATACTAGAAGTTCTTAGACGCAAAAAGGCGGAGGAGCATCTAACTGCTGTGGTTAAAGATATGGCAAACCAGCTTTCTCAGATGCATAATGCTGAACTAGATGCTCGTCAGAAATTCATCAATGAACGAGGGGATTTTCTTCCTAGCGATCTATGGGACGGTCTCACAGACACTCCTCCAGAGCCTAAACTTACCATGGATCGTTCACTCCTGCCAGACTTGTCAGAGACTACTATAGCCAGAGCCATCAAAGAGTTTTAGTTGGAAAGAACAAACGAAAAGAACCTCAAAGTTTGCATGTGCATTTAGATATATTTACATATAATTCTCATAGTCGGAATTATCTAATCTCAGTTATAATTGTCTTCCAGTTCGAAGAACAGTTGTTGTAGCTCTTTGATGGACATTTGCTTGGTTTCTCTAAAGCCCCTCTGCCTGACAGATACTTTGTCCGAACCCATTTCGGTATCACCGACCATTATAATGTAGCTGTAGCTTAGTGAGATTGCACGCTTTATTCTGACACCTACAGGCTCATCCTGTGCCGCAAGGTCGACGTAGAAAGATCGTTCAAACAGTTTTCCAGCCGAACCAGTAGACACACCTGACAAAACATTGACCACATTCTGCGCATATTCAATATGTTTAGACGAAACTGGTATTACCACTGCTTGTCTCGGGTTAAGCCAGAATGGCCATTTACCTTGGTAATGGTCGATAAGAATGGCAGTGAATCGTTCAAGAGAACCAAATATAGCTCTATGAATCAAGACAGGTGTTTCCAAGGATTGTTCTGAGGACGCATACTTCAACTCAAAGTTCTTAGGTAGCTGGAAATCCAATTGTATAGTGGCAGTTTGATGCTGTTTGCCAAGATTATCTCTGACTAAGATATCGATTTTTGGGCCATAGAAAGCACCATCACCTTCATTTACAGACCAAGGCTTGCCAGACTTGTTCAATGCATCTTTCAAGTCGTTTTCGGCTTCATTCCAGGTCTCTAAGTTTCCAATATAACCTTCAGGACGGGTAGATAGTGTCAGTTCATAGTCAGAAAGTCCAAACACCTTGTAAACAGAGTCTAGCAAGCTCAAACAAGAGCTGATTTCCGACTCGATCTGTTGTGGAAGGCAGAATATATGGCCATCGTCTTGGTGAAACTTCCTAACTCGAGTTAAACCTGACAAAGCGCCGGAAGCTTCGTTTCGATGTAATGGTGAAAAGTCTGAAAATCGTACAGGAAGGTCACGAAAAGAGTATTCTTGTCTAGAAAAGATAATACAATGACCAGGACAATTCATTGGTTTCAAAGAATAGCCGGCAGAATCTGAGTCCTCTGCATGTGAGTGTTGTGTTGGATCTTCCTGACTATCACCTATTATATGGAACATGTCTTTCTTATAATGTTGCCAGTGACCACTGGTCTTCCATAGATCCTTTTTATAGATGAGAGGAGTCACTACCTCTTCAAATCCAAATCTTCGTTGTTGGACTTTCATGAACTGCACAAGTCTGTTAAACAGTCTAGCACCATGGGGTAGGAAGAAGATTGATCCAGGAGTAACAGGGTCGATTAAGTACAATTTCTGGATGTTGGCAATAGACTTGACTTCTGTAGCTACTGATACGGGCTTTTCGGTAGCAAAGTACCGAGCAAAAGCTCGTAGCCCTTGTGGTTTAGGTTTTACAAGCATTTGTTGTTGATGATAGTTGGTTGAGGTATCTGTCCGGGTCAAAGTGCAGATGGGTTGATATTTTTACAACTACGAATGACATTTAGCTTGCATACAAGGAGAACATAAATTAAGTAGATAAATTATTCAGGGGAAAGAAAGATAAGAGATTTTATTAATAGGAAAGATGAGATATATAAAAAAAAACAGAGGGTATCACTCAAAATCTATCTGATATATAAATAAATAATTAGTATATCAATTAACTACGATGAGTTGTCAAGCCTACGCTTTGACAAATATCGAATAAAGAACAAGTGAGACAGTTGTATCCAAAAGTGGCCTGGCCTGCCTGGTTTTGCCGATCTTTAGAATCTCAGGAATGCAGATGAATCAAAGACAATAAGAAATGTAAACAACGTTTGTGGGGTAGGTGATGACATGATGTAATCATGTTGATCAGTCAGGCCAAATAGATTGCTGTAGTCAGACTCCGATGAGGTGATACGGTAACAGGCGCTATTGAACCAAGGCTACCAAAGGTTTGGGGATATGGTATTCGAAATATTGAATAATAATTCTTGTAAAACTAACTTCTGACAAGAAAAAGCTTATTTGCTCTTATCGCTCTTCTTTTCTTTTCTTTTCTTTTCTTTTGATTTCCCTCTTTAATGTTTGTTTAGTTTGTCTCTGCCTGCGGCTGTTCCCGTGCCTTGCAGATTGCCAAAAGCATTTTACTCCAACAGAGTTTAAAAATGCCATGAAAAATCAGAAAAATCGGACAAATCAGAAACAAATTTACTAACAACTTATCGATACAAATGACGAATTAAAGAGCTGTCGGAATTACTCTTTAATCAGCTCGTGTCTATTAATCTTGGACTTTGTTATCTAACTGATTGATGAGATAATGGAATCGATGTTCCCAATCAGGCAATATCGAGTCCGATCAACAACAACATACCAATCTATAAATATCCTTAAATGCAAGTGAAGTGGTTTCTACTTCATCCTTGCCACGCATTAGAAATATTTATTATTAAACGTTGGTCTCTGCTTGGTTATCTGATTAAAACACCTAGTAACACCAGTAACACCATAAACCTCTGTCTTCTTTCTGACTCACATTTTTTCCCCAGCCTTGTCTGTTCGTGCCCTTTTTGTCCAAAGTCAAAAACAAAGTCCGCGTGCGTCCACCCACACGTCCTTTTTAACTTTCTGACATCATATTTTTGAGGCAACAACAACAAAAAAATCTGCTTAGACCGGCTCGCCAAAAGTGGTCGTCACTGCAAGTAATCTCGGATAGATTTATCCGTGTTCTCGGACTTGTAAAAGCCTATTAGTATCGGGTCTTTAGCCGGTGCCCAAGCAGGCAGGCAGGCAACTGATTATTAAAAAAGGGATTTGTAACAAAACCTTTTCAGGGGCTAAACAAATCACATCATAACATCACCACAGATAAGGCCGGCAAGAATATAAGTCAGCCGAAGAATCGTCTTTTCTATTGCATACACATATTTCCAAATGTCTATGGACGCCAAAATAGTGCTACTTGGAGCACAAGGTAAGTGATATTATTATCTGAAGTTTAGTATTTGAGGTTTACTGCCTAAAGTTTACTACCTAAAGCCCAGTACCTAAAGCCCAAGGCCCAAAGCCCAGTACCTACAGTCTGAGTCTGACAGATATTTATCAAAGACTTGCACAATAAATTCAACTTTCACATTGCTAACCTTTTTTTAGGCGTCGGAAAAACCTCATTTGTCGTGCGATACGTCAAAAACACCTTTCAAAAAGGCAATGCATCTACAATAGGGGCCTCGTTTCTGGCCAAGAAAGTCGTCCTTAAGGATTACATAATCAGGCTGCAGATATGGGATACTGCTGGCCAGGAAAGATTCAGATCAATGGCCCCTATGTATTATCGTTCAGCTTCTTGTGGAATACTATGCTACGATATAACGTCCGAATCTTCGTTCAAAGCTATGCATTCTTGGTTACTGGAGCTACAAGAAAATGTTGGACCGCAACTTATTATCCATATTGTTGGAACGAAATTGGATCTAGTGGATGTGGACCCTTCTAAACGACAGGTGCCGTTTGAAACATGTCTGGAATTTGCCAGTAAATATTTAAAGCATCAACAGGACAGCTATGGCTCAGCTTGTCATGAAGTCAGTGCAAAGGATGGCCGAGGTATAGAAGAGGTTTTCGAAACCATCACTAGAATGTTAATTGACCGAAGAAACCGGATCCAGGACCAATATCTGGAAGCTCAGGACCGAAGGAATACAATATATGTTCATACCGAGGAGACAGATACTAAAGGAACTTGTTGTTAGGATACAGCTAGTTTTAGAAACACAGCATAGCATCAGGGTGGTAATTATTTGTATAGGAAATTATTTATTTGATCATGATGACGATTATCAAATATATTATAGTATATTGAAATATATATCTTATAATATGCTACTACTAAATTGAATTTAATATACTAAGCTATATAAGGCTTTGATCAGACTTATACCATAAGCACATGCATATATATTCAGGGGTATATTACGAAGTGGTGCGGCTGGTGATTGGATATTTCGACCGGGTAACCTCACAAGCCCTGCTTTGGGTGGAATGAAAAATGTGGATGGACATTTCATCCTTCTAAACTCTCTACAATCATAACCATGTCGATAGATCCTCTTGTGTACTTGCGTTCATCGATCGTTGCCAAGGTAGAACCTCAGTTTGTACTGGATGCCGAAGGCAATAGTTTTACTGATGATATCGTGAAAGCAACAGGTCTGGTTTTCGGACCTATACCTGGTATTACAGAGGAGGCCAAGACTGTTATACCGCTGGACACACCAACAAGAGTCGAGTTACCCGACCCAACTCCACATGCTATAACTTTGAAAGTGGTTTATAATTGTTGGATTACCAGGGATCTAAGCATTGCTGACTATATTTCTGTCTCTGAAGACCGTGGCATTACCAATCTCAAGTTCTTGGAAAGAACTGATCTTATCACGTGGCTGGAAGGTGCTTCTTTGGAAAGTGAATATATCAAAGAGGTTAGTGCCAGACGAGATATTGTAGATCAGGAGATGGAAGGTACTGGTGAAGGTGATGATGGTGTTGTTAAGGATACTGCAACGGCCTCTGCTGCTCTAGTCGGCGATGGTCCTTTAGGTTTAAATGTCAAACCTACGAAACATGACATTCCAGAAGAATTGCAACAAATCTACCTAAAAGAACGGGTACTTGTTGACCATAATAAAGTGCTTCGTGGCAATAAAGCCATTGACTTTTCATCGGTATCACTTGAATGCAAGCAGAAAATCATGAACGCATATAAAAACAGCAGCAAGATCAGCAAATCCGCTGGTCGTGGAGCTACAAAAGAAAGTACAATTGTTTCTTCAACGAAACCTGGCGGTAAAAACAAGGAGCCTATTATTCTTCTTTCACCTTCTGCATCATCCTTAATAAACATGGCCAATGTCAAGGATTTCTTAGAAAACGGAATATTAAACCCTGTCACTTTGACCAGCGGTACCCCGGATATACAAAGAATTGCTCGTACAAGTCCTAAGCTTGGAAATATTCGGATTGTTGTGGTTAACTCAGTAGACAAGTTCAAGCCCGAATACTGGGATCGAGTAATAGCTGTGTTTGTCACAGGACAAGCCTGGCAATTCAAGCCTTACATGTGGAGTGACCCTAACGTTCTGTTTCGAAAGGTTGCTGGATTTGGATTGACTTATAAAGGTGATCCTGTGCCTCATACTCTTCAGCAATGGAATGTTCATTTGGAAACAGTGGATAGAAGCTATCGATTCCGAGACAAGCAAGTTGCTCAGAATATTTGGGAAATTCTTGAAAAGACTTTAGTAGCAAAAGGATTTACTTTCCGAAAATGAAGGCGGTAGGTTATTGAAGGGAGAGCAACCGATGCCTGAGCTGGAGTCTTTAAGTCCTGTAAAAGGAAAGGGAGTGCTTGTTTAACTGCTATGCTAAAGTCCAAAAAAAGAAATATTTAAAATGTAATTATAGTCTAAAGAACCCCGAAGCTTAATACCTTTCTTTCATCCTTGAAGAGATGATTCTTAAATTACCATATATTTTCCCAGGGGGTGCACCACGAATCAGACTGACGATAGTTTCACGAGCAATCTTGATATTAGAGAATCCTCCAAGAATATGTATCTTGCTGTCGGCTAGAACGACCCTTGTTCGGGAGGCATTTTCAATTGCGAATTTGGTCTTACCATCCTTACCGGCAATTCGGCCGATAGCTCGGCTCAAATGATCACCATTCAAGGTCTTGACATCTTTGACTTCGAAAGTTTCAATATAAAGATCATCTAAACGCAATAATGCAATAGCATCATCAATATCGAATCCTAACATGAATGCTCGCAGGAAATCAGCACCTTTTTGAATTGCACCGACATCAGTAGTTTCTTTACAAGTTCGTAAAAGAATCTTTTTATGCCTGACATTCATCTTGACTTGTAGTTTCAAATGCTCCACTAAAGGAATGTATATCTTGTTCCAAGACTGTCTTAAAGGACTGAGTCTATGAGGAGGAACCGGTATAGATCGGACCTCTCTCTTCACTCCTTGGCCTGAAACGTCTACAGATGCAAATTTAGGACGTCCTTCAGCATCCAATGTGATTCCAGAGGCGCCTGCCAAGCTATTGATCGATTCTTGTGATTCGTTTGTGATTTCTGATTCTCCAGCTACGGCAGATGCATCAATCATGACTTCTTCATTATCAACGACGGGAGTCGCAGCAGCGGCAGTAGTACCCAAATCAGTTCTGGCAGTAGGAGCAATCATTTTGAATATATAAACAGTATTATACAGTAAAAAAAACTTGTGGTTTCAACTGTTTTTTATTAGGGAGAATTAAACGTAGGTTAGGTTGTCAATTTTTTTTGAGGTCTCTGAATTTTTTTTTTTTTTTTTTTGGCTTCAGCCGTACGAAAACTTTTTAGATTCTGGAGAAGCAACAATTTTTTTTGGTTTCTCCTACCCCGGCTGAAAGTTCCATCTAAGATTATTGTTCATACAATAATAATACCGGTCTGCTGAACAAGAACTATTTCTTGATTGCATTGAATGGCATTAGGCACCAGTTTAAAATACTTTGGTTTTCTTAATGGCACCAGGTCAGTTGCGTTTAGCCCCATTGAGGATGGCAGCAGCATCTGTCAGACCGTTAGGGATGAGATGGCCACCCAGAATTGCACCATATTCCACAAAAACACTACCCAGTTCTTTGTACAATGGCTCTAAGAAAATTATAGACCTTGTCAATGGTTGGAGGCATCTATCTGGTGGTGATACCATATCATCATTCTGCTCATCTCATTCGCCGTTGAGAAATGTCGCAATTTCCTCGCCATCTGCAATTCCACCGATATCTGTAATACGGGGCCATCAGTCACAACAGCATCAAAAACAGCAATATATTTCTCGACAACCGATTGGCCTAAATGGCTTGAGAATAGGATTTTCTGCGTCACGTTTGATAGGTCATATTCCGAGTGTTGCTGCATTCCACACTCATGTTACTGGTAACATGCAAAAGCAAGATTCAACGCCTAAACCAGAAAAACCGCAAACCGAAAAACCACAAACCGAAAAATCACAAGCCGAAAAGTTGCTGCCGAAAACTAATGCAGAATATCTTGCAGCTGCTTCCGGTGTTCTAGAACGAATCTACATTCGGTTTAAGCTTCTTCTTCTGAAGCAGGTGAGACCTTTCAATTCCGACGATTTCAGCGCCATTTTCTCCTGGATTCTTGTAGGGAACATTCTCTGGGTTATTCTAGGAACTACGACGTTCTTTTCACTTGTAGTGTTGACATTGAACACCGTATCGGCACAGGATTATGTGGCCGCGGCTATTGGCAAGATGGTCACCAAAGAAACCGGCTTAAAAGTTGTTTTCGAACATGCAATTGTTCCTCACTGGAAAGATGGCGTAATAAGTTTCAGAAAAGTCTTTGTTTCACGAAGACCGCACCATAAAGGTGAGAAAAGTACAGTACAGAAAGGTTCACAAGCTGTAGCCATGGCATCAGCAGCTGCTTTACAGCAGAGTCAAGACGTGGAAGATAGTGATGACGGCAATTATTCACAATTTGATCTCACAATCGATAGTGTGTCTGTCACGTTGTCATTCCGTCGTTGGATAGATGGCAAAGGCATCTTGAAAGACGTCGAGGTCAAAGGACTCAGAGGAGTTGTGGATAGACGGCATGTCAAATGGAAGCCTAACGACGATGCTGCAAACTACAAAAACCAGTATAATAAAGGAGATTTCGAGCTAGAAAGCTTCAAAATGGAGGATGTCATGTTCACTCTGCATCAACCAGGGGAAGACGTCAAGCCTTTTGACGTGAGCATTTTCAACTGTGAGTTGCCGCAGCTACGAAAACACTGGCTTTTCTACGATTTTTTGAGTGCAAACAATATCTCGGGTTCGTATGACAACTCGTTGTTTACAATCCATAGACGGCAGATGAGCCATACCGAGAGTGCTGATGGTGAACCTTCTCCTTGGAAACGAGTCAGCCGATTGCGAATTGACAATGTAGACGTCAAGCATCTAAACAGGGGCGTGGAAGGTGCATTTGGCTGGATTGAAAGCGGCAACGTCGATATGCTTGCGGATGTAATGTTGCCTACCGACGAAGATCTCAAACTGTCTGAAGTTGTTCAAGATATCGTCGAAAGATGGGAAGCCAACTTGTCACAGAGGAAACGACAAAAGAGACTTCCGAGCTCGTCAACCGATAGAATGACAAATGCAAAGTCGGAGTCACAAGAATCACCGGCGTCGTCAGAAGTCATCACTTCTGTCGAGGAACGAACACGCGAGAGACAAGCCCACAAATATGTGGTTCTCCATTTGCGAGTACAACTGAACAACACACGTGCAGCAGTGCCATTGTTCACATCAGATTTGACATATGTCAATAATGCGCTTATTCGACCGATTGTGGCATATATCAACTCAAGAGACACATATATTCCTATCAACTGCCGAGTTGTCAAGCCTCTGAGTGACTTTGAAGGAAGCTGGACTGTATACGACAGTCATTTGATGGACGATATTTCTGCAGAGGTATATGAGGCTTTTGTTAAGAACATCAGCGATGATGAAGAGCGAGCAAGAAGAATCCGTAAAGTGAGCTTCTGGTCATTACAAGTTGCGGCTCAATTGCTGTTACTGAGTCTCGGTATCATGGTTTGACCTGGGAAGACGATCATCGTATTAATTTATTATTTTGTACATAAAAACCCATTAGCATGCAATAAATAGGGATTGGTAAATATTTTACTGTTGTCAGGTTTCACCATTCAGTCTCTGGTAGAATGACGAGACGATTTGGATGACCGAGAGCTTCCATGAGAACGGCGACTGTCTCTAGTATCATTTCTATGACGATAGCTTGTTTCACTAGTGTCATCTCTATGACGATAGCTTGTTTCACTAGTATCATCTCTATGACGATAGCTTCTTTCATTAGTATCATCTCGACGATAGCTTCTTTCGCTACTATTATAATCCATTCGTGACCACTGACCAACAGGAATTTTCCTGCCAGGACTCCTGCTTCTTGTTCTACTACGACTATTAGATTTAGAAGTAGATATCGTTTCTTGATCTCGGATAATCTCACCCGTTTCAGGGTCTTTCCTGACAAGAGGAATGTACGATTTTTCCGGTCGCTTGGCACCTTTACCCCAAGCACCACTTTCTAATGAACCATTGTCAATCGGCTTTGCTCCTAGACCTAAGAAAGCAGGTCTTTTCCTGACCTCGGCTTCGACAGATGCATCGTCATCCGTATCTCCTTTCCAACCCATACCTCGCAACAGAGCCGCTCCAAATTCCTCTACAGGAACTCTGTTGTAAGAATCCAATTCAGGGGCATCTGGCAAGTCTTCCTCATCGACCCCATATTGTAAAGTAGTCTTTTTGCCAACGTCGAGTCCAAGATCATCAGAATGTTGCTTTCCCATGATATTTAGCCCATACTGAGGTCGATCTGGCACTTCTACTTTGATTTCTTTGCTAGGACCACCTGGAGCAAACATGGCCTTCCTTTTTGAAACCCGCCGCCAATCCTTATTAGGTTGAGCTGGGATCAAAAGAGGTTCATTTCTAACAGGTTGTTTGCGATCAGAAGACAGTTCAGTTACAACTGTACCTTGAGTGATTGGAGCGGCTGCAGTATTTTCCTGAAACTCGTCTTCTTCAGTCTGGTCAAATGCATTAATGACTGAAGTCACGCGAGACTGTTTCCGCTTCAAACTGAAACTGTCCATTCAGTTGGGTTTTCGTGGTATCAAAAGCCTGGTTTGTTGACGGAAGGCGTACGGAAATTTCCGTTGCAGTTTCTATCTGCCAAATCAAATATCTTGGACAAAATATCTTAAAGAAACCCGAGGACACGCCGGACATTTTTACCGGCTCAACAATATCAATGCTACCGAGGGCAGTTTTTCTGAACCGGATTCCGATTCGAAGACCTCTTCAGACGGAACTCCGCATATTTGTACATTATTATTCGACTCAACCAAAGGTTTCATCAAAATCGTTACTGCCTTCGGAAAAAGACGCAAGAAGAACAGACTTTACGAAATGGTTTTCTGCAAAAATGGACTCATTACAGACGACCATTCTCACAGCTGGACAGGCGTTAAATGAGGCCACAGGATACAGTTCAATTGAGAGTTTAAAGAAGAAAATCGAGTCACAGGAGCAGTTGTTGGAGCAGTGTAGAGACCGGCTTAAAGGGGCCAAAGAAGCATATGTGAAAGCTGTTGAGAGGCAGACAACCTCACAAAGGGAAATCAACGAGCTGTTGCAAAGGAAAAACAATTGGACCCCTAGAGATTTGGAGCGGTTCACGGAGTTATATCGGGACGATCATGAGATTGAAAGCGAGGTATCTAGTCGACAATCAGCTAGTGAGCGGCTAGAACAAGAGCTGGATGAACACCGTACCACAGTCAGTAACCTAATAAGCTCGAGGTATCATGAAGAGCAGATATGGAGTGATAAGATCCGTAGAGTGAGTACGTGGGGTACGTGGGGTTTGATGGCATTGAATGTACTAGTGTTTGTAATTGCACAACTTGGCTTAGAACCATGGAGAAGACGTCGAATGATGGATTTATTTGAAGAACGGGTAAAGAATATTGAAAAAGAGAACCAGGTAGATTCGGTTCCAAGGCATGAGACTTTGGTAGCAGCAGATCATGATGATCCTATTATTGACCTAACATGGGATAACTTTATACAACGATTAGATCATAGTATACGGACATCTACAACTCTACAAACCCGTCCAGAAGAGTTGTTTTATTCTGTAGCAGTGATTTCTATTTCGACGTTTGTATTTGGCAGTCTTGTTGCTCTAGCATTTAAATAGTATCTATCTAATTCATATCTATACCTATCTAAGACCCTGTACTTGATATGCGACTAGGCCATCACATCATCAACTTTCTTTCCCCCCACCATCATCATGTCAGGACCTCGCCAACGTACGACGGTCAGACACCACGACCACAATGATGAGCCTGAGACTAGAGATTACATAAATATGGCTAGGAATATGAAACAAGATGTAAGGTATGTATTTGAAAATGGTTATCTTGGGGATGTTTGATTTATTTGGAAATAGCCCACTAACCCTAATATTAGAGCACAACAACGAACATTCGAAGGAGCTTATGTAAGAACTGCTTTAGGCCAGTTATCATTCTCTCTTATTATTATCAAAATGTTCAACCGAAGCCTTGCATCCATAGGGCTTATATTTATAGTCTATTCCATGTTGTTAGTTTTGATTGCCCAGTTTAGAGAAGCTCGTATTAACCGATTATTTATTACAAAGAAAAACCAAGCCGAACAATCTGAAGAGGATACAATCTTTGTGACAAGTGGTAATACTACTTTGTTGATAAGTGTTATAAGTATGGCAACATATATAGCGATTTTGGTCATTGTACTTAAGTCGTAGTAGTTACTCTTTATATTAGGTAATATATAATATATTTACCTTTACCTTTACCGTCGGATCAGGTTATATTCACCATTGGCTTAGGTAATATTCTATTTGTAGAAATCAAACTTGTCAACATCACTACCAACCTTCACTTGACTACTGTATGCTTCGTCCAAGTCACTTTGTAAAATGACATACCTATTCTTTCTGACTGCTCTTAGACCTGCTTCCTGCATGATTGCCGCAATCACAGCCCCACTTAGTGGATCGTTTCTTACAATCAAAGAATCCAAATCAACTTCAGGGGCAAGCGACATATTTGCCGAGATAGTGGTGAAAATCAATCGTCGTTCTCGCCTGTCTCTTAAGGAAGGAAACTCAATCTTTCTGTCTAATCGGCCTGGTCTCATCAAAGCAGGATCCAAGGTGTCTGCTCGGTTAGTAGCCATGATAACTTTGACATTTGAGCTCTGGTCAAAACCATCCATTTGGTTCAGCAATTCCAACAGAATTCGCTGCACTTCTCTATCGGCACCTGTCTGAGCATCGAAACGCTTTGTAGCAATGGCATCGATTTCATCTATGAAAATGATCGCTGGAGAGTTCTCTCTGGCCAAACGGAACACATCTCTGACCATTCGTGGACCTTCACCAAGATATTTCTGAACAAACTCAGACCCAACCACTCGAATAAACGAGGCTGTAGTACTATTGGCTACAGCTTTGACTAACATCGTCTTACCGGTACCAGGAGGTCCATAAAGCAATACACCTCGTGGAGGATCGATACCAATTTGCTTATAAAGCTCAAACTGAGTCAGAGGCAGCTCAACGGCTTCTCGAATCTCCTGCTTTTGCATATCTAATCCTCCCACATCAGCATATGTGACGTCTGGTTTTTCATCGGCTCCTAACATGGCAATAGATGAATCTGCCTCTGGTGGAAGAATATCAACTAATGCATTAGAATGACGATGCAAGGCGACAGATGACGAGGCTTTTAAAAGCTCTCGATCCAATGTCGACAAAATCCTAACCGCATAATTTGACCCTGTTGTTGATGACACAATTCCAGTATGTTGATCTATAGGTTCCAAAAACTGGCCAATCACTAGTGGAACCGACTGGATTCGTTTAGCTTCTTCCTGAGCTCTAACAAGTTCTCTTTTCAGATGTTTCTGCTCATCCTTGATGTATTCCTCCTGGATTCCAAGTAATTCATATTGACGTTCCAACTTCTTGAGGCTTCTATACAAGTCGTGGCGAGTCGTGGCACGAGTCTTGGTAAGCGAGCCACTTCCAGAGCCAACAGCTTTGGAAACCTTAGGCACTGTACTATGCACAGCAGTCTGTGTTTCTATTCCCAATTCTTCCATGATTGATGATGTTGTGATTCAGCTGTCAACACAAATATCGGCTACTGTTTTATGTTATAAAGACAAAGCGCTGCAGTTACAAGTATATTTGGGTTGTGTGAGTTGGAGTTGGAGTTGTAGTTGGGAAGAATCCAAATAGCTGAGCGATGTTGGAGATATTGTTGGACACGCACCACGTAGAGCTGAAGGGAGGAGAATGGAGAGCACGACTGCGGCGGAAAAAAAGGCCGAAAAGCCTTTAAACGCGGTTGACTCTGTCGAAGATTCGAATTCCCAGGATAAAATCGATATTGAGCCTGAGCCTGAGCCTGAGCCTAAGCCCGAGCCTGAATCTAAGCCTGGGTTGGAATTGCCGATTGAAACTCAGCAAGATTCTCAGGATGCACAAGAAGATTCAAGTCCGGCTAATGGAACCGAAATAGCCTCTGCTGAAACACAAGAAGAAGTTGTAATTAAAATTGATGACAAACTGTCGTCTGACTCAATTCAAGAAACTGACTCTCACGCTGAGACTCACGCTGAGACTCACGCTGAGACTGACACAGAGGTTACAGCTGAACCGATATCTACAGAGCCTAAACCAGCGTCTACTCTATACTCTGCACAAACATCAACAACATCTACAGGACCGACTCTCGGATGGGGTAGCTACTTGAAAAAAGCTGTTGCCAATGTCGAACAAACCTTAGACAAAGTGCTACAGGATGGTCCTACTACGGAGGTAAAAGGATCTCTGCAGCAGAAACGCAGTGCTGGTTCTACAAAGCCAGCTTCTAGGCTTTCTGTTCAAGAAAGACTTGCAATGGCTGTGAAAAGCACTTCTCCAAGACCTGGGACACCCATAAGCGAATCCGTGTCTCCACGATCTTCAATTGACAATCCTGAGATCAAAACAGAGGTAAGGACGCAATCACCAGCAGATCCAGATACAGCGCTACAGCAAGAACCACAGACAATCATAGAACCAGAACCCGTCAACCCTGATCCTACAGAGATCATCCCATTCAAGCCCTCCGAGATTGTTCCAGAGATGACGTCGCTGGATCCTCTAATAGCATTTATTAAAGAGACCATTGCGAACAATGATACAGCTGACACAATAGATACAATTGACCTGCTATCTACACTTCTTGATGATCTAAGTGCTACAAAGAAAGACATCGAAACCGAAGCTCATCAAAAGACTGAACGGATTGTATCACTGGAATCCAAAGTCAAGTATCTGTCTCGTTCTGAAGCTGAACGAGCTGATAAAGCCATAGGTTCTGGAATCAACATGAAACTTGCAGAAAAGGAAAAACAATTAGCATTAATCATCGACGAGGGCAATTCATTGGCTAAACAAGAGCTTAAACTTCGTGATATGATCAAAGCCTTGCGTGCCAAAGAGAAAGACACTGCCAAACAGCTAGCTGTTCAGACAAAGAATCTCACTTCTACGGTATCTGAGGTACAAACTCTACGAGAAAAAACTCGTTCTCTTGCCGATAAAGAGAAGCAGCTCACGCAGATGTCGAAAGACATGATCAGATATGAGATTGAAATTGGACAGAATAACAGCACAAGAGATGTCATGCAGCAAACAATAGATGATCTGCGAAAGAAATTGACTGCACTGGAAGCAAAATACGACGAAAAGTCGCTGATTGCTCAAAACGAAGAAATCGTCAAAGCAAATGAAAAAATCAATTCACTTTCTCATCAGCTGGAGAATGCAGAAACTGACCAAACATTGGCAGCGAAAATTCATACCGAAGAGTTGGAAGTGCTGCATCGACAACTAGATAAGGAAACCAAGCAGCATACAGAGACTATAAACCAGCTACAAGAAGAATTGAAATCCTTGGAAGCCAAGACAGAATACTATAGATCATTAAGCGAATCGTCTGGTGCTAAATCATCCGGTAGTACGAATGGAAATGAAGCTTTATTACGTCAGATCGATGAACTGCAAGCTCAACATGCCATTGCTAGAGACAACTGGCATGGAATCGAGCTTAGTATGCTTTCCAGGATCAGTTCTCTAGAGGAGGAACTTCAAGAGTTGAAGTCGAGGGAAGCACATCTCAGGGATCGATTGAAAGCTTTTGTAGAGTCGTTGAAAGAACAGAATGCTGAAAATGAAAGCTTGACTGATGGAAACGCCAATTTAATGAAAGAAATTGCGCATCTTCGTACAGAATTAGCTGCTAAAACTACATCTTTGGAAACTCTTCAGAAAGAATGTCAGGCCTATAATGATCAAGCAGAGAAATTACAGACATTAGTTGATAGTCAAACCAAACAATTGGAAGAGACACGACTGGAACTCTCTAGAAGAACCGCACAAGAGGTCACAGTAGGAAGTACCAGCACCAGTACACCGGTACCTGAATATTTCGACCAGTCGTTGGCAGATATATCGTCGTTTTCTCAAGGACATGGTCAAAGTTTGTCATCCTTACCTATTGTGAGCGACGATTATGCAATCAAGAGCAATACCCGACGATCATCTGGTATGAACTCTTCGCTACAACGCAACATATCTTCACTCAGTTTCCTCTCGTCACATGAACATGACGACAGTTTAGGAGAGATAGACCAGAGTGAGTCCGCTAGTGTTTTAATGACAGCCAATGATAGTAATCGTTATGATACTTCGTCAGCGTATACGACATCAAATGGCGCATCTATGCAACTGATTGGTAAAATGAACATCACTGTGAGGCGATTAGAATCAGAGCTAGCTAGCAGCAGACATGAACTTGACAAGACAACTAAAGCAAAAGATGAGAGCTATAAGGAAGTTGTGAAGCTGATGGATGAAGTCGAGCAATTGAACAAGTACAAACAGGAAGCATTAGAACTTAACTCACGGGTGGAAAACCTTGAGAAACGTGAACGAACAGCATTAGAGATGCTTGGTGAAAAATCAGAGTTGGTAGAAGAACTGAGAGCCGACGTGGATGATTTGAAGACAATGTATCGACAACAGATTGAAGAGTTGGTCGATCAACTCAGCAAGAAGTAAAATAGCATAATCTAGGTAATAAATGTATAATAATCTATCTATAAACTAATTATTACCTTGTTCAATGGCTAATCGAGTATGCTCTTCAATATCCCTTGCTTCCCATGGATAAGCAATCCAGACATCAGGCACAGTTCGAGCAGCATGGTATCGGCCCTCTTTAATCATATCATCCGGTAAGTCAGCATTCTTAGGCTTGTCCTTGTTATGTAAAACAAAAATAGAGAACTTGGTATCTTCCTCGGTTCTGCCCAAAAGTTCAGCATGTTTTCTAACATCCTTTTCCAATTCAGAAAGAGCATAATGAAGTGTAGTTCGAGTGTCATCTACTTCATCGACAATTAAAATGTGTTTTCCAATCAAATCCACGCTTCGTTCATGAAGAGTGCCGAAATCAAGCCATTGAGTTCGGATCACCTCCAAACCTGCAGTCTCTTCTACTGTGCCCATATCTTCATATAATGACAGACCAATGGCTTGAATAGGAATATTCTTCTCGCCTGACTTTTTCAAGAAAGTTCGAAGAATTCTAGCAGGAATGAATCCACCACCGCCTATAAAGTCAGTTAGTTAAGAGATTCTAAAGTTGATAGATAAAGGGACTTACCAATGGCGATAATCAACTGAGGATTGAATTCCAACAGTTTCTCGGCAGCCTCTTGACAGAGTTTGTGCACATGATTATAAGAAATATAAACCTTTTCTACCATTTTTTTATATAGTTTCAATGTCTACAGAAGTATAACTTGTTCGGTTGTCTCTTTTCTTTTCTTTGGTGGTTGTTAAAGGGGGGGGAAAAAAAAAACCTGTGATATCAGAGAAATGCTCATCTTTACGGATTATCCCGCCCGAGGTACCTGCCAGGGATTTGCAAGAACACACAGGACAACAATGCGAAATTTATTCCTAACAAAGTTTTTCTAATATAAAAGAATATGAAAATTGGTTATTTATTTCCTCTTATTCTTGGACCCAGCTTTGTTGGATTTTGAAGACACTTTTGTTGGCACTACAATAACTTGGTCATCGGATTCGTCGTCATCTTCGTCTTCCATAGCTTCATCTTCAATGTCACTATATCCTTCCAACGACTCGTCAGCCTCGAGTTCACTATCGTTGTCATCAGCTTCTTTTGCAGCCAAAGCGATGAATCCATTTTCTTCTTCATCTTCTTCATCTTCTTCATCTTCTTCAGAATCACCTTCAGTTTCACCGTCAAAATCATCTTCTCCATTCACAATATATTCCTCATCTTCCACATATTCCACTTCATCTTCTTCGTCTGATCTAGCCTCGTTCTCTTCATCATAAAAGCCAGTAGCTTGACCTCTTTGTCTTGAATCATTTCGTAGTTCTATCTGTGATTGTAACATTTCCAAACGGCCCTGTAATGCTAACAATTTGGGCAAAGCAGATACTCGATCTGCGAGAATATAATGCAATGAAGACAATGATTTTAAAAGGTTAGGAACGGTGACAATATACCCGCCATGACAAATCATGACCCATTTGATCCAGACATTTAACTGTCCAGTTCTTGTTGGACTTCTACCCATCTTCTCGGCAAGTCTTTCTAAAAGTCTCACAGCAAGTACTGATTTCAATCTTTGAACGGAGATTTTGATCATAGCATCATCTCTATTAGCTAAACATGTTTCCAATAAATTATGATCATTAGTCTCAAGTGCTTGGCTAAGAATGACTGCAAATGATCCAGGAGTTGAGAAACCATTGGTCACACTGTTTCTAGAACCGGCAGTACGATTTGTTTCGGCATCTTTTTTACCGGTAGATTGGTCATCATGTTCCACCTCTAAAGCATTCAGTTTATCGGCCAGAGATTCTTTTGTGTCATCATCTTCACTTTCGACTTCTTGATAATCCTTTCCACTAGTAATGACAGCATGTGATTCATTATAAGCCAACACAGCGGCAGAATCCACACCATTCACTTTACTACCAGAAGATGTCTTCAAATTTGCAGAAATCCTGGCTTTACTAATAGTAACTTCTCTCGAATCTAAAGCAGATCCATCATCATTTTGCCATTTCACTTTTTCAAATACAGGAACTGTGCCATTTTCATACCAAACCAGTACGATATAGTTTCGGTCGAAAACAATAGATTCGACAATAATAGGAGTGTCAGCAGTTGGTCTCACCAGTTTAATATGTACATTGGATATTTTAGCCCCAGAACTGTTTCCGGGCTTTTTTCCGGAAGCTCTCCTTTTTTTGGAAGAAGTATCACTAGGTGTCAATGTGTCCAAGAAAACCTCTACAGATCCATCTTCTGTAAGCACGGCAAGTGCTGCTGATTGGCTATTAGACACACTCAAAGTACGAACATTCGATTGTGCAACAAGCAGGTTGGTAGCGCTATCTTCACTAAGATTGTTAACAACCACCATTCGCTCATTAGAAGACCCAGTGACAAAGTGTTGGTCTACACCAGGGAAAAGTTCCATATTGGTGATAGGATATGCAAACTCGGAAAATGTACGGATTGTGTCAGAAGTAGACAGATCTACAAGCAATGCAGCCGTTGAGGACAGCAGAAGTTGCTCAGTGAATCCTGGTACGGTGGTTAAACTCTTGACCAATCCAACTAAGCCTTGGCTGAGACCGGATTCAAACGAACGACCGACTTTACCTGTTACCAAGTTCCATTTGGAAACTTTGGTGCCGTCAGTGACCCATATATCGCTGGTACCTGGCACTTGAGAGATGCCAGTTATAGGAGCACTAGAACTCTCCAAAGTAGCCAGAATCGATGCTTTAGCAGGTGAGTACACTATGACTGTACCGGCATTCGTACCAATAGCCAGAGCAAGCTGTTCAAGAGAGGTAGTCTTACTGGTAGCACTGTTTCGTCTTTTCTTAGCTCCAGCATTGAAAATAATCCACTCCAAAGCAACAGCTTTCACTGATTTCTCAAGATCTAGTTCTGCTTTCAAACTTTGAGTGACATTTGCACTGACTGCATGGACCCGCAGTTTGTGGATATCTAATGAAGGTACTACAGATGCTAGCCATTGACCAGAAGAGTCGAATCGAGATAGAACTGAGATATGAGACATGATTCGAATGGGATATCAGGAGAAAAAAGACAATAGAATATTGTATACAAAAACAAAACAATAATGCTATTCCCTTTACTTAGAAACCCGATGTCTTTGTTCTAAGGCAAAATAGATCTGATATATTTCTTCAAACCGACAGTTCTCTTTTGTGTGTGAAAAAAAAATTGACATTGAAGACAATATAATTTTTTTTGGCACGGCTGTAACAATGTTAAAAAAAAAAAAAAAAAAAAAAAAATTTGATTTGTCTTTCATTTCTTTTTCTGCTTCACTTCGCTTGCCTTCCAAGGGACATGCTGCAGGGTAACCCTATCTCCCATTCGCAAGATTCCGTTGATCTGGGAGCCTTTTGCCAGGAATATAAAAGGACGGCAGCCGACGCTCCTAAATAACTTTTTTTGGACGCGGGAAGCACAAACACCAAGGAAATAAAGTTCGAGTGAGCACGCGCGCCGACTAACGAAACGACCAACACAACAACACAAAGACATATCTAGCACAGAATGTCAGATGCTGCAGATGACCTTAGTTTGCCTAAAGGTAGGTTATATGACGAATTGCGTATAGTCTTTAACTAGATGTTTTTATTGGATATTCCACTGTATTAGTGCATCTCATCACGTCCTTTCTGCACGTGATACGCGTGTGTGCGTGTATACGACCTTATTAAAATGTACTTCCATAACTAACCTTCTAGCAACTGTACAAAAAATCATTTCAGAGGTAATCTCTTCTGATATGGTGTTCTCGAGGGATGCCAGAGACGCACTGATTGAGTGTTGTGTCGAATTCATCATGATTCTGTCGTCTCAATCAAATGAGATTGCTGAAAAGGAGTCCAAGAAAACTATCGCATCAGAACATGTCACAAAAGCATTGGAAGAACTGGGATTCCAGGAATACATAGAGGCAGTACAAGAGGTTTTCCTCGAGCATAAGGAATCTCAGAAGATACGCGACCGTAAGGTTGGCAAGCTGGAGAATTCTGGACGAACGGAGGAAGAACTTTTAAGAGAGCAAGAGCTACTTTTTGCCCAGTCAAGATCACGGCTTAATAATGGTGGCAATGGTGGTGGGCACCCATCTTCTGTATAATGACCCTATTTGTTGCCTTTTTTGCCTAGATTTCTGTTTATTTATATATACATATTGGTGGTGGTGGTGCTTCTGCTACTTCCGCTGCCACAGCTCTTTGCACCTTTGAAACTCAAAAAAGCATTTTGGAATCAAAAATATGCAACTAGAATCCTTAATTTGAACGGTAAACTAATGATATTGATGTTCTTTCTGTATTTTGCGTACGATCTATGGCTGCTGATGCTGCTGCTGCTTCTCCTGCTCCTGTAGCCTATTCTTTTCAGCTGCCCAAGCAACTTCAATATTGGCTCTTTCAAAGGTATTCTTAATAAGATCAGGGTTGGCAGAGTTGAGAAGTTCAACCAATTGCTGGTATCTCGGTTGATCTACTTGGCTCAGCTGGAATAAAGAATCACGGAAAACTACTTCCACACTCACATCGTCTAACGGTGTATCCACAATGAGTTCTTCCTGTAATTCATTATCCTCTTCTCCATCCTCTGCCCAGTATTTGATGTCAGTATTACCAATTTTAGTCGATTCTTTTTCCAAGAAATTGATATACTCAGAGCCAACAGCAGTTTCAGTGTTTTTACTAGAGCTTGATAGTTCTGAAGATGGAGCTGCTGCATTACCTGCCTGGTATTCTTCATCACTTTCCTCCTCATCGTCGTCTAATCCCCAGACAGTTTCACCATATGTATCACCATAAGCATAATCTTCAGGATTAGTGCTATGGATTTCTAATCTCCTTTTGGTTGATTCTGGCAGTGTTTCAAGGAAATATTCTAAAGAGCTAAGCACAAACATTAACTGGCTATTCACATAGTCATTATATTGTTTAGCAGGCATCAAAAGAAGAGCTGACATCGCCAATACACCGATTTTTTTATCATAGACTCTTGAAAACTTTGTCAGATAAGTTGCCCAAAGCTGGAAAAAGATGGCAGTAAATTTCTTCGAGTCTAAGATGGACAAGACTGCCACCGGATTATAGTAAATGCCTGCAATTATAAGCTCAAGCAGATGTAGTAAGTAAACTATGTTTACTGAATCACTAACTTGAGCAATAATGGAATCCACGGCTATCGACACGATTTTCCAAACATATTCATCTATAGAGCCTCTTATAGATAATATCAAACGTGTAGCTATAGCACAGGCCATAGTTCGATCAGTAGCACCCAATCGATCCACATTGATCATAGTAGTCTCATAAATCTTGTAAAAGATTTGTACATACTCAGGGTGAGTAGCTAACATATCCTTTCCACTGGAGATATAGTTCTGAAGAACCGGTTCCATATCATCCAAATAATCTAAAGCTTCATCAGTCTCATAAGTCAAACCAATGAGTTTAAGAGTTTCCCACATGGATGGATCAATACGACCCAGGCAATATGTGATACTTTCTATAATAGAAAACACATCAGTATAGAACTCGATCAGATGTCCTTGCAGAACAGTACTGAATATTGGCAGACATACTTCCTGAATATTGGTTACCGTTTCTACATTGCTATCCAAAGCAATAAGCAAAGTGGACAATGTGGTAAGTATACCCACAGCAGCCATAGTCTTATCCTCCACAGTATCATCGTCGAAATCAGTATTCTCACGTTTCTCTAAAATCTCTGTAGCTAATCTCATGAACTGATCTCTCAATTGGGTAGCTAATTGCACGGCAAATGGTGTAAGTTGCTCAGAGTAAACTTCCACAAATTCTTCCATTACACCAGAAAGTGCATCAATATCAATCTGATCGCCCAGTTTTAACAAATGTTGCATAACTTGAGGAATATGCTCGGAAAGTGCAGTACGAATGTCATCATGTGAAATAAGAGGCTGCATTGCCAGTGATGCCTCAATCTGTACGGGAAGATGCTCGTCATTCATACATTGGAGAACATTCTGGTAGATGAAAGCAATGTTGTTCTTATCCGTGAACTTTGCATCAGCAAACCGATTGATAAAAGCGCAGACTCTCGCTCTTAAAAAAGCATGCGGGCTTTTAAAGTCCGGGAAGACATACTGTACAATAAAAGATTCCAGTGTATCTGCTATCGGACTATCCTTTTCCAGTATAGGTCCTGACATAGCACTAAGCATTCTCAAAGCACCATCCTTTCTTCGAGCCATGGCTAAATCATCCGGGACTTTCAGTTGTTCAGCAACCACACTCTGAACAAAATTTAAAGCATTAGTAAACACCGACTTCTTTCGCTTTCTCATGATGGTCACCAAAAACGAAGTGGCTGCAATATCTGGAGTATCACTTTCTTCAAACACATCAATTTGCTTGTGAATATATTGCTCAGGCTCATCTTCGAAAAGCTCCAAATCACTGTCAGTAGGACACAGTAGAGGGAATATGACATGTGAAACGAGTGATTCTGCATGTGGCTTCATCAATAACCAACTTGCTTTGATCTTGGAAGCATGCTCAAAGAATGTGATCATTTGGTAAAGAGTTTCTGAAGAGATCCAAATTTTCTGCTCTATCCAAAGTTGAAGCTGACTTAGATATGTTTCCAAGATTTGAGGAGTATATGATGCCAGAAAAGTGGTGGAAAACTGCTTGTATTCTCCTTTTTCAGAACCTCTGAATCCAGCTACATAACGAGAAAAGAGTCTGGTGATACACCAACTGGCCCATTTTTTACATTTGACCCATGGATGAGCTTCTCTCTCAGATTCGTCCAGATCCAGTACTTCTTTGGGTAAGTCCTTTTTGATTGTTGCCAGGAAAAGAGTAAGCCATTGTGCTGTCTCATTGTCTCCTTTTATAGATGTAGGAATATCAATAAATGTCGCCATTTTGTAGACTTTTAGCACTTCTTTAAGCATGTCACCCGCCGTAGCGTCATCCTCATTAACCAAAGATAAACCAATATTCAAAACCCCTGGGAAAGTCATCTCAACCACTCGGTCCAAATCTAGTCTTCTAGCAGGGTCAGATATCCATCTATAATATCGGACAATTTCCAACAAACAGGTGAGACCAGCCCGGATATTTTGAACATCGTTCGACTGGAAAAGCTGGATAGCAACATCCAGTAGTTCCGGCCATTGGTTAGGGAACTCATTAGCCACTACTGCATGCAAAGTGACCACCAACATTGGTCGGACAGAGGGAGACACTTTGACAAGGGCAGGAATCAAACGTTCTCTAAATACCGGCTTCTCACTAGGGTTAATAAGAAGTTGAGGATCATCATTTCTGGCAGGGGACCAGTAACGAGTAACCTTGTTTTTAAGATATATAGCAGCAGCATAACGGATAGGGGGTGAAACACCTTCTTCCATGACAATATCAAGACAAGCATTTATAAAACCAGGGGTTTTTTCAGCAGCTTTAAGATCCGACTCAGCGGTCTTGAGTAGGCTAATATCGGAACCCAAGGTAGCCGCAAAACATGTATGTAAAGCGTTAGCATCCATTTTTTTTCCAATGTAAACCGAAGATTAGATAGCTCGAAAGTGAAATGGATATAACAAGTATAATATGCAAATATAGTCAAGCAACCAGACTATGTGGATTCCAAACTTTTTGTAAGTCGAAGAAGCGCTAAGGAATGCTCGGTTTAGTTAACGACGTAAGTGGAAAAAAAAAAGAAAAATCTGTCAGATATCCCAAGATCACTAAGCAGTGAGATGGAAAATATGGTTCAACATCCATAGATAGCTTTGGTTAAAATACGAAATTAATAAGAAAATTTGATGATATTCAGTGTAATCGGTTATATAAGTGAACCAACTGAAAAAAATAGTCAAATAGTTGATATTGTGAGGTTTTGAACCCGACCCTTTTTTTAACCTATCTCTATCACCTGCAGGAGCAATCATTGTAAGCATTAAAAGTTTAGTTAAAAGGGTTGAGAAGTGTAGAAAAACAGGTGAAGTTAAAAAAAAATTATATATCAAGAATACAAAGTTAATTTTGATATTTATATATCTAAAATTCATGGTATACTTTAGATTATATGATATCCTGATGATATCAGGTACTAACGGCGTAGCTAACTAACTAACGGCTACTCTTATGTACCCCTGAAAAAGCAGAGAAAAGACAATGCAATGGGCGACGATCAATTGCCATTGAGAGACAAATAAATGCAGACAATGACCGAAAAAGCACACACAATTTGACAAGGCAAATATTAAAAAAATCTACTAATAGTTTCCTAGGATTATATTTTTCTAGGAATTTTTATGGGGTTTTTTTGTCTAGGAACCAAACCTATAATGTTTGTCCTCGGCTGATCATAGCCGAGACCCTTCGGCAACGATATTGACCGCGATTTGAATTTCTCTCAATTCACTCACCTAACAGATTTTTTAGTGATTTCCCCAGTATAGTGGGGCAAGTACCGCCACCACCATAAAACCATTCTTAGTCGCCTTTTTAGTTAGATTATCTTATTTCCTCTTGGAAAATCCGAAAAACCAAGTTTCTGATGATCCGTGACACTGGTCTATATAGAACTGGATTGTCGTTGTTTCGCCATAGGAGAGTCATTTTTCTTGTTAGTATCTTACTTCGAGTGTATTTTGCCATCTCAACAAGTTATATTCATCCAGATGAGTTCTTCCAAGGCCCTGAGGCTTTATCAGGTAAGTGACTATAAAAGTTGTGTGATCAATTTGTATGTATTATTTTTTACTAACCACGTGTATTAATCAGATCACATATTCGGTTGGTCTGTTAAACGAACATGGGAATTCGAACCCCCTGCTCCTATAAGAAGTTATTTCACTCTATGGATAATCTATGGTATTCCAATGGCAATGATTGAATTGTTATTTGGCTCTGAATCTACAGTAGTCAATCCGTTGACCCTGTATTATTGCTTGAGATTAATGTTTGCATTCGGATCATGGGTTTTGATAGATATGGCTATTGACAGGTTGTCACCACGATATATGGCTTCAAGAGAGAAGAATCTCCTATTCATAGCTACTTGCTATGTATCATGGACTTACCAATCGCATTTCTTCTCTAATAGTTTCGAAACCACTCTTGTTCTATGGTGTATGGTTATTATTGCCGAAATCGACAGAGCTTCAATGTTTGGCCGTCATTTTGATTCTGGATTGCTGGGGGTTTTAATGATATTTGGTATTTTCAACCGAATTACCTTCCCTGTTTGGATCATTGTACCATTTTGGCAGTTACTCAAACATTTCCGTGATACCCCGTTGATATCGCTTTCTTTTGCATCAGCTGCTGCTTTAACAGCTTTAGTTGCTATATCAGTGGATACATATATGTATGGACCACCTGAGAAGAAACTATTTGGTATATTCTCATATGTTGTTACTCCACTTAACAGTTTGTTATACAACTCCAATGTTGGTAACTTGAGTTTACACGGCTTGCATTCGCCATTTCAACATTGGTTTGTTAATATCCCTCAATTAATTGGGCCTGGTGTCATTTTCCTCATATCCAAGCGATATATGTATACTATGCAGTTCCAGGCTGCAGTACTAGGTATCTCGATTCTATCATTGATACCACATCAAGAACCACGGTTCTTAGTCCCTGCTATCCCTTTACTTTGCTGCTGTTTTGATGTCGGTCGATTCAAAAACAAACGGTTAATCAATCTATTATTGTCGGCTTGGTATATCTTCAATCTTGTCATGGGTGTGCTAATGGGCAAGTTACATCAAGGTGGAATAGTACCAGCTCAAGCTCAATTCGCTACCAACAGTGATCTGGCAGATGCCACAACTCAGATCTGGTGGAAAACCTACTCTCCTCCAATATCATTACTTGGTATGCCTATAGGATCAGTAGAAGTCCTTTCACCTGATCATACGACCAGTGACGACTCTCTCAGATTCTTACCAATATTGAACAGTTTGAAATCTGATAGTAAAGCAACCACTAACCAATTTACTGTTATTGACATGATGGGAGCCCCAGAATCAATTGTTGATGATTTGATTGACACACTTCCTAGCTCAAAAGGTGTATATTTGATTTGTCCTTTCTCAGCCTATAAGCTCTCACCTAAACTTCAACAACATCATAATCTTACACAAGTTTGGTCAACTTATAGCCATATATCTTTGGATCTTCTGGATTGGTCCAACTCAGCGAGTTTTACCCCTGGTCTTGCTATTTGGAGCGTTGCATAAGCTGCAATCTCTTTTTAAACTTGTATTATATAATATTCACATATGTCATAAGAAAACCAACTTGTTTCATGCCTTCGTTTAGACTAGCTAATTTTGTTCATTCGTAAATATCTTGTAAAACCTGTCTCATCCCTATCAAGAGAGCATCAGTTTCTTTTTCAGTACCAATAGAGATACGAAGACAACCAGTACAGAAAGGCTCATTACCCCTGAATCGTAAAACCACGCTCTTTTGTCGAGCCAATTTGGTATAAAGATCTTTGGCTACCTGGTTACTGGGTTTTCCGTTCGGTTTGTCGAGGATTTGTACCAAAAGGAAGTTAGCTGTAACACCTCCTACAATCTTTCCAACTCCAGGGATCTTAACAAGCTCTTTTGCAGCTCTTTCTCGCTGAGAAACTATTTTAGCAACATTAGCAGTCATAATAGCAATACCTTCAGCAGTCAAAGCTCTTGAAGCAATGCTAGAAGCTGGGGTTGAAACATTGTAAGGTGCTTTCATGGAATTGAAAATCAAGGCAATTTCAGGACTAGAGAAGCAGAAACCTAATCTAGCACCAGCCAATCCAAAGGCCTTTGAAAGAGTTTGACTAACAACCAAGTTAGGGTAAACATTAACAAAAGGAGCCATAGATGATCCAATAGGAGCGAAATCAATATATGCTTCGTCAACAACAAGAATACCTCTCCAAGTAGGATGATTCAAGATTCTGAGAATAGAGTCTCGCTGAACCAATGAAGGCGCAGGATTACCAGGTGAAGGTATAAAAACCAATTTGATACTAGGATCATTGGCAAGTGTCTCCATTATATCGTCGATTCTTAGCTTCAGGTTACTCAGATCACTATCATCTTGAAGAATTTCAACCACACCAACATCATTAACTTGAGCACTGACACTATACATTCCATAGGTAGGAGGACAAACCAAAACCTTATCTTTACCAGGGACACAAATGATTCTCATAGTGGAATCAATACATTCGTCGGATCCGACTCCGATATAAAGATTAGCGGGGACTAATTTTGGCTCAACATCGTAAGCATCAGCATGAGCATTCCTGAAATCACAAATCTGTTGTTTAAGATCGATTTGGTGAGGATCGGGATACCTATTAAGTTCCAAAGAAGCCTCATCTTCATCAATATTAGCCAATGAAGGTCCATGAGTATTCTCATTAGCATCTAGTAAAACGCCGGTTTTGTATTCATCTCGAGCACATTTATAAGGCTCCAAATTCCAAATATTAGGCCGTATAATGCTTTCTAAAGAAAATAAACTAGAAGCAGTCATATTTAGTTATTATTATATTCGATAGTTGTTGATAATTAGAATTATTTAGAGTGTTAGTTATGATGTCAAGACGGGTTTCAAGGTGACAAAATTTATATTTGATAATAGTCAGGGCTTGAGATCGAGGAACAAAGACCATCAATAGTGGGATAAATTAATAGAAAAAAAGGGGGGAAAAAGGAATTATTAGTGAGAAATAAATGTATAATTTAATTTACAAAAAAACTCATTTTAATCACCTTTAAATGGTTTACATTATGATATATCTTGAAGAATTGGAGCCGTAGATCAATAATTAAGTTACGGACGGGCCGATAACAGTTATTCATATGCGGGGAAGGAACAACTTCACGTGATCCACCGATCTGCAATGCTAGTTAAGGTATTACTACATATACTATAAAACTTGAACCACTTATAATATAGTTAACATAGTAAATTAAACTTGTTGAAAGCGCGAGAATGCTCAGAGTATAATGGAATTTTCAGTGAAGCACAGCCGCACCATAGATCACGGGAGCACAGCCGCACAATATATTACCGAAGTACAGCCGCACTATATAGTTCTGAAGCACAGCCGTACTATATTATACTAGAAGTATACTATCGATTACCAGAAGCATATCCCCCAAAAACAATCTTAAGACTAACCAAATCAAGCAATTGCAATCTAAGATATGCTTTTAGTAATTCTACTTGATTTGTTTTGATTTTTCCCGTTGAATTCTCCCCCATGAATCCTCTTTCCACTCATATATTTGATCTCCTTCTCACCTTCTCAACCCTAACTTAAGGATATATCTACACTCCTCAGCGAACATTTCTTTCCGCCTGTAACCTGTACCCAAACAACACGGAAATGAACGATTCAGATGATTTTTCAACAGTGAGTAAACAATAATTAATAATCCTGCACTCATAACTATTTACTAACATTTAGATTGATTGGAGATTTAATAGATTTACATCCGACGATGGTGTTGTTGTGAGTGATTCCACCTCTATATATTCAACTATCCTTCCGTCGGCGGTTCTTTCCAATATCCACAGTACTTTTGTTGTAATTGGTGATCAAGGCAGACTTCTTACAGGAGATGTTAGCATATTGCATAAGCTCAGTGAGACTAGAAGAGCTCCATCAAAGCTTCCAGAACTTACGACCATACCAATGGGATATAAAATTGAAGGAATATTGCTTAGTGCAGATGAAGATCATCTGTTGACATTGTCCTCTTCAAACTCTTGTCTGAAAGCATATCTGCTTGACGACCTGAAACTAGGCAATGCTGAAAATATACTTTATACCGTCGAATTTGACAGTCCGTTAGCTTCAGTTGTTAGTCGTCCGCTTGTATCTGATCAGTTTACAATTCTATGTGAGGATGGTTCAATCTATATGATGACCATTGGATCCGAAAAATTGGTGCAAATAAAGGAATTCTCTGAAATAAAAACGATATCGTGGCACCCTAATGGACTTTATCTATTGGCTGGTCAGGACGTTGAGGATGACCGTCTGCGTTTGCTCAATGCATTTGGCGAGACCGTTTCATATATCGCCTCCGATGAGGACTTTTTAACTGAGGAATCTATCATATCTTCTGTTTACTGGATTTCCGAGACTAAATTTGTTGCAATTTATACAACCGATATACAGACTGAATTTGAGACACTTATTGGTGATATCAAGTCTGTTGAGAATTTCTGGACTAGCAGGGAAGATCTTGTTTGTGTAGGATCCTATGAACTGGCTGAAATGGTACCACAGCGTTTCTTTCAGGTATTAGCTGCGTGGTCGCCGGTACCTACCTTGATTACCGGTTACTCACAATCCTCTGATCTTGCGCTTATACCTTCTAATAATCCTGATGTGGAATACATCGAAGATGGTTTCATGCCTGTTCTACCAATCAGCATATCCAATCCTGACGAACCAAGTCCTAAAAGTCTAATGATTGATCTTTCCAATAATGCTCTTATTAATGCTGATGGTTCCGTATCAAGCGAAAATGGTGTGAAGCAGCCCATAGTCTGGGTGGTGGACGCTTCTAACAGAATACACGGATTTTATTTATACTGCTCGGCCGCTCGTCCTATCGAAAACGAGATTGTTGAACTTCGTGAGAGATGTTTGAAAGCACGACAGAATAAAAACCATGAGTCTTATCCATCATATTCCACTATTTTGGATGCAACAGCTGTCAACACCGACAACCAAGAAACTGATATACCTAGAACTTACCCTTCTTCTGATCCGACTTCTTGGTTCTCTATATCACTAAGTCCAGAAAATCTGGTAAAGGAGTTATCATTGATTGATCAACTTCGTAACGACCAACTTGATGATGCTTCTCAGGCAACGTCACCGGATGCTGAGGAGCCAATTGTTGAGGAACCAGATGCTGACGAGCCCGATAATGAGGAACCAATCGTTGAAGAACCAACCGATGATCAGCCAGTTATAAAAGAACTATTCTTTGAAGAGACAGTTGTGGAAGGACAAGATGCAGAGGAATCAATTGTCGAGGAGCTAGTTGTAGAAGACCCAATTGGGGAGGAACCAGTTTTAGAGAGTGACATCACTGCCGACACTCCTGAGAAGCAGATTGAAGAGACTTTACAAGTTGATACAGAGGAACAGATCGAGGATGATGATACAAAGTTCCAAGATGATGATACTGAAGGGCAGGCGGGGGAAACCTCACAGGACATAATCGTTGAAACTGCCAGTGAAGAACCTTTTGAACCCGTCACTGCCAGCGAGTCTAACTTCCAAGAATTCTCTGATAGTGTTCACTCAGTCCCTCGAGATGAGTCTTTTGCTAAAGGAACTTTTGATAGCGAGTCATCCACTGCTGAATCTAACAATTTCCACCATGTTATTGGAGAACAGTATCCTGACCCTGAAACAACAGTTCACTCTTTTGATCCATCGCTTAGGAACAGCGATGATGACAACAGCTGGGAAAATTGTAGTGACTCCGAAGAACTTGCAGGTAAGCATATATCCTCCAACATACTAGGCACTGCTTCAACTAGTCCTCGTATTTCTTTCAGTAGATCCACATCCTCTCCGTTTGCAGTCGCTACCAAGTCTCCACAGGACATTAAAAAAACTCATGGGAACTCCGAAACCGCAACTGCTTCTCCTTCTCTGCCGCGAAAACCTGTCACAGACAATGCATTTGCACCTCCTACGAAGGTGCCTAGTTTTGCAGTACCAGGTTCTTTCACCAATGCGTCTGATAGCTCCATATCGTCTAGCAGTCAAAGTGTTGATTTTTCGCCCAAAGTTAACAGACCTCTAGAAAGGTTCGCAATGGAAGTTCAACCCACAATGGCAAATGAATCTGGTAGGAAGTCGCCAGTCAGCTCCAAGGAAGACTCGGTAGTTGCAGGAACAGCTAAGCAAGGTGTAGTACCGGTATCTAGTTCTAAGAAGGGCAATGTTACTATGACTACATCGAACGAAGCTACGTCAGAAAACAATGTTTGGGCTGCACCAACAGGAGCGTCTAGCGCTTTCAGCTTCGGAAAAAGTGCATTTCCGGCACCTCCTACAAATATTCAATCAACGAGTGCATTTGGTGCTCCATCTAGCTCGTTTGGTGGTACTACATTTGGCTCGACATCTTTTGGTGGTACATCCTTTGGTGGTTTCAATAGTACTACAAGTACATCCACACAAGATAGAAATAAACAAAACGAAAGAGTGCAGCTCCCTCCACAGAAAGTCACAGGTTTGGAAGGTGATAGTGAACAGAGCGAAGACTTTTCGGAATCAGATAGTTTCGAGGATTTTGAGGATTACCTTGAGGACGATATCACAGTTTCACGTGAACCTTCATTCACGGCAGATGATGCCTTGATGAAACCCGAAGAATTAGCTGCATCAGAAGATGTAGATAGAGATCAATCCGATCAAGGAGATGATGTATATGATGATGACGATGATGACTACGATGACGAAGAGGGAGAAGAGGAAATTGACGAATTACAGAACGTAAAAGCAGCAAATCAGTCGACTCCTGAAGTTGTTACTTCCAAAAGAATCCCAAAGCAGGATCTCCCTGTCGAGAAGAACCCTGTTGATGAAGCATTTGAGGCTTTAGAATTTGCATGGAATACTTCACGAGATGTGGAAACCGAGAAATTCCGGTCAGCATCTGATTTTGAGCCGTTCAAAGAATCTCTGGATGAAATTGAAATGGAAGCTCCTAGTATGGACGATATATTCCGCAATTCCGTTGATATGTTTAAAGTATTGCAAAACAACTTTCTTGTTATACGGTCATTGATCTGGACAGAGATGGAATACCAAGAAAGAAACGATCAAGATATATCCTATTCGGACACATGGCGCTTGAGTAATATCGAGGATCTGGATTCAGTTACTACGAGTTTAAGCGCTGCTCTGACTTCTATCCAAGATCTCAACGTGCGCGCTTCTGGTGTTACGGAAGACATGAGACAGTCACTCAACAAACTATATGTTAAGTGGGCTAAGATCAAGGAATATGTCAACCTGTTACAAGACGACCTAGATCCTCGTACTCGATCGCTTCGAACACTGCCTCTAACTGCTGTGCAGCTGAAGTCGACTGTGAGCCATGATTTCCAGCGCGTCCAGCAGGATCTATCTACGTTGCAAAATGAATTAAGTCTGCTGAAGCTTCAACTCACCAAAGACGATCGAGGCTCAGGACCTACTTTGGAAGGTCTGAATAAAAGCCTGGAGATCCTGGGAACTTATGGAAAATCTACGTTGAAAGACGCCAGAGAAAGCATCAGTAAGTTTGAAGAACATTTGCCAGATATCAATCCTGGTTTGTACAACAAGTTGCTGGCCGTTAACGATGTCCAGACATCTACCACGACCCTACCTGATTTCAATACAATGCTGTTGGAAAGCCAGGCACGACATTCTGCTATTGCCAATAGGCTACATACGAAAGCCAAGCTGAAATTAGGAGAAGTCCTTAGAAAAAGAGAGGAGATTGATATTTTCAAGAAGCCTGAGCTCAGAAGGGCTGAAGAATATCTTGAGAGACTATTCTAAGCTAGATGTTACCATCACTCAACAAAATAAATACAAATGAATAAATAGTTAATTAGCTTGTAATAAGGATGCAATATTAAGTTCGACTATCTGCCATAGTCTCTCAATTTGATATGCGAAGGGTCGGAAGCTTTGACAGTAATAAGATCACCATTGATCAGAAATTTGACCAAAGGATTGTATGGCTCCGATATTTGAATATACCCACCGGATGCAGAGGGATTCAGTAATTCATTTAGAAGTGCTTGTATAATACGAATCAGCTGAGGAGTGATATTCTCAAGCTCCAGCGGCTCGGCATCTGGAATATTAGCACCTGTTCTCACAATTATAGGTGCTGCCAGACCAGAAAGTATGTCTTCAATATGGGCCTGCAATTCATTTACACGATCCGTCAGCCTATCTCCACGCGTAGCTAGTTTGGATAGAATATGTTCGGGTTGTGAGTTGGTATTAAGGGAAGTCGCTTGAAGTTCTCGTAGCCGTATTTCAAGCAAAGTTTTTAGCGAGTTCAATTCCATATTCAATCGTTTCTCACGTGTCACGCTTTTTTGAAGTTCAGCTTCCTCTGCCATTAACTTGTCTGAAGCATTACGTGAGCTTTCCACAGTTTTCTCTAGTCTATTCACAGCTAACAACTGAGTAACATGCGATAACTGAGAAACTTGTGTAGGCGCTTTCTTAAGCGATTCTTCTAATCCTTTAATCTTAACATTCAAATCGGTTCTAGATCCGATTTTTTTTTGGTTGACTTCATTTCTAAGTTCATTGACAGTAATAGTCAAATCTCGTAATTCGGACTCAAGCGATCTCGCGTTCCTAGCGTAGATATCGTGGGATTGTATATCTTGGTCAACGTCGTCATCCAATTGATATAATTTCTCTATTTCTTGATATACATCCATATCAGATGCCTTCTGGCAATAATATGACAATTTACTTCTTAGCATAGTTTTTCTGGTCTCAACTTGAAATTGAAGATCTTCGAGGTTGAAGATGGCCAAAAGCCCAAAACTCAGTTTGGCATTTCTGGTGGATTTTTCAAACTTCAATTCATCAATCAAGACCAAGAAAAACCTGAACAATGCCAGCACCAGAACTTGACACCAACGCACTTGCCACTGGCCTTGCTCAACTGGATCCATCTGTTCATAACGAAATGTACAAATGGCTCGAAGCCGAGACTTCCAAAGCCAAGGTACAGAATTGTATGTCATTTAACTTTTTTTGAAAGATCTGGAGATATCTTGATAAATCTAACTATAGCTATTCATAATTTCACTGATATGTGCTGGAAAAAGTGTATAAAGACTCCTATTAATTCTAATAGTTTATCCAATGAGGAAGCGCAATGTAAGTAGATTTTAGGGGGTGTTTTCTAGCTAGCAGATATCTAACAATAGGTATGGACAACTGTCTTCAGCGATTTCTTGACGCCAATATTAGTGTTGTAAAATGGATTCAAGAGAGTGCCCGATAAGTGTGGGGTTGAGCCAGTATCATAATAGCCCTTGTATATATGTATTAATAGATGGTTAGCTTATGGCATCAACCATGTATTTTGTCTTTTGCTAATGATATTATAGCCATGGAATCCACTCACTTCAGCGTAGCAGTAAATCCCTCGAGCCTTTCCACTTACTCACCTTAAAGGACTTCCTGCTCAGGCGATAGGTTGCGTTTGTTCTGCCTACATGCTTTCACTTCCAGTCTACATCAGTCCCTCTGATCACTCACTCTGCTCGCTCCCTCCGTCAGCTCTTCCATTAACCTATTAAACTACATACAAACTTATGTATATATTATACTTGTAGGTCTTGAGCTTCTGCTACTTGATTCAATGAGAAGCCCTGTCTTAGGTTTCGTTCTCGACGAACCATCTCACGATGATCTTGAGCAAGAGCACAGGGAGCACAGCAGATTTGTGCCGAAATATCTCGCACATTATGAGGTTCCATGCTGTACTGCTTTCTTATCTTTCTTCTCTGCCAAAACTGTCCAAGGCTTACCAAAGGCATGAAAACAAAAGGTGCGGTGATCATTTGTACAGTACACAAGCCTAGAAAGGGCAAAGCGTGAACCATTGTCTCTTTCCAGTTAGCTTCCTGACCTTCATCATTTTCTCCAACTTCTATATTGCCACTAGATAAAGCTACACTGATGGTTCCCCAGGACCAACAAGGTACAAAAGTTGCTGATAGACAAATAGGTAAGGACTCATGACAGGCAAACAATCCGGTACCGTAATCGGCTTCATTAGAAGTTCCAGCAGGAGGAGGATTTGCAACATATGTGGGATTCAACTGCACATTTGGCTGGAAATGTAATTCCTGGGGCTCATCAGCTACTGAACTGCTGCTACTCTCTTCATAAGGAGGTGGTGCAGTCACTGGAGGTCTTTGAAACTCTTCTTTACCAGTCATAATGGTTAATTAAATAAAATTAAGTAAAAAACGGGTGTTAAACGAAACAATCACTGTGTTTTATTTGTGTTGTTGTTGATCTTGTGAGGAGGAGGGAGTGGAGTTCTAAAGGATTTGTGTGGAGGCTGTGACTTTGACATTTTGGGCGAGCCTAGCCTAAGCCGCACAGCGACTTTTTAAGAACATTTGCCATATAATACCGTACACCAAAAGTGCTTACATAACCATATTTACATAGATATGAAAGGCAATAATTGGTTAGAAAGCGATATATCATTGTCTACAATATTGGACAAGTTTTCAAATAACTTGTTATTATCAGATTCTCAAGTTGATATAGCTTTATCATATCTTTCAAACCATTCCGAGAAACTTGAGCAAAACCAAGATCAGGTTTATCAGTTCTTGACACCACAAGATACTAGTAAATATATATGGTTCCAGGATAGATTTACAGAGTCTCAAGATCAATGGAAACTTCAGACACAATATACTAAGATAACCATGGGAATTATCGGTATAATTCAATCAATTGACTCGGAGCATATCGGCAACGAACTTGCTTTGATCTGCTCATATTTCGCATATGAATTCCCATGGTCAACCAAGAAATCTATAGAGATTTCTCAATTGTTATTGGCCAAATCAAATCCTGATATTGTTGAGTATCTGACAGCCGTTTTGGTCTCGCAATTCCGGGCGGCAAGAACTCATAAGAACGTTACTGAATCGGGAAGATCTAGCCAAACAAACTCTCACAAATTACTTGGTAATAGATCTGATAAGGATTTGCATCCGGAATGGAGAACTAAGTTGTATCTCTTAGGTACTATGCGTTATATCATTGAACATGGCAATGTACACCGACTGGAAGACCAATGGGCTTTTTTCATTCCGTCAATCCTTAATGTCATTGATGATCACGATATCTCTGTGAAAGCAGTAGGTTGTCAGTTATTACACAGTTTGGTACTGAAACTTAAAGATACCGGTATAATAACTCGAACTGGTGTGTTACCATTGTTCTGGTCGACCGTGAAACCATGTCTTTTATATCTTCCTCCTAGTGTGAAGCCTAAACTTTCTATTCGCATACTTACGCCTACGTTTCCCTTATTAATTTCATTATCTGAAATACAAGATACAAGGGATCAATGCAATATACACCTGGACGAAATTGTGAGGGATGGAGTGCTGAAAGGTATGGCTCAAGCAGGAGAGAATATAGAACTTGGAGAATTCCTGATGACAAAATTGTCTGACGTTATATTGGTTTTGGGGATTGGTATCGTTAGGCATTTGAAGCCTCTTATCATTGTATTCAGTGGCATTCTCTGTGACCCGTTTGTATCTGCTTATCTACCATACTTGATCAAAACCCTAGCAGTACTTGAACAACTGATTCAAACGGCCAAACACCGCATTTATGATTATAGATTTGATATCTGGAGATGTCTTATTGCATGCTATAAGACTGTCCGATCTAACAAGACATCTACGGACTTGACCGAGGTTTTTACACGCTTGAAAAAATGCATATCTGTTCTAAATAAATGTCTACAAAATCATCAGGAGCAAGTGAGGCAAGAACTGAACACAATTTCTGAAAGTGATCCGACATTAGAAACTTTTTTGGCATCACCTATTTCTATTTGAACTATCTGTCATCAATATTACCAGAATCACGGCAATGAAAACCTCCACAAGGAATGCGACTCCGACAATATCCGCTATATTAATCCACCGAACCATATCTATAGTTTTCTTTCTTAATGGGTTCTTAGAGGCTGTCAATACTTCTATATCACAATGCTCTTCATACAGCAATGGACATACCGACCAATGACTATATGCAGTACTCACAGGCCACAGCAATGGAACAATTAAACCAAAACAGATCAATAACTTGAGAATTCGGAAACGATTGCAAAGGGTACTATTTGAATAAACTTCGGTGATGTCATTTTCAATCTGACTCTTTGTAATGATCTGCGACTCTACACGAGGAATACGCGCGTTTTTTTGCTTCTCAGCCATCTCATTTACATTTCCAAGCCATGGCAATGGTTTGGTTTCGAAATGTGATATTGATGTACGATGAGGCTTGTAAATAGCAACCTCGCATGGCAATTGGATTGGTATTTCTAACTCCATCTGTCGTCAATTTATTCCAAACGAAAACGAAAACGAACGAACTACGAGCATACTATATAATATTTATATACCTGAAATGGTATCTCATTGAACAAGTGTATTTGATTTGATTTGTTTGTTTTTTTTTGGTTTGTTGTGCGTTTACTTGTTTTGTCGCTGCTTTTCGAGTTTTTTGTGGCTATAATCAATCATAGCCTCTAATATTACATGTCATAATACTGATCAATCTGATTTACAATACACCCAGATAATCTTCTTTAATGGAACCACTAAGAGTCGTAGTTAGTATCAAATTACTTGTCACACTCTAGAATATTCCTGTCTGTACTTACATAGCAAACATGTTTCCCACATCTGCTCTTACACCAACAATCTTCAATCTCACTTTGCTACCCTTTTCTATGGACTGCTCATCAGATACGAATGCAGGTGGGTTTGCTGAAGGATTAAAAGCCATATCAGAAGGAATAAGCTAAATATTAGTAATCTGCCAGTTTTTTTTCTTGTTCTTTCACTCGACCTTGACTTACATGTGATGAGACAAATACTGATAATGGTCCAACATCTGCAAAGAATCCCATCTTGTTAACTGTACGTACTATAGCGTCCACAACTTCACCCTAGAAATGTTAGATAAAGAAAAAAACCTTTGATACTACCCCACAGCTTTGAGCCTTGCTCCCTCCTCCTCTCCTCTCATCACTCACCTTGAATGGTCTCCAAACTATAGCTCTATATTTGACATCAAATTCTGCTGATCCATTACCTGGTATAACTCGGCCACGACCAACATCAATCTTCATACCATCCATCACACAAACTATATAACCAAACTGGCCTGTACATGAGCCTTCTACATCTTGAAGTAGTTTTGTTCTCAAGTATTGTGTCATGTGTGGCCCAAAGTATGACGGATGTAACGTCAATGTTAGGCTTAAATCTTTCAGAAAAAACATTATCCTTTTGGCTTTTCTCTTTGGTCCCTACTAATAATACCCCCTGCAAGAATAAATATACAATTAACCAGCTCGATGTGTATGACTGACCAAACAAATGGCTTCGTCTAATGTTTGAAAAACAACAAAAAAAATACGGCTTTCCTTCAAGAGCTCAACGCAACACCAAAATCAATCCGTGAACAAGTAAAGCGCAGAAACACTGACTGGCGCTGTAGACAGACCTTTAGGATTGTAACTATATAAATACACAATTCCTAGTACACGTATATGCAAAAGGGTGTTGGTTGTCGTGGTTTTAAGTTTTTCGTGCTTTGCAGTTTTTCGTTTTTCAAGTCGGATGGTCCCAAGTTCGGGGTTACCCTGATGTAACTATGGAGACCTCCAAACGGGCTCAGGGGGGGTATGGTATATACTATGGGCTCTCGAGAAGTGAAGTCCTATTCCATTATATGTATAAGAGAAGCTGTGAGGTATGAAATATAAATAAAAGTAAAAGTAAAAGTAAACTGTATATGTAAACTTACTGGCCCAGCTAAATCAAGAACTAATTACCTAAAGCTCCTTGTTTGGCCAATGTATCAGCCATCTCATTGCCAACATGTCCAGAATGAGCAGGGACCTTTGTAATTGTCACATCACGGCCAGACTCCTGAAGTTGAGACATCTTGCTTCGAGCCTCTCGAATAAGATCCTGGTTTTGAACTGGTCCACCAGTGGACGATCTGTATCCATTCTGCTCCCATTTATCACCCCAATTAGTCAAGCTTTGCTTGGAATACTCAGAGTCTGTTCGAATGTCTAGACTTCTTCCATTGTCGTTTTTAAGTGCATTTCCCAATGCCTCATTGATGGCAGTAAGTTCTGCTCTCTGGTTTGTATGTTCACCACTTGTAACGGGACCAGAAGCATTCTCAGGGTGGTCATGTCCATACCAGACACCCCATCCAGCTCGAGAGCCCGATTGTCCGTTTCCTAATGCACTTCCATCGGTATAGACCACATCTGTGTTTGCTGATGAGGATGTGGATGTGGATTTGGTTCTGCCAGCAGAAGACGAAAAGCGAGCATAAGAACTAGGAGGTGAATAACTGCTATAATAACTACTAGGTGTACTATTGTAGGAACCACCACTAGATGGAGCAGCAGCGCGTGAAGAGCTATTGCCAGAACCACCTGAAGATGAACCGTATCCACTTGAATTGACAAAAGCTTGAGCATCACTTGATGAGGAGAAACTCTTGTGAACCGCACCAGAGTAACCTTTGGTAGCAGCCTGAGCTTCAGACCAAGTATTAAAGACACCAGTCTTGCTGCCTGTTTGAACAGCGTAATATTTAGGTGCCATTCTGAGAGGTCTAATGGAATTTATAAATTGGCGTGGAGTTTTCGAGCCTATTTTTTCTAGAAACTATGCTGTTACGCCAAGCTTTACGAAATATCAATATATGATTCTCTTTAACAGAATAATCAATTGGATAGTACAGTTTTCAATAACTTGATAGAGTGATGGGTATCAGTTATAAACTATTAGTAGTTGAATTACGAGGATAGAAAGTCGCATAGGAGGGTCTTTTTGCCCCCTTTTTATATCTGAGCTTAGTAGAGGCTCGCGACGGTCACCAGAAAGTTAACTTCCCGATTTGAAATAGCCTCATAGTTGCATAAATGACAGGTCACAAGTTAAAGAAACTATGAGTCATATTCAATTAGAATTGGCTGCCTTCATATAAGATTACCTCCTGTTTATATAATTCCTTAACCATTGGTGTAAAACCACGTGTTGCTTCTGCACTTCATACTGTTGGTTAACCCCACAGCAAGTTGGTACAACACGATTATTCGTACAACAATTAACTCAATTACTTTACTACTAAAACAAAATATTATTTATTAACAATATCATTCTCATCTATGATGACAAAAACTGGTTTTTAAAACACATAATCACTAATCTTAATGACATTATATTGCCTTTCTATTAGGCCTGTGGGAAAAAGGCCAAGAACCATGCTTTTAAAGTACTAAGATCATAGATTACCCGGCCTTAGTATCGGGGATACTGCAATCGTCCCAACCTCTTACAATCACCAAGTCTTAGGACCACGGCGTTAGCTTGGCCCGACTTAGTTCTACGCTGACGATCCACCCTTGGGTGGGTCCCATATAAACTCCCTTAGTTCCTTTACATCTATGTTATCGCTATTACAATTTACTACTTTATCCTACCTAGATATTCTACCTATCACCCATGCTCTTAACAATCAGAGAATTAGTTGAATCGGAATATTGGGATCACAGTAAATTAATGACGGTCGAGTTATCCTAAGAAACACTTAGCCAGAGAACCCCGTTCCTGTCTCCCAAGAAGGCACGGTGCGGCGTTATCAAACCAGCCGTTTCCGTACTTTCCTGCCCTCACACCACTTTTTAACTGCCGAATGGATTTCCTTCCTCTTTCCGGTAACTTCTGCTAGATTTTTAAGTTCCGAAATTTTTCATAGATTAGTGCAATGTTAAGAAGTTTAGTTAGTAATTGTAGTAAAAGAGCTTCAATTCGCCCATTGGCATCACGGCCTTTGGTGGGATCTGTTCGAACTCTTGTTACCGAGATTTCCATGGCTCCAGTCGTCGAAAATGCTCTTCGATTGAACAAGCCGGTCGTGGCTTTAGAATCCACAATTCTCACCCATGGCTTGCCTTATCCGGAGAATTTCAAGTTGGCAATGCAAGTGGAAAAGATAGTTGAACTGCATGGTGCTATACCGGCTACAATTGGTTTCATTGATGGTACTCCTCTTGTTGGGTTAAGTGATGTCCAATTGGAATTACTTGCCGATCCATCAAAAGGTCATGAACCTATCAAGATCTCTAGAAGAGATATTCCATATGCTATGGCTAGAGGATTGTCTGGTGGTACTACAATTGCTGCCACAATGATTCTTGCTCACCTAGCTGGTATTAAAGTATTTGCTACTGGCGGTCTTGGTGGTGTCCATAGAGGTGCCGAGATTACCATGGATATTAGTGCTGACTTAGACGAGCTGGCAAGAACACCGGTCAGTGTTGTTTGCTCTGGTCCTAAAAGTATTCTGGATATCCCCAAAACTGTGGAATATTTGGAAACAAAAGGTATCTATTTGTCGACATACGGGCCACCCGGCACTAATATTCCCGGATTTTTCACTAGAGATTCAGGTGTTTTATCTCCTTTTACATTTGCAAATGCACAGGAAGCGGCTGATATTATAAGTAAGTTCAAGATCATTAATTGTGTTTTTGCTGCTTAAAATTCCATCATACTAACTAACATCTATAGAGGCTGGAGATTTCATGAAGTTGAACTCTGGTAATGTGTTCTGTGTCCCTGCTCCAGAATCAGTGGCATTGCCTAAGTCCGAAATCGATGACATCATTGATAAGGCTTGTGAAGATGCTCAGATTGCGGAAGTCAAGGGTAAGGAGCTCACTCCGTTTATTCTGAAAAGAGTATGGGAAGCCACCAATGGCCAGTCTTTGGAGACGAACATTGAGTTTGTAAAGAACAATGCTGTCATGGCTGCAGAAATTGCAAAGCTATTGTCTAATCATAAGGTATAGTAATTGATGGTTTGTTCTTAAATATGTTGATACAGTTGCTAATACATTTATTTAGGACACAATTGTATTTCCAGTGAAAAGCTCAGCTCAACAGAAAGCTGGTACAAAGATCTCCAAGGCTCCTGTAAAAATAGAAGAAGCGGCTCAGGCTCAAGCAGGTGTAGTAGGCTGTCTAGCTGTTGATCTTACTTGTAATCTGAGTGATGCTGTGATTGAAAACCAATCTACACTATTCAGCTCTCACCCAGGCAATATTATATCGAGTATAGGAGGAGTTGGCCATAACATTGCTCAGGCAGCAGCATATAGAGGGCTTTCAAACAAGGTAGCTCTTATATCTGAAATATCCAGAAACGAAAAGGGTTTGTTCGAGCAACTTGACCACAACGGCATATTGACATCTGCTATTAAAACCAGTGATAGACGAACAGCTAGATACATTGCAATGCATGATAAGAATGGCAGTCTCATTTCTGCATGTGCAGATATGGCTACGGTTGAAAATATGGACCAGCCACATATCCAAGACATGTTGAAAAAACATGCTGAAACTCTCAAGGTTATAGCATTTGATGGCAACCTGAATATACCGCAAGTTGAAACAGTACTATCTCAGTCAATTGCTTTACCACATGATCCTATTATACTCTATGAACCTACGTCAGTTCCAAGAGCGGCTAAACTGGCCAAAGTATCTGGCTTAGGAATCTTTCCTGATAATGCAATTGATCTAATGACGCCGAATGAATATGAAATATCATCAATATTCGACAGTTTCCAAGCCAGCGGGAAATTTGACGTCGATTATTGGTTCCCTGTAATCGATGCTTTAGGTATAACAGAGGTGTTTAGAAACTCGATTGAAGCTATGACAAGAAACTCGCCGGATTTGAAAGACATGGTTAAAACAGGCATTGCACAACAGGCATTGCATCTACTGCCGTATATTCCCAATATTCTAGTAAAAATGGGAGCTAAAGGCGTTGTTTCTTTTCAATTGGTTAAAGATGCTGGTTCCATTGATAAAAAGCAGTTGTCTGGATACAGGTGCCTTGGAAACAAAGATCTCGATATTGGAGTGGTAGTGCAGCACTTTCCTGCCACCAAAGTCGATAATGAGTTGATCAAGAGTGTTACTGGAGCTGGTGATACTTTCTTAGGATCTTTGATGGCTGATATAGCTTTAGGAAAATGGGATCTTCGGCCTGGTAAAGATATGACATGTGCTATTAATCGTGGTCAACAAGCATCATCTCTAACTATTCAGTCAGAATTGGCAGTCAGTCCAAATATCAAAGACTTATGATATCACGACAAAATATTATTTACGAACAATGTACCATATAGATCTTCTATAGATTTGATAATGATTTTATAGCATCCTGTCTTGCTCCTTCTGAAGAAACTGTGGTTCCACTTAGATACTGAAGAAACAATAATTCCGAAACCAAGGGCACACTAATAACACCGAGATCTTCGGCTGAAACTTTGGTGCCAAAATCAGGGTTCTTAGCAAACAATTTGGCGGTCATTGTGCCGTCTCTCTGTCTGATCATATGCATAATAGCATCTTTTTTCACAGAAAGACGTCGTCCAAATGCCGTTTTCAGTTCACCTAAACCTTCACCAAAAGATTCAGTATTGCCGTCGGTTTTGAACCGCGGTTGATGCATGATTGTTCTTACGAAACCATCTTTCAAATGACCAAAATCAGTGTTTCTCACAGGCACTATTCTCAGCAACAGTGATACATGACTATTCAACAACTTGGAGATGGCCGCCGGACTAATCTCCGGGTCTAAAAGAGCCTTCTCGATATCAGCAGGGCTATCACCGTATTCTGCAAGAACTTGCTTAACTTTGGCTCGATCATTATCAGCCAAGTAAATTCCCACAGCATAGACATGAAAAGATAGAAACGAAACAGTTCGCACACCAAGACCAATCAAGCCATACTCTTCATTATCACTTGTAAGTTTCACAGGAAAAGGCTTAACTTTTGTTTCCGGTTGTTTGAATTCTATGGGAGAATCAGCTAGTACGATATTGCCATGTCCAAACCTCGAATGATTTCGAGTCCATTCGTAGCCAGCAAAAGCAGTTCCGCCCAATGTTGCCAAAGAAGCAGCAGTTTTGAATGAGCTAACTACGGAAGGTTTACTCAAAAAAGAACCGCTTCTCCTAAGTTCTCTGGCAAATACTCGTGAAAATTTCCACATGATTCCCTTGATTTTAAGTGAGCCGATTTGATCAGATGATCTGGATGGGATAGAAAATTGAGACCAGCCTAATTATTGGAAGTGGCCGGGGAAAGCTATTAGGAAAGAATATATATATTTTGAAAACATAAAATTAAAACAAACAATTCATAATGATGTTAATTGATACATAGATTTAATCAAGCTTCAGATCTTTATCCTTTTAATACTAGGTATAGGCGTACCAGTGTCACTTGAAATCTCTATCAGATCGTCGTCAGTTAAAGCTGGACTTCCAACGGTCGAAGGGACTTGACTAGAAATGACATCATCCAAAGGAGCCTGCCTTTTTGGTCCTGACTTTTTCTTGAGGGCATTAGGACCTTCTACTTCTCTAGTCACTGCCAGTAGCAAGGTGGCCATTCTTCTGGAAAGCTCGACAGGTGTCCTAGATAAGAAAAACCAGTCAAACTTGAATAACGGAGACTTTCGAATCTTATCTCTAATCTTTTCATAGAGATTATCGGCAGCAAGGCCTATTCGGTTTGCTTCCAATAGCAAAAATCTGTCTTCTTCTTCCGTATAAATCCTTTTGGAGTTGTTGACAGGATAAGTCAGCTGCAACTCACTCATTGGCGCTTTATACAACTCGATCTTTTGTTTAAGCAATCTTTTCTGTAACTCCAACTTCTTCATCCTGCTTTCACCCTGCTCTATCTGTGCTGCATATTTGTCGAATCCTTCAAGCTCAGTATGTCCTCTTTCCCAGAATACCTTGGAATATCGTTCAATCTCTTCAGCAGTTTTATCCTCTGAGCGCAGATCTTCTGCAATGGATTTATAGTTGTATCTCCCGTTCTTAGCGCATGATTGAACAAAATGAGTAAAATCTCGCTTGGACCAGTTGGTAAAACCTTGAGTAACTGCTTCAGCTTTGATAGCCTCTTCCTCCTCAGTCAGTGGCTCCGCTTTTTCAATCTTTTTGTTTTCTCTGTATCGTCGTTGCTCCTTCGTTTCACCGTCATCCAGTTCATCGTCTGCTATTTCCGATACAGATACTCTAGCATTAGCCTTCTTCCTGAGATAATACATCTCCTTTTCTTGGAGCTCTTTCAATACGGTAGGAAAGAACTGAAAGTCTAGGAGCGATATCTGTTTAGGAATTCGGCCATTTCGCTTGTCTAAACCAACTTTAGCTACCATCAGATCTTTGTAGTAGTTATCAATAGAGTATGTCTGCTCTCGTCGTTCTCGCTTAGACGGGTTAATCCAATTAAGCATATTATGGCTCTTGGCTCGTTTAGCAAAATCCTCACCATTCCATTCGTACAAACTAGAATCTGATGTAAAATTCTGTAAATCATCCAGACCCAGTTTTGAGTATTTACTGTTAAGAACGGCGGTTCTTTTCTCACTTTTCTGCAAAATGTTGTCGATATCATCATCCACAAAAGTTCCGTTCTTGTTCTTGTCCTCGAAAACAAGAGAAGCACCATGCTGGATCATCTTTAACAGATCATCCTTGTTCGTGGCCGCATTTTTGTTTTTGTCCTGTGTAGTTCCTCGACCTTGCTGAATAACCAACTGATCCAGTCGCAGTTTCTGGGCTGCTCTCTCCAGGACTTTCTCCTCAATAGCATTTTCGGTAACAAAACGGAAAACCATGACCTGTTTCTTTTGGCCAATACGGTGAGCTCTATCCATAGCTTGTAAATCGGCTTGAGGATTCCAGTCTGAGTCGTACAGTACTACCACATCTGCAGAAGTAAGATTGATACCTAAGCCACCAGCTCTAGTAGTCAATAGAAAGATGAACTTATCGGATCCTTCTCGATTGTACTCGTCAATAGCATCGACTCTGTCTTCATGATCCGTAGAACCATCAATTCGACAATACTGATAGTCTCGGAAGATGCAGTAATCCTCCAATATATCAAGCATACGGCTCATCTGTGAGAAAATAAGAACTCTGGAGCCTTTATCCTTCATTCTCTTCAATAACTTATCTAATATGATCATCTTTCCGGCATTGAAAACCAAGTGCTCGTCAGTGGTGAAAGGAGGGCCAGGTTCAGCTCCTTCAAATAAATAGGGGTGATTGCAGCATTTTCGCAGCTGCATTACAATGTTTAAAAGCCTGGTTTTGCCTTCTCGTTTGCCTAGGGCTCCGTTCACTGCGTCAATGTCTTTTTCTAAAAGTTTTTGATACCACTTAACTTGCATCTCTGACATTCCAATGTACAGATTTACTTCTTTCTTAGGAAGAAGAGACTTCTCGACGTCGGCTTTCACTCTTCGTAATAAGAACGGCTGTAATACCTTATGCAGCTGTTGAATCACAGTATCTTGATCGGAACCTTGTTCCTCAAACCACTCGTCGAACACACTAGATTCGGCAAAAACATCAGGTAGCAAAAAGTTGAGTAATGCCCAAAGTTCATGAAGATTGTTTTGTAAAGGAGTACCAGTAACGAGAAGTCTATTTCTTGAATGGAACAATCTGATAATTTGAGAAAGCATCGACTCCTCGTTTTTGATACGATGAGCTTCATCAACAATGATGTATTGCCATGCAATCTTTTTGAGTTGTGATTTTTCTCGTATAACAAGCTCAAATGAAGTAATGCAAATATCAAAGTCACAAGCTAATAAACGATTAGCAATTAGGCCTGCACGTTCATCTTTATCGCCTTTTAATACGAGAACGTTGACTTCTGGTGTCCATCGTTTAAATTCTCTGTCCCAGTTATCCAAAGTAGATTTAGGAACAACAATGATATGAGGGCCTTCGATGCCTCGAACATATCGTAGATAGCCTAGAAAAGAAATAGTTTGAAGAGTCTTACCTAGACCCATTTCATCGGCAAGAATACCGGAGATACTATGCTCATGAAGGGAGATCAACCAGTTAAGGCCTTGAATTTGGTATTCTCTAAGTTGGCCATTCACAAATGTCGGGGATTCGGTGAATACTGTTGTGAATTCTTCTTCCTCTTCCTCCTCTTCATGTAAAAGCTCAGCATCTTCCTCTCTTTCTGACTTTCGACCACGACTAGATTTTGCACGTCGAGACTTTCTTCGTGAGGATGTCTGTTGATCGATGTCTTCTTCGACTTTTTGCATGATAATAGTCAGTTTAGGGTCTTTCTTCTCTCTGAAGTTGATGAAGTGACGAAAAAGGTCAGTCAATCCAAGAAGATATTTGAACCGTTTAACGGAATCCTCGATATTAATTCGATCATTGGAAGGTTTGTAGTCTTTACCTAATAGATATCTTGAAACTTTTGATTTGTCCTTACTAGAGGCCACAGTAACAGGGGTGGCCACTCCAGATGTGTCTGGTGATTCTGATTCTATCACCGGCATTATTCGCTGCTAGTAGTTAAGAGATCAGGGGGGAGTGTGAGACAAAAATATCCAAGCCAAGCCAGTTTGAATTCCTTGAGCAAGCAAAAAGGATATAATAGCTGACTGACTGTTGATGGTTCTGTTGGATTGCAAAATTGTAATTGTGCAAGACCAAATTTTAAATTTTTGTATAGAGTGATTTGGCAGATATTGGAGTGTTGAGCTAAGCGCGGTCCACTTTTATAATCTATAGCGGATCAATAATCTGCAGGTAAGACTCGCGTAATGAGGTAAGAAAAATGTCCGGAATTACGCGTATAAGTTGAAGGAGTCGTAAGACTTGATGGAAACTAAAGATATAAGAGAATATCCTTTGTATTTATACTGTCAATTATCAATCTTTGTGGTGAACGGTAAGAAGGCAAACGGGAAAAAAAGTTGATATCCCTAACCGTATTGGGATGAGTGCGGCTTATGTGAGGCGGGCACGGCAGAATGCGGTAGGGGAAGGGGAGAGATGAGAGACCCGATAAGCTAAGAGACAAGGATATTGATATGCGAGAAGAAGAATGCTGAAATACAGAACAAGTATTTCTTTTTATTTTATTAATAATGTCAGATTTCTAAATAAATACCGACTTGCTTATTGATTGTGTCCCAGGCTTGCTGGCCTGATCACGTGCACTTTCTCTCCACCTTTACTTTCCATTGTTCCTCCCACGGTTGGAACCTTATTACTCGCAATGTCCCTGAGCTAACAACTGTCAGCATACTAGGCTTCTAATATAGCAGTATCGCGCCAACATAGGTATTAACAACAATCCGCAACAAGCACATATAAATTATCTAAAATTCCGATGTCGACTGTTTCCAAGTTATTATACGTTGTGTCTTTGACTTTATTGTTGCACAGTGCATACTCTGCTCATGAGTTTTTTAACTATCTCAAAGCGTTGCCTTTATCTAGTACTTTACATGATTTAGGGCTACCATTAGATGTAGGTTGAAGAAAGAATCATTAAATGGGTGATAGCAATTTGTTTGTCATTCAATCATATGATTCAAGTGATGTCATAGTAACTAACCATTAGATCAAAATCGAAGCCTTTATTGCAGTAATTCTCGTCTGTTTTGCAGCCATCAGCTCATCTTTAAATGAGTTAAAGCCTATTCATTTCACCAAGGCTACTTCTGAAATGGAATCAACAGAAAGTAGTATCTACAACTTTTTGGAAGGCCGATTCTCCTTTATAGATATAGTTTCCAAGCGAAATGACTATGCTGCTTGGACAAAGTCAAAATGATTAAAAATCTATGGGAATTAAGCCAAAATAACACTTCATAATTTCTATAGATATTCTAATTCCATTGCATAGATATATTTGTTGATATTATGTAGACACTAAGATTGAGTGATAGAGTGACCGAGACCGAGACCGACTTCCAATTTTTTTTTTCAACCTTCTGAATTTTTCACTTTCACTTTCGAGCATTCACTAATATCCAAAAAAAATGCTTACAAGCAAACGACAAAGGCAAGACAAGCTTTTGTCTCACAAAGTATTTGTTAGAACTACCAAAAAAGGTAATGCTACTAAAATCGTCAGAGAACAGTATCTTCGAACTGATATTCCATGTTCTTGTGAATCATGTTCTGTATGCTACTTGAATCTCCCTCCAAATGCTGATGGTACTATATTACAGCCTATATTATCAGCCACCCCAAACAAATCCAAAAAACGGGGACCTCATTACGTAGTAATCGACACCAATATCGCATTGAAGTCCATAGATTTGCTAGAACATTCTGGAGCTTTTTATGATGTGATTATTCCTCAGGTGGTTTTAGAGGAAGTAAGGAACAGAAGTATACCGATTTACAATCGAGTTCGAAACCTCACCAAAGGTGGCGACAAGCGTTTCTATGTTTTTCATAACGAATTCCGTAAAGAAACTCATGTCGAACGTGCTAGAAGTGAATCAATCAATGATTTAAATGACCGGGCCATTCGTAAAATCTGTCAATGGTATAATAAGCATCTTATTAGTTGTATTCCTCAAAATAAGTCTACTATTGTACCACAAGTTGTTCTTGTGACTGAAGACCGTGAAAATCGTGCAAAGGCTACTGCAGAAGGTATCCCGGTATTGTCATTGAAAAACTATCTACTAGAGTTCCCTAATGGTGAAGAACTGGTTGATTTGATCCCTGTTGAACAAGATTCCTCAATAGATTCTAAAACCAGACAAACTTTTTATGACAATTATTACCCCATGTCTAGATTACTTGGAGGCATTAAAAATGGTACTCTTCATCAGGGTAAAATCAGCATTAACCAGTATAATTTCTTGGAAGCTTCTGTCAGTTCTTCTGCCTATCCTAAACCAATTCTTATATTAGGAAGAGAGAACATCAACAGAGCTTGTCAAGGTGATTCGGTAGTTATTGAATTGCTCCCTCAATCTCAATGGAAACATGCTTCTACCAGAATTGTAGAAGAAGAAGTAATCGATAAGACAACTGGACCTGAAGATGATGAAATTGATGAGCCATTGGTTACAGATGAAGAGCGAAAAGTTTTGGCTCAGGATGCATTAACTGCACAGAAGTCATCTGTTTCTGTACAACCCACTGCAAAAGTTGTTGGTATCATGAAACGAGATTGGAGATTCTATGTTGGTCATATCGATCCTAAATCCACCAATCTTGACAACAGTAACTCTCAGAAAAACGTATTTGTGATTCCCATGGATAAATGTATCCCAAGAATCAAGATCAGGACAAGAAAGGCAAAAGCTTTATATGGTAAAAGAATCGTGGTAGCTATCGATGATTGGCCTGTGGATTCTCGTAATCCTGTAGGACATTTTGTCCGAGATTTAGGAGAAATCGAATCAAAGCAAGCTGAAACCGAAGCTTTACTTTTAGAATATGATGTTGAATATCGACCTTTCCCTAAATCTGTCTTGACATGTTTACCGGCTGAAGGACATGATTGGAAAGTTCCCGAGAGCTTAGAAAGTAGCGGTGATCCTCTTTTCGCTAAACGAAAGGATTTGCGTGATCTGTTGATCTGCTCTATAGATCCGCCAAATTGTCAAGATATTGATGATGCTTTACACGCGTACGCGCTTCCAAATGGTAATTATAATGTTGGTGTACATATTGCTGATGTCACCCATTTTGTGAAGCCGGCAACACCATTAGATGATGAAGGAGCGTCACGTGGTACATCTGTATATCTTGTCGACAAACGTATAGATATGCTTCCTATGTTACTTGGTACTGATCTTTGTTCGCTAAAGCCTTATGTGGATCGATATGCTTTTTCTGTACTGTGGGAAATTACCCCTGATGCACAAATTGTAAATACTAGCTTCACCAAATCTATTATTAGGTCAAGAGAAGCTTTTGCTTATGAACAGGCTCAAGTCCGAATCGATGATGCATCCCAGACAGATGATCTCACTAAAGGCATGCGGATCTTGCTTAAACTGTCTAAGCTTCTTAAACAAGCTAGATTGGATGCTGGTGCACTTAATCTCGCTTCCCCAGAAGTTAAGGTTCATATGGATAGTGAGACATCTGATCCCGGTGAAGTTGAGATCAAGGCACTTCTAGAAACCAACTCTTTGGTGGAAGAATTCATGTTGCTGGCTAATATTAGTGTTGCTACTAAAATATACGACGCTTTCCCACAAACAGCAATGCTGAGACGTCATGGTGCACCTCCTGCTACCAATTTCGAGGTTCTTAATGATCAACTCCGGGTTAAGAAAGGTTTACGGCTTGATCTTGAAAGTTCCAAGACATTGGCAGAGAGTTTAGATCATTGTATTGATCCTAAAGAACCTTTTTTCAACACACTAGTCCGTATTATGGCCACTAGATGTATGTTGGCGGCACAATACTTCAGCTCTGGAAGCTACTCTTTCCCAGAATTCCGTCATTATGGTCTAGCGACCGAGATCTATACCCATTTCACATCCCCTATCAGACGATATGCTGATATAGTTGCTCATAGACAGTTAGCCGCGGCAGTTGACTACGAGCCTCTACATGCTTCACATCGTGATAAAGTCAAAATGGAACGCATTTGCGATAATATCAACAAACGACATCGAAATGCCCAGTTTGCGGGCCGTGCATCCATTGAGTATTATGTTGGACAAGTGCTGAAATCTGAAGACTCTGAACAGGAGGGTTATATTTGCAAGGTTTACGCTAATGGAATTGTTATTCTTGTTCCTAGATTTGGTGTCGAAAGTCTTATTCGCATTGAAAATATGACATCTGACCCTGAGAGCGCTGAACTTAATGAAGAGACGTATACTTTGAAATTCAAGACTGCCAACGGTATACGTGAAGTATCTGTATTTGATAAAGTACAAGTATATGTTGAGAGTGTCAAAGAAGAAACCACTGGCAAGAGAAAGGTTCAAATGACTCTAAGAGAATGATTGAGTAGTATGAATATTATCAAAAAGGCTAGTTATAGTTATGTAATATTAGATTGAATCAAAAAAAAGTTAGACATTAATCTGATTGGAAATAACAAAGATTCTAATGCTGTGCCACAACACCAGCTTTTCCAGCATTCTTCAAAATGTACTTTTTGTAATCGTTGATATCGCCTTCCGACTTGACAACGGTACCGTTTTCAGACACCCATAGTTCATTGCATACATTCTGGATTGTGTTAACATCGTGCGAAACCATAAGTACACCACCTTTATAATTCCTCAAACATTCTGCTAAAGCGTCAAGACCCTGAGTATCCAAATGATTAGAAGGTTCATCTAAAATAAGAATATGAGGATTGGAGAGACCAAGACAAGCAAAAGCCACTCTTGACTTTTGACCACCAGACAAAGTGCCGATTTTCTGTAAACCCAGGGTACCTGTGATACCAAATCCACCTAACAATCTTCGGTATTCCTCTGCAGTCTTTCCCGGGTCAAGTTTGGCCATCCATCCGACAGGGGTAAGATCGAGATCCATATTATCAATATGATGCTGAGCAAAATAGCCAATACGTAATCTGGGATGCTTGGAAACAAAGCCTGACAGTGGCTTTAGCTTTTCAATAATTAGATTCAACAGTGTTGTCTTACCACAACCGTTACCACCGACCAATGCAATACGTGACTCTAGATCCACGCTGAGATCAACATCTTTAAGTAAAAGTTTGTCAGGACTATAACCAAAGGAGACTCCTTGAAGCTGCAATACTGGTGGGCTGATCTTTTCAGGGTCAGGGAACTTAAAAGTGACTTGGTACTCTTCTTCAGGTTGCTCAAGAGCAGGTAACTTCTCCAATTTCTTAATTCTTGACTGAGCTTCCGCTGCTCGAGCAGCACTATATCGGAATCTATCGATAAATGTCTGCAAGTGAGCTCTATAAGCCATCTGGTTATCATATTCTCGAACAGCATTCTTTCGTCGCTCTTCTTTGCTAGCATAGAAAGTATCAAAGTCAGCGTTTCTATAATAGTCCAATCTCTCAGAATGCTGGTAAATGATATCAGTAGCCACTTCGTTTAAAAACGCTCGATCGTGCGAAACTACCAGCACTGTTGATGGGTATGTTTGAAGATAGGCAGCTAAGAATGTGACTGAAGGAACATCCAACATATTTGAAGGTTCATCTAGTAACAACAAGTCTGGCTTGAAAAACAGCGCTCTAGCAAGCGACAATCGCATTCTCCAACCACCGGAAAATGAATTAGTAGGCTGCATTTGAGATTCTGTGGAGAATCCTAAACCAGAAAGAATAGAAGCAGCACGGCTTTCTGCCTTATCTGATTCGATTTCAGCAAGTTTTTCATAAATCTCGCTTAGTTGCAATTCACAATCATCTCGTTCTTCGTCTAATGATGCTATTAATGGTTTGGAATCCTCTTGTTCTTCTAAACGAATAATTTCAGCAGATATAGTACTGACTCGACTCTGTAATCTCTCCTGATCGGCAAGCAAGGATTTTCTCCATACATCAGCATCTAGGACTGTTTGTAGCGCAGACTTTTCATCACCTACTACTTCTTGTTCTACGTATAATACAGTGATATGCTTCGGTACAGCAAGTTCACGTCGCGAAAGAGCACGCAACAAAGTAGACTTACCAATACCATTTTGACCTACCAAACCATATCTTCTGCCATGTGAAAGAGTAAGAGTAGCATTGGTAAGAATTCGTTGACCTGCGCCAACATGAAGGTCGAAGTTCTCCACTTTGATGTCCTTAGTTTTGCCCTCAGAGTCACCGAGTTCCAAAGGATTAACAGTGAGGAAAAATGCATCATAATCCTCGTTTTCATCCAAGTTCAGAAGCTTGGAAGCCTCATATTTTACCTGGGAAGTCTGCTGTTTAACAGCTCGTTTCACCATCTTGGTAGCGATCTTCTTCTCAGCCTTTTCTAGCTTCTTCTTATCAACACGACTTTCTACTTTCCTACCAGAAAGAAGATCCAGATCCATTTGGTCATCACTATTTCCAGAGAGATTGTTCCTGGCCTGAGCAGAAAGCAAAGTGTTCCTATCCAGTTTCCTAGTGACAACGTCAGGGAGAGCACGAGAAGCACTGGTTTTGTATATTTCATCCAATTCTTTGGTGAGCGCCTGTTTCAGCTTTGCAATAGAAGAGTTGTCTCCACCAGCATCCTTTAGTAGATCCGCAATGAAGTTGATTTCATTGGAGAGATCAAAGTCTGCACTCACAAAACCGGGGGCAGTAACAGAATCGACAATATTCTGGACATAGCCGGCAGCATAATCCGACACTACTGAATCTACAGCGGGAACGGATTTACGCACCAACGATGGAAGTGCTACGGGCATTTTACAAGTGTCTAAAGTTTTGTTTTTGAAATTTCAGTGAGGTAGAAGCGAACGATCCTGTCAGTCACTATGTGAGTAGTCTTGGACACTAAAAAGGAATTTCAGAGCGGGTAACTTTGAGAGAGGAGAAAAACAAAAAACAAAAAACGATTTGATGATCAATATTTGTGCCGGGTAATCTTTCAACTGAAAAGTCTCAGCCGCACACAGCTCCAGCATGAAAATTAATCCGATGAGCCTTCGAACCACATTTGTACTTGAAAATTTACTTGTACGACATTTGAAATTCTTAACCTATATTACTAGATTACAGATTTTTGTATACAGGTTTTCAAGAATATTATATTTGCTTACTAATTTACTAAATATAAAAATCATAGAAAATGCCTGTAAGTATTTGAGTTTTTTTTTGGATTCTGGAGATATCACGTGGTTATGACTAAATGCTTTGGATGATCTATGAATTGCTAGAAGAAAGAAATGGAAACCATTCAAGCTGGAGCTTTCAAAGTAAACCAATTATTTGAATGCTTTGATATGTCTTTTTAACTGGATATGTATAGATTTTGAGTTTCTCCGGCTCGATGTGATATATGCTGATTCCCGCACATATCCGACATTCTAGCGTCGGACTTGTCTTGAACAATGCACTTTTCACTTTCCGGTAGATTCCCCGGTCGTTTTTGCTCTTTTTTGTTCTTAATTGATTTTAGAGTGATTTTCATTTTCTTAGACTACTTTTCAGGCATAGATCATAATATATCAGTGATTTGTCGTTCGGTCGTTCTTTATGGCCTAACAGATATATTCTAAGCCCCTCATTTTCCTGCAATTACTAACCTGCTTCATAAATAGGCACCAGAGACACATAAAATGTTCATTACCAACGAACATGTTGGCGACCGTGGTCAGATGGAAGATTGGAGAAGTAAGTTTAAAGTAAAAGAGCCTTTTTGTTTTTTGTGTTTTTTCTTTGGTACTAACATTTAGTCACCGGCTATGATCCTTTGACTCCTCCTAATCTTCTTCAGCATGAGTTCCCTCTTAGTGAAATTGGCCAGAAGATTATCCAACAAGGCCGTCAAAGTGCTTGTGACATTCTTCATGGACGAGACGACCGATTGTTGATTATTGTTGGCCCTTGTTCTATTCATGATCCCGCTGCTGCATTGGAATACTGTAACCAGCTTCATAAGTTGTCTGAAGAACTGTCAAATGATCTGTTGATTGTCATGAGAGCATACCTGGAAAAGCCTAGAACTACTGTTGGCTGGAAGGGTTTGATCAATGATCCAGATATCGATGGATCTTTCAAGATCAATAAAGGTTTGCGAATCGCTCGAGATTTGTTCACAAAGATCACTGAAAAGCTGCCTATTGCTGGTGAAATGTTGGATACTATCTCTCCTCAATTCTTGTCAGATTTGTTTTCTGTCGGAGCCATTGGAGCTCGAACTACTGAGTCTCAACTTCATCGAGAGTTGGCTTCTGGATTATCTTTCCCTATTGGTTTCAAAAACGGTACCGATGGTACGTTGGATGTTGCTGTTGATGCCTTAAGAGCTGCTTCCAATCCTCATCATTTCCTCTCAGTTACCAAACCTGGTGTTGTAGCTATTGTTGGTACTGAAGGTAATGAAGATTGTTTCGTGATTCTTCGTGGCGGTAAAAAAGGTACCAATTATGACCCACAGTCTGTTAAAGAAGCCAAAGACAAGCTTATTTCAAGCAAAATCATGGGTGAGCACCAGCCTGGCCCCAGAATCATGGTTGATTGTTCTCATGGAAACTCTCAGAAGAATTTCAGAAACCAACCTATTGTTGCTGGTGTTGTTGCTGAACAGATCGCTAATGGCGAGACTGCCATCTGCGGTCTGATGATTGAGTCCAATATCAACGAAAGCCGACAGGATGTTCCTCCTGCGGAACAAGGCGGTAAAAGCGCTTTAAAATACGGTGTTTCTATCACAGATGCTTGTATAAATTTCGAGGACACTGAAAAGGTATTGAGACAGTTGGCAGAGGCAGTTCAAAAGAGAAGAGCTCATCTGAGTTAAGGAGGGTGAAGAAACCAAAATAAGTTAAGGGCCAATTTCTTGACAGCGTAGAGCAACTTTAAAAAAGTGCTTTGTTTATATATTTTATAGTTATGAAAAAAAACCGGTTCACTGATATGTGTAGCGAAGCCATCTATCTATCTATCTATGTTGATCTCCCACTATTAGGTACCTGACAGCACCCGACACACAAATAAACACAGGCCAATGGACGCAACAAGCACATTCAGCTACTCACTGCATGCGCCTGTTGTGTCAGGTTCAGGCTATTATATGGCTTATACCTCTGGTCCTCGTCTTATAGTTCGAAGTACAATTACATTGGCTACCAAGAAGTTGGTTGATCTCGGCACAGATTTTGTTAGAACTATTAGAACAATCAAGTGGGATCCTAATGTAGATGATGATTCATCTGAAGACAGACTGGCTGTAGCTACTGGTACTGAAATTAGAACTTTTAGTATAAGTCAAGTAGACGAGAATGCTGGTGCTGCTACGATATACCCAGGTTCTAAAGGTGTTCATACCATAGAATGGATATCTGATTTGTCGCTGCAAATGACGCGTCTGGCCGTGTTTAACAGTGATTCTCTTTCTGTAGATCTATGGTCCTCAGATGGATTGGATTTGACTATTCTGGATCCTAAATATCCTCGTGTTTTTCCGGCTAATTCCAATGGTTTTTCCATTGTTACTCGCTCTGGTACTAAGGACGCTGTTTTGCCTATAAACTATTCAGCCCAGGGACTCTCATCTGGGGCTCCTATACCACTCAAAGGTCTTTTAGACACCAAATCAGTTGCTTGGTCACATAGTGGTAAATGGCTTGCTGCTATAGATACCTTTGCTGTTGGATACAAGGTTCAATTGTGGGGAAGTAATGGACAGCTCTTGAGAAAATACATGGGTCCATATAATGATATATACCGTGAGGCGGGCTTAGGAGCAAGATCGATTGCTTGGATATCAATATCTGGAAAGGAGTATCTTCTTATTGGCGATTGTCAGAACCAAGTGACTGTGTTAGACGTTGGAGTACTTCAACCTATTGCATTACTTCTTCATGGAAATGTCTATGAAAAAACCCCAGTATGGGAAGAATATATAACCAAAGATCTTGTGGCATGTTATCGAGTATGTATGCATCCGTTTTTTCCACCTAAAGTGAAATCTGGTGATTCAAAGACGTTTGTGGATGGAATTACGTCCATTCATGTTTCGCCAAACAATCGGTTTTGGGTAACAAGATCTAGTGGTATGCCGAATCTTGCATGGATATGGTCTGTTGGAGTTTCAGGAAATAGCTTTGAACTTGCATCTGTTATGAGCCAGCCTACTCCTATTACAAAGCTTGAATGGCAGCCAAACGAGGGTCGTTTCTTATTAGTTATGTCTAAAGGAAATACTGTGACTGGAATATGGGATTCACAAACTCAAGAGCCCATGTTGCAGGAATGGAATGAGTTTGAAGGTTCAGAGTTGTTAGGTTCAGAATGGGTTACTTATAAAGCCGAGGATATGCTATATACAAAGCTGTTGGCATGGACATGTCGTGATTTCAGCATCAGAGATATTTCCGAGAGCTCAACTAGAATTCCTAGCCCTCAACTTCTTCAAGATGATGACACTCTTGTTCATGATCTGGCCAATGGTGTTCAAGAAAATGAATGGGTTCAAGGTACATCCATGATTGAAGACACTTTCCAGCAAAAGCTGGTGATTGGTAAGAACAACTATTAGATGATATTAAAGCTAGGGATTACAAAATAAGGTAAGGTACTGATTGGGGGTGATATGATACGACCGTTGGCTGGCTAGCTCTAAAGCAAATAGGAGAATAGTACGCTTTGGGGCATATAGTTATTGAGCAAGGAAATCTTTCAGACATCTCCCACCCTTTTGGTTTCTTCAAGGTCTAAAACGTTAGTAATCAAGGCATTTGACTATCGATTGATTTGATATCATTATACTGACCTTTGAGCTGATTCTGCAATGCGTCATTCTCTTGTCTAAGCATAGATATCTCAAGTTCTTTCTGTGCAGCTCGTCCATGGGAAAGCATGTTTCCTAGATAATCGTTCTCTTCTTTCAAAGTCTTGATTCTGATTAGCATTCGATGGGCAAGAGAGGTTGGATCAACGTTCTGATTAGTAGCTTCAGCTAACAGGGAGCTTAAACCAGATTTCTGATTTTCAGCAAGGCAAACTGCTGTCCAAACAGCCTCTAACTGAAGCTTAAGGTCTTGGATCGCCGACTCTTTTTCTTCAAGAGACTTTGACATGTTTTGCAAAGTAGTCTCTACTGGGGAGTCCATAGAGCTGTTGCCATTAGTCTGCTGCTGCTGCTGTAGTTGTCGGTTTTGGGAAGGAAGAGGAAGTGTGGGTGTTTGCTGTGGTTGAAACTGTGTCTGATTAGATGGTCTAAATCTTCGTGACACATTGTTGGCATTACTGTTGCTGTTGCTGTTGTTGGAACTGTAGTTGTTGCTCCACAGGTTGACACTTGACAACCGAAACTGTTCAGTTCTTTGTTGATTCAGAGCCTGATCGATATCACACATTTCATCACGCATATCCTGTTTCAATAACTTGAGACTAGAAGAAGCAGCAGCAGCATGGTTGTCTGTAGCAAGCTGAGCGGCTTGAGGACCAAATGTGGAACCGAATGCCGACCATGACGACGCGGCCCCGCTGCCATTACCAATACTAGCCTTGGACGAAACAGTAGAAAACGATTTCAAAGAAGCAAGGGAGTCGTAAGAAGTTCGTGGCGTCACAGATTGTGTATTAACATTTCCTGATGATGAACTGATACTACTTCCAATGGATCCTAGGGAGGATGAACCGATAGATCCACTGAAGTTACCATCAAAAAGCAAGGATCCTGCAGAATACAACATGGAGTTTCCCTGTACATTGTTCGTGTTCTGGTTTTGTGTTGTAGACGAGGCAGTAAGAATGCTCATTGATGATTAAAGGAAACGTCTTTTATATGGTCAGAGAAAAGAGTCCAAACGAGTTTGAGGCCGGGTAGAAATGGGAAAGAAGAATATCCTAAAGAAATAAAATGTGAGAATAAACATGGGAATTTGGCGTGTTTATATATTTTTTGGTGTTGTAAGCGTTGCAAATGCGATGTCGTGTTTCTCCTTTTTGCGTATCTTTAGATGATATATCAACTATACTGCGGCAAACGAGACAGTCTCCTTGATTGGGCATGCAAGAAGTAAACAAATCAAAACAAATGATACAAGGAAAAGAAAAGAAAAGAAAAAGAATGTGATGAATAGTGTTGTTATCCTCCAGGTGACTTGTACTCTAACTACATAATACATTTTAACATTTCATAAAGAAATATACATAAGCATACTTTTTCATTTCTTCAGCTTCTCCTCCAAGAACTACCTTCTCGTCATTATATAGAACCCACTGGTCAGTTCCTTCGACTTGTCTGCGAATGAACGCCACATAATGACCAGCATGAATGCTACCACCTTTGTGGCAGATGATTGCTTTCAACCTGTAAGATGGCGGGGTTTCTGTCCCCCAGATTTTAGACTCGATTACTAAATTGGTAGATGCTCCACCTTCAGGTAGTTCCTCTGCTCCTGGGTTCTCGAAAAGCCAGCCAACAGCGAGCTCTGCGTTACCATTGGCTTCGGTCAATGCTCGTCTGGCCTGACCGGCAGTAAATCCCATATCTGTGAGTTGAGAAACGGATTCTGCGGGGAATTGGGCACTTTTGTTGCTGCCTCGAAAGTCGATAGGCTCATCTATATCAGAGTCTTCCATATGCTGAAATAGCCATTCCATAGCTGACTCCGTATTTGAGTTGCCTGTATTGTATAAAGCCTTCTCACATCTCACACGTGGGAACCCCATAGCTTCTAATGACCCTATAGCAGCTTCATCCGGTACAAACCCTGTATTTTCCTCTTCATCTTCATCCTCATTCTCGACAACGTCTTCATCTGGCTTATGTAATGGCTGGTACTTGTCTAATGTAAACTCATCATCTCCTACCAAGACAGGAATATCAAGTTTCAACGGAACCCAATTTTCTATCGTAAAACGTCGAGCATTTAAAACAAGCACATCTGGGTAACTTTTGAGCTTGATTTGTGCTTTGGCTGCAATAGTTTGTTTACAGGAATTGCACTTGTATCCTTCAATAATATCTTCAGCTGTAAACACATCAAAGCAATTTTCCAATGTAATAGGCTTGTAGTTTCCATCATCTAATTTCACAATAGGTACTGGAATAGACAGATTTTCCTGTTCTTCCGTCTTATATCTCACTTTATGACAATTGGTGCATTCTATTCTTCTTTCAGTATTAAACTTGAAGATTTCACTAGGGTTCTTCTTGTCATGTGATTTAGAATAGGTAGCGATTTTACCTAATAGATAAGTCAAAAACTCAAAAGCATCTTGTTGCGACATTGTAGAAAACTCTGAATGACCTTTACCTATCATTGCTTTGAACATACCTGGAGATATACCTTTCTGGTACTTTATAGTGTCAGTGGTCGACAAATCAGGAATTGAATACCGACCTGACAATAGACCATCAGATATCTTAGATAGTTGGATATAAAGATCTTCTGCAGGGTTTTTTATACTCAAGATATCAATATCTGTAAGTTTAGGATAGAATTTAGCAAATTCTGGAAGTGCTATTAAGCATTGAATCACAGATGACAAATAACAAGAATTTCCAAGGTTTTTGATCCCTGTAAAGCCTTTACCAAATAATGGTTCAAGTTCTTGACCATCATCATTAGTCATATTGAAATCCCACTTGAGGTTGTGCTCCAATTGCATTTCTGTGAGACTTTTCTCGGTTTTCTCGACTTGAGCGAGGTTGATATTCCAATGTGCCATGTGATCTTTCAATAATGGATCTTTGATTTCATCGGCACATTTATAACAGAAAACATCCGCAGTACCTTCAGGCGTGATACTGCCTAATTTTACGGAAATCGAATGGCCGGTTGCTTCATAATGAGCGAGTCCATGTCCGTGGCCACCTATACCACCAAACTGAGCACGACCACAGCCAAGATTGCCACATTCAAGACATAACCAAAGATTCTCAGCAAGATCACAATCATTACAATGTTTTAATTGTAAGGAATCTGAAACTGATTCCTGTTTCAACTCTTGGACATGCTCACAAGGTACAATTTCTTGTTCCCATGCTTGAATCTCCTCTTTTTTGGCATAAGAAGTGGCGGTTAATACGCCATCAACCACATTCTTGACAAGTTCAATGGGAACCAGTTGATTGTCATAGATTAGATCTTTGACAATAGTAGTAGTAATATAATGATCTTCCTCTCTATCAGCTTCAATTGCCAATTTGGCGATCTTAGGTGGTGATTTCTCTCGAGGAGGTTTCAATACCTTTTTGATATTCAAGTAGATAGGATGATCTGTAGCTGCATAATGATATGCCGTATGGTTTTTCTCGGGATCAGGACAGGTGGCCAAAAAACAGGTCAAACAAATGTCTAATCCATGAGGAGAGAACTGAGGCGAGTTAGTTTGCTGTCCAATATGATTATAGTAGGAAGTACAGCGGAACTTACAGGAGTATCGAAACAATAAACACAATCATCTTTAAATACTGATTGAGAAGTGGTAGGAGGTTTTAAATTTAGTTTCTGAATGTGTTGTTGTAACGACATTGGTTAACGTTAATAAGATTGCAAAAAAGGCGGAGATATGAAATCTAAGTACATATATGATAGAGGAATAGCGAACATATAATATCATGGAATATCATAGAATATCACCACCACACTTAACAGAAGACTTGAAACGCTGAAAACAAAGAGTGTTATCAAATAAAAATACTTTGAACATACATAATCTTAATATTTCCAATCTAATAATGTAGGATCATTGGAATCTGGTTTGGTCTTTCGATCAAGTAACTCATTCACCTTATATTCCACACCCACTTTACCATTGGTTGCTGTCACGAAATAATCAACCACTTCTTTACGAGTGGCTTTGAAATCTCTACCAGAGATATTACCTACCACATAATCCATGATTTGCTGTTCTGTGGGCAACTGATACTTGTTATGTGGGTATTCCTTATAGTTAACATCAGATTCTAGTACAATATCATCAGCACGATCAGGACCAGGTCGTCTGAGCAAAAACTTTCGAACAGTCTCTTTATTGACATCTTGTAATTTGCTAGGATTCCAATTGGGTTTTCTGGCCGGTTTGGTGAAGAGTAATGCACTCACACCCTCGAGGAAATCTCCGTTATGCATAAAATTCTCAGCAATATGGAAATCATGATTGAATGCAGCAGCGATATCTAATGAGCGACCTTTTCGAATTGCTTCAAAAGCCACTTTTACAGATGTAGGACTTCGTTCTAAAAGTGTTTCCTTAATTTGAAGAGCGAATTCCGAACCGTTTTTCTCCAATTCTTGAATGACTTCTTCTACAGAATCATGACTAAAACATTGGTCAATAATCTCACCTCTTTCTCCTCCTAAAGCATAGATATGGTCACTAGGAATATCTTCTGTGAATTCTTCAATAGCTTCATTCACAAGGTCGAAAATACTCTTATCATTCTGTGCTGTAGGATTAAGATATGCCAACTTCGTTTCGAGTTCTGGCAAACGATTAGAAGGCACATAATGAGATGCAATACCACTCAAGAAAACATCATAACCTTTCAATCTATTAGAAGTGGTACCGAGATATACGCCTGTATTTCCGTCCAATCTGGATAAGAAAAACGCCCCACCGACATCGGGCCAAAAACCAATATTTGTCTCCGGCATAGCAAACATGGTCTTCTCAGTAGCGATTCTAAACGGTCCATGAACACTTAGACCGACGCCACCTCCCATTGTAATACCATCCATTAATGCAACATACGGCTTACTATATGTTGCAATAATATGGTCCAAAGTATATTCATCGCGGAAATATTCCGTAGCGATTTTGGAACCTTCCGGACCTTTCTCGGCGATACCTTGAGCCAAAGCTGCGATATCACCACCGGCACAAAGTGATTTTTCACCAGCGCCTTTCAAAACCACAGTATGTACGTCAGGATCTTGCGCCCATTCTTTAAGTTTGGGACTTATCATCAGACACATTTCATGGTTCAAAGAGTTGAGTTTCTTAGGACGATTCAACGTCACAGTTCTTGTGCCATTTTTGGCTTCAAATAGTACTGGAGCTTCAATTTCAGAGGCAGCGGCAGTAGTAGACATGTTTAACACAGAGTTATTGAGGATTCTAGCTCGCAATGGCATAATGCGAGAAAAAGATTTGGAAAAAAGTGACATGGAACTTTGATATTGCAATGTTTGTTTCTCAGTCTTGTGGGGTTGATTTGGGTGATGTTAAAGTTATATGAGTGAGTGAGCGAGTGAGGGAGCGAGTGGCCCGAGGAGGGGGTTGAGTGACCCGAGGAGGGGGGATATTAGTATGAGCAGGGAATAGTAGATGAGCATAGCCCGATAAAAAAGTACCGAGGAACTATATAAAAGAAAAAAAAAAACATTAAACAGCATTAAAACAAGACACTTATAAATTTCATCACAATTAAATCACATATTTTCACTCAATTGCTGTTGTTTTGCTGCTATGATGTTTTTGGATATTGGTCTGGTCAGGTCTGGCCGTTGCCGTTAATGCAAAGACAATGACTCTCAAGGACCCAAAATCAAAGATAAACACCATAAAAACTATCAAAAGTTCAGCAATCTTGAATAGAATACCTCAGTCTAAAAAATACCTCAAATGCCATTCTTAGATCCGTTTAACTGACTAATAATAGCCTGGCCGTCGAATGCACTGCCGTACCACCGAAAAATCAAAATCATGAGAGATTTTCCGATTTTCCCCATCCCACTCAGAGACTGCCCTTTTTAAATCAAGCTCAGCCTTCGGAACCCGTGTTTTCTTACTTCTGTCTTGGAAAGCGCAAACCAAACCAAAAAATTGGCATTAAACCATGATTACGCAGGTCGTAACAAATACAGGCAAGTCTCTGCAATGTCTGTCCAAAAAATATCAAGAAAAAGTGACAGAAAATCAGGATCTTAAACGTGATGTTCACGAATTCTATTACACTTATACGGAAGAACCTCACAGAACTAGGCGACAAGAGATAATAAAAAAACACCCAGAAGTTACGAAACTGAATGGTCCAGAACCGCTGACCAAATACATTGTGATATCAGTGGTAGCGCTTCAGTTTTCTATGGCATATTTGTTAAGAAACAGCAGTTTGACGTCTTGGAGATTCTGGCTAACGGCATATTTCATTGGCGCTACTTGCGATTCCAATGTTTTTTTGGCCATACATGAATTGTGCCATAATCTATGCTTCAAAAAACCTTTGCATAACAAGCTCTTTGCCATTTTTGCCAACTTGCCTATCGGTATTCCTTATAGCGCTGGCTTTGGTCCTTACCATTTACTCCATCATAAGCATATGGGCGAAGTAGGAGTCGATACGGATCTTCCAACACCTCTAGAAGCCATGGTGTTGAGTTCTGTTGCCGGAAAGGCGTTTTTCGCTACGTTCCAGATCTTTTTCTATGCTCTCAGACCAATGTGCATAGTCAATCTACAATTCACATGGGTACATTTTGTGAATATCATTGTGCAAGTCGTGGTTGATACTATCATGATCAAATACTGGGGATGGATGTCATTTTACTACTTTCTAGCTGGCTCTTTCTTAGCTGGCTCGCTGCATCCTATTGCAGGTCATTTCATTGCTGAGCATTACTTGTTGGATCCTCCTGAAGTGTACAATCCTCATGAGAGCCCATTGCCAGAAACATACAGCTATTATGGATGGTTGAACATCTTTGTATATAATGCAGGATATCACAGTGAACATCATGACTTTCCATACATTCCATGGTCTAGAATTGGTGAGTTGAGGGAGATTGCAGCAGATTTTTATGATCCTCTACCATATCATAAAAGTTGGATCAAAGTATTGTTTAACTTTATTGTGGATGACAATGTGACGTTGTTTAACAGGGTTTTAAGGGATCAGAAGAGTTTGTGAGGTAGGGGAGTGGGGAGTAGGGGAGTAGGGGAGTAGTGGAGTAGGGGAAGATAAGAGGAAGAGTAAGATAAAGATAAAGAGGAAGACGAAGACAAAGAGGAAGACGGAGATAAAGAGGAAGATGAAAGAAGGGGAAGATAAAATATCCATATTATATATTACTGGAGGTACCACTGGTAGTACTAGCAGAGGCACTACTACTATCACTATTAGCAGAGGTACCACTACTATCACTACCACTGGCTCCACTAGAAAATGGCTTCACTAAACCATCATAGCCCATAAATTCGCCTCTCTCTGATGCCTCGTTTATAGCCTTTTGACGAGCTATTAACGTTTCATATTTCAATCTACGTTCATATTTCAGCAACTCATTATCAGCTTTAAATGCACCGGTAAATACTATAAACGATAATTGCACAAATGTTCGGAATTGCACGTTCAAATGCCGATACATTGGCCACTTTCTATAAGCTACAGCAGCACACGCCAATCCTAATATTCCTCCTTGAAATGCACCTTTGAATGCATTGTAAACGACCTAATATGATGGTTAGTTTCGGCCTACTACGGGAACCCACTAAAAACATACCACATTCATTGCACCTTCTACACGACTGGGATCATGATGAGATGGCCTCATCTTGACTTATATTCTCATATCTTGACTAATCAATGTGACCAAAAAAATTAATAATCGTGTGATTATTGGAACTATTTAAATCCCTTAATTCTTAGCCTCGACCACTTCGGATAACAGTTAACCGGCCGGGGGGGCCCAGATTGCGATTTTTTAGGGCTTAGCTTTTTCTGCCAATTTCACACCCCACAAAAAACCAAGGACAACAACAACAAAGAAATGGTCGAGGATATTTCAGATAAGGTAGAGAATTTGGAAATATCACGTGAAGAAAAAAAAGAAACCGTTGTGGATTCTGGCAATGCAAAGGCTTTGACCGAGGCAGAGACAGAGGATGTAGAATCAGAAGATGAAGATGCTATAGACCCTGCTTCAGATCCAACAAAGAAGAAGAAGAAAAAGAACAAGAAGAGAAATAAGAAGAAAAAGAAGCCAACTGCACAAACAGAACCTCCTACTGTAGGATTGTCTAATCTTTTTGCTGAGTCAATTTACCCGGAAGGAGAAATCGTGGAATATGTCGACGAAAACAGATCAAGAGTCACATCAGAAGAGAAACGATACCTTGAAAGATCGAATTTCGATGCGTATAATGATCTAAGGAAAGCGGCAGAATCTCATAGAACAATGAGACAATATGCACAAAAAGTCATCAAGCCTGGAATGACCACTACGGAGATTGCCGAACTGATTGAAAACGGCAATCGTCTACTAACTGAAGGCGGAGATGATACAAAACTGGCAGGGGTTGGATTCCCCACTGGCTTGTCTATAAACGATTGTGCGGCTCATTATACCCCTAATAAAGGAGATAAGACTGTTGTACAATATGATGACGTAATGAAGGTTGATATCGGGGTTCATGTGAATGGACGAATCGTTGATTCTGCTTTTACTTTGGCATTTAATGATCGATACGACCCATTATTAACCGCGGTTAAGGATGCTACAAATACCGGTATTCGTGAAGCCGGCATTGATGTTCGAGTTGGTGATATTGGTGCTGCTATTCAGGAAGTTATGGAGTCCTATGAAATCGAATTGGATGGTAAAACCTATCCTATAAAAGCTATTCGAAATCTTAATGGTCATAATATTGAGAGATTCAGAATCCACGGAGGCAAATCCGTGCCTATCGTCAAGTCATCTGACCAAACCAAGATGGAAGAAGGTGAGACATTTGCTATTGAAACTTTTGGATCCACCGGTAAAGGATATGTACTTCAAGAAGGAGAGGTTTCTCATTATGCCCGAGCCCCTGATGCAGGTCCTGCCGCCAATATTCGGTTATCTAGCGCAAAAGCACTTTTAGGAGTCATTGACAAGAATTTCGGCACATTACCATTCTGTCGTAGATATCTGGATCGAATCGGCCAAGACAAATATTTGCTTGGCCTGACTAATCTCGTCAAGGCAGGCTTTGTCCACGATTATCCACCGTTAATGGACATTAAAGGGTCATACACAGCACAGTATGAACATACCATATTGCTAAGACCTACTGTTAAAGAGGTTGTTTCTAGAGGCGATGATTATTAGGTTTCTAAGTGTATGTTATGTAAAAGGATAATATATATATAGTGGTAGAATCATCATCATCGGCCTTCAGTAACGAAACCAAACAATCAGACGTCTCGGCACTCAATTGATAGTGCACTACAAATAAAAAAAACGCTTTGAAAAAGAACATTCGCATAAACATGGGTGTTGGACATTATTATTTGACACACAAGGTAGACAGACATATGGTTGAGAGGAAGAAGGTATACAACAATACTTAAACGAATCTCCGGCCAACAATAAAGGCGATCAAAACAAAAAGTAATACCAGGTAAATGGGTACTCCTGAACTTCGCTTGGGAACCACATCAGGTGATCCTACAGAGGTAGTGGTGGCTGTGTTGCTGCTGCTGGTGCTAGTGCTGCCCTTTGATCCTGCTTCTTTCAACTTCTTGGACTCGGAGCTTATTTGTTCCTTGGCTACACGAGATCGGACATCAGATGAGGCTCCTGATGGCGTATTGACACCAGTAGCAACCGTAGAATGGTTAGGTGATGAGATGGCAGTGTAATCAGCCACAGACTCAACAGTTTCATTACCAAGATCCTGAGACCCGGAATTACTAAGGAAAACTCGAACTTTTTTGCTCAGCAATTCTGCAGCATGGGCATTCTCTATATGAGACCAGAATGATGCTGGATTATCACCAAATTCAGACAAGGTTAATTCTCCGACAGGACCATACAAAATCAGAAACTTGTCAGAGCTTTTACCAGAAGAATCAGTAGAATGACTACCTTTACTACCGAGTCTTACTATATTTACTTCTTGTTGAGCTCCAGGTTCAATTGAAGCAATGCTTGGCTTGACAGAGTACATTTTAGGTGCTGTGGTCTTGATTTTGAAAGCCCATCTCTGTTCGGAATTATTGACCAGAATCAACTGCTGTGTAGAGTCCCGTCCATCTATTTAAAATGTTAGTAAGTTATTTCTTGAGAATCAGATATTTCAATGTGATTCCTGTTGATATAATTGTATCTTCAAAATAGACGCAAAGCAATTGCAAATTTAAGTGCTCGAGGGGGCAAGAGCAATGCTCAAAACAATGGCAATGGCAATTACAATCATAGGAATGACTTGCACAGGGTTCAACATGACTCCCAAACTTATATCTTTAGTTGCGCTTCGAAATATCTGCGCAGTGGTTTTGTTTGTACAAAAGCTTTGTTATTCCTCATTTGCAGGCGGCTGGAAAACAATTGGCCAGCACTATACAATGATAACCTTTAGGGCAAATCATCGAGCAACGATTTCCATAAAAAAATCGTCAACCACAACCGGGATTTAATACGCACCGTGAAACTCCAAATGGCTAGGAGAAATTACAACAGACATGATGTTGTATAAAGATAAGATAAATGAGGCGTTGCTATAGAAAAGCGAATTATGTTCCTAAAGTGCGCGGTTGGTAGGAAAACAAAAGACAAAAGGAAAATGGTTTGGCAAGGCTGGGAGAACTAAGCAGTTGCTGTGGGCAGGGCAGACAAGCAGGGCAGACAAGCAGGCAGGCAGTACCCTTACAGAGGCACTTGTGTGCGAGCTTTTATGAGAGTTTACTTTATTCATCTATTTTTATGTGCCGGGTATCTATATAGCTTAATCCTATATATGTACGAGTTTAGGTCAGTCAGTACGGACGAGTTTTCTGGACGCTGCTGCTACAGCCGCGCTCAGCCGCACCAGGGGCTTACCGGTATTATTCTTCCTCTTCTATTCTCTTTCTCTTCTTCTACTTCACTCACCTACTTAGATCTTTAGTTATTTTTAGTCGTAAATTCCTATCACCTTGAGAAAAGAGAAGAAATACGTTAGGATAATGTCTATTACGTAATTCAGCATAGACATTGTCTTGCGTCAGTTTCCATTCTAAAGACAGCGCTTGAACGTGGCAGTATTGTTGAACTGAATCTGAGACGGTGTGATGCTTTCTGGTTTCGTTTAAAGAGAGTTACACGACACAGCTCAAGTAATATCAAAGTAGTTGTCAATGTCGAAAAAGCAATGAAGCCCGATTGACAGATGCTGGTTAAACGAGTGTACAGATACGTGGCACGTGATCTGGCGAGAAAGCATTATGCAGGTTTTGAGAAGATAGACACAGGATATAAGTGCGTAGAGCCTATTATATCTATCGAGCCATTGAGCCATTGAGCCATTGAGCCATTGAGCCACTAAGTCATTGAGCCACTGAGCCACTGAGCCACTGGGCCACTGGGCCACTGATGACTGAAGAGCAAGCTAAAACTTGTACTATGAAGCTGATGGCCATGACAGTGGAAAAGCACTATAATCAGACTGTTTCTTGTGAGTGAAAGATTGATTTGTTTCTTACTCTTCTTGTTTGATCTTGCCTCTTCCTCTTCTCAGGCCATTCACCTTTTCTGATCTCGGAACTCCGAAATATTCAACCTCCACAAAATGCAGAACATCAAAAATTAAATCCTGAACATTGATAAATCAAAGAAAAAAATTAAAAAAGGCAGAATACAACAACAGCAACAACAAAAAATTCACTTGCTGCTGCCTTCGCTATCTGCTCGAACCACCGCCTCGGCCGTTCTGTTTTCGCAGCTGGGTAAACCCAAGCTGGCTGGGACAACCCAAGCTGGGTTAGTCTGGTTTCTCCGTGGTGGGGGCGGCAGACACCTCCGATTCGCTTGCCTGCCTCCGGTTTCCATTGTTCCATCTATTGCTATCGACGACTCCACAGCCAAATGGAAAGACAGGCTTTGCTTCATGAAGACGGAGTACTCCGGTTCCACGATGACTTTTCTGAGTCTCCATTGTCGCAATCTCTTAAAGACCATGAAGTCATTGTCAAAGTAGCTTTTTGCGGTCTTTGTGGCTCTGATTTGAAGGAATACGAAGGTGCTCACAACTTCGCTCCGGACCCGGCTAGCGAAGAATATCTCAATCCCACAAGTTATGTTGTAAAATATCCTTTTGCTATGGGGCATGAGTACTCTGGCACTGTGGTCGCTGTTGGTGCTAAAGTCTCTAAAATCAAGCCTAATCTCAAAGTTGGATCCAAATGTGTCGTCAACCCGACTTTTGGTTGCCGAGAACAAGGCGTCCAGGAACTGCTGTTTTGCAACGCTTGTAAGCACGAAAAACCCAACATCTGCAAGAACCTGCGCTTGCGTGGTCTCAGTGCTACTGGAGGTGGTCTATCCACTCATGCTGTTATTCCTGCCAAAATGGTCATTCCTGTTCCTGATAGCATGTCGTTGGAACTGGCAGCTTTGGCGCAACCCCTTTCAATTGCTTGGCATGCTGTAAGATGCTCAATGTTTGAATTCTTGGAACAAGGTGATAAAACCGCAGTTGTTTTCGGTGCAGGCCCTATCGGTCTAGCTATCATATTGTCTCTTATCGGTATGGGAGCTCAGTCAATCGTTGTCAGTGAAATGGCCGAATTAAGATGTGCTCAGGCTCAAAAACTGCTGGATATCCAAGCCAAAAGCGACCATCGGTTCACTGGTATCGTGGTGAACCCTGCTAAATTACCTGCCGGTGTGAGCTCACGTGATGCCATTGTAAAAGCTGTTGATCCTGCTTTCCAAGAAGGTGCCAGCAGAACATTTGATTGTGCTGGTGTTTTGCCTACATTCAACGACAGTCTGGCATGCCTGAAAAGTTCTGGAGTTGCTGTCAATGTTGCTGTCTGGGCAATGACTGGTCCGAGATCTCAGGCTCCTATATTGCCTATGAAAATGACCAATTCTGAAAAAGCATACATGGGATCCATGGGCTTGAACAACATTGATATGGAACAGGTAATTGCGGCCATCGATGAAGGCAGAATGTCTCAGGAAGCTCTTCTTGATATGATAACGGCAGTATATTCATTGGAGGAAGTCAACGAAGCATTTAGACAGCTGATAGAAAACAAGGATCAGCAAATGAAGGTTCTTGTGAAGGTTGATCCTGATGCATAATTAAAGAGTCGAGAAACTTGTATAGAGTATTCTGTGGTTGATAGGGCATTATAATGGAGGAGGGGGTGTTATTGTGCTGGAAAGGGGTTTGACGCAAGTCTTTACTGAAAAAGGTTACAAGCTTCAAATTATTATCGATCTGTAATACAGGAGTATATGTTTGATCAGGATATGCTAAGGTACTAAGATGTTTGATCAACCTGTACTAAAGTGAGAAGCGGAGTTGTACCAATTAGGCAACTCCGCATCTCGTCCCGACAACGGCAATATTTGCGTTTCCGCACCTTCAAGGTGGACCCCCATAGCAAATTGTGAACCATAAATGTTTTTTTAAAATAATATTTGGTATATCCTAGATGCATCCTATTTATGTCTCTTATCTAAACGTAAAAGCTTATCATGTTTTTTGCTGGGCAATTGCCCATATTCTTGGAGATGACGACATTTTTCAACACAGACTGCAACTGGACACTTTCTTTCCTTTCTCACGCACTCACTTTTAATTCCAAGTTAACTTTGCTTCACACTCCATATTTAACAATGGCTGATCTTTTCAATCTCAATGGACGAATAGCCTTGGTCACTGGTGGAGGCACTGGGTTAGGCGCTGGAATCACCCGTATCCTGATCGAGAATGGAGCTGCCAAAGTATATATCACTGGCAGACGACTGGATCGAATCACCGAAACAGCAGAAGACATCAACCGCCTCGGCAAAGGTCAGGTGATTCCAATTCAAAACGATATCAGCACCAAAGAAGGAATTGACGAGCTTGTAACTGCTATCAATAAACTTGAGTCGTCTTTGGATATCCTTGTTAATAATGCAGGAGTTCTTATCGATAGCCATGGCGATGCTGACAAATCAGCCTCACTTGCAGAACAACTATATCAACGCCACTATCGTGAGGAATATACTTCTTGGGAAAAGTCGTTCCAAATCAATGTTTATGCCCCATATTTTCTGAGCTTTGGATTGTTACCATTGTTAGCCAAGTCTGCTGAATCTGGCAGCAGAGACGGCCGAGGTTGTATTGTCAACATTGCTTCAATCGCAGGTTATCATTGTGCTAGTAATCAGTCTGCTTCGTATTTGACAAGTAAGAGTGCTGCTAGAAATGTATCTCAGCAATTGGCATCTCGAGTCGTCGGTACCAAGGTCCGAGTCAATTCCATTAGCCCAGGTCTGTTTGTATCGGAAATGTCCGAAGGTATCATCCAAAAGAACCCAGGCGCAGTTGAGTCAATTCCAGTTGGGTTTATAGGAGAAGCGCCTGACTTGACGGGTCTTATTTTGTATCTGACTACTGGGGCTGGAGCCTATGTCCATGGAGTTGATCATGTGATCGATGGAGGAAGATTATATACTTTGCCGTCTGCTGCAAGATAGATGTGAGATGGTTGAATCAATTACCAGTTAATGAGTACCTATGGCCGGTGACCTGTGATTAGAGAGAGCAGTGTCCAGATAGAAGAATATTTGAATAAGAAATGAGTAGAACTCAATAGACATGACTTAAAAACATGATAAGAATATTCTAAAAGCAGGATGCCTAATATCTAAAGATCAGGATGCCTAATATATAAAAATAAAGATGTATTAATGAAATCTAAAGACCATGATAAATACTTCACAACTTTACATAAACAATTCTAGCTATCTATGCTCCTCTATAACTTTGCATATAATTTCACCTTATCATGCGTCCCCATCACATAAACAATCTTCTTATCCTCGTCCATGATCTTACAAGTAGAATAACTATATCTTTGTGAGTTCAACTCTATCGTACATTCTAGAAGAATAGTCTTGTTCACTGGCACAGCTTTCAAATATTGCGCATTGATGTTCCTCGACACACCCATTTCTTTCAGAGCCTGTTCAAACGCACACTCACTGAAATCCTCGTTCCAGTACTTGGTATCGGCGACAAATGCTACCGAAGTCAGCAGATCTATGAGAGTAGCTAAACAGCCGCCATGTACAATGCCATAACTATTGGCCATAAACTGCTCAGTCGCGATTTCAAAAGTTACCACGGGTCGACCATTGTCGTTGTAATAAACGTCTCGGGCTTTCGCTTTAAATGGATCCGTGAACTGAGGATGCGAGCCAGATTTACTGCCGCCCATAAACTTGTCTATTACATCAAGTATGGCAGTTTTAGCAGCTGTTTTCAGTTGTATAGACGATGACATATTAGTCTTTATGAATATCTATATAGTTCTGTGAAAATCTGGTTGGTTTGATGGCAACATTGGCAGCACTCGGTCTAGCCGAGGTAGTTTTTGCTCGAGTTTGATGAAGCCTCGACCCCCAATGTTCGGAAAAATCCCAGCTCTTCGGATAAATGCTGGATATAAAGGGTTCACGGAGAAACGGAGAACAATTGAAGAACAACCAAACAAAAGCATCGATAATGGAGAACATTCAGAGAATTAATTGATGGTTGGAAAAGTCATTTTGTGCTTGAACGGCTTTGTCAGGAGATTTTTCTGATACTTTTTTTGACTATGGACTCAACGTAGAGCCGTTTACAGGCTCCTCTCTCAGGGAGTCTCCGCAACAGCCGAAACAGCAACCGAGCAACAGTAACAAGTTTCAATATGAATTTATTAAGATTAAATTATGCTCTTGATATATTTGCCTCAATTTACAGACGTGTGAATATTTCTACAGATAGAAACATTGGTGAGGTTTTGCGATTTATTGCTTACTAAGCTCTTTGTGTAAACTTACTAATCATATTGTCGAACCGTTCATTTGACATATACCCCCTTTTCAGGCAACCAATTTCCTCTAAACTGCCCTATAATACTATAAACTCCTTTCTACACATTTCTGCATTAATTTATCTATCTCAATATTGTTTGTCTCCATAATCACGTGCTTTCTATCTCTCAAACCAATATCTTCGGTGGTGGCTATCTTCCGGGTAACTTCCAACCATGTAAAGCCAAACCTCAATTTCACCCTGGCTTAGCCTCGCTTTTCAACAGAACCCATAGCGCCAGCACAGCGAAACCAGAAAGGAATAACGAGACTCTTCTCGGAACACCAGAACAGTGTAAACAACTGAGGCAATTTTGAACTTGAGAGTAAGCCTATTTTCTTCTTTTGTTCTGCCTATTTATATATATTTCACAATGGTGGAAGTATCTCTCACTGTAGGCAAGCTAGACACGTCTCTTGCTCTACTACTAACTGAAAACCATCATTTGATAGAGTTTCCTACGTTGTTATTGCCTACAAATGTCAAGGCTGGTTCAATTGTAAAGATCACGTGTGACCGTGACCTTGAACTGGAATCTCAAGACAAATTGGCGTTGGAAAAAGTGCAGGATGAAATCCTGGCTACTTTTGGAATGCAGGAACCCAAGCTTCCTGTTCTACGAATCAAGAATGTCACGCAAACAAGTGTAGTTCTTGAGTGGGATCCAATTGATGTTGCCACGGCTGATATCATCAGTCTAGCGTTGTACAAGAACGGTGCCAAGTTCGGATCTATACCGACACCATTAAAACGAACAGCCACAAAACTGTCTGGTTTGGCCATTGACACTGCATATACATTCCATTTGAAGCTTACCACTACTGCAGGAACTTATGAGAGTGACCAAGTGACTGTAAAGACCCACAAGATGACCGACTTGACTGGTATCACCATCTGTGTAGGTTCTTTGCAAGACTCTGCTTTGCAGCGACCAGAATTAGAAGCCATTGTCAAAAAGATCAATGCAAAGCCATTGCAGGACCAAGTCAAGCTGGACACTACACATTTTGTTTGTACAAGAGATGATCAAGGACCTCATATTAGACGAGCCCAAGACCTGAATATTCCCGTGGTACAGCCAGAATGGTTGCAAGCATGTGAAGCTGAGAGACGTCTTGTCGGAGTCCGTGCCTATTACCTTGATGCAGATCCAAAGCTGCGGCCTCCATTGCCGAGATCTCGAGCCGAATCAAGGGCTACTGCTGAATCGGAATTGGATACCACGATTGAGTCTGGAAACGAGCCACCTGTTCCTCCAAAGGAGCCTGAGATTGAAAAGGGTAGGGTTAATGAGAATGTTCCTGAGTCGGACTCTGTGCCTGAATCTGAACATGTGCCTGAACCTGTGCCTGAGTCTGTGCCTGAACCTGAACATGTGCCTGAACCTGAACCTGAGTCTGTGCCTGAATCTGAACATGTGCCTGAACCTGAACCTGAACCTGAATCTGTGCCTGAACCTGAACTACCTGAAAAAGAACCTGAATTACCTGAAGTACCTGAAAAAGAACCTGAAGTACCCGAAAAAGAACTAGCAGTGCCTGAAATTCATGTATCCGAAACTGAAAATGAACCTGAAAAACAAACAGAAGAACCTGAAAAGAAAACAGAAAATGTCCCTGAAGAACCTGAAAGTGTTCTGAAACATGATATTCCTTCAGAAACTGAAGTTCTTGTCTCTGAAGAACCATTGCCTGTTGTTCCCCTAGTAGAAGCAGTTGCTTCCATTCCTACAGACGGCCCGACCATCACCGACACTGAAACTTCGGTAATTGATCTAACAAAGGTTCCAGATACTAGCACAGAAGTTCCACAGTTTCCAGAAGTCCATTCAGAGATAAGTGAGGAGAAAGAAGACGAGCAAGAAGCAGCAGTAGCTAAAGACCATTTGGCTGGAGACTCGGCAGCTGCTAAGAAGAAGAAGAACAAAAAGAAGAAGAAGAAGAATGCACAAGATTCGTCAGGACCTGTAATTGGATCTTTAGAAGATGTTATATTGTAATGAGATATATCTATAGTAGCTATCAGTGAATTCATAAGTGCAGTTAATATAGCGGGCTACAACACGCTTACTCGCCAAACAAACGACGCACCCTCTTCAAAATAGAATCCTTCTCAGGATCATAAGGATGATCCTTGGACGGAATCTCAAGCAATGCTGGGAATGCCTGTGCATAGGCATCTACTCTATATCTGATTTTCTCAGCCACCTACAGTTAGAAATCTATCCAATGCACTCTACTTTTTTCATATACTTACATGTTGATTGATTAACAATATGGCAATATCCTTTCTTTTCTGCGTAAACTCGTCAAAAGCCGCCTCTATCTTCTCTACAGATGTCTTTGCATCCACTACCAAGAAGTTACGGCTTTGTTCCTCGTCGTCGGAAATATTGCCAATACCAGCCAACAGCATTCCTGTCACTGTATCCTCATCTCCAATAACCGACAAATACGACCGGTCGCCAAATGTTTTCGACATTTTTCTGTGCTGTTATCGTTTGTGCTGTGGTTGTCAAGAGCTGAGCTTTGAGTGCTGCTGCTGTCTGCTTGGGAGGGACATGTGTGGTAAATATAGCACGGCTGAAGCATGCACGGCTGAAGTATTTTCAATCGAGGAACGAAAATCTCTCGGCTCTTTCGAGAACATGGAAAGTTGCAACAACAAAGCTGATTTGCTGTTTGATTGTTCGTTCTGTTATTTGTCTCTTTTTGTTCTGCCAGTATGTTGATGCTACGTGCGAGTCTAAAACCCGTCTTTTCTCGGGGTTTTTGCTCTACTTGTGTCAGATTATCAGGTCACTCGAAATGGGCTACTATCAAGCATGACAAGGCGAAAAACGATATGCAGAAAGGAAAGCTGTCGACCAAGTTTTCAAATCTGATTTCTATTGCTGCCCGAGGTGAGTAGTTCAGTGCTGTGTATGGTAGTTATAGCTATATTCTGCTGTTCTTTGTTTATTCTACACTATAGATATTAAAAGTCCAGCGGCTAGTAATGCCGTTATATAGATCCAGTCAAGGACGTTTTTCTGGGCTTAGATCTTTTGATTTTCTTTAGTTCTCCTTGCCAATCTAACATCTTCTAGAAGGAGGAAGCTCGGATCCGAATTTCAATGTCAGATTGGCTTCTACCATTGAAAACGCCAACAAAGCCAACGTCCCTAGAAAAGTCATCGACAATGCATTGAAGCGTGCGTCCGGTCAGGGTGGTGGAGCCGAGGCTACAGAAGTCGCCGTCTATGAGGCCATTGCGTCTGGTGGTGTAGCTTTGGTTGTCGAAACATTAACTAATAACAAAAACAGAACTCTCATGCATGTCCGAGAAGTTATGACCAAAGCACAGGCCAACATGTCGCCCTCGCTATACTTGTTCTATAGACGTGGCTGGGTGGACTTGGAGGAAACAAACTTCGACGAGGTCTTTGAATATTCCCTAGAAATCGGTGCTTTGGATGTAGAACAGCAGGAAAAGGAGTCACCGAAAGACAAAGACATAATCTCGGTTTATTCGGAACCTCAGGATACTTCCAAGGTTGCAGAAGCTTTGAAACAAAAGTACAAAATAACTGATATGGGTATAGAATATGCACCCGTGCTCGATATGGCTGTCAGTCATATACCTGAGGACAAGAAAAAGAGTATAGAAACATTGGTGGACAACTTGGAAGACTTGGATGATGTCACTGGTGTCTATACAAACATGCTGTAAAGCAAAACAAAACTACACAATGCCTTTGTACATAGAATAAAAACGCTACCATCTACTTGACTGGCGGGGCTTCAAGTGCATTAAAACTGGTCGTCATTGCCTAAATAAACATAATCTAATACTCCTCCAGACATCGTATATTTCAGAGCATTCGAGTCATCAAAGGAATCAAGTTGGTAAGACCTTTCACTTGACCCACTGTCTGATGGGGTTGGGTATTGATGTTTGGTACCTTCACCAACTAATAAAGAGCCGTTTGATGCCGACGAAGTTCCTGAACTTCTTCCTGGCTTACCCGGAGACACCATATTAGGTGTCGCCAATCCTCGACTTAACTTGTTCGGCAATGCTTGTTGAAATCCCATAGCTTGGTTGTCATACCTTTTGTTTGCAGGTCCTGAACTGGACTTTCTGACTCTATGCATTGTGCTTGTAGGTGCCCGATTACGCATAACTGTAGGTGCATGTAGACCGGCTTTCCTAACTCCATTAATAACAGTGCCCGCATCATATGCCAATGTCATCTCTTCCGGAGAGTAATTCATAGGTTTGTATTGCAAGTCACTCCTGTAGCGATATCCCGGAGGAAGCCTTGATATAGAGTCTGTAGAAACATATATTCCTGATTGTCCACCAGTTGGATACTCCATATAGTCGTCAGTATAGACACCATGACCAGCATGTGAGAAAGCAGCTCTCTGTGAATTACCTGGGGTCACCATATAGGAATCCATTAATCCGTTAGGAATATTGGATATGTCGTTCATACGCTCACTTGTCCCAGTGGTAGTATCCATCAACATCTGTTCATCATTATATCTTATGTCAGCTCCGACATAACTGTCATATGCATCTGGATGGTCGTAATGGCTTACACCTCCAGTAGTATTGGACGTGCTATAACCCAGAGAAAGTAACGATCCGGTACTCGCTGTTTCTGGTAGGTAGTCCAAAGGAAAGTCACTTTCTTCATCGTGTCCAACATAGAGATAGTCGTCTCTGGAGTTCTGAGCAAATGCACCACGATAATCGTCGCGGTCGCTGGTTACTCTCATCATCGAAGAATTACTTCGATGTGAATACACTCTCTCGACATCCATAGATTCATCTACTGCCACATGTGGTAGACTATAAGATGGTGCCGTCATGACACGTGAACGGCCGTGTGTGTGAGGATGCGGAAACGTGGTTGCAAACGAAGGCCGTTCGTCTCCTGAGGTAGTAACATCCACAGAAAATATTCCATTGGGGCCATACTCAGCAGTTGATTCCACTGAACGAGGATCCAGCATCAACTTCTGGCGAGTTGTTGAGGCAACGGCGTCATGCACGAGTTGAGGCAGCAGCGGTTTGCTCTCAGGTTCCAGACTTTTGTCTTGAATATGCAGGGAAGCACCCGGTGGAGAATTTGAGGACGACGATTGTAACACTTGTTCGGAGATCGAGGGCTCCGATTGTGCTTGTGTGTTAATCACGGCCACTCGGGCTCCATGCTGATGTCCGTATAGACCTGTGACTAACTTGCTGCTGGTGGAAGCATCGGCAATATCAGCTAAAGGTTTAGGTATACCGTTTATTATTTCCGACAATTGATCGGCCAGCGACATTGAAGGGTCGTAGTTGAACGACAAGGCTGGTTCGCCAACTGCTTCCGTAGAAGCCTTTTTTCCTTCGCTTTCACGCTTGAGATCCCGCTCAAGCGCGTCTAGAAAAAGATTATCATGCTTAACGGAATACCAATGGAAAACCTTTTGTTTTTTCTGAGTCCTAACACAAGTATTCTTATACAAAAACTCGAGGAAACTGGATTTGGGCTCTTCTAATGTGGCGTCAGAATCACATTTCAAGCTTCTCAAATCAGAGAAAATACCTTCTTCAAACTTCTTGCGGTTGCGAACAACACGCCCAAAAGCTTCGAATCGGTAATGCAGACATCGCACAATGTCAGTACCTGTTATATAGAACACGTTGTTCCAGTATACACAGCTGATATGTTCATCAGTAGGCAGCCTGTACCTCTGCATGATATCGCCAGGGCCAAAATTAGCTGGCGCGCTGACTAGAAACACCTTCAGGTTTATTACCTCCTCCAAGACCTTGACATAAGAGTCAGTTAAAGATCTGTCATCATAGCTCATTGGATCATCATCAGCAGAATTGGAATTCGACGAATTAGAATTTAAATTCGAGCTGTTCATGATTAGTAGTAGTAGTAGGCAAGTCAATCAACCCCTGGCAACACTGAACACACACAAAATGGAAAAACAGAGGATAAACAATTTTTTACTCAGGGGCACGAGCTTGGAAATAACGAGTGTATACAGTTGGATGAGAAAACCAAACAAATCAATCAACAAGTTTTAGTTGATTGAAAGAATTGGACTGAAGAAAAAGAATGTGTGCAAGTTTGTAGGTTTAAAGTGAGGTTGAGGAAGTTAAACGCTTAGCCAACCAAAAGGGAAATGCTCTGCCTGAAAACGGCAAGTATAGTGGTGGGTTACAGGGGTCGAACTTCAGGACAAGTACTGTAGGGTGTTTAAGAAAAAAGCAGGAAATAGCTTTTATATGTCCTGGTTCTCTTTTCCTTTACCTAACTCCACTTTTTTTTGACTTGGTGTTTCTACTGGTTTGTAGTGCTGCACTCTATAGTTGAGGTTGTGGATAGTTCCTGTCAAAATCCAGGGTACCTTAAATTGGAACTGTGCCTGGGGTGCCTGAATTAATCCGATGTCGAAAATCAGTGCCTAGAACACAGATATCAGAATGCAAAGCCGAACTTGACGGCTATGTTGATATGCCCTATTTACTTCTGCTTGAAAGAAGGTCGTTTCAGTCAGCGTACGCTTTTCTCTTTCTCACCTTTTTTTTCGACTAGTTCCTGTATATGCTGCTTTTTGCTTGTGCTGCTGCTGATCTATGCAATGTACGGGAAATAAGTTGCAATGCAGGTCCGAACTCAACCAAACCAACCGAATAGAAATATTCCGGTTATAATCCTGTCGATCTATAATCTGGTTTAATCCTCAATTCGAATTCCAAAAAAAAAATCCCTGTAGCTGTGTGACTACTGCTTCTATGTTATTATCGGTTGTTTGTCACTGAAATGAGATTAAATTTAGCTATACCGAGGGCTAAAAAAAAACCAATCCTTTAAAAAATCATAGAAAAACTACACGATTCACTATAAGAAGAAAATCAGCAATATGCAATTATCTGTCAGCCTTTTATTTATGTTTGTATTTCCAGCTCGCTTTTTGTAGGCTCACCGCTGATTATGTCCTTAACGTGATGCAGGTACAAGTCTAGCCATATACACTTACTTATAGTTTAATGCCTTCCAGGAACCACAGCAAATGTAAAAGCAAGGCAAAGAAAGAAAAGTAGAAATAAAAGAAAAGATAAAAAAACAAAGAAAGCACAAAGAAAAAGAAAAGAAAGGAACAAATTTTCCCAACAGAAGAGTCAAAGCTAAAGCCAAAGTCAAAGCTTGTAGATTTAATCCCACGATGATCTTCGCTGTTTTAGGGAGGGCCCTGTCCTGCATACCTTCAGTCTCTGTTGATCATGCGAAGCTAAAAGTCAAAATCAAAAGTTAAAAAAAGCAAAAAGGCAAAAAGCAAAAAAGAAAAAAGAAAAAAGAAAAAAAAGCCAATGACGAAAGTTAAAATTTCAAGAGAATTTTTTGCTAGTTTTTCTAGAAGAAATATCCCGTTCCTACAAGTTTTAGATCTCAGGGCCAAGTTCTGACGGACTAATTCCGTGGTCTGGACCTTCGCCTATACTCAGCCGTATAATGTCTCTTTCTGTCATGGAGATACAATTATAACTCACCATACTATTAATATATTTTTCTGGTAATTATTCCGGTCCAAATTATCTTTTGACTTTTACTGCTTGGACTTTTCACGTAGCAGCATCATCCTTGACAAATTACAGATTTAAAGAAGATCATGATGCAAGACATTCAACAACACCAGCAATGATTCTGGTGTTCTATTCTTTTCTACATTAGAAAAATACCATTATACATAGATCTTGTAAATATTTATTTACAAGCAGTACATAGCCTGCCCATTTGATAGATTACGTACTTCTATCCACATTCTGCCCTCAAGCCCTCTCTGCCTATAAGCGTGTAAAGTTCAACACTATCAGGCCCCCAGCCCTAATCGTTAGAAAAATTTTCCGACGTATCCTGAAACCTTAATTTTTTTAGTTATTTTCATCTACTAGACAGACTTACTAGTTTCTCAATGGTGTTCAATTATAAACGATTGGGTGGTTTTATGTGGATGAAAGAATAGTCTAGTAATATGGAGATATATTACATTATACTTCTAAATTCAGATTTGAATAACAAAAAGCATACCCCTTAAAAATTATAAGCGTTCGGCTCAATTGGCTAGCGGATCATCCAAAGATTTGGCGGGTGGTTGGCTGGCTGGCAAGAGCTCAAGAGCTCATCCCTGGTTCTCTGTCTTGCATTATGATCTTCTTTAAGAAAAATACCATTTTCGTGATCAACCATCTTGATGAAACCATTTATATTTTCTGCTGTTTTACACATGTCTTGGCATCCTGATACCCCGACTGAGGTATCTGTTCCTGTTCCTAGCTGCTCATGCTGATAAGTATCATGAGTTGAGTTTCTTCTACCCTTATCTACCCAGGTTTATCAAATCTCCTAGCCCTTGTTTCTTATATTTATGCTCAGACTGTTGTTTCATTCCAGGCAAATCTTGCAGGTCCATGTTTGAAGCCTAGTCTTCAAAGTTTAATTCTCTTTTCTAAAACTAAAAAAAACTAGTAACAGACATGATACCAAAAAACACCCCCAAATTTCAAAGGTATTGTAATATTCCCATAAAACCTCCTTTCGTACCACAATATTGTAATGCTGAATTCCAGATCGTTAGGTTTGGTTGGTTTCGGTGGCCCTACTGAATACTTTTATTCAAATGTGGTTCTACGGTTCATTTAGACGATATCCTCTATGCACAACCTTCACTGTCTCAGAAGCACAGAAAGCTTCTACCCTATAATTTCTAACTTGTATGTTTCACTGAAACAAGTGTCGCCTGTTTATCATGTCGAATCACGCATGCATTTCTTGTTTACCCGCGCGTTTGCAGTTTCCACCTATCAAGATAGTTATAGACCTAAAATAAGTCCACTCAAAGCTAACCTTTCTCTCAGATACTCCATTTAAAATGGCTGCATGACAATGGCTAGCGGTATTCAATTGGTCAGCGCAGTATCCTGTATCTACTTAGGCAATAGTGTTTAGCCGCAGTTTTATTTCAAGATTAAAGTGAGTATAAACGACTGCATTGAACACTGCCTACAGAGAATTGTATGCAGTTCAAAATAGGGTAATTTATTTTTACTTATCAGACCTTGAAATGTATTTGGAGAATCATATGGTTCATATATGTAGAGCTCTGTTGTATGGAGGTGAGCGGGGCAGCGAGCTAACATCCGAGGGTGAGATATACAAACAAGCAAAGGCAGTCGTAGGTGATCTCACAGAACTTATCTCTGTTTTGGAGGATAGCCAAAAACGGAGTTTTTTGGCTAAGAAGGAGGATTTTTATAAGAGGTTAAAGGGAAGGGTAGAGTTACTGCTATGTTAAAGTGGGTGGATATATGGACATAAAATGAGCCATATAACCGTCAGTAATGTGGATACGTGTTTCCAATAAAAACAAAACCCCTATTTATATCACTCGCTATATAATGCGTGATGTTTTAAAGCTGATCCTCAATTTGATTTGATTCTCGCTCATCTATCCAGAACGTTTCCACGTTGAACTCATGGCTAAGAAGCTCTAAAAACCCTAGCTCCATCCACTACATCTAAACCATTGTAAATAAATATGTACAACCATTACTACAGAACAAATTCCTAGTCTCTAGCATTATAACTATTATATAGCAGCACTGTTGTTGTTGTATTGCTTCGGTTCTGTTGTTTCTAGCGCCCCGAACAGTGCCATGCACAGCCGCACGTGGTAAATGTAAACAAAACCCTCTCTTAATCAACACGATTTAACCTCACTTCTTCACCTCCTAAGCCACAGAACAACCAGGAACACACAGGAAATTGATTCGATATGGTCTCTCGTGCCGTCAGTTCGACTTCTATGAGTGCTCCTTCTGGGAGATCGCGTATACGACGGGGCGATAGTCATAATAGCAGTAGCCTTAGCTTTGTGAATGACGATGCCGCCGAGAAAGAACACAGACGACAGTCCAACCATGGCAGTTCTCGCCGAGAATCTTTGGTCGCTGCTGCACGAGAAATAGGTGCGTCAGATAGAACAGCTCCTGTGCTTGCGAACTTCGAACAGTGGATGAAACTAGTCAAGGACAACAAAATCAACGCGACCAATTCATGGAATTTGGCCTTGATTGATTACTTCCACGACATGTCGCTGCTTAAAGATGGAGATGGGATCAATTTCCAAAAAGCTTCATATACGTTGGATGGCTGTGTCAAGATCTACACGTCGCGTATAGACTCCGTTGCCAATGAAACAGGCAAGTTACTTAGTGGTCTTGCTGAAAATGACAAGCAAAAGCAGCATGCGGCCTCAGATGATGATGACAATGATGACGATAATGATGAAGATGAAAACGATGATGATGACGCGAATATGGCTGCAGATGGATCTCAAAAGAAGACCAAAGCCCGTAAGAAGGCTGAAAGTACTTTGGCAAAGGATTTCTCTTCGTTGCAAGTAAAGAAATTGGACCTAGAGCTTTCTATTGACCCCCTTTTCAGAAAAATGTGTGCTGATTTTGATGAAGGTGGAGCCAAAGGTCTTTTACTGAACAGTCTAATCATTGATGAGACCGGTAGAATCGTGTTTGACGGTGAAATGCATAAAGGGCCCAACGGCGTCGATCTTGGTAACGGTGTAAAGCCATTATTTGTGGATGAAGCTGAAGAAGCAGATGACATGTCTCTGGATGGTGAGGAAGAAGAAGAGGACGAAGAGGAAGAGAATCCGGATGCAGATGCTGTACCGGTTGACCTCGACGAACTTCGCATTAACTTCTTTCCTGATTTGGACAACCTCGATGGTATTGAAATCTGTCCTTCTGTGTATAATATTGATGCAGCCCTCAAAGATCCGTCTCTTCTTTCTTCAGCTTTCCAAGAAGAGTTAGAAAGGCTCGAAGATGAACGATCCAAATCTGTAGGTCTGGGTGATGATATTGAAGTTGATTCTGAAGGTAATGTGCAAAGCTTTGGTAGTCCAAGCGATTACGACGAAGACTTTGGAGGATTCAATCTAGATGACATGGACGATGAGCCTCGGGCATATACTGAAGATGGAAGCAGAATCGACATCTCGTACAATGCTGGTGCTTCAGGCAACAACTTCTATGTATCCGGCGGCCAATCAGGTGCATTTTTGCTAAACTCTGTTGGAAATGATCGTGATATCTTATCATACTTTGATGAAACATTAAAGAAGAACTGGGCAGGACCCGAACACTGGAAGATCCAAAGGTTGAAGCAGAAGGATGCTGGAGGATCGAATGTTGATGGTAACAGCAATAATAATGCAGCTTTGAAAACAAAGAAAGTTGCTAAGGAACCTCTGGTCATTGACTTCTTGTCGGAAGACAATGACTTGGTAGAGACAGAGGTATTTGCGCCTGGAAATGCTTCTATTAATCTCAGTAAAGTACAACAGAAGTCTACAAATCCTAATTTATTGCCGGATGATCAGCATTTCTCGTCGCAAAATATCATTAAGTTATTTTTGAAACCAAAAGGCCGAGTATTTAATAAGCTGTTTGGCAAGCCAAATGATAAAGAAGGCGGTAACGCCAATAGTGCTTTAGAAACTGGCAAAGACAATGCGGATTGGGGTAATACAGAAGCCTATGACGAAGACGGACCTAGTCTTGGAGGTAATTACGATGCCAACTTCTTTCATGATGACAATGATGACTATGAAGTCGGGCCGCTTCGACCAGAAGGTGATGATGGTGATGGCTACGGAAATGATGATGACAAGATACCAGGCATTGCGGATATGATTGGCAGCAAAGCTCGGCCAGATTATGTCAACTACGCGCGTACAGCCAAGCGTGTTAATGTCAAGTTGCTTAAAAACAATCTCTGGAAATCTATGGCTATGGATGAAGAAAGTCGCAAGGAAACTGACGAAAAGACTTTTACCGAGGTTGTACAGGACCTGAAAAATATATACCCAGAGCAACAGTTGTCGGAAATATCCACCAGTTTCTGTTTTATCTGCACATTACATCTTGCTAACGAGAAAGGTTTGATAATAGAGGACAATGAAGAGCATGATGAGCTGATGATCAAATGGGATCCTTCGGTGACTACTGTGGCTGCTGAATAGTTTGGTTGGTCGTCGTCGGACAAAGATCTATGCTATGCTATTATGCTATGCTATTATATATTATATATCGAAAGAAAATGAAAATCAAATGCATAATTGAAATAGTATAGTAGTTTTTTTTTTTTTTTCTTGTAGTTCAGGTTTTAGATTATAATTGGCATTATAATTTCGATTTCTGAATTTTCGATATACATTTTTATTCAGCCTGCTTTTTCCTTCGTGGTGTTGAAGCTGGCTGATCCATAAATAATACCAATTTTTAAATCTTTTACAACAACGCATACAAACAAGTAGAAAAGCTGGTCTTTGTAATGTCTGATGGCAGACGCACTAAGGGTGCTCTGTCTCTTTTTGAGACCAGTAAACGGCAATGTCTGAGGTTAAGTTACTGTGAGTAGAATTGGCTATGGACTTAGAAGAGTGGGATGAGCAAGTGAAAAAGCAATACTTGACTTACCGTTTAGCATAAAGCTTTGGCTTCCTGCTTTTAATTGCTCTATCGTGGTTTGTTTCTAACCTTGTAGTACTCGACGATGTCGGCGAAGCTCCCTATGAATTGGTAGAGCCCATACTGCGTAAAGTGTCTGCAAAACAGCTTGCACAGATAGAAAAGAATTGTCCTCAGATCCGTTCAAAAAGTCAGATATTGTGGAAGTCATTTATTAGCCGGGATTTCCCCGATAGACCGATGCCAGAAGCATCGTACAAAAGAACCTATATCAAATACTACAAGCAAAAGGCGACTCAACTAGAAGATGCCAGCAGTAGATTGCGTGAGGGTATGGAACAATTCAAGCGTGAAAAAGCTTCTAGAACTATAACTTCATTGGAAGTGGATCCTCGTTCTGAAAAGGCTTCGAAACGCCGAAGAGCAGCTGCCTCTGCCCCTGGAGGCTATGCTAACACCGGCTCAGGATCCAAGTTACTCCACAAGGCATTCCAGACTGCCAGAGCAAAAGGCCCCATTTTTGCTGCAACAAATACCAAATTTGTGTCCAATGTACCGAAGCTGAAGATTCCTCGTGATGATACAGCGGCTAAGAATGGACTTAGAGAACCAAGTCTTCAGGAGAACAAATCTGTGAAAAGCCAGGATCTTGTTAAAGATAGAACTCCTGTGTCCGCATCTTTACCAGCTTCACCACGTGCCTCTGTTGTACCTTCTACGGACTCGGGATCATTACCAGTTATACGAAGGAAGAAGCCGCCGCCAAGTATTTTTCTTCCTCGTAGACCAATAGGCTGAGAATACTGAGCAGGAATTTGGACTTTTATTGCATAAAAAAGAGGATGTATGACTTTATAGTTGTGTTGATTGTATAGCCATAGTAAGCATTATCATCGTCATTAATCAATATAACTTCTTTAGAAGACGATATTTGACTTTTGGCTTTATAGACTTAATAATCATCATGCTTAATCGCTTGTATATATTATCTAGCTATTGAATATCTATTTATTATTCCCTAAAACATATATCAAGCCTTGGTTAATCTTCCATACATATTTTGAAGTTGATATATTCTCCTGATTCCCCCTGAGATATACTTGCTAATTAACCAGCATAGAATCAACAATACCACCAATACAACAACAAAACCTCAAAAACCTATTCATTATTCATTTGTTCCAAATGATATCTATAATGTCGTCTGACTTTTTTCTTTTTTCTTTTTTCCAGCCAATTATTCCAGTTGCCTAAGTTCTTACTCAACTCATAACTATACCTTCCCCACTGGATATGCCATGCCAGTGATGCTCATTGTTGTGATGTCATCGTTATCGCCGGTCACTGGATAATGCTTATCGGAGACATCCAAAACGGGAACATTGGAACCGAAGACAGAACAGTCCAAAATGCAAACACTAGGACAGAATATAAGAAAAATTTTATTAGTGATTTCTGAATTACTTAGAGAATGCAAAATTTTTTTTCTTTGGGTTTGTTGGTTATATCGGCTTTTGCCAGGTCATCTGGTCATGTTGTCGCTTTAACCCGACACAGGCCGCCGGGTCATCCGTCGGGTTCATATCAAACCAAAAATTATATAAATCCAGCATAACCCGCACTTCTTGCTGAATTTTTTTTATATTTAAATTCTCATACAAGATAAAGATCTCAGTAATTACCTATTGAACTATTCTAAATTATTCTAACTGTTTGTTTTGTTATCATGATTGCCAAATCCAAACTCCAAGTCACTCCTCTTCAAGACGCCCCATTAGGTGCCATTATTACTTTACCTGAAGGCATTACAGATCCTAGCGAATTGTGTGAAGAGGATTTCCAAACCCTTTACAATGCACTTCACGAGCATTTGGTTGTGGTTATCCCTGACCAGGCAGATCTACCGCCCAAAAGTCAACATGAATTGACCATGAGATTTGACGACTCTTGTAGCGGACGATATGGACATTCCAAGGAGTTTAGAAACGAGAAGAGTATTTTGAAACGAGACGGAGTATCTGTAGAAGATGTTCCTGCTGTTCAAATTCTGGGCCAGGGAGTCCATCAGAACCATGGCGGCCATGATGAAATCAACCTAAGACATCCTATTCATGTCGGATTCCACAAGAATAGCTTAACTCAGGAACAACAAGACCAAGGTTATACCCGGTTTTACAGGTGGCATATTGACTCAGCTTTGTATGACATTAGTCCGCCTGTTTGCACGACATTGCTTGGTATCAAAGTTCCTCCTTCTAATAAGCGTATGAAAGTCAAATATGAAGATACTGATGAAGAATTGGATGTCGCACAAGCTGCCACTGCGTTTGTATCTGGCGCCACAGCTTTTGAATCGTTATCTAAAGAAGACCAAGAATTGGCGCTTGGAACCACAGTCGTATATGCACCACATGCATTCATCTACATATCCGAAGCAAAAGCTACTTCTGACGGTTTAACAATGATTAGTGAGGGTAAGGAATTACCTATGGACGAGTTACCAGAATGGGAAGAGGACAAAGTCAAACGACTTCCTCTTGTTTGGACAAATCCTATTACTGGTAAGCATCACTTACAAGCTGCTGGTTGTGCTGTTAAACAGTTGATAAGAAAGGATGGCACAGTACTTGAACTTGAAGATGCTAGAAAGGAAATCCACAGACTTATGAGACCAGGAATTGCCCCTAAAAATGTGTATGCTCATGATTGGTCAAGTGGTGATCTTGTGATATTCTATAATCAGGGAGTATGGCATTCAGTGACGGGACAATTTGGTCCTGGAGAAACCAGACTTATGCATCAATGCAATGTAGCATCTGGAAAAGATCCTATTTTGAGAGTATAACCAGGGGTTGAAATTTTAAGAATGTGATGATATGATTTTGTTGTTGTTTGTGTGTTTTGTTTGTTTGTTTAACTATTAATGATACTTTTTTAAATTCTCTTTTTTCTCTTTTCAAATATTCTCTTTATTTACTTTCTTTACTTTCTTTACTTTCTTTACTTTCTTACTCCTATTTCTAATATCCAATATATAACCTCTTCTGTATGTACATACCATATAATATCACCCTTAATCAACAGGAATGTCTTTCCTTTCCCATCCAACAGGATGTAGATTGTGATATTTCAAATCTTTGGTAGGATGTGGTTTATCCTCTTTGATTTCGATACAATATGGATTTGGGTCCGACTTTTGCTTGAGATTAGCAAACGTGTGATTGACTTCTCGGTGCTTACATTCATCTGCTCGAACATAATACAACAAATCTTTGACCGTCGAACCTTGTGGCATGTTCCAATATTGCAATGCAATATCAGGAGCTGCTTTCTTCGAAAATTCCGGCAACAACCCTCTCTCAAGATCATCGATACATCTTGTATATGTGACAATTGCTTCTTCTTCCAAGTATCCAACAAATCGATGACATACTCTAGGGAATATCAGATAGCAAACAAAGAAGCTGTTAAAGAACACTCCTTGTGCACCAAGCAACATTAATTTCATCATCCAACCCGGCTTAGTCAGCTTGATAAAAGTTAAAAGGTGCATTCTCTCATTGTATGCTTCTTCAAGAAGGGTTTCAATCCAAGCTCTATCTCTTCTTAGCAATCTTAACGAATGTAAATGACGAACCATTCCACCAACCATTCCGGGGACACCGGCAACCGATTCCAAAAATACCAATCTGATTAACCATTGTCTTTCTGTCATTGCATAGCGAGGATCATCTTCTTTTCCTGGTGGGGGATGTTTATAGCCGGTAACAAGATCAAAACATGATCGTACGGTCACAATGGCCCTTAGAGCCACACGATCAGACCAGTTTTTGGGTTGCAAATGCGCTACCGGTGCACTTTTCATTTGAGGTACAGTGAATTCCGGATGCTTCCAGCTTTGAGACAAATGGTAAGGATCTGATTTGAACAAATCGCCGGTAGTTTGCGATTCAACCGGTTGATCAGCAAGACTGTTTTCGACCTCCTCATGATTAGCATCAACTTTATTTTTGCCTTGTTCAGTATTGACATGTCGGACAGGTGGCGTAATCTTGTTTGTTCTTGTACCGCTGCTAGTAAAACCTCTGCTACCAGACAACACCAGCGGCATAGACTTCATAATAGGTCCTCTTAACTGAGGATATAACGATAACATTGGAAAAATAGTAAGAAAATCTATCAAATAATTCAAGAGATAAAATCGACCGAAGCTTCCAATAGAAAATCTATAAATAAATGCCAATAAAAGCTGTGATAAACTCTTAATATAATATCTAGCAAACTTAACGGCTGGCTGCTTGGCTGTAGGATGCACACTTTTATATCTCAGGGACAAGATCAAGTCCAAACATAGAAGTTTCCAACAATCCGATGTTGTTAGAAACCAAAAAACCGAAATGTTAAAAATGTAAAAACATGTTCACCCATGACTCACAACGTTACATTTTATGCATTTGCTTGTGTTTCTATGTATTTGCATGATATTGGCTGTTATCTTGCTCATATGCTCATGTGCCTGAATCTGGGGTGTGTGAGTCGGGAGATGTAGGGGTCTGACGGGATCTCCCGACACACTGGCCAATCAAACCATGCTAGTTAAAATAACAAAGGATGACAAGACCAAATCTGTTGCGGTGGCTGATATGTTGGTGGCAGTGCAGCTGTGATCTCGGACTTATATTAGAAATACAATCCATAGCAGGAGTGGTTACGCAATGCCCGATTGAGTCTATCACACCACAAAACATAGTGACAGAACCGAGAAATTGGTGATTTTTAGAGACAAAGTGATATATGGATTATTCTGGCAATTCCAATAATTCCGAATCAGTTTCCGTCTCAATTTCGATATCTGCCAACTTCACTTTCTTAACATCCTCAATATCATCCTGCTCAGAAGCTCGTTTCTTTTTCCTATCCGACTTCAAACATGCATGTAATTTCTTATCAATAGCCTTGCCTACTTCTGACGTGGGGATTTCCACTTTAAGCAGTTCTTCATGACATTCATTGATAATAGCCATTAGCTGACCAAACTTGAACTCATTTTTCCCGTACTTTTTCTGCACGTAATTTGTCACAACTTCTTTATTAATATGGTACAATGCACTCAGAGCTATTTGCGGCGGAGTATACAGAAACATGACATCTGTTAGCATAGAATCTATGATGATCTGCCGAGCCGTGTCATACATTGATCCAAGCGGCACATTCTCATGTTCCTCCTCCTTCTGCATGTCCAAAAAAAAGCCGTGCAATGGCCTCAATGGATTCTGAACATTTAATGTGAATGATAAAGTTTGGAGTACCAGAAACTCCATATCCAGAATATCTTTAGGTTCGGTTCTCGGCAGAGGATCACAGAACTTATCGATAGTAACAAAATGGTTTTCAGCCTTAGAAGCCAGAAAAATCGCCGTATAAAGCACATTCCTTGGATGATGTTCCATAACGTTGGTTTGAAGATAAAAACGCTTGAAATATGCCATAGCCGTTGTTCGCACTTGAGATGACATTCGGAACGTCTTTGCAATGTCACCAACCTTGCTGCCGTAAAAATTCACAAGTTGCTCATGTTCTTCAGGACTCAGAGGTTCAAAAAAACTTTCTTCTGTGACATCTGGAGTTGTCGATTTGGACAGCTTGATCTGTAGTGATCTAATAGCCCTGTCACGAGCATGCTGTTTTTTTTCCTGCAGCTGCTGTTTCGAAAAAGACCACAATCTATACTGTGATGAATGCCTATACAAATCGTCATCTGTCACTGGTTTATGTGCAGTCATGATGCCGGTATGATGCTAGTATGGGGTTGGTTGATGGCCGAGACGGGGATGAAATGAGAAAGAGGTTCCGGATTTGTAAATTTCAATTGCCCAAGAAAAGGTACTGAAAAATGCACAGCCGTACCATAACCCGACATCATATTAGAGCCCTAGAAATGAGAAAATACATTTAAAATATAAAAAAGCATAAAACTCATATACACATACATAATAAAACTCCAATTTCTCCTTGTCTTTTTGTCTTCACCTCTCTTTCAGCGTCGGTGTTTACACCCGCAATCGGCACGGCACGGCTGTACTCTTCACTCCAAAGAAAATCAAAAAAAAGCACACACGCTTTAGGAAAAACTCACTCGCACCCCTTCGTTGCCCACCCAAGCTTTTTTGACAACGTCCTCATACATTCAACGGTTGAGTTTTTCGGTTTGAAAGAACTGTAGCAACAAAGCAAGTTCGAAGAAACAGGCAGACATATTTTACCTTTAACCTTTTGCTAGTTGGATGCCCGTTTCACAATGCCGTCTCTTTATTTAGGTGTTTATAAGGCTATATATGCTTACGAGGCCCGTTCCGAACAGGAGCTCACGGTTCAACCCGGAGACATCCTCTACTTGCTGGAGAAGTCTACTGAGGATGATTGGTGGACTGTCAAGAAAAGAGTGGTTGGAATGGCCAGTGAAGAACCATCTGGACTGGTTCCTAACAATTACATTGAACGAGCGCCTGTAATTGATCACGCTAAAGCTTTGTTTGACTATGACAAGCAGACTGAAGAAGAGCTGTCTTTTTCAGAGGGCACGGCTTTTGATGTGTACGATACGGAGGATGAAGACTGGATTTTAGTCGGCGAAACCGGCACAGGCAACTATGGGTTTGTTCCTGCCAATTACATTGAGTATGTTGCGTCTACAGCTTCTGTTGAAGCGCAAGCGCCAGCTGCAACGACAACAACGACAACAATATCTCCAATGTCGTTCCCACCGCCTCCACAATTCAACAAGCCGTTGCCAAGCCACCCACCTGTCCGTGAACCGACTGTTTCAGACAATGAGAACATTTACGATGACGATGCGGATCTCCCACCCATGCCTGCCAGACCGCAGATGTCTTCTCGACCGTCGACAAGCAGCACAAACGTTGGCCGCCACAACAGTACTGCTAGTGCTGGAAGTGACCGGTTTTTGAACTGGTCTGTACTGGAAATAGACGGCAGAAAGAGGTACCGAGGTACCTTGGCTGTCGGCAATGGCTCTATCATGTATTCTCCTGATAGGCCTGCCGGAGCTGAGGCTCAGCAATGGGATGTAAAAGACCTCATATCGTATTCTTCTGAAAAGAAACATGTTTTCCTAGAGTTTAAGCATCCTATTGCTTCCTATGACTTGCATGCTGGCTCTAAAGATGTCGCAGATGACATTATTAGCGCTTTAGGAGAAATATCAGGCGTCAGCAGAGCTTCTGGACTCAAGGAAGTGCTCATAGCTGCTCAATCGGCAGGCCAGAAAATGGGCAAAGTGTTGTATAATTTTGAAGCACAAGGCGATGACGAAGTGTCTGCAAAGGAAGGAGACAATGTCTTTATTTTGGACGATAAGAAGAGCCGAGAATGGTGGGTTGTTAGAAAGGGCAATGGAGACGAAGGAGTCATGCCCAGTTCATATATTGAAATTTCAGCTGAGCCTTCCGACACCAAAAAATTCATGTCGTCGATGTCTAGACCGTTTAGGCGAAAGAACAGTAAGGCTTCCATCAACACACCACCGCCTTCCGAGAGCAGTAGTCGACTTAGCCGAAAATTGACTTCCAGAGGCAAAAATTCCAGCGCTGGTTCTGGTTCTGGTTCTGGCTCCGGATCTACCAAGGGACAACAGTCTAGATCTAAGCCGGACATGGCCAAAGTACGAACTTGGGTTGACCGTACAGGTACATTTAAAGTCGAGGCCGAGCTTTTAGGATGTTCTGATGGAAAAATCCACCTTCATAAGCTGAACGGTGTCAAAATTGCTGTCTCAGCATCGAAAATGTCTATAGAAGATGTGGAATATGTCGAGCGAGTTACCGGCATTTCATTTGAGGACGATAAACCTCTGTCCGAATCCCGCAAAAGAAGATCCGCGAACTCTTCTACCGGAGTCCCAGGAGGAGTATCTACTGGCGTTTCGAAAGCCACCAACGATCGTCCATCTAGCAATTCCGGCGCAGCAGCAGGATCTCATTCCAATGGAAACGGATCTTCAAGTAAACCAGAGTTTGACTGGTTTGGCTTTTTCTTGGAGTGTGGGGTGGATGTTAACAATTGCCAGAGATATGCAATGAACTTTAGTAGGGATCAGATGGATGATTCAATCTTGTCTCATGTTGATGCCCAGGTTCTGCGAAACCTCGGACTCAAAGAAGGTGATATTCTTCGTGTAACAAGAACACTCGATGACAAGTTTCCAGAGAGAAGCCGCAACAGATCCAACAGTGTTGCCTCTAACAACACGTATGGTAATGGCAACGGAAATGGCAGTGCTAATGGCGGACTCTTTTCTGTTCCAGGCGGAGTACTCAAGAATAACACGTCCAAGCAAAGCCTTGTTGGTGCAAAAGCATTTGACGATGATGCATGGGCCATCAAAGGTGGACAAACACAGGCACAAGCACCCCCTGAACAGCCAAGCCGTCCTCAGACTTCTGGCCAACAGCAGCAACAACAACCGCTTCCCCTACCTGTACAGCAGCAGCAACCTGCTCAGCGACAAGCTCCATCAGCCACTGGTTCCATGCGAGACCTTCTTTCCATTCAACCGTTGCAGCCAGAGAAAACAGCACAGAGTGTGGCTGCAGACCAGCAGTTTAAGCAGAAGCAACTGGAGGCTCAAAAGATACAACAGCAACAGATCCAGATGCTGGTGGATCAGCAAACACAGCAGCAACAGCTCATCAAGAAACTGGAAACACAGAACACCCAGAATCAAATGCAACAGCAGCAACTGGTGGCGCAATTGACTGGAGGTGGGAACCCGTTTCTGGTATCTCAGCTCACCGGGGGTGGTCTTGCTCCGCTTGGACCGTTTGCTACAGGGAACTCGATGCCACTGTCAATGTCGCAGACAGGAGGTACTGTTGTACTTCCTAACAACACAGGTGGACAGATTAGAGCTACGAACACGGGTGGAGGGTTTATTCAGCCTATGACTACTGGAGGATATATTCAGCCTACAAACACTGGAGGAGGATATATTCAGCCTACGACTACGGGGGGAGGATATATTCAGCCCACGACAACAGGAGGAGGATATATACAACAAATGCCCATGCAAGGAGTACCTAATGGCGGAGGAGTGATTGTCAACATAGTGCCACAAACTACGAATCCTTTCCTACCTATGCAGCAGCCGAACTATAGTAGTCCTGCTATGACTTCAATGACTCAGCAGTTCCAGAACACTAGCATTGGGCAGCCACAGTCTACAGGAGGATATGGACAACCTATGGGATATCCACAGCAGCCAAATGGCTTTGCGACAAACTTTATGCCCCAACAATCGCAGTCTACGCCTATGTTTAACAACACTAGCGGATCTCAGCCCTTACTACCTCAAAGCACAGGGTTTGGTTTTGGCAACAATACAGGCACATTTGGAGGTAGCACATACGGTGATCTGGCCAACAATGGATCGTTACAGCCACAGAAAACGGGTCCGCACCCTCCAGTGTCGTTTGGTACTCCGGCACCTCTTCAGAGCACTCCTACTGGCAGGAGAGCTAATCTATCAGCAGCCACTGCTAGTAATCCGTTTGGCTTTTAAGTTTTGTGCTGCAGAGTTATTTATGTGATTGATGTACCAATTATATTAAGATAATAAAATAAATAAAGTTTAGTGAGGTTTTGGATTCGAATGATGCTGATCATCACGATGGGTATTTGGACTAACGGCATTTGGAAAAAGCACTGTGCGGGGTAGAGTGGGGTGGGGTAGAGTAGAGAGAGAGGCAGAGAAGAACGCAAAGCAAAGTAAAGTAAAGTAAAGAAGACACGATTTCAAAATCAAAAACTGAAATCAATAAAAAAAAGAACACCTTTACCTTGTTGGCCGAGTTCCGCGGTTTCCTTGTCCTAACACCCAAAGTTCATTTAGCTATTGTAATTTCTGCCTCGGCCAACTGCAAGACTTTCCCCTACAAACCCCACATCATTTCCTTGTCCTATTTGCCGTTGAATGTTCAAACAAGATTAGCTGTGATAAATCGAGGGGTAATCGTTGGCCGTTGCGTGTGGCTTCTGTTGCTATAAATATGGGACATGTGCCGAACGGTTCATTCAAATTCTGCTAATTACCAAAATCAATTTATTTCTGATCCATTTGCATATGGCGAACAACTTGTTACCATGGCCTATGATCTTACTAAAGAGCTTGCATTTTACAGACGGTATCACCGAAACTCTGTCAATGTATTTATTCATGTAGTTTGTGTCCCTTTAATTCTTCTCGCATCTTTGTTATTAGCTAGTAATCTTGTGATCCCCGCTACTGTGTTGGCGAAGTTGCATTTCTTACCCGTTTGGAGCTACAAATTCTTCAACCTGGGTATTGTAGGAGCCATTGGATTTAGCGTCTTTTATACCAATCTAGACTTTGAGTTCGGAATGCCGACCATTCCTATTCTTGTTGGCATGACTCTGCGTTTTACTTTGATGCTGGCTCAAGGCAATAAGTCTCACTATAACAAAGTTGCGGGTATTGTGTTTGTAGCCAGTTGGATTCTACAATTCATAGGACATGGCTATTTCGAAAGGAAAGCACCTGCATTGCTAGACAATCTCGTGCAAGCCTTGGTAATGGCACCTTTTTTTGTCTTGTTTGAAGTATCTGCACTTTTCAACTATAGAAAAGACATTCTTGCCAAGGTTGATTTAGTTCTTGATAAAGAGCTAGAAGAAGAAAAGAACAAAGCAAGAAGATAGGCGGGCAATAGTAGTTGATATATATGTGCATAAGATATTTCGTATATGGGGTAATACAACTGTATTCTTACAGAACTTCTCTCTTAACTAGTAGTTATAATGACATTTTCTTATGGCTACATCTATTTAGAATAATGGTTAAATTAAATGACCAAACCAAAAAAACATCTTGCTGAAACTCAGTTTTAGATAAAAGTTGTCAGGCAGTCAGTCAGCTTGTAGAGTTAACAAATATTGCTTTGCTTGATTCTCTTATTTGAAAGAAGAAACGAAAGAAATAGTGACATTCTTCAACTTCTCGAGATCATCCTTGGACAACTCACCCTTGGTGTCAATGGTCGTGAGAATATCAGACTCATTGGCTCGCAAGTAAGCAAGGAATTCAGTCTCGAATCGAGTAATATCAGCAACAGGAACGTTATCAAGGTAACCGTTAACACCAGCGAAAATCAAAGGTGCCTGTTCAGAAGCAGACAAAGGAGAGTATTGCTTCTGGACAAGCAACTGAGTCAATCGTTCACCTCTAGCAAGAGTTTGCTTGGTAGAAGCATCCAAATCGGAACCAAACTGGGCAAAAGCAGCGACTTCTCGGTATTGAGCCAAGAAAAGTTTCAAAGAACCTGCAACTTGCTTAACAGCCTTAACTTGAGCAGCAGAACCGACTCGAGACACAGACAAACCAACATTGATGGCAGGTCGAATACCCTTGTAGAATAATTCAGCTTCCAGGAAAATTTGTCCATCGGTAATGGAAATGACATTAGTAGGAATATACGCAGATACATCACCACCTTGGGTTTCAATAACAGGCAAGGCAGTCAAGGAACCGGCTCCAAACTTGTCGGACATCTTAGCAGCTCTTTCCAACAATCGAGAGTGCAAGTAGAAGACATCACCAGGGTAAGCTTCTCGTCCAGGGGGTCGTCGCAAAAGCAAAGACATTTGTCGATAAGCAACGGCCTGCTTGGACAAATCATCATAGACAATCAAAGCATGTCGGCCATTGTCTCGGAACCATTCACCCATAGCACAAGCAGTGAAAGGGGCAATGTATTGCAAAGGAGCAGCTTCTGAGGCAGTAGCAGCCACAATAATAGTGTACTTGAGAGCATCGTTAGCTTCCAAAGTCTGGGACAGTTGAGCGACAGTAGATCGCTTCTGACCGACAGCGACGTAGACACAGTAAAGTTTCTTGGACTCATCGGTACCGTTGTTCAAAGTCTTTTGATTCAAAATGGTATCGATACCAATGGCAGTTTTACCGGTTTGTCGATCACCAATAATCAACTCTCGCTGACCTCGGCCAATAGGCACAAGGGCATCGACGGCTTTAAGACCAGTCTGCATAGGCTCGTGGACGGATCGTCGAGGCAAAATACCAGGGGCCTTCAATTGAGCTCTGTATCTTTCCTTGGTGTTAATAGGACCCTTACCATCGATAGGAGCACCTAAAGCATCAACTACTCGACCCAACAATTCAGGACCGACAGGAACGTCAACAATGCTACCAGTTCTCTTGACGGTCTCACCTTCTTTGACAAGTCGGTCAGATCCGAACAATACTACACCGACTTGGCCGGCTTCCAAGTTAAGGGCCATACCCTGAACACCTGAAGAGAATTCGACCAATTCCTCGGCCTGGATGTTGTTTAAACCGAAGACTCGGGCAGTACCATCACTAATGTTAGTAATAAGAAAAAAAGCAACCCCTGGTAGGTGGAATTACTTAACAAGTTGCTGAACTGCTTAAAAAGTGAACTTCAAAAAGGCTATTATAGACAACATCCAATCATCAAAGGTGTAAACCCTTTTGTTTGATAGAAATAAAAATAAAACCAAATAATCATTTTTAAAAATCATTTGTTTCTCACTTCATTGTTGTTGTCCATTTTTCACCTTCACCATGTTGGTTCTGATTTTTCAGTCCCGGATGCATTGGTTGGGTCTTAGGCTCGGACCCGGTTCTGAACGCTGATTGGTCCAACCACCAAACGGTGGGATTTTTCAAGTTTCACCATCAACCAATAGCAGCAAATTCACAACTCAAGACAACAAAAGCTCCATAAACACCAAAATAAAAACCATTGAATTTATAATCCATAGTTTACAGCATATCAAATAATTCACTTACCCGATACTCAAGACTCGGCCGGTTTCACTAAGGTCAGCTTCAGCAGAAACTCCTCGAATTCGTTCTTCGAGAATAGAAGAAACTTCGGTAGGAGTAGCCTTAGCGTATCCTCGAGATGCGACTCGTACGGACTGGGAAAAGTTAGTAAACTCTCATATATATAGGAATAGATAGAATTGATATAATTAAAAGTCAAATTGATCATTAGGCTTGATGTTTTGGCACTACTTTGGTCACTCTTAGGTTTGTTGAGTAAAAAAAACCCAAACGTCACCAATAGCACAAACGAAACACCAAAATAACCACGGAATAAAAACGTAAAAATAATCAAGAAAACTTGTCAATCGTCCTCAATAAACTCATAAAAACTCACAGGAATAAATCGCTTTGTAACAGCTCGGTTGATGGCAGTTCTAAACATCTTTACTGGTATTCTACAATACTCAAAAAGGGTTGTGGAAGAAAGTGAAAATGGGTTTTTGGCAGAGAAAAGAGTGAGTGGGTGGTGGGAAGAGTGCTGTTACATAAGCACACCCACAAGTATGACTAAGCGTTTTTGAGCCAATCATCGCTTGCCCGAACATAAAACCTCCAAACTCCCCGAAAAAAACTCAGTCCACCACCCTTCTCTCTTCTCTCCTCTTACCGCACTGGACAAAGGAAAGTTTGCAAATCCATCAACTTACCAAACAATCAGACAATCAGTAACTACCACAATGCTTTCTCGATCTTTAGCTCGTCAAGCTCGACCTATGATGGTACGAGCCATGGCAACTGCCTCTCCTGCTTCCAAGTATGACCGTCTGTTTACTCCTAGCGCTGAGGAGGCCAAGCACTACAAGGAGGACTATGAACATACACAAGAGCACAACAAGGAAACTGCAGCATTATGGAAAAAGATCTTTTTCTTTGGATGTGTCCCCGTTTTGATTGCTGTTAGTGTCAGTACTTATACCTTGGAAAAGAAGCATTTCGACCACTTGGCTGCCCATCCTCGACCTTCTGATGACGAGTTACCTCCTGAATATGAATACCAAAACATTCGAGCTACCAAATATTTCTGGGGTAATGGAGATAAAACTTTGTTCTGGAACGATAAGGCCAATCACCATAAGAAGGAGTAAGAATCTGGAATCTCCTTGAATAGTTAGACAATTGCAATTGCAATGACCTATGTAATCCAGCATTTGACACCATTTCGAATAAACTTACGCGCGCGTTATATATTTTTTTATGATTAACAAGGGACTTGATGATTATGTAAGTGTCTGCAGATGGTTTGATTTTTAGAGACTTATAGCTCTTGATTTATAGCTCTTAATTTATAGCTATAGCTCTGCATTCATAGTGTGGAAAACACAAAAAGCTAAGGTTAGTAATGTTTCTGTAGAAAGTATCAAACAGATCATATTAACATGATGATCTGCTTCTCCTGCTGCTCCCATAGTATACTCACATTATTAGTAGCTGCAATGGCAATCGAATTCTCGTGTGGATGCCAGCTCAGATGAAGAATATTCTTTTTGAAATCAATCGCGTCATAGTTTGGTTCTCGTTGCATCATATTCATACCTCGCGTTGGACTGCCAGATCTTGTTCCTCTACCGTTACCATTATTCTTCAACAGTCCTGAACCAATTGGCACTGGAACACCTACCTTCTTGGCTTTGAATGCCGATTTATCTGCCTGTAATAAGATCTCTGTATCTTCAGAACTAGTTGATACTGCATCCGGATAAATCAAAAAGTTGTTGTTATAAGTACCAGTCATCACCGACTTGCCATCTCCAGAAAACACAACCTCGAATTTATCAAAAATCGAGTCATTCTCATACATGTCACACAATTTATCTCTGATATGCTCATGAATGTTTATAGTTTTAATAGGTTCTCTTTCCATATTGACATCCCAGATTTTCACAGTCATATAATCCCTTGATACGATATATCTACCATCATGAGAAAATCGGACATCACTAATACTTGAGGTGATTTCTGTGAAAAAAGAATGTTCAGATGGATCCATCCATTCTTCAAACATCTTTGCATGTGAATCGCACAGTGCATTTTCTCTCATATCTGCCAATTTGATGGTGCCTTTAGAAGAACTATACATAAATAGATTGCAACTGGTGGGATGGAACTCCGCAGCAGTTATAACTTCAGTTAATTCTTCCATATTGGCAGGTTTGATATCCACGATATTGAAACTTTGGTCAGCGATTCCTAAATTCCACAGATTAATTCTCAAATCATCTCCAGATATAAACGTCTCATTATCAGAGTTAACACTGATAGAATTGATATGATATGTGTGAGCATTAGCATAGATACGACGAGGTGCTGCTGCAATAATGGTTTCATGCAATGTGGATCTAGGCAATCGAAGTTGATTGATGTTTAAATGTTGATGCGAATTACCATTCGTTGAATGTCCGTCGCTGAGGTTGTTTTCTGAAACAACCTTGACAGATTTTGAATATACCTTCCATAGCTTGATAGTCTTGTCATTGGTAGATAACAAAAAATGTGCATCATTCTGCCGTCTGCACCATTTAATCTTATTAATCTTTTCTTCGATTTCCAAGCTTTTCAAATAGTCAAACTCTGCGTCATGACTTTGGAATTCGGTAAAGAACTTGTATTCACAGCCCTTTTTCTTTTCATTCCGTTCAAAGAGCACAACTCGGCCACCTTTATCGCCAGTAGCCAAGTAATTACCGGTATGATCGAATTCAACTGTACTGATTACATCAGCTTCAGTGATATTTTCGATATCGCCCTTGTCGCCGAAACACTGCGAGAACTTCCATGTCTGATCCAAATCTGTGCTATCCTGAGCCATTTTGAAGAAAAAAGAAGTCTAGGTATAGTGTCTGTATGCAAAAAGAGATTCTATACTGGCGGTATCGTCAGTCGTAATGTGTAATAGTAGTAGTAGTAATATGCGTATGAATGTAAATGTCAAAGACAAAAAAGTATTCAATTGCAATTGTGCCTGTGAACAAAAGATCCCAAACGGTTAGGACTCAGATGAATAGGTGATTACGATTTCCAAGTGCAAGAGCAGCAAAACTTGCTAAAAAAACTCTGATGTTCCGAAGTTGCACCTTCTGATGTCAGAAGCTCGTTTTCTGTTGTTTTTTTGTTCAAAGGATTACAAAAAGAAAGACCTGTGTTCGTTGTGCAAGATTTTTTATGAGTTGGGTTGGGTATGGGTGTAGCAACCGACGACGGGAGTGCGCAAACACTGACCGAGTTGAGAGATGTCAAACAGAAGTCCAAGCCAAGCCAAAAAAACCGAGATTGAAAAGCAGTTCAGTCGTTGGAAGATTGAAGAAAGTACTCAACTATCAGATCTGCGGAATATGCGGAAATGTTGTTGGAAAAAAAGCTTGTTGGTTTTCGAAGTGTGTTGTTAGTTAACTCAGCCGTTCTGCGTATCAATCGGTTTGATAGAGCCACTAATACTGACGAGGTCAACAAGACACGAAAAGCACAAAAAGGTAGGCAAAATGTGGAGAAAACAACCCAAAAGCTTTAGAATGCAAGAAAATATACTTCTGGCACGAAAAAAACCCGGGAAAACGATTTGCTGCTCACAAAACGGAAATATACCGTCTGACTAAACTAGCGCTGCACTCTATCAGTACGTCAACTAAACGAAACACAACAAGTTCGGTGTTTCGGTTTATTGTACAGATTCAATGCTAAAGCAGCAAGATTTACAGGTTTAATAGGTTTGAATTTATATAAAGTCGCAAGTTAACAGTGCCGAAGTTGGTGTTGAATACGGGTGTTATCTGGTCGTCTAAATGGTGATAGTGGGTAGGTAAGTTGGAAGCCCCAGCCAGAGTGGGTTGGGTGGGGTAAGCTAGGAAGAGAGAGAGAGAGAGAGAGAGATGAATCAACGGAAAAAAGATTTATAACAAATAAGGTCAAATCAATTATTTATTATTTATGTTTTAAAAGCAATATTTAAAGAGAAAATATAAAAATCTTGATTTCACGTATTGTCGGCTGTCAATTTCAAGGTCTAGTCCAGAAGGGAGAAGCCGTATGCTGAGAACAAAGACCAACCGAGACAACGCCAACCAGTAGAATTATAAGCTTTTTGACAGAAATTAGGTATCAATTGAGGTTCAATCAGGTCGATGAAATCAAACCGTAATTAGAGAGGTTTCTACCGCTTGTTTGGGTGGTTTTTTGTTATATTCTCAGGGTTTAGTCACGGAGGTTTTTTTTTTGACTTGACATTGGTTTTTTTTTTTTATTTTTGTTTTTGCCAAAACGTTTTCCCTTTTTTGTTTTTTGTCTTTTTTCTTTTTTCTCTGCCTCTCCTCTAATTTTCACCTCTTCACCATCAACATGTCTCGTCAAGATACAACCAAAGGCGATTCAAAGCCCCTGAAAAAAGAGACCACGGTAGAAACCGTCAGACTGGAATCTTTAAGCAGTAGAAGTAGCACCCCGGGCCTGTTGGGTTCTTCCAGACCTCTTGCTGCTGGCTCCACCAGAGGGAAATTCATACCAAAAGCTGTGACCAGAAGAAGCAAAGAAGAAAGAGATGCTGCTGCAAATGCTAGCGCAAGTTCTCAGAAACCGTCTGGCCCAGAAAAAGAGAAACGATCCCGAAATTCCGGCCCAAACGATAGACGAAAGTCACGTGCAGATCAGATCACGGCTACAACCGCTGTCGGTCCTTTAGCCGCTCCTTCTGCATATGATCCAAGATCCATGTCGCGCAGAATGCAATCTCTAGGGTCAGCCAGTGTGAATTCCACCAGTGACTTGGATGGAAGAAGACAGGGCGATGCGATTCTGGCTCAGTTGGGCAGGATCAAATCCGACGTATCTACAGCAACAGGCACATCACGATCAGGCACGGCTTCTCCTACACCTTTGGAAGAAAACAATAGAATCGACATTTCTGAATTTGAGCCTGTTGACAGCGAAATCTCGGCTCATTTCCCAGTTCGGCCTGCTCGAGACGATTCGCAAATGGAATCCAAGAAGGATCATACTGTACAGCTGGAACCTGATGACACAGAGAAAGAAGAACTTGAACAGCTACAAAAAGATTATAAAGAATTAGCCGACATTTTCTTTGGTAGTGATGAGCAGGCGTTTGAGACAAAAGTGAAGGAAGAACCAGGCACTTCATTTCAAGATTCCATGGATCTGGACATATCACAGAATGAGACTCAGAACTCAGATCATCAAAAAAGAAACAAAAACGAACTGCTGTTTGTGCAATTGCCATTGGTGATTCCGAAATTCGTGGCTCCTATTAAAAAGCATGAAGATGATGATGTCGTGGTCATTGATGATACTCCTAGTAATCCTGCTCAAAACTCTGAGCTTATATTTCCTCAAGAGGGCCAAATTGGCACGTTGCGTCGCCACAAATCTGGCAAAGTTTCCATGGTGATTGGTGACATCGTTATGGATGTTACTCAAGGTACAAACTGCAGCTATCTTCAAGATGTGGTTGCTCTTGACCAAGAACATAATTCAGCATACCTTCTTGGTCAAGTGCAACAAAGAATCATTGCGACTCCTGACTTATCCAGCATCATCAACTAATCTTAATATCAATGCATTTTTTTCAGAATCCTCTATTAAATGGTATCCAGCTTCTCAAAACACCCATAAGAGCAGATATGTCTTCTCAATGGCACTTGGTTGTTGCCAAACACTCCGTTCCACCATTCATCAATATAACCAACACCATTAATCACGGGTCTTCTGCATACTCCACAAGCAACACCATCAATTCTTCTTTCTATAGCCGCATCTAACATTGTAGATATCCTCGGTTCCAATTCCCACCTGGTTCTGTCTCCATCGGTGATGACACTATTGGACAGCAATTTCAAACACGATTCTGAAAGAGCAGGACAATTGCTTTTATATCCATGAGATTTGGGCTCCATGAGTTTTGAATCAATTGCATATTTCTGTGCAATATTTATATGCACGACATTCTCTTCATATTCCTGGCCAGATGTCATAAAAGGGTTTGGATGAATAGATAGAACTTGTAAATTGTTCAGATCCATTATCTCACTAGGCAAATATTCCAGCTCATTGCCTCCTAGTGACAAGTTCTTCAAGTTCACAAGCTTGCCAATATTAGGAGGCAAGTAACGGATTTGATTGTTTCTTAGTGACAATACAGTGAGGTTCCTAACACTGAACAATTGTGCCGGTATCTTGGAAATGAGATTGTTTTGTAAAAACACATGAATATCAGGCTCCAAGGATTGATCAAGGTTCAGCAAAACCATGTTTTTCAAATCGCCAATATCTGCAGGGATTCTTCTTAATTGTATAGACTCCAAGTTGACCACAGGCAAAGCGTTGTCCACACAATGCTGAATGACTTCGAGGGCTTTCTGATATGCTTTGGTGCGATTAGTGCCCAAATATTGGTCCAATTCATGGTAATCATCTGTCTGTGTGCTTTGAACACTTTCATCCTGAAATGATGACAGTAACTTGTTATTCCTTGATGGAGTTGTGTTATATGTCGCAGTAATCGTAGTCACTGAGCTCGTACGACCCGCCGGTATCGGACCCGAAGGACCAAGATCATTTAGAAGATCCATCTGAGCAGGCAAGACCCCTGAAATGTCAGCTTCACTGCTCAAATACGAATGATCTATTGAAGGGGGGGAACTTGTAATCCGCCATATTTCAGAGTCAGGTTCCTGGTGGTCGGTAAACTCGTGTACTCGTTTGTTCACAGCATCTATGGAACCTACGGTATTTTCTGCTTGAGAGAATTCTCGTTTACGATTATAAGAAAGAGAAGGTTCTAATGAATAGGCTAGTTCTTTCGGCTCTTCCCCACTAAAAGCAAAAGGCACCAAACCATCTGGCATTTTGTTAATTGTGAGCGAGTGTAGCGAAGATCAATCTATCTCCACGATTACACGTAGGGTTCGAGTGAGGTCGCGCGCGCGACTTGGTAACGTCGATCGATCGATCGGCTTTGCACAGCCGTGCCATGATTCAGGGTTTCAGGGTTAACTAATACCACAATGAAAAACAGTATAAAAAGGGGAAAATCGAGATTTGGAAAGTTCAGGATGAATATAAATAAGCAATTCATTATATATATCAGATAGTATGTATGCTATGATGATTTGGATAAACAATTACCGTCTATCTGGTATGTCTTAGTGTTATAGGAAGATAGTGTAGATATAGATACAGATAATAACAACTACTAAACAATCGGCCTGTTTCTATCAAAATCCCTCATTAAACAGCTGGTCATGTTTCTGTTTGTATTTCCCATGAACCCTCCCTTTTTCTTTTCGTATCAATCGGAGCTACTAGGGGCCCTCTGGCAGATCCGAAACCGGCCATCAAACTGAAAAATTAATGCCGCATCTAATCTCGAAAAAAAAAAAAAAAAAAAAAATTCGAGTAGCAATTAGATAAGGCGGACTCCGAAAGAAACAAAACCAGATCGAATATCAAATAGAGTTGTCAGATATGTTTAAACTACAATTTATACAAATTTGCCGATATATATTATTCATTTCTATGGCCAAACAGCCGAATAGACGTCTCTAATGTGCACGTTTTCTTAGCATCGATGGGGTTTCCCGTTTGGGCCTTTAATCTGATAAGTTTAATGACACACCAACAAGAGTAGCCAAGGCGAAAGCGGCGAAAGCAGTTAGAAAATCAGGCAGGCTTCGGTGAATTTACGGTAGACCTGGTCTAACTACAAGGAAATCAGTCATACACTTTTTTTTTTAACAGAGACTTCAAGTTAAGTCATAGAAAAAAAAAAAGATTGTATGCGGATTACCAGTGCCTATAATTGGCAACGAATCAGAGCCGTGCATGAGCAAAACCAACTACAGTAAACAAACGGCAGAAAAACCAATTGTAGTCCATTTATCCATAGCATTATAGTCCTTTCTGCCCCACATAGTACACAAGTTTTAATTAGAAACCCCCCAAAAATCCAGATTTACTCCACTACGGCGAACTAATCAAAGACAAAGACCGAGTTCCGATCTGGCCTATATCCGCCTTCTCCGCCAATAGCACCGAGCACATCAAGCAAAATGCTCAGGAAACCTAAACAAGAAAAAAGAAACCTTAAACCTAGGAATTCTGCAAAAATCTACAAGAAACCCGGAAAGTTCGGGCCATCAATCACATTGCTGTTCTCAACTAAAGCTTATCAAATATTTGCCTATCTCTAGTCACAAGCTTCGCAGTAGTACTTGTCTGACTCAATCAGCATGAACATAATCAAATAGAAGTAAAGAAATTCATAACAAAGAATTATAATAAATTCTAATACTTTCAAAGAATAGAAAACTGGATCAATTCTCAATTCCTTGTATTATTTCTCTTATTTCTTGGGTTTATGTTCACCTTGTGGTTTCTCTAACTTCCTTCCTTATTTAAACTTCACCAGGTCTTTTGTTTTTTTTTTTTTTCTCTTCCACCCGTCGGTCTTTCACAAGAGAAAATTCACCAGCAATCATCACCAACTCTTCAGAAAACAAATCTTGGCTTTTTAACCAAGATTGTATTATTCTCCTGAGTCAATTTATTTATATCTGACCAAAATCTTCAGTTTTTGCAGCCAGAAACAATTCTGTTGTGAAAAAAAAGTCACATTTGACGGTTTTATCTCTTCGTTATTAATGCCGGTCGCAAACGATTCAGATACCACATCAAAGCCCAATTACTTGGTCCTGACCGATCCTGCAGTTGATAGACTGTTGCTAATGAAGAAGGGTAAAGAAGAGACCACTGTTCATATGTTGAATCCCTCGACATTGTCGTCTAACACCAGTGTTGCTGCCAAATCTCCGCAGGTGTACTCTCAGACGGCTTCTTCATCTTCAACAACAGCTAACCCAGCAGGCCTGATTGATCTGACAGCTGACTATGATAATTATGAGGCGCTTCCTGAAAATACTACATTAACTGCTCATCTTGCAGCTGGTGCTTTTGCTGGAATAATGGTAAGTATTCTGGGTTTTTTTTTGAGGGCAGTTGGCAGGTTAATCTAATACCTATCATAAGCCAAAACTCAACGAAATATCACTCAAATTTCACAGTTCTTTTACTAACTTTATCTAGGAACACACTGTAATGTTTCCTGTCGATGCCATTAAGGTAAGTGCTTTTGTTGTTGATTTACATCGGATTATTGTTGCTGTTTTTTTACCGCCCTTCCAACCGTGTTCGGCTTTTTTTTTCCTTTCCTTTCCTTTTGCTTTGCCTTGTGTAGCTTAGGCTCGGCCCTTTGCTCTGGGACCAGGTCGAGGGCCTTGTCGGAGTGCGACGACCCAGCGATGGGCAGAACCAAGCGAAAGAAGACCAAAACGGAAATGAAAAACAAAAGCGGAAATGGGAATCAAGCTCTCGCAGTTTTTTTCTATATCCGATACTAGGCTCATTAATCTTTCTGGTTCGAGAATGTTTTTGTTTGGCAAATTCAGAATTCCTTCTCTATTACCCAAGCTGGGTCTTACTAAGGATTTGTGGGTCTAGACCAAAAAAAAAATTAAAAATAAAAAAATACGAGCTGGTAACGTGGAAGAATATACATGAACAAATCCAGAATGGCCAAGAGGAAGGGTTTCTTCGCAAACTCTTTTTTATGTTTTGTTACTATGATCACTAACTTTTAGACTCGTATTCAAGTTGCTGGTTCAGATAGTGTATACACCGGGATCATCAATGCTGTCAAAAAAATCTCTGCTGCTGAAGGTATAAGCAGTCTTTGGAGAGGTGTTTCTTCCGTAGTGCTCGGAGCTGGACCTGCACATGCCGTTTATTTCGCAGTATACGAAAACGTCAAGAGTAATCTTGGTGGAAATGCTGATCAGGGCCATCATCCAGTCGTTACTAGTGTCGCTGGTGCGAGTGCTACTACCTGTAGCGATGCTCTAATGAACCCATTCGACGTCATCAAACAAAGAATGCAAGTTTCGGGATTCAAGTATAAAGGATTCAGCAGTTGTGCGCTTGATATCTACAGAAGAGAAGGATTCGGGGCATTCTATGTCTCTTATCCTACCACATTAATCATGAACGTGCCTTTTACTGCGGTGAATTTCACCATATATGAATCTGCATCTAAGATACTTAACCCTAAAGGACACCACGATCCTCTCACACATTGCATAGCTGGAGGTATAGCTGGAGGTACTGCTGCTGCTGTTACTACTCCTTTGGATGTTATCAAGACGTTATTGCAGACAAAATCATTGCCCTCATATGATCAGGCCAAGGTGGCTAATATCAACTCATTTGCCGATGGTGCCAGATATATTTATAGAACTCATGGTCTCAAAGGATTCCTGAGTGGTATGAGACCTAGAGTCGTGTCATCTATGCCGTCAACTGCTATCTGCTGGACTTCGTACGAGATGGCCAAGTTTTACATAAGCCGAAACACAGACGCTTCTGGTTCTTTTGTGGGAAGATTCAATTAAGATGAGAGACTAGCAACCATGTCAAAACAGCCAGCAAGAACAAACAAAAAGAGATAAAGAGAAAAAGAACAAAAAACGAAATCTGAGCATTTCTTTTAACTGTACAATATTATACTTCAATTTGCCATACAAAAGGAGAAGTTGAACGATATAATGCAAGGGGATTATTTGGACAGTTCGCTATACCATTTGCACTTGTTACGGAATTCACAGTATCCGCATTTACCTAATTCGTTAGGTGCTACACCCACAGCCGGTCTTGCACCTTCCCAGTATGAAAAGGAATAGTCTTTCAACATTGTAAATACATCATTGTCGTATTCAAATTCAATAGAACCTAATGGCATACCCAAATGACTCAGATCGGATCGGATGTAATTAACTACTAGCTCATCTGAAAGCTCTGGCCAACAACTCTGGAAAGAACGGTGAATATCATGCAAACTTTTAAATCCTACTGCTTGAGAGAATACTTCAGAGAATGGAAGGTGCTCGTCTAGCTTATATCGTTTGTAGAAAGATTTGTAGTAGCCGTATGGATCTTCCATCATTTGCGCTAATAATTCATGATAAATGACCAGCTGTTGATATGCAGAAAGTTGTGTAGAGATCGGAGGGAACGTTCCACTACGTCTTGTCTTGGTCTCTTTAATTACCATCTTAGACTCTTCGTTCATGCTGATTTGATCTATGTATCCTGTAACCATTCTACCATCAATCAAGCCAAAAACGTACATTTCACGTACATCTGCAAAATCATTATTCAAAAGTGTATATTGTCGAACAGCCTGACCCAATACTTTGATAGCCCATACTTCTTCTCTAGTTTTGATGCTGTTGATATCCAGTTGTACCAGTTCACCTTCCAAGTTCGCCAAAGCCACTTCTTCCAGCTTTTCATGCACTGCGGTTCCTTTAGCTTTCGCATCTACCGAATCTTCAGGTTCTGGAACAAAAAAGCACTTGGAATATAACCGCTTCAACTCACAATAAGGAACCACCAGATCAGTGACACTTAACGATAAGCCTTTGAACATCTGCCAGGGCGTAGTTCCTTCAGGGAAATCCACATTCAACATGCCGTCTTTATCTTCATAAGCGTTTACACCTTTTGATTCAAGAAATGTTGAAGACAAATTGGTGCTTTCCAGATGTCCTCCGGTTACATGGATATTGACAACATTAGGTGAAGTAGGGGGCGTTAATTCGGTAGATAAGCATCGATATGACCTCGAAACCGCATTTCTCTTAAGAGACTTTGCGCCAAATTTCGAAAACCGAGATCTATTCATCTCAAATTCAAGCCTTGATTGTACCTGAGACTTTTTGTGCAATCAGACTGAAGACAATACAAGAACCTAGAAACCCAATAAAGTTAAAGAATGCAGTTCGAGAGTACTCTCGTTCTTCTTTTTCAGAGCGGAATGAGGCAAAAATACGTCTGAGATTGGTCACCTAAAGTTAGATTAGATTTGGAATAGTTTTAGTTGTGGTGGTCTTACCATTTGCTGGTTGCTGTGTTATAGGTATTGTGTGATGTAAGCAGGTGAGTAAGTAAATTTAGGAGGATGAATATGAAATGTGAACAAGATCACAACAAGATCACTGTAAGCGTTTCATCACAACTTTGCTGACGTAATAAAACCAAATACCATTGATCAAAACTTATTATTTATGTACATGCTATGACATAAGCAGAATCCATATGGGAGCTCTCTACTTTATCTCCTTGACAGGAGTTGCCTGTTGAGCGTTCTTGAAAGCTTCAATATCAGGAACCATATCACTTGTAGCCAGGATATTATCTGCATAAGGATTCTCAGAGGACTCGAACGTTCTCAGCCGTGCCAACCGTAGCTTTCGAAGCCTATTCTTCGGTAACATACCGGATACGGCTTTTCGCAGGATTTCTCCACCACCCTTCTGCTCCATTAAAGTTCCCATTGTCACTTCTTTTAGATGGCCAATATGTCCACTATGCTTTCTATATTTCTTATGTTCGAGTTTTTTACCAGTAACTGTCAAATGTTGGCAGTTGGTGACGACTACAAAGTCTCCACAATCGTCTAATGTTAGAAAGATCTAACATAGGAACTTCAAAAGGACAACACCATAATTATACTTACTACTTGGATGATATACAGGCTTGTGTTTGCCCATAAGTGCAATAGCTATCGATGAAGCGATTCTACCAAAAGCCTTTGGTTCACTGGCAAGATCAATATGATGCCATGTCCTGGCATGTGCTAAAGATGTCTATATGTTAGATTTTTCTAAAAACACCTGATATCCTCTCTTTTACGTTCATTTACTTACTCGTCCAATATATTGCGACATGTTGTTGTAGACAAACTTTTATGCTGATGATAGTTTGGGTGAGAAACTGAAATTTCTTAAGTCTTGGGTATTGAAATTTTTCTGGCTAGGCTTAGAAGAGGCTTAAAGAGAGATTGACTGATTATTCAGGTGACAAGCAACCATCAGAGAAAAACATTTTAGGTGTTACAAATTTTGAGAATTGAATTGTGTCTATTTAATTTACATCTGAATTTTTTTCTATATTTCATCACTTCGTCTCGCTGGTCTTCTCTATCGTTTAAGCGTCTTCAGGAACATGTTCCCAGAAGTTCTTACCTTCAGTAGTAGCAGCGATAACTTTAGATCGTACTAAGAAATCACCAAAATGTTCGCCATCTTTTCGTTCCAAAGCCCATTGCTTGAACAGTGGCTTAAGAACAGCCAAAATCTCATCTTCTTTCAGTGAACTCTTATACAACTTGTTGATTCGTTCACCATGGTAACCTCCTCCGAGCATGAGATTATAAGCACCATATGCTTTACCAACAAGGGCGACTTCTGCCAACCAAGGTCTGGCACAACCATTAGGACATCCTGTCATTCTCAGAACTATACTGTCATGTCTTAAGCCATACTCTTCAAGTGCTTCTTCAAGCTTGGTTACCAATACTGGCAAGTAACGTTCACTTTCAGCCATAGCCAAACCACAGGTAGGGAATGCAACACAAGCTGCTGATGACAATCTTAATCCACTAAAAGAAACATTGTCAAGTTTATACTGAGCTAGTAACTCTTTGACTCGAGGAAGTGCTTCATCAGTGATATTGCAGATCAAAATGTGTTGATTGGCTGTTAATCGGAATTCTCCATTGTAGTCATCCAAATATTTAGCAATCTCTCTTAATCCAGATCGGAATTGTAACTCTGGAGTATCTTCCACACGCCCATTCTCAACAAATGTCGTGAAATGATGTAATCCCTCTTCATCAGTGGCCCATCCAAAAGTATCCGTGTTAGAGTCGAAATGGAATGACTTGGCTTCCTCAAATTTATAGCCAAGAAGTTCTTCAGTCTTGGCTTTATACACATCGACACCTAGATCATCAATGGTATACTTCAATCGAGCATGCTTTCTGTTCTTTCGGTCACCAAAGTCTCTTTGTACCAGCATGATTTTTTCACAAACCTCACTAATCTTGTCCTTGCTTACATATCCAACAAGACTGCCTGTTCTTGGATATGTCTTTCGGTTATTATGAGTAGTACCCATACCACCTCCAATAAGAACATTGAATCCTAGCACTTCCTTCTCATCTTTGTCAACAATCGCGATCAAACCGACATCATGACCATATACATCGACATCATTTTTAGGAGGAACAGCAATATTGATCTTGAACTTTCTTGGAAGATAGGTAGGTCCATACAAGGGCTCATGATCAACGAGAGTACTTCCGGAAACCAATGTCTTTACTTTCTTAGGACCTTCCTGTCTATTAGCGAAAGTGTCAGTAAATCCAGGCTTATCAGAGGGATCACTACCTTCCAACCAAATCTCATGATAAGCAGTAGTAGAAGGAAGTAAATGTTCACTGATTTCTGTGGCAATAGCCACAACCTGTCGATGGATAGCAGCATTGTAAGGAATGGCTGCTGTAACGACGTTTCGATCCACGTCACCACAAGCAGCAACAGTATCAATCAAAGCCGCATTCATGCCTCGAATAGCAGGCTTCAGATTTTCCTTGATTACACCATGCAGTTGGAATGTACCTCGAGTTGTAATCTTGAAAGTACCATTACCTCGTTCATCACAAAGTTCATCGATTCGTAACCACTGTTTAGGAGTAGCAACACAGCCTGGAAGTCGAACTCTAACCATGAATGAATAAGCAGGTTCCAAACCTTGAGCCTTTCGTTCATCTCGAATATCTCGGTCATCTTGCATGTAAATACCGTGGAACTTTGTAAGCTGTTGGTCACTGGCCGAGATAGCACCAGTGCTCTCATCCCTAAGACCTTCAGCAATGGTTCCTCGAAGATAATCCGAATTGATCTTAATATCTTCATTAGTGATTGGGGGAGGTTCTTCGGCTCCAGCAATGCCATCAACACCTAACGCCGTCCACAACAATGGTTCCCACTCATCATAGGCTGTTTTATAGCCATCATCGGCTTGCTCGTCACCAAGGCCAAGAGGAACAAGGTCTTTAGTACCCAAAATTGTGAGCCTAGCAGCCAGATCCTTGGCAGGCTTGTTATAGTAGATCTTGTCCTCTTTTCTTGGCCAGTATAAACTATCACCAAGACCAAAAACAGCTACACTGACAGCAGCCAAGTCCAAGTCAGTAGAATTCTTGATCACATCCCAAAGAGCACGGCCATTTTGAGGGAATTCACCTTGACCAGCAGTGGAACTAACGAACACCATGTTTTCATCTTTGCCGAAATCATCTGCAGGATAATCATCGAAAGCCATAGCAATAGCTTTAAGTCCTCTACCTTTAGCACGGTTAGCTAGTCTTCTTGCAAGGGATTCTGCGGTACCTCCATCAGATGCAAATAGTACCGTTAAAGGTGGTCCGGACAATCCTTCCAAAAGCTGCTGATAGGCAGCCTTTGCTCTTGACTTCTTCTCTTCTCTAACATCAGCACCATAAGAGTTAGTCAGTGATCGAGCAAATGAAGGACTTTCTTTACTCAAAAGAGTCAGCTTATTCTCACGGTCCAAAAAGTCCTTGAGTTGATTTCTAATCTGGGATGAATCAAGCTTGAAAGCTTCCTCCTCGGAAAGAAGAGGATTATATCGATACAAAGGCCAGTAGCCTGTTTGTACAGCTTTTTTAGTTTCCTGTAAAACAACAAGAGCATCATCGTGCTCTGTTTTGTAGGGAAGGTAAGCTACCACAACAGAGGGACCATCGAATTGTTCGGCTTCGAGCATAGCTTGCAAGAGTTGTGTATAAGAAGCATAGACAGCAACTGATGCAACATACACGTTGCCAAAGTTCATAGCATACAAACCAATGTCCTTCTTTCTCTGTTTGCCTGGTTGAGCAACGACTTCTGAATACGGTTGTGAATCAATGACCAACATATTAAGGTTTTTACCTGATGAAATAACATTGTGAACACCGGAGTTACCAAGATCATAAGCCCATGAATCTGAACCAATCAACCAAGAAGATTTAGTTTTAAGAAGTTCCTGGTTCTCCAAAAGAAGTTTGCTAGTCTCACTGGAAGTATCTTCTGCAAGCAGGGAAATGATTTTCTCGCTATCTTCAACAGAGAAGTTTCCTGACTTCTTGGCTGCAAGAGCCCATTCAGACAATTTCGGGACAACTTGAGATTTAATGGAGGCATCGAAATCACCAGATTTAATTGCAGCTTTGACTTGAGGTAAAAAATCAAGTATCTGCTTTTGTTTGTACAAGAAAGCACCAAAGCCATACTCAGGATTAGCTTTAGATCCAGCATTAAGCTGCTCCACAGCGTTCAAAATTTCCAAGTTATCGGCAAAAAGTAGTCTCAAAACATTAATGTAAGCGGATTCAAGGTTTTTTGCTGCATGACTAGCCTCGTCTTCCTCGCTAGTCTTGGAAAGTTGATGAGGAGATGATCCAGTAGCTTTTAGTACGACGCTCTTTGAAGATGAAGAAGCCTGCAACTCGGATGAGATCTCATCTAAGACGTCTTTAGCAGCAGCAGGACTAGCACTAGCTATTCTGAATGATGAAATACCCGCCAACTTGCTGTAATCAGATGCATTACCAATAATATCTTGTACAAGAGGAGTCCAGTTTGTGGTATTGTTCTGTAAAAGCTCCACAACAACAATAGACTCCACAGATTCCGGAATAAGCGACAGAAGCTTGTCAGTATTCCAAGGGGTATATACTCTGACAAGGACAATGACAAATCCAGAGTCTACTTTTGTATATTCTAATGCATCAGGAGTAAACACAATAAGAGCCTTTTTGGAGGTGATTTTTCCAAAGATTTCAAATTCTTGATATGTTGCAGTATTGAGAGTGGAACTAAGATACTGGAAAGCTTCAGAGAGATCAGCAGACTTCTTAACGACTCGTTCAGATGCAGTCTTAACCTCGGCTTCGGCTTGCTTTACCGTCTCGACACTTTCCGGAGTATCCTTCATTTCTTCTTCCGAAACAGTGAAATCCTCCAAACTCGCCTTGATGTTCTCCAAAGGAGTAAATGTACTTTCAGCAGCTGCCACAGCCAGAGGCAAAGACGAGAAGAAATGCACGACACCTTTTGACTGTTTAGCAGCAGTTAGATAAGAAGCCCATGCAATATCAAAAGAGTCAGCAGCATTGAAAGACTGTACAAAAGCTAGACCGACATGTCGCAAGGAAGCCAACAACTCAAAATCAGAGAAATCGTGCTTTTTGGAGTTGTAAATATCCAAATGAACCACAACCTTTTTGTTTAAGAGATTATGCAGTTGAGGAAGCGCATTGAAAAAAGTTCTGATATCTACAAAAACACCAACCAATTCGCTAGGGTTTTTCTCCAGAAACTCAGAGACTTCAACAAAAGGATCATTGCTAGCTTTGAGAACTGTTACTGACTTTGCCGAGAGTTGTTTGAGGCTAGAAAGCGATTCGCTGTCGACAGCAAAAGTGTTTTGGATCACAAAGATACGATTAGCCGCTGACGAAGCAACAGCAGATGCTAACAGTTAGTAAATGTGTAATAAATATATATATTAAAGAACATAAAGATTTGGCAGTGAAATAAGCCGTTTTGCAGATGTTTTGTGAGGCTTTTGCAGATGTTTTTTGTTATTGCATTTCCTCCTGCTGGTTCGACTCATACATCCAAATCTTTTATCCCTATTATTTCCCGACAAAAACTTACCTGATGAGACAGAAGTCATGATTCAAGTTGACAGATTGTATACCAGGCTGAAATATAGAGAAATATATTCAGCAAGATACACTTATAAGTCACTTTAAGAAACTTGTAAGGGAGATGGAAAATTCGCTAGTGCGTGGGGTTGCAAATTTGAGATCGCTCCAGCCACAATGCGTCTCACGTATGTGGCTGGTGAACTCATGTCATGGCACGTGACTGAAAATTTTGTTCCAATGATAGGTGAGGATTTTGTCAGCTCAGGTGCAAAATGGAGGGGAAAATGTGCGAAAAGATTGACAAGGAGTTTAAGGAATGCATTGAAAATTGGTATATATGGAGTTTATGTGGTGCTGAATATATATGGCATGTTTTTGTTTTATTATTTGGGCTTTTAGTGTGTTATGATGGCATGTCAAATAAATTGTGGCTGACTTTTGTCATTAGCTCTTCTTGCTCATCGTGGGATTTCTGGCAGCGAAATGAGAAAAACGAGATGAGAAAAAAAAGGCAAAAAACAAAAAAACAAAAAAAGGCAAAAAAAGGCAAAAAACAAAAAAACCATAAAACAAAAAAAAAAAAAAACAGAAAAACAAAAAAACAAAAAAACAAAAAACAAAAAAAAACAAAAACCAATTCTACAAGCCTCACGAAAACCGATGCTTGTTTTACCTGCCAAAGTAAGTCAAATTTATTCAAAGCTATAAATTAAACATTTATCCGTCTAAAGAATACGAAATAGGATTGTTTTTGTTTTCCTCGATGAGCTTTTCTAAGCCAGCTTTGAGATGAGAAATGTTGTCATTGATGGGTTCAAATCTCGGTAACCATTGAGCCACACCGTGTTGAAGAACATTCATAGATCTGGACTTTCCATTAATAGCATGGCCGTAACTACCGTGCAAAGTGATTCTCTTCTTAGCAGCAAAGTATCTGGCTCGATGTAGAATATTGTTGTTGTAGAACACACAATCCCCAGGTTTCAATGATACAACTAGCTGGTTAGGCAGAGGAGAGATGCGATCTCCATCAGCAGTCACAGCTCGTTCTTCTGCAGTTCGGGGACGATTATGAGAATGGGGCACAACAATCAAGCATTCGTCATCATAAAGGGCCAGATTGAATTGAGTGCCGGTTTCATTCAAATGGAGTTTTTCCATTTCTTCTTCAGCCGTGGCAGTTGGCTTGATGTCATCTCGATGCCATTCCAACTCATAGTCACTCAACGGGCTGATCAACATATTCATTAGTTCCATCACCAAGTTTTCTCTTGTAGTGTTTAGAACTTGAGAAGAAGCTTCCAGGAGTTTATCACTGGAATAAAACTCTTGGAATACTTTATCCAAGCCATCGGGCAAATCAGGATGCATAAGACTTGATACTCCCCAAATATCTGGAGTATGTGATTTAGGCCATGGCGGGAACTGTTTGCCTTTGATTCGGACGTCGGACCATTCACCGGCTCTTGCAAGAGCTATTGCTTTCTCTGATGCTTCTCGGTAAGTTTCCACTTCCTCAGGGGTTAAAAAGTCCCGAATGACTACGAACCCTTGGTCTTTGACTTGTTGACTATATGATTTATCTAAAGAAGGCATGATGGAATTAGAAGATATTATATAAGTATAATCAAACGAAAAGAAAAGAAAGAAATCCGGGGTATGATCTGTTTAAATAGTTTGGTCCCGCCTAAGTTGGGCAAGGTTTATCCATCGAACGTAACGTGTGATCTGTGCAGGGTTACATTGAAACTCTTGGTGGTTCGTATTAACGGCTCTTCCGCGGTCTCAAGCGGTGGTGGTGGTGGTTGAAGTGCGGCTCAAATGGGTTGGCAAATGGATGTTACATGGAAGAGTCAAATGTTACAATGGAAATTCCAGGGGGAACCCAAGGGGAACCCAAGGTACAAAATGGTCGATAGAAAGATTATAGAGGGTGTGGAGGAGAAAAAAGTAAAGTTGGATACTGGGGCGGGTAGTATTGATTGATTGATTGATAAGATAAGATGATTATTGGTATGTGGAAGGTTTAGGGTTGAGGTTGAGTGAAGTTCAGGCTGAAGGTTGAGTGAGTGTCTCGGCATACCACTGCGTACCTAGATATGGCTCTAGTGATAAAAGAGAATACAAATAAAAAGTAAAAGTAACTACAAAAGAGTAAAAACGATTTTGTATATATAATAGTATATATATTAATATATACTGACAATTACAATCAAGTAAACAAACAATTGTCTTACTCCAAAGTAACTGTGCAATTTCAGATATAAGCTTAAGAAAGTGCATAAATATTTCAGATACCATCTTTTAAAGACGATAAACTAATTAACGATATCTCACCATATCACCTTATGCTTCAGCCTCTAGCCTCTTTTGAAGTTTATACAAACTCTGGATAGTCTCAGCAAGAGTATCCTCAATAGGAGTCTCCTTTAAACCTGACTGCTTCAAGGTTTGAGAGTTATCTACCTTGGAATGACTAGCAGCAGCCTTCTTCAAGTCATATGGTCGGTGTTCCGCAACCTTTCCCCGAAGTTCTGGCACTGTTTTCTCAATGATATCCAATATCTGGTCATTTCCAAAATAATCACCTGCAAGAAGCCATCGCTGACCTGCAGATTTATCAGTTTCTAGTGCTCTGATATGAGCCTCGGCAACATCCTGTACACTGACTCCCATACCCCAGAATTCCTCGATTTCAGAACCTCTGGTAGATCCAAGCAGTCTGTAGACAACCTGATTAGATGAGTTCAACTGCTCAACTGAATCGATCTTTTGAAGAGGAGGTCCAAACACAAAAGACGGATTGATTGTAGTACCGGTAAACTTAATAGTACCTGCTTTGGTTTCCTTGTCAATGAATTCCCAGAACGCCTGTTCGGCAAAAGTCTTGGATCCCCAATAGGTCAAAGAGAGATCATTGACCGCCTGGTCATATGTAATAGGATCCCAAACCTTTTCATTGTAAGTGTACTTTGGATTGAGGAAATCAAGGTGATCAGTAGGATCAGCAATTGCTGCAAATGAAGACGTAATAACCACCTTCTCGACGTTTGGTCCATACTTCTTAATTGCTTTCAGAATGTTTGTAGTTCCATTGATTGCAGGCTGCAAGATTTTTCCTACTGGATCATCATCAGGACTGAAAAATGGCGAGGCCGTATGTAGCACATACTTGATATCAGGGTGCTTCTTGAACAACTCATCAAAGGCTCCCTCGGCAGCAATGTCCTTGACAGTTTCAAATACATAATTATCTTTGTATTCAGCAGGAACAAGAGTTGCTAGCCATTGAGCTTTGTCGGGGTTTCTTACAGTAGCAATAACATAATATCCTTTTTCAAGAAGTTGCTTTAAGATATAGGTTGCGATGAATCCGGTAGCACCAGTAAGAAGAACTTTTGTAGTCATATTGTAAAGGTTCAATTTATTTAAAATAAGAATAAAGTCGTAACCTAAGGAAATAGAACTTCTTTTATACTTTTTAAAAGCCGTATTATTGAATATTTTCGGAGTTTGCTCGATGTTTATGGAGCAAGTGATTAGGTAATAAGGTAAGGGTATAACCTTATTCAGACTGCCACTAATTCGTGCCTTAATTTACTCAACAGAAAAGAATCCGGAAACTCCGGCAATAAGCGAAACTCCTGTGGAAAAAAAAAATGATCTACCAATATCATCTATAATTGCCTGTATTTAAGTTTCCTTGCTAAAAACTCGGTTTTCTCTGCTTTTTCATCGGTTTCATTGATGTCAATCTATTTCTCCGTTGCCTTCGACCTCGAAATATCTCCGAGATTTTTCAGGGGACGTGCGGCTCAACGCTTGTCCGATCAGCATGGCTCCGATCGGACTTTATTCTTAGTCATATTAAAAAAGATACCAAACTTCAGTCAAGATTTTGAGCGGGAGCTGAATTGAGATTATGTTTGTTCCATTTTTAGGGGCAATGAATCCGAGATTAATCCTGTAAATACACCGTTTTCGTCCTGATTTCTTAGACCTTCGTTCACTTGACTAATGATGGTAATCGCCCTGTGCTATATCAACTCATCTCACAATTAATAATTATAAACGTATGTTCAGAAATATTTCTACAACCTCTATCTTTAAACAGATTCCCACTTCTTTTTGAGCTCGTAAAGGTTCTTAATAGTGTCAGCAAGAGTCTTCTCAATAGGAATAAGCTTCAAGCCAGATTGTTCCAAAGTCTTGGAACTATCACATTTGGAATGAGTGGCTTCAATTTCCTTGATATCATAAGGTCGTGCTTCTGCTACTTTACCTTTGAGTTCAGGAATCTCTTTGGAAATGATATCCAAAATCATGTCACTGCCAAAATAGCCAGCCTGTACAAGCCATCGTTGACCAGCAGATTTGTCTGATTCTAACGCCAAAATATGCGCTTTTGCAACATCAATGACATCAACACCAAGGAACCAGAAGTCATCGACCTTGGTATCTTTTTTACTGCCAAGAAGTTTATAGATGAACTGATTAGAAGTATTCAACTTATCAGCAGAATCCACCTTTTGCAAAGCAGGTCCAAAGACAAATGGAGGATTGATGGTAGTACCGGTAAACTTGATAGTACCAGCCTTGGTTTCCTTTTCAATGAAATCCCAAAACGCATGCTCAGCAAGGGTCTTTGAGCCTCGGTAAGTCTGGGACGAATCTTTGGCTGCTACTTCGTAGGTCACGGGGTTCCATGATTTCTCGGTATAAGTGTGGTTAGCATCACCAAGATTAATGGACCCGTCAAGAACAGCCGCAAATGAAGAGGTAATTGCGACTTTTTCAACGCCAGGAGCATAATCTCGAATGGCTTTAAGAATTCCCACTGTACCATTGATAGCAGGGGTCAATATTTTTTCAACAGAATCACTATCAGGGAAAAAAAATGGAGAAGCAGTATGAAGAACATACTTGATATCAGAATGTTTCTTTAAAACCTCATCAAAAGCGCCGTCAACTGCAATTTCCTTGACAGTTTCAAAAACAAACTTATCTTTATATTCAGGAACAAGAGCCGCAAGCCATTGGGCTTTGTCCTCAGATCTGACGGTTGCCACGACAAAGTAATCTTTCTCAAGAAGCTGTTTGAAAATATAGGTAGCAATGAACCCAGTGGCTCCGGTAAGTAATACTTTGGTAGGCATTATAATTTTTGGAAAACAACTGGCAATTTCTGTGCAATTGCTCGGCTTTAATAAATCTCGAGTAGTTTAGTGATAACGAACAAGAAACTTAGAAAGGCATAGAGCTGGGCTTATAAATAAACCGAGATCCAATTCCCAGGTCCTAGCGGAGTAAAGTTATAGCGCAACTGTCGTCATTTGGCCCACACAAATCGATTTGCAGCCAATTACCAGGTATCGGGAAATAAAGTTGCAGTGTTTGGTTATAAATGTTAAGGTTCATAAAATACAATATTCTGTGATTTTTGGGGCATTTCAAACAGGTTAGATAAATCTGAACTCTTCTTCTGTCAGTTTCTTTTTGGTTTTTGTCTATCATTCATTTGCTTACCCAATAAGGAAGTTTCTAGAAGAAGACTCGAGTACAGCACCATCATCATTATCTTCATTATTAGTCATTTTTTAGATATTTAAATACACAGAGTATTCTAATATGACTTTAATGTCTATAAATACTTTAATTATAAAAAACTCACAATTGAGAATGACTACATACTTAAGTTCCTTTACCAATGGGTCTATTAATCAAGTTAGGTTTAGGTTTTAGCTGCTGGTCCCAATAATATAAAAGCAGCTCATAATCCCCAAGAAGTTCGCCACGGCCATCTGTATGGAAATTGCAGCTTTTAAAAGGAGCCTGCCTTATTTTTACTAGTACAAATGAAACGGGGCTAGATGAGATTTATTTTAGAGTATCAGTCCAAGTATTAATTGGACAGTGATTTTTATGTCACTTTTTTCTTTCTTTGGTGGCAATTCTTTTCGGAATTTATTGATTTCTATGTTTTACTAGAATAATTAGAGTACTTTGCACATTTTATTATTATGTCCTTCAGAATGATATTGGAATCTGATCAAAATGTTGGCGGACACTTTGTAGTGTGGCCCTGATATGTTGATTCGGCTTGTTTGCTACTGCCCTATGTGTTTCGTCTGAATTAGACGTATGTGCTGTTATTTCAAAGATTTGTGTTACTGCTTTGTCAGGGTGTATTTCAATCAGGAGTATCGAACTTTCTTCAGTGATTCTACACGTTACATTTTCGTAGGATTCTACTTTAGTGGCGGAGTATTTTTCAGGAGTGACTGCACTCTTAGTCCTCGACCTTAGTGTCGGAATTGTTTAGGAGTATACTACTTTTTCAGAGAACCCTGAGTCTTCGACCTTAATGGCGGAGCATTTTTAGGAGTTACGGGGCTCATAACCTGTTGGAGATTTAATTTTTGAGAATTGCTTTTTAGGGGTATACGGGGGGGGGGCTCATAACCTGTTGGAGATTTGATTTTAGGAAATCACTTTTTAGGAGTATACTGCTTTGTCAGAGAACCCCGAGTCTTCGACCTCAGTGTCGGAGCAATTTTTTAAGAGTGACTGCACTCTGAGTCTTCGACCTTAGTGGCGTAGCAACAAATACCTCCGAGCATACAAGTGCAAAAAGAAGAAGTAACTGAATCGATATCAAGCAGACCTCACACCTCTGAGATGACACGTTAAGATAGTACCTCTGAGCATACATGTGCAAAAGAAAGTAGTCCTTTGAATCGATATTAAGCAAACATTATACCTCTGAGATGACAAGTGACGATAATATATGACCATACATGTGGTAACTAAATCGTACGTTAGAGCTGGGCGTTACCCGAGAAACTGCGATAATATATGAAGGCTAACCTATACAGAAAATATGCGGAATATCCGAGCAAAGAATATGGGCATTAAAGTACTTTGACAAATGAGACCAGTATTGACCCTAAAAACAATGGTGAAATATGCTGTCATAGTATGTTACAACCTATCAAGCTAACCCCTTGCATAGGTATTACAGCTTTGATAGCTAAGGATTTTAGTGGGTGAGATTCGACGTTAATACTCGCAATCAAGTCCCACACTACCCAGGCAGGATTTATCCTAAGCGGGTGTCTGGTCAGCTTGGACGACTCATTGCCTTTGGACTTTGTTCAATGACCAGTGAGGAGTCGGGTATAAATCAGGTGATAACCTGAGGAAATCCTCTGATCAAAAGATTTTTTCCGTGACGACCATGATTATCTATATCGAATACGTCAAAAAAAAAAAAAAAATTTTGAAAGCAAAGCAAATGTTGGTCATTAAAGGTTTTGTATTGTAATGCTGCTTGGACTTTGAAAACTACTCACTCAACAAAGAGATTATAAATGAACAAACAACATTGATGATATATAGAAAATAAAAAGCTGATATAGTGCTGAAAATTATAGAACACAACTAGAAGAAGTCCTCATCAGGATCTCTAGTGTATATGCCAATTTCTTCAAGCAAGCTGGCAGCAGCATCATTGGCTACCAGTCGCTTGATCACAGAACCATTGTCGAGTTTAGGATAGGTAAACTCGTTCAATACGGGATTGTACTTGCAGACAGGTTTGCTCATTTGAAGATATCCAAAAGGCATTTTAGTATTCATCAAATCTTTCAGAGCTTCACGGGTCAACTTGCTAGAGCCAATCAGTAAACCAAACGAGTTGTTAGATTCAGAAACATTTTGCAACACAAAACCTCCACTAGATTCCCGGATAGTTTTCGGGGTACCAGAATTATTGCCAGATTTACATTGGACAAAAGCTTGGATGATTCTAGGCGCTTCGCTATCGAGGGGATCAACAGAGCTACCATTGGTCTCGCCAGCTTCATGACAGAACCAATAGGCTTTCAAATCAATGCCCTTATCATTAGCTTTTCCCAAACGAACCACTTTATCGGCATTCCAAATATGTTGAAGAACATGCTGTGCACCAAACTCGTAGACAGTTCCTTGATGTTGAGCAGTAGTCTGATCTACATGACCATTTGCAGCATATTGAGTGTACGAATCCAAATCATGATACAACATGGATTTCTGAGGAGAAGTACTTTTATATCTCAGTCCAAACGCAGTGTTTTTAGGACTTACGAAAGGTTTGATTAAATGTCTCGATAACTTGGTTAAGAGAGACATGGATAATTGAGATCAATGACCGTAAGAGTGATTTAATAACCAATGAAATTGGTTGTATAACTTCTTTATAATGTTCCAAAGCGCTCAGGTTCTAGAAAGATCAACTGAAAAATAGCTGTTGACTATCCCCTGAGCAGGGCGATTCAAGAGATTTTATAAGCTCTCGAATCACTGTATTGAGGTAAAGTTCCCAAGTCCACAAACATTAGTGTTAACGATACAAGATCACCTCAATCAACAGAATTTCCTTTTTGACTCGTCTTCGAGAATATCGATAGTACGCGTATTAGGAACTATGTCTTCTCATAGTGTGGAAACTGTGCCTGAGGCTGTTATCGAGGATTCACATGTGCCAAATGAGACGGCTATATCGAGTGAAGGCAGTAGTAGTATTAGTAGTAGTAGTTCTGACACATTTTTGCCCGTAGAACTCGGCCGTGAGCTGGAATCACTTGTCGCACAGTTAGTAAGTAGAATCATGATGTCTTATCTTGTACGGCTTTGCATTGCAGAAGATCCAGTTGATTTGTGGTTTGTTCTAATCCGTCAAATGCGGCATTTCAAGACATTTGATGAAGTCAATGAGGATTCTAATTCCACACAGATTCTCAAAATACTTAAAGCAGACGGTTATTCTTGGAAAATGCGGTTTAAATTAAAAGAATTGCCCTACCCCTGGTTCCTGAATTTTAGGTGTTGTGCACTATTGTTTTGCTTTTGCGGCTTTGATGGACCTCAAACATTTTCAATCAACACGAGGACTAACTTTTAGACATCGACATTAGATGGAGCAGAAAAAGAATTGAGTCAGAAAGGTGAGTTGAAAGATGTGATTGATTTAGGTAGTTTAATGTGTGTTAACTTTAGTGGATCAAATACGGACTAAATTGGACAATCTGGAAAAAGCAATAGATAATAAGGGTCCGCCGGAATAGGTCAAAACGGGTGCCGATCAGGTACCAGCTCGGGATCATCGAGATCTAATAATCTGAGGGTTTCTAATAGTTAGAGTCGACTTGTTTCTTATATATTTGACATGACATGGATATAGCTGGTAGTATGTTGATTACATTATAAACTATGACAATTCTATAATTAATAATTAAATAATCGAATAATCAAAAATCACGTAATCAAATCAAAAATTAATGACAAACTATAAACATGTCGTTGATGCGGTTATTTCTGCTATCGTTTGAGTATCTCTTCTCATTATTGGAGCTTTAACTTCGTACCACTCACTTCAATTCTTCGTCTCACCTAAACCAGCGAAATGTCGGGCTTCAAAAAGGAAACTTCTGACACCACCGATGATGGCAAGAATCCGTATATACCAAGTAAGTATGATATATTGTAAAATTATAGACCCGATTTGCTAACTTTAGAATTCATTGCAAATTCGCCATGGTATGCTCAGGATGAATCTCAAAACTCTGATTACTTGGAACACCAACGATCCAATAAGAAAGAAATTCAAACCGAGTGGTATAAACGTGGACAGAAAAGAAAGGCTGTCACAACAAAATATAGGCCTGGTGCTTGCACAAACTGTGGTGCAATGACACACAAGGCCCAAGATTGTCTGGAAAGACCTCGAAAGATAGGCGCCAAGTACAGTGGGCTCGATATTCAGCCTGACGATGATATCAATAATATTAATACAACGTGGGACAGCAAGCGTGATCGCTGGAATGGATTCGACGCTGATGATTACAAAGAGATCATGACAAAAATGGAAGAACGCCAGGCTAAATTGGCTTCCGAAGTGAAAGGTACTGTTGAACAAGACGAAGAGTCGCTACCAGTACGATCTCTTAGAGAAAGATCCGAGCAAGCAGAATATATTAAGAACTTTAGGGATTCTGGAAATTCAGAGAATGCAGAATCATATGAAGATAAGCTACGAAATAAGGCGGTAGAGTTCGATAATCTACGTAAGAACGCTGAAAAGGCGGCAGAACAAGGCATCCAGTTGAATCTTGAATCCAATCCAACAGAGGCATTGCAGAAAATTAAAGAACTGGAAAGAAAAGAAGAGCTGGCAAGTGAGGAAGCTAAGAAAAAACTGGAGGAGAAGTATGGAGGGCAACAGCATCTGGCTCCAAAGCCAAGAGAATTAACTGAACCTACTATGAATCCAGTGCCTAGCAAATCTACAACTATAAATGGCACGGGCTTGTCACGATATCCTGAAAATATATATCCAGGAAACCATACGTCTGTGTGGGGATCTTATTGGAAGGACGGTCGATGGGGTTACAAGTGCTGTCATTCATTAATAAGGGCCTCGTATTGTGTGGGGGAAACGGGTATACGGTTAGAGCATGAAAAGGAAGAGGAAGAGGCAGGGCTTGATGGTCAGAAAGGAAAAGAAGAAGAACAGAAATGAAATGAAAGAAAAACGATATCAAGGTTGAAGTCAAAAGAGTACCGATTAAAACTCGGGTATTCAACAGATATCATGGTCGAGATTGATTATAACAAAATCAACCTAATTAGTTCCTTTCTTGTCTCTTTCCACTTCTTCTTTCTCTTTTAATTTCCTAATTTCTTCAGATATCGCCCTCCCCTCCGCCTTATCAACGATCCATATCTCATAGAGCTCATATCAGATCTGCGATAAGGGACGCACGGCTGATATTGCCTAATCCGGTAAGCGTACATATTTATTGGCCTGACAGCTCAACGACCATCCCCTTATCGAAAATTAAAGTTGAGGGCTTTTTATCTATTCAAAACAATGTAATATCTATTTACTAGTATTTCATATATCTTGTAATTAATTTTTCGTTTCTTTCGGCATATTTTCCTTGGTTACCGACCCGAATACTCTCCTTCTTTCATTCTCGTCGCTCCATTTTAGCACATGGTGGTGTCTTAAGCTCTTGGCAGCCTGGGATTCGAAACTGGGATGATGTGCTGCCATTTCCGGCTCTTCTACAACACAACCGACGCTGACCGCCTTACAATTTGGGTTCTTAACTAAACAACGGATTTACACAGCATATTATTGGCAGCATAGAGTCATAATTTTAGGCTCTTTCCAGTAAACTTTAATTGGTTTGGCTGTTACTATGAAGTACGGCGTCGAAATCAACCGACGGTCGGTTCCTGAATGGAGAGCTCATAATGTTGACTATAATGAGATAAAGCAGTTGATTAAGAAAGCGACACAAGAAGACAGGCCAGAACCTTCCAGGAGGAAACTTTTCAAGAAGCTTTATGAAGCTCTTGTCAGTGAGTTTTCTTCTGTTGATTTGTTTGTGAAACTAAAGTCTGGTGAAATCGACAGACGACTCCATGATTGTGAGAAGATTGTGGAAAACTTGGCTGCTCAGGAAGATAACCCTGAAGCTACTTTGCATTCGAAAGTTAGACAGTCAAAACTGTTCAAATTGCATCAGGAAATCACTACTTTGACCAAAGATATCCAGTCGTTATCGAGGTTTGTTGGAGTTCAAAGGACTGGTTTTTTCAAGTTATTGAAAAAGTATAAGAAATGGTCGGGCTCTGACAAACTAAGTGATCGATTCATGCCGATATTAGAATCTTCTGATTCGTTTGTTTTCGAGGACTTTACTTCCAAGTTCTTGGAGCTTTCGCTGTTGTATAGTGTGCTCAGAGACCCGAAGTTGACTTCCATTAAAGGAAAATTTTCAGTCACGTTCCCTCATGAATCTTTCAATAAGTTTGACTGTGATATGGCTACTTCAATAACAAATTCTGACATTTTCTGGGTTCATCCTGACAATATCGTTGAGCTTAGTGTTGCTCTATTGAAGAACTTGGTACTATACAATGCAGCCAATAATACGGATCACACATCAAAATTAAAACGAAGCCAGTCACATCTAAATATGAAACATTCACAGTCATTCACTGGACTTTCCATGGTCACTGGTGTAAGACCAGTAGTAAAGGGAAACCAGATTGATACACAAAATACCCCACAGCAAGAAGCTACTGATCAAGATTTCACAACCCCTCTTGGTTTTGCCCATGCTATATATCTTGACGATGCCAAATTTAGATCTGCAAAAACTGGTAAAGAACCTGGAGCAGTTCGTTGGGTTGACACAGAACTGAACCCAGAAACTCAGACACCCCAGTATGTTTTATGTGCACCTGTCGGTGGTTTAAGACATTTCTCTACGGTTGGAATCAATGTTGAAGATTATAAAAATATCTGCGAGAACAATGCCAAAGGAATCCAGTCAGATGGCTCAGATCATTCTGCTAATCTGGCTTGGGGCTGGCTCAAAAATCGAAATGCATACCCTGTGTCTGAGATTACTTGTGACAGAACTAGATTCACTAACCCTAAAGATGAAACCACTTCTGTGGACACTGGTACAATTTGGGCTTCATTAGACAGCTCGATCTCGTTGAAGAATCTCAGGAACTCTGACGCTAGTGACGACAACCAAGAGGCACATTTCCCATATTCTGTTCTTGAGATTCGTTGGACAAGCTCTTCTAAACCTGCGTTTATCAAAGAACTAGACAAATCACACTTGGTCCAACGAATGCAAGGTTTCAGTTTATATGCCCATTCGGTGGCTATTTTCAATAGTGATGTCTTGGAATCACAACCTTTTTGGATGACTATACTCAGAGACAAGGTTGATATTAGGAAAGCACCACCAGCTTCCAAACCTGGGTTTATTAAAAGAGATAGTACTCGATCTTTGAAGAAATTAGCTAGCAATGGCCATTTAAGTGATCCTCAAGCGCTGACTGCTGGAATACTTCTAAATGACAACAAGTCGTCACAAGCATCTGAAGATAGTTCCACAGAGGGTATGTCTCCAAGAAACCTATTTCTTTCAGCTTCTTCTAGCAATTTAAGACCATTAACTGCCAAAAAGGAGCAGGGTACATTGGATGTGAGATATTGGAATGAATTCGATAATCCTGAGGATGGTGAAGGAGATTTCGGTGTCTTCCTCATCCCTGAAGATGACGATAGAGATGGACTTTTGAGTGACAATAATATCGATGCTATTCTGAACTTTTCCTCCAAGGTATTCAACAGGCTAAACATATTGAAGAAAGCCATTAAAAAGAATCTGCCATCTCGAAGCGATGATGACAGTTCTCAATATGCACCATTGTTGACACACTCAGATGATGATGACGACGATGACAATGATGATGATGTCGGTTTATCAAGTCCGGGAAGTTCACGAAGATTTGGAGCTTACTCTCCTAGATTCAAACCTCGTAGAAACACAGATGTTCAAGACTATGACTATGAGTCATTTGGTAACGAACTTTCACCTCCACTATATGGATCAGCTGAAGAGAGAAGAGGCAGAGTACTAGCAGTTTTATATACCAGCTGCTTTGTGTTTGCTTCATTGATCACAGCAGTAATGTTTGGAATCATTCTCGGAGAAGATATGAATGAGGTTTCAGTTGGTACGTTTGCATTCGCTTTATGTGGATTCACAATTTCTCTCAGTATTGGTATCCTTGGAATGTGCTTTTATACCTTGAGAGAAACTCCAGGTTGGGCACATCAAACGATAGTCTTTGCAACGTTTTTCTCTATTGTATGTTTTGGAGTAGGAGGAATCTGTTGGATATTGAGTATATAAGCAAAAATATATCGACAAATTGGCATTATATGCTTCGGACAAATCTGTTCGATACTAAATATATAAACAAGAAATACATGTACAAATTTTGCTCCAATAAATAATGCAATAGAGACTTGATTTAATCATCAGATTGGATGACATCGATGCTTTTGGTACCGAAATTAGCCAAGCAAATATTCGCACCATGTTCTAAGTAATCTTCACGAGTCACATAAGCTTTCTTCAGCATATCTTGTTGTGATCCAAGTAGTTTACCACCCTTCCATGCATATTCTATAGGATCATCAGGCAGACCAACTCTTAAGTTATATCCTTGTGGAGTCCAGCTCTGTAATTCATGCTTGATTCGTTCCCTATATCCCGGTAGTTTCGAAGTGCCTCCAGTAAGTACAATGTTAGACATGAGAAGTGGCCAAACTTCTTCAGGGCAGAGCTTCATCGATTCTATAATAGCCTCTGGAATTCCTGCCTGTTGCTTTCCAAGATAACTAGGATTAAATAAAGTTTCAGGAATAGTAAATCTTTCATTGTTTAATGTCAGAATTTGACGAGAATCCATGGTGTTAGGTTTATCGGCTTGATCTTCAAGGACATAACCGACATTTGTTGTTGTATAATCAGGCAGAACATAATTGATCTCAAATTTACTCTTTCTTTGGTTGATATACCAATTTTCAATATCCATATGATAATTTAATGACACAAAACATGTCTTTTCTTTAATGACATTCATGATATAAGATTCGTCCATCATATCATAGTGTCTGAATGATACGGTTTCTTTCAGTAGATTTGTCAGCAAACGGCCACCAACATCTACTCTTTTCACACCTGGCCAATATACTTCACCCAATATCATAGGAACAATATGTGTAGCATTGTAGCCAGAATCAATGACAAAAGTACACTCGGATACAGGAGACCCACTTCTTGTTTTTGTGTCATGGAAAAGCTCTTTTCCTATCCGATTCCAAGGCACTAATGATGCAGGAACACATCTATAATAAGATTCGAATCCGTATTCTTCAAACACAATCTGATCCATATTAGATGATAGTGTAGGAAGAGTTAGCGGCATTTCAGTCAGGATCAAACAGGTATCAGCAGGTTCAACCGGTTTAGCACCTTCTCCAAGGCTTTCAATCAATGGAGACCGCTTTCCAAACAAGATATGATCCCATATGGGTTTTTCACATTCCCAGCTAACAAGATGGCTTTTTTCATGGGGTCTTCTGAAGACTAAGCCAGCATAATCTTTACAATCCTTGATCTCATCTGCCAAATACAGCCTTCTGTCCCTGGATTGTGTGATAGCATTCATCACATGTACAGGTTTATCCTGATCTGCATATCCTACTTTTATTTCATAGCTGCCATTATCCAGTATTAGAGTGGACATAGTGCAGGATGTCTATGGGGGTTGTAAGCACGTCCATAGGAAGCATATTCAACCGAGAAGCTGATTTGAAAAAGGCAAAAATACTTCAGCCGCACATCGGTCTACTTAAGTCGAAGTCTAGACTCAATGAGAGATGCCAACAAAGAGCACAGAGTGCAGAGTGAGAACGCAACAAATCAAGGCATAAATTGAAAATAAAAAACTTCTGAATCTCCATTTATTAATCTCAGTTTTGTAACCACTTTTTGATTGTTCAGATCTCAAGTTTCTGGTGATATCTGCCCTCCCCCCCGTTTCCTCGGCATTTCCGTTGCCCTGGAAACCAATATCTACCGAAACCATATTTTACCCAAACACCATCATCTCACGCTCCTCTTTCGCGTCTCCACCACAACACATCAAGTGACAGATCAGTTTGATATTCCTGTTTCTTTTTCAGAAGTGTCACTTGCCACGTATCTGATAAGTGGTATTTCCTAGCAACAGGTTTTTTTTTTTACTACACGGGCTCCGCTGTTTTGATTTAAACACTTAGTATGCCCCGACAGGTAACCAGACGTGTAATCGACACGACTGATACAAATAACGCAGACCCTAATAAATCTATCCGAGGAAAAGTTATACTTGATAGTGTTGACGATAAAAACCTGGACAGCTCCGTTTTATTGAATTCCTCTTCTACTCCTAAGAAAGAGTTGATTATTGAGTCTCAATCTCGCGGCTTGAGGAAGAGCCTCAGTACCAGGAATAGCAGTAGTAGTGGTGGTGGGCAAGATCACAACATCAACAACTACACTGCTAATATCAACGACCACAACACCACCCACGACAACGCCGATACCAGCGACAGCGGCTCTTTTAAAGAGAACGATAGCGCCTCAGTTAATCAGTCTTTCCGCCATAGGCCTAGACATTCACCTGGCAAAGCTGCGTTGGTAGATATCACAGAGAATCAGCTTGTTAATCAATCTTTGGACATTGAAGGAGCTATAAAAAGTATGGATAAGGTCAGCTTAAACAGCTTCATAGAAGATCCGGATAATGCAGATACTACCTTCACCACTGGTATAGATGCACCTCTCTCAAATGTGCTTCCTGAACCAACGACTGCTCCTATTGAACGATTGACTATTGCAAAGCTTGTATTAACCAATTTCAAAAGCTATGCTGGCCGACAAGAGATTGGACCATTTCATCCAGTAAGTATCAGAAAAGCTATTCTTTCATTCAATTTTCCTATTATATGCAGTTCACTAACATCCTAGTCTTTTTCTGCAGTGGTTGGACCTAATGGTTCAGGAAAATCCAATGTCATCGACTCTCTTTTATTTGTATTTGGTTTCAGAGCCAGTAAAATGAGACATGGCAAATTATCCGCCCTCATTCACAACTCAGCATCATATCCAGATCTCAATAGTTGCACCGTGGATGTCTATTTCCAGGATGTTATAGACCAGCCAGACGGGGTTATAACAGTAGCTCCAGACTCGGAGTTAGTCGTATCTCGACGTGCATTCAAAAATAATAGCTCAAAGTATTATATCAATGGCCGAGAATCGTCATTCCAAGAAGTTACCAGTCTTTTAAAGGGCCGAGGCATTGACCTGGATCATAAGCGTTTCTTGATCCTTCAGGGAGAAGTCGAAAGCATCGCACAAATGAAGCCTAAAGCGGAAAACGACAGTGATGATGGTCTTTTAGAGTACTTGGAAGATATTATTGGAACTTCTGACTATAAAAGTGTCATTGAAGAAGCAGAATCCAAAGTCGAAGCTATGAACGAGGACTGTATGGAGAAGCAGAGTCGTCTAAAGATTGTTGAAAACGAACTGAACAGTCTTGAAGGACAGCGATCTGAAATTCTGAAATTCCTAGAAGCGGAGAATCAGATATCAGAGGCTAAACACACATTCTTGGAACTTAGTATCTTCAATTGCAATCAGAAAATCGAAATCAGCCAACAAATTCTTCAAGAAGAAAGTGAGAAGCTTGAACAAGAGATTGCTAAAGTGTCAGGTAATACTGACGAAATAGAGGTGTTGAAGAAAGAGTGCAAGTTAAAATCCCAAGAACTGGAGAAGCTAAAATCTACCATGCAGTCTCTTTCTAAATCGCTGTCAAAAAAGGAGATTGAAAAAGTCCAACTTGAAGAAAAGAAGAAGCATGTTGAAGTTAAAGGAAAAAAGTTAGACAAGCAGATAGAAACTGCCGAGTTCAAACAGCGCGCGGCCGATGATTGGTTGAGTAATTACGAAGAGGAAACTAGCGGTCTTCACGAGCAGATATCTCAACTTGAAGTTTCTCTAAAAGAAGAGCAGGATACGTATCAGTCTATTCAAGATGAGCTAAAAGATAAAACAAAGGTATTTGCTGACGAGATCGAAGAAACTCAACAGAAGCTAGGTCCTTGGAGAGAAAAGATTACTGGTAAAGAATCTGAGTTGGCAGTTGCTACCAGTGAAGCTGACCTTATCAAAGAGAAGAACAATAGTGCCAATCAGCAACTTCAAGAAGCCAAACAAAAAGTGGAGCAAACAATGGAGCAGGGCAAAGAAAAGGAGCAAGAACTCCAACAGCTTAAGAAAGAACTTTATTACGTTAATGAACAAGTTGTCTTGGGTACTAGAGAGTGCGGTGAAGCTGCTCTCAAGCTGGAGAAAATGAAAGAGAAGCTCGTTTCTATGCGCCAGACTGTTGATAGCGCAAAAGAAACAGTGGCTGCCTTTAGTTCTCAGAATACTGTTTTGTCAAGCCTTACTAAGTTGAATCAATCTGGTAGAGTCCAAGGCTTCCATGGTCGGCTCGGTGCTTTAGGTACGATTGATCGACAGTTTGATGTTGCCATTTCCACTGCATGTCCATCTCTAGATAACTTTGTCGTCGACTCAGTTGAAGCTGGTCAGCAATGTGTTGAGTATCTAAGGAAGAACAACCTCGGTCGTGGTAAATTCATTCTTTTGGCACAGCTGCCTAAAAAGAACATGGCACCTATCCAGACACCTGAGAATGTTCCAAGGCTGTTTGACTTGGTGAAATTCAAGGATAACAGATTCTCGCCTGCTTTCTATAGTGTTCTTGGTGACACTCTTGTCGCTAAAGATGTCGAACAAGCACGAAGAATCGCATATGGCAAAAGAAGGTTCCGAGTAGTAACAGTAGATGGTGTTTTAGTGGACACATCAGGTACAATGTCTGGTGGTGGACAAGTTCTCCGTGGTGGTATGCAGAGTGAAGCTACTTCCGGTGTTGATGAACAGGAGCTCGCCAACATGGAACAAGAAAAAGAGTCCTACGAGCAGTCGTACAAAGAAGCTGAGACTACATTAGGTCTCATGCAGTCATCTTTGAAGGAACTTGAAGAAAGGCAGCCCAAGCTTGAAATGGAGATATCTAAGATTAAAATGGATATCGACAACTTGTCCGCAAGCTTGAAAGAATCGCATACACAATTCAAGGAGATTCAAAGGGAGATCAAATCCAGTCGTCCTGATACTGGTGCCTTGGAAGCGGCAGAGAAGAAAGTCGCTGATATAGCAGCTGAACTTGAAAAACTTCGCGGCCACTCTAAAAGTCTGGAAGATAAGATTGCAGAACTCCAAGAGAAGATATTGGATGCAGGTGGTGTCGAACTTCGAATGCAAAGAGCCAAAGTGGATAGTATCAGAAATCAGCTAGAACTCATCAACAACCGTTTGTCGAACGGAGTTATGGAAAAAACAAAGATGCAGAACGAGTCAAAGAAGCATAGAAAGGTTATCGATAGTGCGCAAACGGAAATTGAAGCAGGCAGGGTAGAACTTGAAGCTCTCGATGCCAAGCTTGAAGAGATGTCAAATGCAATTGATTCTTTAAGTGCTGAATTAGGTCAAGCAAACGATGTTCACGACGAAAGTGAAGAATCCCTTGATAGTCTTAAGAAAACTCTTAATGTGAAGCAAGCTGAAATTGATGAGTTGAGGTCCACCGAAATTGAACTCAAAAACAGTATTGAGGAACAACAAAAGACTATAACTGAGGTATCAGGTGCCATTCAATCATATGCACGGCAGCAATCTGAGCTCAAGCTCCATGATATTACTTTAATCAGTGGAAGATCTAAGAATGACACTGTAAAAATCAAGGCCGAGGTTAGCTCTGAAGCAATGGCAGTTGAAGACAGCGATGAGGAAAGGACTGCAGAGGCTGCTGGAGCTGATACTAGCAGTGAAAATGAAAATTCTGCTGCAGAACCGGAAGATCAAGATGAAGCGAATGAGACAGGTGTTAGTTCCATCTCTCAAACCTCAAAGATTGGCTTTACAGAGCATTCTGCTGATGAACTTCGAAGTCTCAAAGTCGATAGTTTGACAAAGTCTATTGCAACGTTGGAAAACCAGATCAAGGATGTACGAATCGATATGCAAGTTCTTAAAGAGTATCAGCGGCGACTGTCAGAATATGAGAAGCGAAGGGACGTTCTTAATGAAGCAGTGAGTTCTCGAGATGTTTTGAAAAAAAAATGTGACAGTCTACGACAAAGGAGACTGACCGAGTTTATGGCTGGTTTCAATACGATTTCTTCAAAGTTGAAGGAGATGTATCAGATGATTACAATGGGTGGTAATGCTGAGTTAGAGCTGGTAGATTCGTTAGATCCGTTTTCTGAAGGTATCTTGTTCAGTGTTATGCCCCCGAAGAAGAGTTGGAGGAATATTTCGAATCTTTCTGGTGGTGAGAAGACATTAAGTTCATTAGCACTGGTTTTTGCACTGCATCATTTCAAGCCGACTCCTTTATATGTCATGGATGAAATTGACGCAGCATTGGATTTCCGAAATGTGTCTATTGTTGCTACATATATCAAGGAAAGAACCAAGAATGGACAGTTTGTGGTCATCTCATTAAGAAACAACATGTTTGAGCTTGCTCAACAGTTGGTTGGTATCTACAAGGTCAATAATATGACGAAGAGCATTGCACTACAGAACAAGGATTATCTTAATAGGTAGACTTGTTGGTATTATAGAGTTGTAATAATATTATTTATTGGTTAAAATTGTATATTTCTTCATATTGTGAGATTTGTCACTGGTATGTTACAATCGTCTATAGGTCACGTTACCAGTCTAAAGAATTCACTTTTTCGGCATCTTGCTTCACAAATTCGACCCAATCAGCTTATCATAGTTGTCAATGATTAAACAGAACCGAGCATTGTTAAAGCAGATTACTAGTCAGAGCAGACGTCTACTTCATTCTTCTACAAGTTTGAGTAATTCAGTTTCTGGATCTGGCTCTAATTCGGGTTCTAGCCGAGGAGGATCTGATACTACTCATTTCGGGTTTACAACTGTGCCTAAAGAGCAGAAAGAACATCTGGTAAAAGATGTATTCAATAATGTTGCTGCTAGTTATGATTACATGAATGATGCCATGTCTATGGGAATACATAGACTTTGGAAAGATCATTATATTTCGAAACTGGATCCTGGTAGACGGCCTGGAGGTGAACCCATGTCTTTTCTGGATGTAGCTGGAGGTACCGGTGATATTGCGTTTAGAATTTTAGACCATGCGGCTAAGAAATACGGTGATCATGAAAGTATCATGAATATTGTAGATATCAATGCTCAGATGTTAGAGGAAGGCAAAAAACGAGCCAAGAACACACCATATGGTGAGACATCTAGACTTAATTTCAAAGTGCAGAATGCTGAGATATTGGATGAGATTCCTGATAATTCTCAAGATGTTTATACAGTGGCTTTTGGTATCCGAAATTTCACGGATATCCCTGCCGCTTTAAAGACTGCACATAGAGTGCTGAAACCTGGCGGGGTCTTCACATGTCTTGAGTTCTCCAAAGTGGAAAACTCGGTACTGGATCAATTCTACCAGTTGTATTCCTTCAATGTGATTCCTTTACTCGGTCAAGTACTTGTAGGAGACCGTGACTCTTATCAATACCTAGTTGAAAGTATCCAAAGGTTTCCCTCACAAGAAGAGTTTGCAGGAATGATCCAAGATGCTGGATTCACATTGGCAGGTCAAGGTTATGAGAATCTGAGTTTCGGTATTGCTGCAATCCATACTGGAGTCAAGTTATAAGGATGAGTATATAAAATAGTAGCTGTAAATAAGATTCAATTGTGAATGAAGATTTTAATTGTAACTAAAATTCAATTGTAACTAAAATTCAATTGTAACTGAAATTCAATTGTAACTGAAATTCAATTGTAACTAAAAAGTGTTTGCTGTTGCGATGACTGTGGTTTGGTCGCTTGGTTCTTATATTACTGCGATATCAAACAAGATCTGATATCTCCTTCTCTATCGCCAGTTAAGCCTTGCTTACTTAACCAACAACCACCTACGAATGTTGAGGACTCGATTCAAGTCTCCGGGGAATTTTCGTCTCTTTCCATATAGGCAGTCCGGATTACCCCTGAATTCTATTCCGAGAGCCTGGCCAGTGACTGTCAACATCCAAGTCCAAGCCAAAAGATATCTCGCTCCTGTACCTGGACTTCCCTTGGAAGAATTATCAGATGTTTTGACCACTGACGATAATGACAAGGATAAAAGTGCCAAAAACAAAGATAAAAGCACAAGAGAAAAGAGGTCCAGGTATCTTGATACAATAGTGAAACTGTTGGAAACTGCTGGTATCATGTTGTCATCTTTAGGTGTGCTTGGTTTGGCTGGTTTAGCATATCATCATATGTACAAAGAACATACGCTTTCCAAAATGGAAAATGCTTTTCTGGAAGGAGATCCTGCGTATCAACTGACTATGCATCAGCGGGGCAAGCAGGAACATGGAGGTTCTGAAGACGGCTGGGTTGAACGTACTCACCAGGAGTTATTAGACAAGTTCTTTTCCGGTGAAATCTCCGGCAGATATTACCTTCTTATTGGAGAAAAGGGAACCGGAAAAACTTCCATGATTCTAGAATCTATGAGGAAAGTCAATGGTTCTCACTGTGCTATTTTCGACGCACATTCCGACCCAGAGATTTTCAGAATCAGGCTCGGTAAAGCCCTGAATTTCGAATTCCATGAAGATTATCTCGGTTCACTTTTCTCTATCCGAGGTCCGAGAGAGGGCTCGCCTCTTATTGATATTGAAAGAGCGTATAATATCCTAGAAAAAGTGGCTGTTCATCATCATCAAACTCACAAACGGCCACTGATTTTAGTGATTAACAATGTACAGTTGCTAGGCTATGATTCAGAAGGCCAGAAATTGTTGGAATTACTACAGCAAAAGGCAGAGGCACTAGGTGGAGCTGGACTTGTGACTACAGTGTTTAATAGTGATGATTATTGGGTTTACGAAAGATTGAGAAAGCTAGGGACACGACTTGAAGTCATAACAATTGATGATTTCCCACGGGAACATGCGATTTCAGCATTACGAAGGGCAAGAAAGCATTTATATGGTGAATCTGTATCTGATATTGAAGCCAATAATGTCTATAATCTGATTGGTGGCCGGCCACAGCACATTTCAGCAGTTGCTACGCAGCCAAATCTGATAGAAGGCTGTCAGAAACTCATAGATAAGGAGAAAATCTGGTTTCTAAATCAATGTGGTTTACTTGGAGAGGATATGGATGATGACGTCATGGAATCTGGCAAGTTTTCGACTTCTGCCATGTTTCTTATGAAAGCTTTGGTTGAACTGGACAGAAAAAATATCAATGCTAAAAGTGTGGATGAGCTGAGCAAAATGGATCATAAGATACCTCGAATACCATTATGGAGAGCACGACAAATAATGACAAGGCCTGATTATATCCAACAGTATGACAACTTGAACATTTTCACCATAGATTCGCATTCATTAGTCAAAGCAGACAGCGTACCCATGATGCAAGCATTCCATGAGATTTGCTCAATGCCTGGTTTCGATGGACTCTTGGAAGAAACTGCTAATAGAGTTGCGGCCATTGAATCACTTGGTAGGACGAGGGAGCTCGTTGTTAAAGACTTGGTACTTGGTAATAAATATAAGTTTGCACGTGATAGTGCTGGTGATATACAGATCCAATATCTGGAAACCACTGGCACTGCGGAATTGGAACAAGAGTCGGAGGAATTATATCAGTTGGACAGAGCGAGGCAGAAAGACTGGTGGTCGAACCGAATGAAGAAGTATCAGGATGATCCAAAGGATATATAACAATGGTGTGTTTGTGTGATGTGGCTATCAGCCAAGCATATCTTTTATAGACTTGAGACTATCGACATCTCTAGTTGCACGTGCAATGTTCTTTTTATGATATGCCATTCTCTTCTTGGAGTCTTTGAGCATCAGATCTGTTTTTTTATGCTGATCGTCAGTTTCCTGTTGTCGTTTCAACAACACAACATCAATGTTTCTCTTTTTTTTATTCCCAGGTTCCTCAAGTGCCTTTTCTTGTAATTCCTCGGTCAATGTGTAAAATACTGGCTCGTAACGATAGTTTTGTACGCTTTCTAATCTTTGTACAAATAAATCATACCTGTCTTGTTCAGGTTTTTTTGACACCACATGATATTCACGATAAAGCTTTTCCTTGTCTCTATCAGCAAGTTCAGAGTCTGCAAAATCAGGTTCTTTTCTGAATTTGCGCTTGAAATCGATGTAGAAATTCTTTGGGTTGTGGTTTTTCTGGATGAATAGAAGAAATGCTACAACGGGGTCAATTTCATTTTCACCTTCATCTGTCTGTGATTCGACATGACTGGCTTCTATATTCTTCCTGGCCCATTCCTGGTATGCTTGTTGTCGTAGTTTGTCACTGCTATATAGATCATATCGGTCATCATTGATTAGCTTGTTTCTTTCTGTTTCCCATAAACCAAACGGATTAACAGAATGATCATTTAGGAGCTGCTCAAAAGTAGCAGTCAGTTCTTCGGGGGTTTTAGAGATGCCATTATCTTCTTGGTCAGAGTCTTCAAAATCATCCAAGTTGAGAGCGTCTTCTAGTTCAGAATCTGATGATGCTGAGAGTTCGGGTGAGGAAGTTGATACTAGGTTTTGCATGACTTCCTCTTCTTCTTTTTCCTCTGCTCTCTCTTCCTCTTCTCCTTCCCCTTCCCCTTCCCCTTCCCCTTCTTTGTCTTTCTCTTCCCCTTCCCCTTCCCCTGCTCTCTCCTCCTGCTTTCTCACCAAATCCTTCTCATCCCCTCCCCGTATCTTCAAACCCCGAGATTTTGCTATCAACAATATCATTTTCTCATCATTAATCTCGTCCAATGCTTCTCTCACTTGTTCTGGCATTTCCCATTGAGACTGCTTGCTCCTGGAATCATAGTAAAACCGCCGACCCCGGTTCGTAAACACCAGCCACCAATTTCCAGACAATAGCTGCTTAAACTTGGGTTTTTCCCTGATCCATTGACTCGAGATTGGCTGTTTCAATCCATCCTTACCCTCCGGCTGTTTTTTGTCCATTTTATCACCTGGTCAATGTGGTGAATCCAAGTCCAATATCTGCTGTCGAATCCCACCCAAATCTTCAAGACTGAGAGTGACTTTGATTTTCAACTTCCTCCACAGCACTAACACCTAAAGCCAGCACCAAACTATCACAAAGACAACGCATCATGGGATCACGACGTTACGACAGTCGAACCACGATTTTTTCGCCCGAAGGACGGCTTTATCAGGTCAGTAGATTAATAACTAAAACTCCGGCACTTTGTCAAGTTTTTTGACACACTAAGCCTATGTCCAGCGCCACTAACATTATAGGTTGAATATGCTATGGAAGCCATATCCCATGCTGGAACAGCTATTGGAATTTTATCTGACGATGGAATTGTACTTGCTGCAGAAAAGAAAGTCACCAGCAAGCTGTTGGAGCAGGACATTTCTGCTGAAAAAATGTACATATTGAACGGCAATATCAGCTGTGCCGTAGCAGGTATTGATTCCGATGCAGGCATTCTGATTGATTATGCACGACGTTATGCACAGTCGTATTTAAAGCAATACAATGAAGAAGTGCCCGTAGAAGTGCTTGTTCGACGTTTGTGTGACACCAAACAGGGTTATACCCAGCATGGTGGTCTGCGGCCTTTCGGCGTAAGCTTTATTTATGCTGGATACGATAATATACAGGGATTCCAATTATATATGTCGGATCCTTCAGGTAATTATCGTGGCTGGAAAGCGTGTTCTGTTGGTGCCAACAATGCGTCTGCTCAAACTGTGCTAAAACAGGAGTTTAAAGATGGTTTAACTCTGAAAGAAGCATCAGAACTTGCTATGAAAGTTTTAAGTAAGACCATGGATGCTGCTACGATTACTTCGGAGAAAATTGAGTTTGCGACCATTGGTTTGGATAAGAACAAGAAATTGTATCAAAAGATCTGGAAGCCTACTGACATTGATATCCTTTTGAAGGAGACTGGTGTTGGTAAAGTAGAAGATGAAGAGTAATGATTCATTGTTTACCTAAATGCTGAAATCAAAGTTTTTTATACTAATAAATCATTTATGTTACATTAAGTATACATATTATCTGTTACCATTTTAATGCCCGTTCCATTCCATTCACATGCCCATTCATACCCGTACCATTCACTTACCATATCAAAATCCTCAATCTTTTCATCACTAACTTATAGAAACGAAATGTTGCCTTAATGCAGCCACAGCACCTGACTTTACCGACATTCCCGTCAGTTGTCGTCGCAGTTGAGCTGGCTTCTCCGACCCCATGTTACTTCTGCTGCTACGATAAACATCTTCATAACACGGGTCTAGCATCTTCTTCTCCAACTCTTCAAACTGATGTCGTAGCTTGTGGACTTTGGCTCTTGTTGGAGGAGGATCCGCGTGACTTGGACTTGGGTCTGTACTAGTATTAGTTCTGCTGAACATCCTGGTAAGAAACCGTACAGGTTTGTGTCTATCATCATCTTTCAATGATAGCGGTGACAAAAGGCCCTTCTGAATAGCCCTTTCAACCGTAGGTCTTTGAGAGCTGCTGAAAAATGCTTGGATATAATCCACAATCTGCTGTCTCTCCAAAGATCGCATTCGGCAGGCTAACATGCCTCCGGGTTTGATAACACCGCGTTCCACAAGTTCCTGGTGTGTAGGCCTAGCTTCAAGCTTACGACGCAACACTTCTTTTCTCAATGTTCTCTGTAGTTTTATGGCTAGCTTGATATGTGCACCATTAGCTAATGGAGATGACGACATCAATATATGCCTTTCATACAAATATCGAAGCGTCGGCCGATTCGGAACCTGCAATTCCAACCACATGGATGCGGTGGTAAACCTCGATCGAAACAGCTGCTTAGAAAACGCTATCAGTCGGAATTGAGTGCATACTTTAGAGCATGTCATCAGGTCGGCAATATCCAGATATTCAAAGATAAGAAACCATATTTCAAATGGTAAATGCGTTAACAATAGTCGACTATTTCTGGAGAGCAAAGAAAGCTCGTGCAATCCAGAGATATCATTGTTGTTGGTGGTGCTGGTGGTGCTGTATTTGGCGCTGCTGCTGCTGGTGCTACTGCCATAGCCCATATATTCCCCAGACACCTCAGAGCTGAGCTCACTTAGCTCACTCAGTTCGCTCAGATGATCAGCCATAACTGTAGAAATAGTCAGAAAGCTGGCTTTAAAACAGAAAAAGTACAAAAAACAAAGAATTCCTTGTTTCTCACACAATAATATTGATATAAAGTCAATTGTTATTCCCTTAAATAATATTTGCCCCTTGTTACCTAGCCATCCCTTGACCTTCTTTCTATCCGGAACTGGCAGGAATCAGAAAGTCAAAAGAATCCCGTGCTTATCAGTGAGGAGAGGGATGGCAATTGCGGAAGAGATGGGAAGAATATTCTGCCGGGTAACTCCGCTCCAGATATTGAATATCCCACTCACAAAACTCAAATGCTCAAACATTCAACTCAAATAAATTGATTTGACTTCATAAATACTCTCACAACATAGAAAATGACCATTCCATTGGTACTGGCCGGGAGTAATGTGCCGGTGGGATATACAGCACCGAAATTCCCTTCAATATACTTTCCAATAGGTGGAACAAACTATGAAGTATCATTTTTATATTATACATATGATATCTGGAAATTCACTGTTTTTTGGACCTTGATCATGTTTATGGCTGTACATAGTGCGGCTGCCTTAATGGCCGCCATTCTTAATCATCGTAAACTACCAGATACAATGGCTATCTTGTCTACCTATTTCATTTTGGCAGGCACTCAAGCTTTCTGTGCAGGAAGTGTAACTGGTTTAATATTGGCCGCTGTATATAAAGCAGGCTTGTTTTCCATGTCTACATGGATTCCATTTACTTGGGCACTTATTATAACGATATTTACAGCCATGTCTACGTATCCCATTATGGCTATAATTTTGTGATATTTCTTGGGCTAGACGATGGGAAAGTATTTTTTAATATCTACCAGCATCTACCTGACAAATAGCTACCTGCATCTACCTGACAAATATCTACCAGCATCTAATAACCTGTCTACACCAACATCTCATGCATTACACACCAAGTACGCTTATGTCATTATTATTATTATTATTATTATTATTATTATATCATCATATTTATTGTGATATTACTGTCATAGCTATAATCATCAATTAATTAACACATAAATATTGACTCAGAATAGTGCAAAAACTTGTTGATTTATGAAATAAATGTCGCTTCACTGAAAGAATCTCCTTCTTCTTCGAAAACTTCACCATTCTCTTCAATTCTCACTTTCAAAGGATTGCTGTACTGGTAGATATAAGGCTTGGTACCTGAAACTCCACTAACCACCCGTTTGACAAATTGTGGAATCTCATGCATGACATCAACTCGGTCCACTAATTTTGTCAATTCTCCAGATACAACAGTCTTAACTTGATGTTTGTCCAACTCGGAATCTTCTGCATCTACAGTAGGTCCTTCCAGTTCAAATTCAATACTTATAGGTCGATTCCAACCTACTTCTTCATCCTCAAGAGTTTCGGTATATTTGGTCTTACAGTGCACGGCTGTACTAAGAATTTTGCCATCTTTTACAACACATCCTATAGATGATTTGGACTCACCATATGAAGGAGGTGTAGTGAATTCCATCAATACTACAGATACTGTAGGGCCTTGGAAATTCAAAAAGTTCCATCGAGCTGCTGCATGATGAGGTTTCATACCTTGTAATGCCATAACATACATTGATCGAGCATCTTTGATTTCTACTTCCTTACCTTGAATAATCAATTTACCACTTGTCTCACATCTAGGCCAGAAAATATGTCTCATAGATCCCCAAGGATTTTTAACGTCATCTCCATACAAACTAGTACCATCAGCACCGACTTTGAATCCATCAGTGACTCGTTTGACCGTCATATCTACCATGATATCGTCATTTACAACTGAGGTGAACCTGTATTCATCTGCTGCTTCGTTTAAAACCAAATCTAATCCTTCAGCATGGAAATCTGTACCGTCAGTATGGAAATCTTCCAATTGAGTAGATGCCCAGATCTTACTGTCATCATTCTTATTCAGTATTAAACAAGTGAATTGAGCAGTGGTAAGAAGTCCAAGAGGATTTGAGTGGATGATCTGATAGAATCCAAAAAAACCAGTTTCAACACATGAGAAGTAAAAGGTCATAGTCTCGACATTAGAAGAACTGGGGACTTTCCATCGCAAATCGTCTCTAACAAAGCCACCATAAGGATTCTTGCCTTTGACGGTGTCATCGATTGAATGGAAAGCTTCAGCGCCATAAATAGGTTCCGCAGCTCCTGTTATAGCAGATACACTAGAGTTAATAAACAGCAGATAAATGTGGATTAAGGTTGCTCGGAATGTCAGTTACCGCGCGCTAATTGACACCTGGAAATTCCAATAGAATCTTTTGGATTCCTTTTTTTAAAATATGGCAGTCCGCTGGTTTTTTTTGCGTGGCAACCAAAGAATATTCAAAAATACTCGGTGTTCACCCGCTGAACCAATGGATGAGAGATCTGTTTAATACGTGTTCAAGCATATATCTAGGGTATATGTTGTTTAACCCGGTTTTATCCGATTCTGGTTATTCAGTTAACTTGTACATACCTGCCATGAAGATATTTCAACATGTTTGTCAACAAAAAAGTTGGAAGGCAAAATGAGAATGTCTAGGGTTTGAGAGTGAGAGAGTGAGAGCTTGAATAGTGGGAAGTTTTGTAGGCCCAAGAAAAAGGCGAGAGAAAATGGAGAGAAAAGGCGAGAAAACACAAAAAACAAAAAAGGCGAGAGAAGACAGAAAAGACAAAACAGACAAAAAAGACAAAAAAGACAAAAAAGACAAAAAAGAAAAAGGCGAGAAAACACAAAAACACAAAAACACAAAAAACACAAAAAACACAAAAAACACAAAAAGCACAAAAAACACAAAAAGCACGTCAATTCTTTATATTCCTCTTTCTCATATACTAAAGAAACAAAATCAATACTTTTAATTCTATTACTTTTAATGGTTTATCCTGGTCAGCATTGACTTCTCACTCTCACTGCAATATAATAATGCTTGGCTTTACAGCTTCATCACGTTACTCTCATATCTCACACACTGTATAAAAATCACAAAAAATCCCTTTACCTATGTAACTTTACTATATGAATTTGTATTTTGAAATGCATGCGAATCTTTAGACTTTTAAACCTGAGGACCAGCAGCAACGACTTCAGGAAGTGCCTCACTCTGGTATCTTTCAAAATTCTCCTTGAATAAAGTACCAAGTTTCTTGACTTCAGTAGTGAATTCTTCCTTGCCATTGACCCAGGCAAGTTCAGGGTTCAACAACTCTGAAGGTACGTTAGGGCATGACTTAGGAATTTGCAAACCAAATACTCCAAAGTTTTCGTATTCAGCCTTGGCCAATTCGCCATTATGGATAGCATCAAGCATTGCTCTGGTGTACTTCAAAGGACATCTCTTACCACCTTTAGTAGCAGAGTTACCAGTCCATCCAGTGTTAAGCAACCAAGCATTAGCCTTGTGCTTAGTGATCTTATCACTCAACATCTTAGCGTATTCCATAGGGTGAAGAACCAAGAAAGGTTGTCCGAAACATGCAGAGAAAGTAGCTTCAGGTTCAGTGACACCTTCTTCAGTACCAGCCATCTTAGAGGTATAACCAGAGATAAAGTGATACATGACCTGTTCATTGGTCAATTTAGATACAGGAGGAAGGACACCTCTAGCATCACATGTCAACAAAATAATGTTGGTAGGATGCTTGTCAGTGAAACAAGGAATCTTGGCATTTGGAATGTAATCAATAGGATAAGAACATCGAGTATTTTCAGTCAAAGTAGTGTCATCATAATCGACAAGTCTGGAAACAGGATCAAACACAACGTTTTCCAAAACAGAACCAAACTTGACAGCATTGAAAATTTCAGGTTCTTTTTCAGCAGATAGATTGACACACTTGGCATAACATCCACCTTCGATATTGAATACACCAGTATCAGACCAACAATGTTCATCATCACCAATCAAAAGTCGGTTTTGATCAGCACTTAAAGTGGTTTTACCAGTACCAGAAAGTCCGAAAAACAAAGTGACATCACCATTTTCCTTACCTTCATTGGCAGAGGAATGTAACGTCAATACATTATGTTTAACAGGCATCAAATAGAACATGACAGTGAAAATACCCTTCTTCATTTCACCAGCATATTCAGTACCAAGAATCAACATTTCCATGGCACTGAAATTGATAGAAACTGAGGTACTACTGGTCATACCAGAAGTAAATCTATTGGCAGGGAATGCACCAGCATTGTAAATAGTGAAATCAGGCTTACCAAAGTTTTCCAACTCTTCAGGGGTAGGTCGAATCAACATATTCCACATGAATAATGCATGATAAGCTCGAGCACAAACAATTCGAACCTTGATTCTATATCTGGGATCCCAGCCAGCATAAGCATCAATAACGTATAATCGTTGACGTGTGTTCAAATAATCAATGGCTCGTTCTCGATTGATAAGCCATGAGTTTTCTGTCAACTTCTTATTGACAGGGCCCCACCAAATTCGGGAGGATGACGCAGGTTCATCGACAATTCGCTTGTCTTTAGGTGATCGGCCAGTTTTGCCGCCAGATGATGCAACCAAGGCACCGGAAGAACTAATGGCAGAACCACTTTCATAAACAAGAGCATCTTCGTAAAGAGAAGCTACACTAGGGTTATGTTCAATGTGAACTTTGGTGAATTCAATATGAGCAGTGTCATAAAGTTCTTCTTCAAGAGCAGTATGACCGGTACCAGATTCGGTACCTTTAGGATTTAATTTTGTGACATTGACGGTAGGAGCCATTTTTTTTTCTTAATTAGAGAATAATAAGAATAGAATAAGATAAGAGGATAGGATAGCTTGAAGGAATAGATGATAGTCAAGTAAACCAAGAAGTCTTAATGGAAAGAGCTTTTTTATTTGAAAATCACAGAATAAATCACCAGATTTAATAACCTTTATTCGATTCTAAACAGATACTTGTAGACGCTATTTATATTCTTCTGGCTTTGTTCAAGTTTCTTTTTTATAAAAGTTCATTGCGAATAATTTACGGAACAACTCGCCGCCTTTTTTCGTTGCATTCTCGCCCCGAGCTATCTACCCCACAAAAATGTTTGTGAAAGACTGGTGACCTTGTGGGGAGGATTTAAATCAGCTGTTCGGTTAGAATAAGGCGGATTTTAGCAGGTTTTTTTGATTGCTTAACTGGCTTGTGCTCCTTACATTTCACTTGGCATCTTTGCCCTTGTCTGTTTATTTCTCTTGTCATGCCTTGTTATAAACTCTTATCACTTCATCAAACTCAAACCCACCTAATAACCCCTTTTTGATTTGCTGGCGTGGTCCATCCGGAGGGTTCCGGGATATCATGTCGGGAGCCACCGGGACCCCGGAAGTATGCTTGCGAGATCTCGTGTGACGAGTATAATCCGGAGGTGTGGCCGGGAATTAGCGCATAAAAAGAGCAGCAGCATCAACCGCAGTCAACGGGACCTAATTATGGATTAATCAGAATATGTAAAATAGTTATTAGGTGGTTAGAAAATAGATATAGTATTCCTCGTGTGTCATGCCTTAAAAGCTAGTTTTCTAAAGCAATTGTTTGTGAAACTGTGAAGCTTGTTTTTGTATACCCCAGGTTTATTCCGGTAGGCTGGTTTGGCTGGGCATAGTTAAAGGGTTAAAGGGCCCCATACCCTTATCGTCGTGTGTGTGTCTGCCCTGCCTGCCTGTAAGGAGGCTGGGGAAATAGGCTGTTTCAGTAGAGTTTGAAATACTAGGATAAGTCGTATAATAAAAAAGCGAAAGCAAAACTTAGAGTAGTAAAGTGAAAGTTAACATATTATTTCCACATTGTTGCTTTGATTTATTGTTTCATCTATCAAAGGGTGGGGAGGTAGATAGGAAGCAATGGTAGTAGAAGCAATGGTAGTAAGTGACCGATGCTTGAGCTGAAAGGATTATTAAGACAGTAAGTGGAAAGGCGAAAGGGAAAGTTGTAATTAGTTTTTTCTGATTAGAGCAATATATAGCCCAGGATATAATATTCAAGGACAATTGGAAAGTCGTCGTACCCAGTTAGTGAGTGATGATTGAAAAAAGTAGTTTTACTGCAATGCAGAAGTGAGCGCTAAAGACTGATCTATTCAAAAAAAACTATCTTACATATAATTTACTAAAATGTCAATTTAATTCCCGACCGACCGACATCCAACAAACCACCCAAACCAACTTTTATGCCCTTCTTTTTGTTTATGATGAAAGCGTAGTACTTCCTGCACTAGAAGAGGTTTCACTGAGCCAGCTGCTGATGGTGTCAGAAGTAATTGAGGAATCAAAAGTAGTACTGTCATCAAGCTTTGTAATGGTAATCGTACTAGAAGATGCATCGAAAATCAATGCAGCCTTCATGGTACCAGAAGTGGGTCTTTCAAAGTAGTCTGAAGTACCACCTCCACCGCTATTACCAGTGGATCCTTGGCCAGAATGCAAGGTATTTGTCAAGTAAGCATTACCAGCATTCAAGACTTCAAACACATCGAATTCACCACATCCAGTTGACCAACATGAACAG